>CM042412.1:19349320-19949320 GCA_023634145.1 Thymallus thymallus | reverse complement strand
AAAACTAACAGGTCTGTGAGAGCCGGAATTCTTACTGGTTGGTAGGTGATCAAATACTTATGTCATGCAATAAAATGCAAATTAATTATTTAAAAATCATACAATGTGATTTTCTGGATTTTTGTTTTAGATTCCGACCCGGAATGGGCACCGGTGGAGCGGACTGCTCTGGCACCGGAGCGGAGCAGACGGCTGGACCCGGAATGGGTACCGGTGGAGCGGACTGCTCTGGCACTGAGGCGGAGCAGGCGGCTGGACCCGGAATGGGCACCGGTGGAGCGGACTGCTCTGGCACTGGGGCGGAGCAGAAGGCTGAACCCGGACTGGTTACCGGTGGAGCGGACTGCTCTGGCACTGGGGCGGAGCAGACGGCTAGACCCGGAATGGGTACCGGTGGAGCGGACTGCTCTGGCCCTGGAGCGGAGCAGACGGCTGGACCCGGAATGGGTACCGGTGGAGCGGACTGCTCAGGCACTGAGGCGGAGCAGACGGCTGTACCCGGAATGGGCACCGGTGGAGCGGACTGCTCTGGCACTGAGGCGGAGCAGACGGCTGGACCCAGATTGAGCACCGGTGGAGCGGACTGCTCAGGCACTGATGCGGAGCAGACGGCTGGACCCGGAATGGGCACCGGTGGAGCGGACTGCTCTGGCACTGAGGTGGAGCAGACGGCTGGACCCGGAATGGGCACCGGTGGAGCGGACTGCTCTGGCACTGAGGCGGAGCAGACGGCTGGACCCGGATTGGGCACCGGTGAAGCAGACTGCTCAGGCACAGGGTTGCTGACCTTCGCTGGAGGTGCAGGGTTGCTGACCTTCGCTGGAGGTTCAGGGCTGCTGACCTTCGCTGGAGGTTCAGGGCTGCTGACCTTCGCTGGAGGTGCAGGGTTGATGACCTTCGCTGGAGGTGCAGGGTTGATGACCTTCGCTGGAGGTGCAGGGTTGCTGACCTTCGCTGGAGGTGCAGGGCTGCTGACCTTCGCTGGAGGTGCAGGGCTGCTGACCCTCGCTGGAGGTTCCGGGTCGCTCACCATCGCTGGAGGTTCCGGTCCAATCACACGCCTCGCCACGAGAGTCATCTGGCGCTTGAAGTCCTCCAACGCCTGTACGACCAGCGGATCCATCTGAGTCTCCAGAGGAAGAGCATTCCAGGCTCTCCACCACCTCGTCGCTCCTCCTCCGGGTACTCATAGAACCCCTCTGGCCGCTCCCGATCCAGATCTGTGGGCATATGAAGTGGTGTTGGTTCCTCCAGGAGCCCCCACGGGTAAAGGAACTGAAGCACGTCCTCATCGTCGTCCTCCTCCGACGGGTCCGACTCGAACCCTCGAAGGAGTACCGTGTCCGTATACCGACTCGGGGAAATCTCTCTCTCCCTCTCTCCCCAGTCACGCTGCTTGGTCTCATACGGGTGGGTCGTTCTGTCACGGAATGGGTTTTGGAAAGACCAAGACGCAGCGCAGGGATAGTAGTTCAACATTTTTATTTTATTTACTATGTAATAAATATTCCAAATGAACGAACTATAACAAAACACAAAACAAACACGATAGACAAAACGTCACGTTCACCTAACACACGAAATGAAACGGACGAAAAACAAAGCACACTTACATTCACCGTGACTGCGACATATACCTCGACATGTAACGATAACGACCCACACCCGAGTGAAGGACAGACTCAACATATATGGGATCCCTAATTAGAGACAATGCGGTGCAGCTGCCTCTAATTAGGGATCCAACCCAAACCCCACACAGAAACAGAAAGGCACGACACTGTCAGACTCTGACCATAGCTACATAGAGAAGCAAATAGGCTTCTCTAAGGCCAGAGCCTGACAACCATTGAAGGTACATTTATTAGACTGAATTATAACTGAGTAAATTACAGTGCCTTCGGAAAGTTTTCAGACCCCTAGACTTTTTCCACATTTTGTTAGGTTACAGCCTTATTCTAAAATTTATTAAATTGTGTTTTTCCTCATCAATCTACACACAATACTCCATAGCAAAAAGAGGTTTTTAGAAATGTTTGCTAATTTATGAAATAAAATAAAATAATTAAATATCACATTTACGTAAGTATTCAGACCCTTTACTCAGTACTTTGTTGAAGCACCTTTGGCAGCGATTACAAACTCGAGTCTTCTTGGGTATGACGCTACAAGCTTGGCACACCTGTATTTGGGGAGTTTCTCCCATTCTTCTCTGCAGATCCTCTCAAGCGCTGTCAGGTTGGATGGGGAGCGTTGCTGCACAGCTATTTTCAGGTCTCTTCAGATATGTTCGATCAGGTTCAAGTCCGGGCTCTGGCTGGGCCACTCAAGGACATTCAGAGACTTGTCAGGAAGCCACTCCTGCGTTGTCTTGGCTGTGTGCTTAGGGTCGTTGTCCTGTTGGAAGGTGAACCTTCGCCCCAGTCTGAGGTCCTGAGCGCTCTGGAGCAGGTTTTCATCAAGGATCTCTTTGCACTTTGCCCCGTTCATCTTTGCCTCGATCCTAACTAGTCTCCCATCCCCACAGCTTGATGCTGCCTCCACCTTCCTTCACTGTAGGGAGGGTGCCAGGTTTCCTCCAGACGTGATGCTTGGCATTCAGGCCAAAGAGATCAATCTTTGTTTCATCCGACCAGAGCAAACTCCAAGCGGGCTGTCATGTGCCTTTTACTGAGGAGTGGCTTCCGTCTGGCCACTCTACCATAAAGGCCTGATTGGTGGAGTGCTGCAGAGATGGTTGTCCTTCTGAAAGGTTCTCCCATCTCCACAGAGGAACTCTATAGCTCTGTCAGAGTGACCATCGGGTTCTTGGTCACCTCCCTGACCAAGGCCCTTCTCCCCCGATTTCCCTGTTTTGCCAGGCGGCCAGCTCTAGGAAGAGTTTTGGTGGTTCCAAACTTCTTCCATTTAAGAATGATGGAGGCTACCGTGTTCTTGTGGACCTTCAATGCTGCAGAAATGTCTTGGTACCCTTCCCCAGATCTGTGCCTCGACACAATCCTGTCTCGGAGCTCTACAGACAATGCCCTTTATCTCATGGCTTGGTTTTTGGTCTGACATGCACTGTCAACTGTGGGACCTTATATAGATAGGTGTGTGCCTTTCCAAATCATGTCCAATCAATTGAATTTACCACAGGTGGACTCCAATCAAGTTGTAGAAAGTTTCATAGCAAAGGGTCTGAATACTTATGTAAATAAGGTTTTAATTTGTTTATTTGTAATACTTTTGCAAAACTGTAAAAAAAATGGTTTTTGCTTTCTCATTATGCTGTAACGTAACAAAATGTGGAAAATGTCAAGGGGTCTGAATACTTTCCGAAGGCATTGTATATAAATGTATTTTAGCGGATGTCATGAAATCTGTTAAGGTACTATTTCCTAAGCCAAAGAGATGAGTCGCTTCTGCCAAGCCAACAGGCAGGGAGAAGGAATACTAACTGTAGGTCCGTGCTGTTTCCGGAGCTGATGTCATGATCCTGCTCCTCTCTCCCACACAGATGGCTTTGAAACCCTACACTGTGCAACTGGGCAGTTCTGCTCTTCTTCCTCCCTTCTCTCCCTCCATGTCAAATATCAAAGAGGGGGACTGCCAGTTTGAACAGGGACTATGATCATCATCTCTGTTTCAGACAGGGCCATAATCATATCAGACAGAAGCAGTGGAAATGTGGATGCTTTCTATGGTATTACTCTAAAAATAGTACGACCGAACCTATAGTATTTAATATTATTGAATCATATTAATATGCCATTTAGCAGATGCTTTTATCCAAAGCGACTTACAGTCATGCGTTCATACTATAGGAAAGACATCCAGTTGAAATTGGATGATTATGCTATTTTGATTAGTGAGGTAGTTAAAGTAATGACTGAACCCTGGAAATAATATACTTTCTCCAGTATAATAAACTATTCCGAGCTGTACCGTCACATCCTAAAAGCATTAATCATGAGCTGGTACATATAAGTACATGTATGTAGGCTCCTGAGTGGTCTAAGGCACTGCATCTCAGTGCAAGATGCGTCACTACAGTCCCTGGTTCAAATCCAGGCTGTATCACATCCGGCTGTGATTGGGAGTCCCATAGGGACTTAACTGACTTGCCTAGTTAAATAACTAGGTTGAACATCTCATTCTAAAATCATGGGCATGAATATGGGTTTTGTCCCCCCTTTGCTGCTATAACGGCCTCCACTCTTCTGGGAAGGCTTTCCACTAGATGTTGGAACATTGCTGCGGGGACTTGCTTCCATTCAGCCAGTTCGGGCAGTGATGTTGTGCGATTAGGCCTGGCTCACAGTTGGTGTTCCAGTCCATCCCAAAGGTGTTTCGATGGGTCAGGGCTCTGCGCAGGCCAGTCAAGTTCTTCCAAATCGATCTCAACAAAAGATTTCTGTACAGACCTCGCTTTGTGCATGGGGGTATTGTCATGCTAAAACATGAAAGGGCCTTCCCCAAATTGTTGCCACAAAGTTGGAAGCACAGTATCGTCTAGAATTTCATTGTATGCTGTAGCATTAAGATTTATCTTCACTGGAACTAAGGTGCCTATCCCGGGGCAATAATAAACTTGTGTGAGAAACAATACTTGAGCATTTAAAAAAAATCTAGTATATAGTCATCATTAATAATAATAATTAATAATTTTGGAATGGTTTTAGAATGATTTACTAAACTGTAATTTTTTCCTGGATATCTATGCTCTTGACAGGTTACAATTTAAATTAGCAGACCTATAGGTGGGTGGATATCCAGAAAGACGGATGGAGTACCCTGGTGTAAATACAGCACATAAACAAGTCGGTCCGATTACACAGATCAGGTCAAATAGTTGTATTAGTGAGATAAACAAGAATACAAGGTAGTCTCTAACATTCCTCAAATGCACAGTGTAAAGGAAACATTATGATAAAGTACTGAATTGATATCACCCAGACCAAGGAAAATTCACAAAAAAATGACTTACAAAGATGTCACCAAATAGAGAATTTTTCCTAATTGGGTTCCAAATGAAGATTAAAGTACTGTGTAGTCGTGGAAATTGTTAACCTGTTATGTAAACATACTTGTTAATAAATAAATTGAATATTGCGGTGGTGAAATGGCTGCAGTTGTGTGTTGTAAGGTGCAGGATTCTCCCAGCAATTCACGCAGGTGCACCAGCAAGATTGTCCGGAGACGCTGGGATTGCTCTCCGGTACTCCATGATGTAAAATCTATCCAGGTAGACGGGAAGAGGCCAGCTCCAGCACCTCTCCCCTTTCTTCAAAGGACAGCTCTTGCAATTGAGCCTGTAATGATAAGAAAAAAAAGCAACATGAAATTACAGAATGCAGACAAATGTTGTGTGATATGATTTTTTACAAACCTTCATCTCGGCCAGCCTCTCTTCTTGCAGTCGGGCAGGCCTTTCAAGGTTTTCCTGCCCAATTCTTTCTGCAGCTCTGCCTGTGCCCACGGACGGTCTGTGGCTCTTCAAAACTGGAATCCTACAGAAAAAAATGTACACAACACTTATTAGGATTGTATTGTAATATTCACTACATGTTATTTTATGTGTAATCAATACAGACTTTCATGCAAAAAAAGAGAGTATAAACCTTCTAAATTTACAATCCATACACAACATCTTTATAGCCATAGTGCTTGAGAATCAAGGGGCCATCCCAGTAATGTTATTAACTACCTACTATAGGAGTCAGAGAAGGGCAAAGGCTTGAATTCATGCCAAAGCCAAGGTTATTTTCCTTAAATGCAGAGCTCTGATAGTCAAATGTACACTTCTACAATCAATGCACATCTTCATAGCCAAAACTCTAGAGAATCAAGGGGCCATCCCAGTAATATTATTAGCTAGCTAGTATAGGAGTCAGAGAAGGGCAAAGGCTTGAATTAATGCAAAAGCCAAGGTTATTTTCCATAAATGAATTTAATTGAATTGAATTGGGATTTCTGGGATGTCGTGTTCCAATCTAGAAAAAATACTGTATTCTTGCCAGTGTCTTCAAAAACACCTGTACACACATAGTTACGCATCGTACTCTTTTCATACAGGTTTATACATACTGTACAATCTCATAGTAAGTGTGGAAAGAAAAGGGCCTCCACAGCTAATGTGAGAGATGGGCTATTGTCGAGCCATGGAGGGACTTCAGAGAGGCTGCGTCCCAAATGGCACCCTATTCCAAATATTGCAATACTTTTGACCAGAGCGGTATGGGCCCCAGTCAAAAGTAGTGCACTGTATAAGGAATATGGTGCCATTTGAGACTCAGAAATCCAGAGATAGACATATACAGAGTGGCCTGCCAATGGAATAATTCATCAGGGTTAAGATAGTGTGTGAGTGTGTGCACGTGCGTGTGTGTGGGTGTGACAAGGGGAAGAGAGGGGGTTTCGGGAGACACATCTGGTGCACCTGCGCAGAAAATCACATCTGTTACTTTCAACTGCCATGAATCACTTCCTATACTGCAAAGAGTAATTGCTAATACCTACCATTCCTGCTATCAGGAATAGGAGACCATAGGAGACTATACTGTTTTACTGTCATCTAGGCCCTGCGATAGACTAGCATCCTGTCCAGGGGGTATACATCAAGCTGCCTCACGCTACAGAAACGGGAGATAGACTCCTACCCTATGGGCTTTTCTGTCTCAGACAAGGCTACTTACTATACTGTCATGTATACATTAGTTTATCTGTAGCCAACTGTCTTTGTTAAGTTGATGTTGTATGAAGTGGTAGGCCTTGTACAGTTATGCCAATTAGGAGTGTGTGACAGGGTTCCATGGTGGCATCATTTCCAGGGTCACTAGGGATTGTGGGATACCATTTCTAACACTACCTCTACTGAGTGCTCTCTGAGAGGAAGGAGTCACGTATTCAGGCTACACTTTAACACTGTAAGTGATGTGGGGGAGGGGAGGTGGAACTTGGGAGCTGAGCGATTGTGCTTGGTGCAAACGGAACACAATTCTCTCTCCGTCAACCTCCCTCGATTTTCACGATTCATGATTCATTGCAGACCGGCAGTTGGTTGGTTGGTTGGTTGGTTTGTGCGTCCTCCCTCTCTGTTCAAAACATTCTAATTAAGAGTGGGAGAGAGATCAGCATGTTCACTACACTAGAGGTGTGTCATTACTCATAATAGGACTTGTCGTTCACGCACAGAGATGTTTCATTCTCCAATTATTTGCCAGTGAGTGTCTCATTATTTTTTCATGACAACTGCAGCTTTAACAGTTTAATAGAGGCCTTTATTAGTACCAGTACGTCTTTTGTAAGCATGGGTATACTGGCAGGATGGAGATGTGCATGTGTGAGGTAACCGCAACACACACACACACACACACAAGGGGGCTATGATACAAACCATTGACTGTGTCCCAAGTGGGACCCTATTCCCCACTACTTTAGACAAGGACCTATAGGGCTACCGCAGCAGCTGATTTTTAGCCCGCTGACACATCAACAGGATGGTGTGTTAATTCAAGCATGTAATAGAGGTAGAGATGATGGTGACACATTCACCCCTTCTCAGTTAAATCATTGATCCCTCTCTCTTTGTCTCCACATGATCTGCTGTGTATGAGTTTATCGCTGGTGTGTGTGTACTGATGGTAGAGATTTTATCAGTTGCCTTCAATAAAAGTCAAATTCAGAAAAAGTGATTGTACCTAGGGCTGTTGCGGTGAACGTATTACCTCCACACCGTAATTAGGATTCTCAAAACTCTGATGCTGCTCATGGTCAATAGTCGCTTACCAAACTTGCTAACTGCCTGGTACTCAGCACTCTATTATCCCTCTAATCACTCTGACATTAATGCAAATGTAATCGAAAATTGAATCAAACACTTCATGACAGCCCATGAGCTAATGTTGTGCAATGTTTCTATAGACTATGCAATTGTGTGAGAAAACAGTGATGGCCTCTACTAAATAGAGGAGGATCCCATCAGCTTTCTATAATACTATATTTATTTCTCAACTTTCCTAATATTAAGCACATTGCTTATCTTTACAACAGGAGTAGAGCCTACCTGGCTGTTATGAAAATGAATCACGGGGAAAGCATCCTCCATCCGCTAATAGGTAGACTTTTGTACTATGAGGTATAGTAGATTGACATAGGCTAGTGCTTTTGCTGTTCGTTAGGCCTACTCATCCTGTTGGCTGACAAAAAGTAAATGTGGACAGTTCTTCCCACATCTTCACTATGCACCTCAGAATTGGATTAGGACGCATGCAGTTGCACCCCTGATGTGTCTGTCTTCACTTGTAGCCTGTGAGAAAGACCCGATCACATGACGGAGAGCGCAGCATTCAGGGAGAAGGGCACAACAAAGGCATGGATGTTTTTAGGCTGCATTATGGCCACAAAGGGGATTCCACCATGAAATTCGAGGCATTATCAAGTGCTTGTCAAATTTCGAATGAGAGACTAATGAAGTGTGTACAGCCTGCGCCAAAAACAAAGCAGAGCTCATGTCTTTCAAGCAAGCTTTTTCAAATCAACATTAGAGTCGCATCATGCAGCCTCAAAATGTATTAAAAATCTAAACATATAGCCCAACGTTTACTTACCTTACAGATCACGAAGTCAGCTAATTTCCACTCCATTCATATGCAAATCCGTTTGATTCATACACTGGCTTGTCTGGCTGTCATGTTTTTATTTTAACGTGCACTTCCCTTATCCACATTGAAATAATATAATTTCATTAGTCCTCTTTTATGATTTAAAATCTCTTGCATAGCTCATTAGTACACCCTTGTTGTTGAATATATATGTATCTATTGTAGGTCCTAGGATACAACAGTTAATAATGTGGAACTAATATATACCATCAAAGGATACCTTACAACTTACAATAATAAACACCTTGTGAAACAGCTGTAAAAACCAACCTGGCAATATTTAAACCTTTAATATATAAACTTTTATATGTTTTTGGTACAGTTGTGTCATTAATTTATAAAAAATGTGTAAACTCACATGACGATCATAGACTAAAATAGTGAATTCTGGTGTGTGGAATATAGCGGAGGTGTTTGCTGTGTGGGTGGGAGGTTCTGCCTGTCACTTGTTCTCAACAGGGACTTGAAGAGGAAGACTGCAAAGTCCAGGCACTGCTGCTAACTTTGTTCTGAGTGTTTGCAGTGCTAGAGTATCTCACATATTATGTGGCAAGTATGATAGAGCAAAAAAAACGTTCTAAGCAGATAATGACAACATGACAACAACAGTAGCTGTAGATGATGTAATGAAAAGTTGGAGGGTGGTTGGTAATGGAGGATATCAGGTGGATCCATGTCTGGGTGTTGGGCAGAACGCCTAGGTCCCGGAGAACAGGAGCAGAGTTAAAGGGAACAGGGTAGGAGACAGAGACGTAAACAAGCAAACACACAGGTTACCCTTTACTGTGAGAAAATATGATATATTAGTGAAGTGTTGTAAATGGGAGATACGTACACTTTTGGAAGATTTAGCATACCTCAAGCTGGTCCCCCTCCGACTCAGAGCACAGAGAATCAGACTAATCCGAACTCACTGGTTCTGGTGGATGGGATACCTCCTGGGCGCTCGACTAGTCGATGGTCCTAAAATCATTTGGAGAGGTATTGTAAATTGAAAAGGTAAATTTTTATAAGCTCCCTCCTGTGTGGCTGGTCATCCTTCCCCCGTAGATAGATATGACTGCCTAACAAGTTGGAAGAGAAGAGTTGTTGAAATACTCAAGTCTAAGTACATTTGCACTGCTGTCTTTCCCTCTTTGTTTCTCTATCTCCATCTCTCTCTCTCTCTGTCTGTCTTCCACTCTCTTCCTACCTCTCTCTCCCTCTCTAACTTTCATCCGGTTTAACTTATAGCTAGACACCTCAATATGACAGACATATGACTCTATCTGACTTGCCTAGTTAAATAAAGGTTACACATCAGTGGAGGCTGCTGAGGGGAGGACCGCTAGAATGTATAGCTAGAAACTAGCTAGATGGAAAATGGTTATTGAAAAATGGTTGTACATTGCTAAATCCATCCAGTTATCTAATAAAGTTAAATGCTTAATGTTATCCTGAATTGTGAATTTCTCTGAATGTTGCACTTCTTGTCGAGATCAGTGGTGTCTTCATAGTACTTTGCCTGGTTGGAAAGATAAAATAAAATCTCCTCGAGGGATGCCATTGAAGTGCAAGCTACATACAAACAGAAAGCTACAATAACAGTTACAGTAGCTAGCTAGCTAACGTTAGCTAAATTAAACTTTCTGGCTAGCTCACTGGCTAGCTAAGCTGACTATGCACGCTGAGCTAAATAAGTACAGTAGCTAGCAACGTCAATTTAAACAGTTTACATGATTTCTTACTATTTAACAATATTTACTTATATAAAGACAAATATTGTCACGAGTGGGTGTAGAGAGAGACCAAGGAGCAGTGCAGCGATAGTTTGACATCGTTTATTAAATGATAAACAAATAATGTCACAAACTATATAAACAAAACAACGAAGCAATAATAACAAAAGGAAACACACTTACTTTACTGTGACTTGAAAATAATGACCCACACACAGGTAGATGTGTAGGGTGCCTAAATACAATCCCCAATCAGAGACAACCCTGTACAGCTGTCTCTGATTGAGGATTATTACCTCCCCTAGTTAGGGTGTGAGGGCTCGACTGTGGTTCTACCACTCCCCTTATTGGGAGTAAGGTCTAACCACAGCCAAACCCTCACAGTACCCCCCCCCCTAAGGTGCGGACTCCCGGCCGCAAATAATCCCCCCTCTCAAAAAATGTTTTAAACAATACTAGGGGGGAAAGGACGGAGTACTGGGGCGGTTGCTGGTGGAGGCTCCGGCCCCGGCCTCGGACGTGACGTAGGCAGTGGAGGCTGCTCCCTTCCTACCTCACCGTTGCACGCCCGGTCCGGTCCGGACCCCAGCGCGGTGATTTCCCCCTCAGTCCTCCCACAAAGCACCAAGTCCTGTCTGGACCCTGGTGTGGGAGCCCCCGACCCTGGAGCGGTACCAACGACCAGACCCGGACTGGGTACCGGTGTGGCAGGTGGTTCTGGCTCTGGAGCTGGGCCGACGTCCATACCCCGACTGGGTACCGGTGGAGCGGATTGCCCTGGCATGGGATTGGTGCTGACGACCAGCCCGGGACTGGGCCCCGGTGGAGCGGATTGCCCTGGCATGGGATTGGTGCTGACGACTAGACCCGGACTGGGCCCCTGTGGAGCGGACTGCTCCGGCATGGGAATGAAGCAGACGACCGGCCCCGGACTGGGCACCGGTGGATCGGACTGCTCCGGCACTGGAGTGAAGCAGACGACCGGTCCCGAACTGGGCACCGGTGGAGCGGATTGCCCTGGCATGGGATTGGTGCTGACGACCGGCCCGGGCCTGGGCACCGGTGGAGCGGACTGCTCTGGCACTTGTGTGAAGCAGACGACCAGCCCCGAACTGGGCACCGGTGGAGCGGACTGCTCTGGCACTGGAGTGAAGCAGACGACCGGCCCCGGACTGGGCACCGGTGGAGCGGACTGCTCTGGCACTGGAGTGAAGCAGACGACCGGCCCCGGACTGGGCACCGGTGGAGCGGACTGCTCTGGCACTGGAGTGAAGCAGACGACCGGGCCCGGACTGGGCACCGGTGGAGCGGACAGCTCTGACACTGGAGTGAAGCAGACGACCGGCCCCGAACTGGGTACCGGTGGAGCGGACTGCTCTGACACTGGAGTGAAGCAGACGACCAGCCCCGGACTGGGCACCGGTGGAGCGGACTGCTGGAGGCTCTGGGCTGCGGAGGCTCTGGGCTGCGGACCTTCGCTGGAGGTTCTGGGTTGCTGACCTTCACTGGAGGTTCTGGGTTGCGGACCTTCGCTGGAGGCTCTGGGTTGCGGACCTTCACTGGAGGTTCTGGGTTGCGGACCTTCACTGGAGGTTCTGGGTTGCGGACCTTTGCTGTAGGCTCCGGGCTACGGACCTTCGATGGAGGCTCCGAGCTGCTGACCTTCGCTGGAGGTTCTGGGCTGCTGACCTTCACTGGAGGTTATGGATTGCGGACCTTCACTGGAGGTTCTGGGTTGCGGACCTTCGCTGGAGGCTCTGGGTTGCGGACCTTCGCTGGAGGTTCTGGGTTATTGACCTTCGCTGGAGGCTCCGTGCTGCGGGCCGTCGCTGGAGGCTCTGGGCTGCGAACCTTCACTGGAGGTTATGGATTGCGGACCTTCACTGGAGGTTCTGGGTTGCGGACCTTCGCTGGAGGCTCTGGGTTGCGGACCTTCACTGGAGGTTCTGGGTTATTGACCTTCGCTGGAGGCTCCGTGCTGCGGGCCTTCGCTGGAGGCTCTGGGCTGCGAACCTTCACTGGAGGTTCTGGGTTGCGGACCTTCACTGGAGGTTCTGGGCTGCTGACCTTCACTGGAGGCTGTTGGTTGCTGACCTTCACTGGAGGTTCTGGGCTGCGGACCTTCGCTGGAGGCTCCGAGCTGCTGACCTTCGCTGGAGGTTCTGGGCTGCTGACCTTCACTGGAGGTTCTGGGTTGCTGACCTTCACTGGAGGCTCCGTGCTGCGGGCCTTCGCTGGAGGCTCCGTGCTGCGGATCTTCGCTGGAGGCTCTGGGCTGCTGACCTTCACTGGAGGTTATGGGTTGCGGACCTTCACTGGAGGTTCTGGGTTGCGGACCGTCACTGGAGGTTCTGGGTTGCGGACCTTCGCTGGAGGCTCAGGGCTACGGACCTTCGCTGGAGGCTCCGAGCTGCTGACCTTCGCTGGAGGTTCCGGGCTGCTGACCTTCACTGGAGGTTCTGGGTTGCTGACCTTCACTGGAGGCTCCGTGCTGCGGGCCTTCGCTGGAGGCTCTGTGCTGCGGGCCTTCGCTGGAGGCTCCGTGCTGCGGGCCTTCGCTGGAGGCTCCGTGCTGCTGACCTTCACTGGAGGTTCCAGGCTGCGGACCTTCACTGGAGGTTCTGGGTTGTTGACCTTCGCTGGAGGCTCTATTTCCACCAAAAGGCAAAAGACCTCCTGTGGGGATGGGGGCTGGAATTAAAAATAAAAATAAATAAAATATGAAATTATCAATTATTATCAAGATGTCAAAGTGTCATCAACAAAAAGGTAAACAATAGGCCTATATCAAATGCAGCAATGGCATTCATTTTTCACATGTAAATTGCACTTTTCAGTAGTTCTCAAAGCATGCCATTCCATGAGCGCAGCATTTATTTTTCAACTCGAATCAATTAGCCCAATCCGTCCTCCATGACAACAAAATCATAAACAAAGAGTAGGGCTGGCTAATAAATCCTTAGTTTTGGGGTTATGATCAGGTATAACAATTTGGCTAATCTATACTTCCATATTTCCAAGTCCAATTCTTGAAGATCAAAGGATATAACATTTGTTGGAATTACTGTAATTCTGACAGACTTTGGTTTTTAATGTAAAGATATAATTGTATATTATTATTATATGTAGTAAAAAGTGATGGGTTAGAAGAAGCCAAAATAACCAACCCATAAAGTAAAATGTAACATCCATATATGGCCATTGTCACGATGTGGGTGTGGGAATGACCAAGACGCAGCACAGGGAAAGTAGTTCGACATTTAAATATTACTATGTAATACCAACACAAATGACGAACTACTAAACAAAACAAAAACACGAATTACAACCGTCACGTAAAACAAAACACGATATTTTAAACGTAACCAAAAAGCACACTTACTGTCACCACTCAGGCCTGGAGGGAAGCAAAATGATTATCCGCTAGCCAATAATAGTAAAGCCCCCTTTACTGGCTCAAAGAGCCGACCAATAAGCTTGTTACCAACCTTTAGTAAAATTTGGGAAAAAAGTTTGACCAGATACAATGCTATTTTACTGTAAACAAATTGACAACAGACTTTCAGCATGCTTATAGGGAAGGATATTCAACAATCACAGCACTTACAGAAATGACTGATCATTTGCTGAGTTAAATTGATGATGAAAAGATTGTGGGAGCGGTTTTGTTAGACTTCAGGGCAGCTTTGACATTATCGATCATAGTCTTCTGATGGAAAAATGTATGTGTTATGGCTTTACACCCCCTGCTATATTGTGGATAATTAGTTGCCTGTCTAACAGAACACAGTGGGTGTTCTTTAATGGAAGCTTCTCCAACATAATCCAGGTAGAATCAGGAATTACCCTGGGCAGCTGTCTAGGCCCCTTACTTTTCAATCTTTACTAATGACATGCCACTGGCCTTGAGTAAAGCCAGCGTATCAATGTATGCTGATGACTCAACACTACACACGTCAGCTACTACAGCGATTGAAATCACTGCAACACTTAACAAAGAGCTGCAGTTCGTTTCAGAATGGGTGGCAAGGAATAAGTTAGTCCTAAATATTTCAAAAACTAAAAGCACTGAATTTGTGACAAATAATTTACTAAACCCTAAACCTCAACTAAAACTTGCAATGAATAATCTGGAAATTGTTGAGATGACTAAACTGCTTGGAGTAACCCTGGATTGTAAACTGTCATGGTGAAAACATCTTGATACAACAGTAGCTAAGATGGGGAGAAGTCCATCCATAAAAAAGTGTGGATCTGCCTTTTTAACAACACTACACTGTCCTACATGCTCTAGTTTTGTCCCACCTCTATTCCACATCAGTTTGCAAGCAGTAGAATCAGATTTAATTTTTAAAAAGATAAAAATACACCTTACGGAACAGCGGGGGCTGTGATAGATAGATAGATAGATAGATAGATAGATAGATAGATAGATAGATAGATAGATAGATAGATAGATAGATAGATAGATAGATAGATAGATAGATAGATAGATAGATAGATAGATAGATAGATACTTTATTGATCCCTGTGGGGAAATTACTTCATCAAGCAGCTACGAAAAACACAGGGCAGCTGCAAAATGCCAGAACAAAATACACAAAAGACAGATACACAACACATGATACATGAAGAGACACACACACAGTCACAGACACACATACTAGTGATAAGACACACACTCTACAAAGGTTTTATGAAATGTAATGTCATGTAATATTTTAAAATGTATATAACTGCCTTAATGTTTCTGGACTGCAGGAAGAGTAGCTCCTGCCTTGGCAGCAGATAATTGGGATCCTTAATAAATACAAATAAAATGTTTTTCTGGACACAGTTTAAACATGACTAGGCTGGCTTGTCTCATCAGTTTACCTGTGCAACAACACATAACAGGTATCCTTCTCCGAGCAATAACCACCTTTTACTAAATGTACTTTAAGTTTTTTTACTTGGAGTATTGCTATATAAGCTGAAAACCACATACTGGCCTCCAAGTAAAAATGTACAATAGTATGGTTTTAAAAGCCTTCTTAGCATGAACACTCAGATGAATCATGTTTTTCTGATCTCAAGCTGAAAAGTTCCAGACCAGAAGGAATTCAGCTTAACAGACACCTGAGAACAAGTGAGTAGGGCATCCTAGGCTGCGGCCACAGCACCTCCCAGCAGCCCACCTGCCTACCCCGCTAAAATGTTGCCAAATCTAACACGAGTCGACAAGACTGCCGGATCACCCTATGTGTAATGTGAGTCATACAAGGCAATGTTCTGGCTTTCACCACTGCTTTATTGTTATAGCCTTTCTGCAACTTGAGCTTCTTTGAAGCAGTGTGACACGAGGAGAGGAGAAAAGAGATGTGGAGTCAAATCACAGAGACACTTCTAAACAGACCGACCGTAAAGCTTGCCCACTAAACCTTTGAAACCCTGGCTGGCTGTACTGCTTCATTACAAGAGGCAATGAAAAAAGAGCTAAGGACGAGGACTTCTGCACAGATGTGACTTCTACAATGGATTGTATGCTTCTTCCTCAATATCCTCTCTCCCCTGTCTCTGAAAGGCTTGACAGCCCAGAGAGTGGCCGTGGTCTGTGGTTGCATCTCAAATGGCACCCAAGTCCCTACATAGTGCACTACTTTTGACCAGAGCACTATATAAGGAATCGGGTACCATTTGGGACATGCCCTGCTGTGTTTCTCTGTGTAGCTAAGCGTCCCTCTCTCTTAATGTGCCAGATGTATCCTACAACAGCGTCTCAGTCTCACAGCTGAGATACAGAAATCCCCTCCTTCTCAGTCTGCCATTACAAAGAGCATAGAATGGAAATTAAATATGTAGCTCTGGCTGTACAGGATCTACATAACATGTGAGGTGAACAAATAGTAATTGAGCTTGATCCATGGATGTAATCAAGTCAGTTGAGTGGAAGGAAAGGTTCTAATCAAATACCTGTTCAACTGAATTTGGGATCATGATGATGAATACAACCTTCCCTATACCTTCTGACCCAACCCTACAGACCCGTCTGTTGATATTGGCAAGACGGGGAAAGACTGTCACTCAATCACTCTGTGAAGAGGCACACATTCCTGAAAAATGGGTTAGATGTACGTGAGGATTCCTCGATGTTGCAGTGGTGTGTATTCATGAATGCCAAGGGAAGCCAGGCTCCCCCAAAAAAATACCAAAAAAGAAAAAAAACATAATTTTACCATCTCTCTGTGTTTCATCAATTTACTCCAATTCGCAAGAGGCTGAATGTATCTTAACGGAGAAAGCATCCGAGCAAATGAAACAGCACCCTCTGTCTCACTATCTGTAGGGTATCTATCTGATGTTGTCTGTTCAGAGTATAACATTGTTGCCGCCTGTAGCATTGAATGCAAGAGAAGCCAGTGAGCATTTGCCCTCCCTTGATAAAAAGTAAATAAAATAATAGCCAATCAGTGTTGAGCTAAACTGAGCGAGACCAATCACTTCACAGGCCAAGCGCCACTCGGGAGCCCATGCTGTAGGTCATGTAACTGTTTGTTACATGCAATATGTTTTGTGGACTTCACCGGACAGATGTTTCTCTCTGGTTTTGTAAGGAAACAAATGTGGAATTGCTATATGGAATTGTTTTAAGAAGGTCATCAATAAATCAATAAAATGTATTTATAAAGCCCTTTTTACATACGCAGATGTCACAAAGTGCTATACAGAAACCCAGCCTAAAACCCCAAACAGCAAGCAATGCAGATATATGGTGGTTAGGAAAACCTCCCTAGAAAGGCAGAAACCTAGGAAGAAAACTAGAGAGGAACCAGGCTCTGAGGGCCGGGTGGAGATTATAACAATACATGGCCTTTATGGCCAGATTGTTCTCCAAGACGTTCAAACGTTCATAGATGACCAGCAGGGTCAAATAATAATCACAGTGGTTGTAGAGGTTGCAACAGGTAAGTACATCAGGAGTAAATGTCACTTGGCTTTTCATAACCAGGCATTTAGATGTTGAAATAGCAGGTGCGGTAGAGAGAGAGAGAGAGTTGAAAACAGCAGGTCTGGGACAAGGTGGCACGTCCGGTGAACAGGTCAGTGTTCCATAGCCGCATGCAGAAGAGTTGAAACTGGTCCTGAAGCATGGTCCTAAGGTTCAGGTCCTCTGGGAGGGGAGTGTAAGAGGGAGAGAGAGAGAATTAGAGGGAGTATACTTAAATTCACACAGGACACTGGATAAGACAGGAGAATAACACCAGATATAACAAATTGACCCTAGCCCCCCGGCACATAGACTATCGCAGCATAGATACTGGGGGCTGAGACAGGGGGTGGTCAGGGATAAATGTATAAGTCGCTCTGGATAAGAGTGTCTGCTAAATGACTAAAATTTTCATGTAAAAATGAGACACTGTTTGGCGATACCCCCGGACAGGGCCAACCAGGCAGGATATAACCCCACCCACTTTGCCAAAGCACAGCCCCCACACCACCAGAGGGATATCAACAGACCACCAACCTACTACCCTGAGACAAGGCTGAGTATAGCCCACGAAGATCTCCTCCACTGCAAGGAGCCCAAGGGGGCGACAAACCGGACAGGAAGATCACGTCAGTGACTCAACCCACTCAAGTGACACACCCCTCCTAGGGACGGCATGGAAAGCACCAGTAAGCCAGTGACTCAGCCTCCGTAATAGGGTCAGAGGCAGAGAGAGATGGAACCGGCCAGGCAGAGACAGCAAGGGCGGTTCACCACTCCAGTGCCTTTCCATGCACCTTCGCACCCCTGGGCTGGACCAACTGAAGAGATGAGTCTTCAGTAAAGACTTACAGGTTGAGACCGAGTGTGCGTCTCTTACATGGATAGGCAGACCATTCCACAAAAATTGAGCTCTCTAGGAGAAAGCCAGCTGTTTGCTTAGAAATTCTAGGGACAATAAGGAGGCCTGCATCTTGTGACCATAGCGTACGTGTAGGTATGTACGGCAGGACAAAATTAGAGGGACTGGTAGGAGCAAGCCCATGTAATGCTTTTCAAGGATAATTTTGCTATTTGATATTGAATTTTAAGACCCCTTGAAGTATGCCCCAAAAATAAAAATAAATGTATTTGCTGAACATTTTTATTTGGCCAAAAAAAAAAACATCTAAAGGAAGTTTGTTCTGAAGTGTCTGTCCTATATCTGAGAAATATAAGAAAGATCAGGAATATATACATACAGTATATATATATTTTTTACATGTATTATACCACTTATTTTTGGCACTAAACAGTGAGACCTGTACGCGTTTGTGAGATTCTCACCTTTGCATAGAGGGGTCATATTGGTGTGTAGACTGATTTTAGATAGGTACTTTATTGATCCCCGAGGGGGAAATTTCTTTGTCAAGCAGCTACAACAACAAAACACAGGGCAGGTGCAAAATGCCACAACGAAAGTACACAAAAGACAGATACACGATATATGATACATAGAGCGGCAGTAGCAGAAAAAGTATAGAAATACAAGATATCTGGAGTTTAAAAAAAGCTATAAAAAGACATTGCATAGTATGGGTGGTTGGCTGAATATGTACACTATACATTGGTGGATGTTGGATGGTTAACTATACTATACAGGTCGATGGCAGAGAAATACTTCAGTAGCTAAAAATGCATATGTGTCACGACAGGGCGCATACATAGCCCAAGGTCTGTCACGAGAGGGTGCATACATCGACCAAGAAGCAGCGCAGGGATTATAGTTCGACATGATCTTTAATTTACTGATTATTCAATTTCATGAACGAACTATACAAACAAAAAGAATCACGAATGTTTACAACACAAACCAACAACGTAATCCAACAACGTACTCACTTCCTTCTCACCGTGACTTTGACTTATATAATAACCCACACCCCAGTGTGAAACATACAAACCTATGTAGGATCCCTAATTAGAGACGATGCGCTACAGCTGCCTCTAATTAGGGATCCAACACAAACCACCAGAAAGAAAGAACAGTCAGACTCTGACCATGGCTACATAGAGAAGCAAATAGGCTTCTCTAGGGTCAGAGCCTGACAGTACCCCCCAACACCCCCCCCCCCCCCCCCAAGGCGCGGACTCCCGGGGGGGGGGGGGGGGGTCCCGGACTGGGCACCGGTGGAGCGGACTGCTCTGGCTCAGGAGCGGAGCAGACGGCCGGCCCAGGACTGGGCACCGGTGGAGCGGACTGCTCTGGCTCAGGAGCGGAGCAGACGGCCGGCCCAGGACTGGGCACCGGTGGAGCGGACCGAAATGCTCCTCCAAATAAACCTCCTGCTCCATGCTCTGCGCCCCCCATTTGTACCTTGGCCTCTCCATGCTCCACGGTATTGGCTCTTCCTGCCTGTAGCCAGGCCACCCCCATAGCCCCTCCCCAAAATTACCTTGGGGTTGTTTGCAGGATTTTCTCAGTCTCGTGCGTCGTTCACTACGCGGCACTTCCCCTCTCTCCGTCTCTCCCCAGTTATGCTGCTTGGTCTCGTAGTGGTGGGTCATTCTGTCACGAGTGGGTGGAAACAGAGACCAAGGCGCAGCGCAGGTATAGTTCGACATTTATTTAATTCTTAACACTTCAAAAATGACGAACTAGCAAATAAAACACGGGTAAACAAACAACGTAACACACTTACTTGTGACCTGGAAACACACAATGACCCAGACCCAAGTGTGGAACATACAAACATATTTAGGATCCCTAATTAGAGACAATGCACTGCAGCTGCCTCTAATTAGGGATCCACCACAAACCACCACCAGAAACAGAAATAATAGATCTGTCAGACTCTGACCATAGCCAGAGCCTGACAATATGATGTTTCATGGTTGGTCAAACACCACTCTATCTCTGTCATCTTTCACCTCATATGCGGAAGTGCGACATAGGCGGATGCGGTGGATTGAGAAGCATCCAATGTAAAAAAAAATATATAGAGATATCTCTAGCTTAAACTGATGGATTTTTATGGGGATTTTTTAAAATGCTAATTAGATTTCCTCAGGAGCGTGGACATCGACCTCAGTAGGTTAAAAAGGGAGCTAAACTGTTTTCAGCACTTTTATTTTCATGACTGATCAAATCTCGTTTTATCTTGTCTCTCTCTTGTCCCTCTGCAGCAGACATATGGTGAGCAATATGTTTTGAACATCGAATCGCAAATAAAATCACGGTATCGTAACGCAATACATATAGAATCGGGAGAATTGCAATACATATGGTACTGACACCTAAACGTTGTGATAATAGCGTATCGTGAGGTCCCTGGCAATTCCCAGCCCTAGAAGTCAGTCATCTGAATGGACTTATCCATAAAGTTCTCTCCTTTCCTCTCCTCTCCACTCCACCTCTCTCATCTGCACTTTAATGTAGAACAAGCCCCGGTCATTAACATTTTAAATGACCCAGGATGAGGTTGTGTGTTCTCCTCTGTGAGATTGGGAAAGAAGGTGGGGACTGAGAGGAGGACAGGATGCATTGGTATGCAGGGCAAATGTGGCGTACATGACAATGTCAACGTCAACACATTGAAATGACATGCCGGGAGGATGGAGCAGGGAGAGAGGGAGGGAGAGAGGGGCTCGGAGCTCGGAGCAGCTTAGAGACGAAGACATAATCCTTTTAGCATACATTCAACAGTAATATGGAGATAATTACTGTGGAAATGTCATGATTTTATCGCGAAACAGCCGTACTGTGAAAAATGCAATTTCCCTCTCCGATTATATATGTGACAACAGTTTTAAATGGGGTCATTTACACAAGTCATTTCAAATGCATTTTGGGAAATGTGTTGTAGTAAGGCATATTCATTTTGAGCTCCGAAATGTCTCCTCACATACAATCACACACACACACTAGCACACACACACACGCACACACGCACACACACATAGACAATCTAAATATATTGCTTTAGTAAATGGGTCATATTGATTAAACCTTAATTGGTTTAGTATACCCCTAAACACCATTTACTAATGCAAAACACATTGATTAAAAAACGAGACGCCATAAATTGCTGCTGAATACAAAATTGATTTAATAGGTTTATTAAAGTTGTAAATCAATGGAAAACTATACTTCAACGTTACTGGGTTGTTCCACAAAATTAGTCCCTTTTGGATAGTGTAAACATATGATTTAATGTCATTTTAACATTTTGTCATGAAGAGCACATGATCAACTTAATAGAAAACATGTTTTCCCATCTCAAGAGGTTAAATAAAAATATGTAACTGCCTATTAAGTGCCAAATAAAGTAACAGTGTTGACTGTAACAGGGTTAAACATAACAGGGTTGACAATTTCATCTTAAATCAGGCAAGAATGGAAGGGGGAATGAATGCTTGTAGTGTGCAATGGCTGATTTAAGATGGTAATTGAATGCAAGTTTCACAAAAATGAATACATTGTTTAAACATTTAGTTTCTAACCTGTCTACCTATGGGTAACAGGCAGTGGTGTAGTGGAGGTATACGCTGTATAGTCACTTTTTATCCAGTAGGCATTACATATACTCGCTTCTTCATCCCACTGACGCGAATCAAAGTAGTGTAGTGGAGGTATACACCATATCAATAACTAAGGCTGATGATCAGAATATTTAGCTTAGAATATTGCTAAACTATTATTTCTTGACATTTTAAACGCAACAATGTGCACACGGAGCTCGGCCTAAATAAATGTTCCAAAATGCAATTTGAGGAAAACATTGTTTTAAAATGCGCACTGCACATGCAAGCGGTTTCATGGACAGAGATGGAAATATCCATTTGAAATGTGAAGGGACAATGCAAATAGTCCAGGTAGCCATTTGATTAGCTGTTCAGGAGTCTTATGGCTTGGCGGTAGAAGCTGTTAAGAAGCCTTTTGGACCTAGACTTGGCGCTCTGGTACCGCTTGCAGTCTATGACCAGGGTGGCTGGAGTTTTTGACAATTTTTAAGTCCTCCTTCTGACACCGCCTGGTATAGAGGTCCTGGATGGCAGGGAGCTTGGCCCCAGTGATGTACTGGGCTGTAAGCACTACCCTCTGTAGTGACTTGCGGTTGGAGGCCGAGCAGTTGCCATACCAGGCAGGGATGCAACCAGTCAGGATGCTCTCGATGGTGCAGTTGTAGATCTTTTTGAGGATCTGAGGACCCATGCCAAATCTTTTCAGTCTCCTGGGGGGAATAGCTTTGTTGTGCCCTCTTCACGACTGTCTTGGTGTGTTTGGACCATGACAGTTTGTTGGTGATGTGGACACCAAGGAACTTGAAGCTCTCAACCTGCTCCACTACAGCCCTGTCGATGAGAATGGGGGTGTGCTTGGTCCTCCTTTTCCTGTAGTCCATAATCATCTCCTTTGTCTTGGACCTCCTCCCTATAGGCTGTCTCATCGTCGGTGATCAGGCCTACCACCACCATTGTGTCGTCGGCAAACTTAATGATGGTGTTGGATTCGTTCCTGGCCATGTGAACAGGGAGTACAGGAGGGGACTGAGCATGCACCCCTGAGGGGCCCCCATGTTGAGGATTCGCATGGCAGAAATGTTACTACCTACCTTTACCACCTGGGAGGCCCGTCAGGAAGTCCAGGATCCAGTTGCAGAGGGATCTGTTGGGGCAGTATGCAAATTGGAGTGGGTCTAGGGTTTCTGAGATAATGGTGTTGATGCTAGCCATGACCAGCTTTTCAAAGCACTTCATGGCTAGAGGCTTGAATGCTAGGGGTCGATAGTCATTTAGGCATGTTACCTTATTGTTCTTGGGCAGAGGGACTATGGTGGTCTGCTTGAAACATGTTGGTAATACAGACTCAGTCAGTTACAGATTGAAAATGTCAGTGAAGACACTTGCCAGACACTTGCCTAATTGTCTTCTGGTAGATGGAAAGGCTTTTCCAAAAGCCTCAATTAAATGTTAACTAGCTACAAAGTATCCTATGCCTACTTGGCAGAATGATATCATGATTATTTGCATCAATCCACTGGCGATTTGTTTTGAAAACTCAACCTCATGTGCGCTACAGACACACCCCTAACCAAACATCAGTGCTAGGTACCTGCGCAGTTGAATTAAAGGGTAACAGACCTCAAAAGTAGTCACCTGATGTAGTTTAAGCATTATTGTGGACATGGAACATTCAATGTTGTTGTTGTTTTGCTATTAAATGTTTTGACATTGAGAACAAACACCCCAACAAAATTTGAAAAATCCGAAACCTGTGAATATCTGACTCAGTTGACAGCCTCATTTATCTATTTCAATAGTAGGTTTACTATTAGCCTATTTGCACAGTACAGCTTGGGTTGGCCTCATTGGGTAACCAGACACCCCCACAAGCTCTGGTGGCCCAGATTTATTTTTTAAACAGAAGATAAGGGGATGTCGGAGAACAAATGGCGTGGTTAAGGCTACGACGGCGCCAGTGCAACAAACTGTCAGTCCAGAGAGCCTAATGCTTCTTAGGTAGTTCTTTATGAGTTTTAGTTTAGAAAACGATCTCTCCGCAGAAGCAACAGTTACAGGGACGGTTAAAAACAGTTTGATTGCCATAGCAACATCAGAGAAACTGGGCAGAAGGGAGTGGTGCTTCAAATAAGCAGGTCTGCAACCACTTTAATTGAGCCTCTCAGTTTTTTTAATTTGGCGGCCTCAACACATTACAGAAAGAGATTAACTGTATAGGAAGCTTTGGATACTGGACAGCCAATACATTGGCAGACTGAAACATATATTATCTATAGCAGACAACAAAGGAGAAAAGGAGACGCAGCAAGGAATACTATGGGCTATTTGATGTAATTTTTATAAAAAAATTATAAATAGCAGCTACACTGAACAAAAATATATACGCAACATTTCAAAGATTTTACTGAGTTACAGTTTAAAAAAGGAAATCAGTAAATTGAAATGAATTCATGAGCCTCTTATTTATCGATTTCACATGACTGGCAATACAGATATGTATCTGTTGGTCACAGACATCTTATAAAAAAAGGTAGGGGTGTGGATCAGAAAACCAGTCAGTATCTGGTGTGACCACCATTTTCCTCATTCAGCATGACACATCTCCTTCACATAGAGTTGATCAGGCTGTTGATTGTGGCCTGTGAAATGTTGTCCCACTCCTCTTCAGTGGCTTTGCGAAGTTTCTGGATATTGGCGGGAACTGGAACACACTGTCGTACATGTTGTACATCCGTGAAGAGCACACTTCTCCAGCATGCCAGTGATCTTCAAAGGTGAGCATTTACCCACTGAAGTCAGTTACGACGCCAAACTGCAGTCAGGTTATTTGGCAATAATCTGCATTGTTTGAATTTCCAACTTGAATTACTAAACAAGTAATTACATTATTGCCGCTAGCCAGCAGTGTAAATGTCAGCATTGCGACACTGTGTATAGCTTCGCGAAATGTTAAGCTTAACCTGATGTCAGGCTCTGGCCATAGAGAAGCCTATTGCTTCTCTATGTGCCATGGTCAGAGTCTGACAGGTCTATCATTTCTGGGTCTGTAGGTGGTTTGTGTAGGATCTCTAATTAGAGGCAGCTGCAGTGCATTGTCTCTAATTAGGGATCCTACATATGCATGTATGTTTCCACACCGGGGCTGTGGGTCATTGTATATGTATGGAATCGATATATTCCTCCAGTCACGGGTAACGTAGTGTGTTATGATTTACATTCAATTCATTCGTGTTTGTTTTGTTGTAAAACGAGACATTTGTATATCGTGTGTGTAGTTCGTTCAGAGACTCGTGACACCTGAGAAAATTACTACAAAATAGGCCTACCAATAAACATCTATCCATTGGGGGGGGTGGGTCCAATATAGAATTGATCATTTTAGATAATTCAGAGTACTTCACTGTTTGGACGGCAAAAGGCACACTTTGTGGAACGACCCAACTACACTATAGGCTACCTCAATGTAAAACAGGATGTATAGGCTACACTTAAATATACAGTATATGCTGGTTATATATTTTATATATACTGTATATACAGCTTAGCTCCATTCCTTTTCTTTTTTATCCTGAAAAACCCCCCAGTCCTTAACGATTAGACGCATACCCATTACATGATGCAGCCACCACTATGCTTGCAAATATGAAGAGTGGTACTGATTAAATCTACACACAATACCCCATAATAACAAAGCAAGAACAGATTTTTTGAAATGTTTGCTAATTTATAATTTAAAAAAAATCTAAATATCACATTTACATAAGTATTCAGACCCTTTACTCAGTACTTTGTTGAAGCAGCTTTGGCAGCGATTACAGCCTCGAGTCTTGGTTATGACTCTACAAGCTTGGCACACTTGTATTTGGGGAGTTTCTCCCATTCTTCTCTGTAGATCCTCTCAAGCTCTGTCAGGTTGGATGTGGGGATTTGCTGCACAGCTATTTTCAGATGTTCGATCAGGTTCAAGTCCGGGCTCTGACTGGGCCATTCAAGGACATTCAGAGACTTGTCCCGAAGCCACTCCTGCGTTGTCTTGGCTGTGTGCTTAGGGACATTGTCCTGTTGGAAGGTGAACCTTTGCCCCAGTCTGAGGTCCTGAGCGCTCTGAATCAACGATCTCTCTGTACTTTGTTCCGTTCATCTTTGCCTCGATCTTGACTAGTCTTCCAGTCCCTGCCACTAAAAAACATCCCCACAGCATGATGCTGCCACCACCATGATTCACCGTAGGGATGGTGCCAGGTTTCATCCAGACGTGACGCTTGGCATTCAATCTGGGTTTCATCAGACCAGAGAATCTTGTTTCTCATGGTCTGAGAGTCTTTAGGTGCCTTTTGGCAAACTCCAAGCGGGCTGTCATGTGCCTTGTACTGAGGAGTGGCGTCTGTCTGGCCACTCTACCATAAAGGCCTGATTGGTGGAGTGGTGCAGAGATGGTTGTCCTTCTGGAATGTTCTCCCATCTACACAGAGAAACTCTTGAGAGACTCTACCTCTCTGACCAAGGCCCTTCCCCCCCATTGCTCAGTTTGGTCGGGCAGCCAGCTTTAGGAAGAGTTTTGGTGGTTCCAAACTTCTTCCATTTTAGAATGAGGGCGGCCACTGTGTTCTTGGGGAACTTCAATGCTGCAGAAATTTTTTGGTACCCTTCACCATCAAGTCTCTCTTGATTCATATATTTTGGTCACTCACCGGGGTCTTTTATGTTTTTTGTCTGGTAGTCGGATTTAGCAGCAGGACCGGTTAATTAATTAATTACAAAAGGGGATGGGAAAGGAAAAACATTTTAATTGACTTTTACAAGCAGGGCTAAAGTTGGCTAACTAGACAAGCTAAGATGTCAATAAAATGTAGGCCTATGCCTGGTTTCTTAATTAAATAAATACAAATCTTCACTCATTATTTGCCTATTCCGCCTATGCCATGGGGCGGCCCTGAGTTTGACAAGGGAAATATGTGAGTTTTGAATGGAGAGGAATGTATTTTGAGGAGGTGGTGTTGTGTTTTGAGGGGGTGAAAGAGTAGTATTTCGAGTAGGTGAAATAAGTAGTATGGTTAGGGGGTGAGAAAGTAATGTTTTGAGCACGTGAAAGAGTACTATTTTGAATGGAGAGAGTATAATTTTGAGGGGGTTTGCAGCCAGTGAGTCAGTGAGAGCCGAGGCAGTGAAACAAGACCCTTCAACCCCAGAGAACACAGAACCCCCAGAGCCCTTCTATTTCTGCTAACCTGCCTGGCAACCATTGTATCTCACAGCCATACAGATCTCCAACCCTTTACCATTGTTCTCTCAGACTACCCTGAGCACACACACACACACTAGCACGCTTACGCGCACACACGGCACACAGGACAAACCTACACACACATCATATGTTTTACTATCCTTGTGGGGGCCTAAAATTGATTTCCATTCAAAATGATATTTTCCTTAACCCAAACCCTAACCTTAACCCCTAAACCTAACCCTAACCCTAACCCCTGAGCCTCAAATAGCCGTTGTCCTCATGGGGACCTGGGAAATATACCAACAAGGGAGAATTATCCTTGTTTTACTATCCTTGTGGGGACATCATATGTTTTTGCTAGTCTTGTGGGGACCGAAAGTTTATTTCAACTCTAAATCCTATTTTCCCTAACCCTAACCTTAACTCCTAACCCTAACCCTAATTGTAACCATAACTATAACCCCAACCCTAAACCTAACCCCTGAGCCTCAAATAGCCATTGTCCTCATGGGGACCTGGGAAATGTCCTCATGAGAATAGAAACACGCACGCACACACACACACACACACACACACACACACACACACACACACACACACACACACACACACACACACACACACACACACACACACACACACACACACACACACACACACACACACACACACACACACACTCCAAGACAGAGCAAGGTTATAACAAGACCCTGAGGGCAGAGTGCTGTCAATTAGTGATAGTATCCCTCCACATAGCCATCTAGACCGCTTTCTTAATCACCATGCCTGTTGCCTAGCAACCACAACCCCATGGAACTCCTCACTCAGGACACCGTGGCCTACTACACCCCCTGAAGGCATCAAAACTCAAGACGTGTCTTGAGTGGAATGAATGGCTCAAAAGAACCCCTTTCAAAGATGCCAATTATGTCCTGGATGTATCTCGAATAAATGTTTTATATGTGTGTGTGTGTGTGTGTATGTGCTTGCATGCATGCACATGTGTGTGTAGGGCACATGTCAAGAGAAAAAAGAACCTGAGAGAAACAAACAAAACACACGCATATTCACTTCTGCATTCACTCATACACTCTGATATAGTAGTCAGGGCCGAGTCAGGCAGCTGTGTGGGTTTCCTGTTGGACCTATGCCCAAAGAATGTTCCACTCTCTGCCTCACTTATTAAAATAACAAAAAGTCCGACATTTATCAGGATATATGAATTAAAACGATATCTCTAAATTGGCATTTGCAACAGCTGTTTGTTATCATTGCCTCTCTCACTTATATTTTCTCCAAACACTATAATCAAGTTCTTTCGCTAGCTAACAGTCATCCACAGTACTGCTACATTTTTATTGAGGGAAAGAATGAAAAACAGACTAAGGCTTGGATTCAATCACATCAAGCATTAGCAGACACCCGCATAGCTGTTCTTTTGTCAGTGTCAGTGGTGGAAATGCATTGAGGCAGTAAGCTGCTCTTGCATCATTGTCACGAAGCTCGCATTAGTTCCGAACGAGAAAGTGTAGGCTACATTGAAATAATTAAGCTGGGATTGATAAATCATTAAATGAAATAATTAGTATTTCTATCATCCTAATCGAGGTGTAGATTACATCTCACATTCCAGTGTTCCAACTTGTAAACAAGGCTGCATGAGATTTCCCTTTTAAACACTGTGTGTTTGATTCTGCATCCGTGGAACCATTAGTCTGTGTGATTAATTGTGGCTGAGCTAGAGCAGTGTTTCTGAGACATGTACGTTTTTTTACAAAAGCGTACAGTATGTAGAGTCGAAATTATTTGAGAGACAAATGATTTAACGCTATTTATGAAAAGCACTCACATGCAATGTTTTGCTCTATGATGCTTACAAGCTACACAAGAGTCGTTAGAAGGTAAGGGGTTCTTCTACATAGAATAGCATAGGAAATCCCAGTACATAGTGTCTATAATACTGTAATAAGCTCACATAGTTGCTGTCACAAACTCAAAACTCCACACAGTTGTCACTGACTAGTTGGATATTCATTTCCCAATGATCAAACAATTGATGTAATAACAGCATTCATATAAATGTGTTTTTATCAGGTTTTTGCTTTGGCAGACCTTCTTTTTTAAATTGACATTTGTGAGGCTAAATACACTGAACAAAATATGAATGCAACATGTAAAGTGTTGGTCCCATGTTTCATGAGATGAAATAAAAGATCCCAGAAATGGGATCTGTTTAAATCCCTGTTAGTAAGAATTCCTCCTTTGCCAAAATAGTCAATCCACCTGACAAGTGTGGCATTTCAAGAAGCTGATTAAACACAATGTTCATTCCACATTTGCACCTTGTGTTGGGGACAATAAAAGACCACTCTAAAATGTGGAATCTTGCCACACGCCACAGACGTCTCAAGTTTTGATGAAGCATGCAATTGGCATGCTGACTGCAGGAATGTCCACCAGAGCTGTTGCCATAGAATTTAATGTTAATTACTCTACCATAAGCTGCCTCCAACGTTGTTTTAGAGAATTTGGCATTACGTCCAACTGGCCACACAACCGCAGACCACGTGCCAGCCCAGGTCCTCCACATCCGGCTTCTTCACCTGCGGGATCATCTGAGACCAGCCATCTGGACAGCTGATGTAACTGTGGGTTTGCACAACCAAAGAATTTCTGGACAAACTGTCAGAAACTGCCACAGGGAATCTCATCTGCGTGCTTCTCGTCCTCACCAGGGTCTTGAACTGACTGCAGTTCTGCGTCGTAACCGAATTCAGTGAGCAGATGGCAGACAACGAACACAATTGTATTTTATCGATGACAATTTGATACAGAGATACTGTGACGAGATCCTGAGGCCCATTTTCGTGCCAGTCATCCGCCGCTATTACCTCATATTTTAGCATGATAATACACAGCCCCATGTCGCAAGGATCTGTACATATTTCCTGGAAGCTGAAAATGTCCCAGTTCTTCCATGGCCTGTATACTCACCAGATATGTCACCCATTGAGCATGTTTGGGATGCTCTGGATCGACATGTATGGCAGCGTTTTCCAGTTCCCGCCAATATCCAGCAAAGTCGCAAAGCCATTGAAGAGGAGTGGGACAACATTCCACAGCCCACAATCAACACCCTGATCAACACGAAGGATGCAAAGGAGTGTTGCGCTGCATGAGGCAAATGGTGCTCACACCAGATACTGACTGGTTTTCTGATCCACGCCCTACCTTTGTTTTAAGGTATCTGTGACCAACAGATGCATATCTGTATTCCCAGTCATGTAAAATCCGGAGATTAGGGTCTAATGAATTTATTTCAATTGACTGATTTCCTTATATGAACTGTAACTCAGTAAACTCTTTAGAAAATGTGGATGTTGCATTTATATTTTTCTTCAGTGTGTAAAGGCTGGACATGCAGATAAATGAAAGTCGGATAAATGAAAAGCGGATTGTTAATGGGGTCTCGGATAGGGTTAATGTGACTACGTGCAGCCAAAGGCAATGTCCACTATAATGCCGGGAGCCAGCTGTAGAGCAGTTCCACCTCCAACACTGTCTAAACAATAGTGCACTACACCCATAGGATATGGTCAAAAGTAGAGCACTATATAGGGAACAGTGTGTTTGGGACGCACTATATATCAGGAAGAATGTGTTTGTTAGTGGAGAGACCTGCTCGTCCTTTAAGCAGGGTCTCAGGAGGCCTGGGTGGACTGTTGATCCCTGTGTGATTCTGCAAGCGAGAGAAAAATGAAAGCCCATCAGAGAGATGCTAGAAGGAGGGAGCTTTAAAGGCACAATCTGGGATCTGGGAATCTGTTCAATGTTTATTTAAATTCTAGTTGCTCTTGATATTCATGGAAACAAGTGACGAATGAGTCTGTGGTTTCTCTGAAAATCTAGCTTTAATACATGGGATCTAGCAATGTGTCATAAAAATGTCTAGACATTCACAAGATTCTTAAAAACAAGTAGAGTGGCTGCATACCATTTTGCTGACAAATCCCAGACTTGAGATTCAACGCAGGCTAGCTAAGCCTCTCAGACCCTGAGAATGGGTGTGATGCCCGTCATTCTCATCCCACCAACCAACCAGACGACTCTCTCTAGTCCCTGTTTATACCATCTCCACACACTTAAGAAAAAAAGTGCTATCTAGAGCCTTAAAGGGTTCTTTATTTAACTAGGCAAGTCAGTTAAGAACACATTCTTATTTACAATGACAGCCTACCTACAGGGTCAGCCCCTTAAATGCCTTGCTCAAGGACACATCGACAGGTTTTTTCCCACCTTGTTGGCTCGGGTATTCAAACCAGCGACCTTTTGGTTACTGGCCCAACGCTCTAATCACTAGGCTACCTGCCGTCCGTTCTTTTGGTTCCAGGTATAACTTTTTTGGTTCCAAGTAGAACCCTTTCCCCAGGAGGTTATACATGGAACCCAAAAGAGTTCTTCCTGGAACCAAAAAGGGTTCCACCAATGGGGACCGTCGAAGAACCCTTTTGTAAACCTTTTTTTCTGAGATTGCAACCTTCAAAAGAGAACTGACACTGTAATCAGTCGTGTCAGCTTTGATCTTGGAGGGGAGAGGGAGAAATAATGACATGCTTTCTGGAGGTGCTCGTTTCACAATGAACAAAAGATTACATTTGAATTTTCAGGGTAATGAGAGCTGGTCCCCCGAGGATGAGGAGGAGGAGGAGGAGGAGGAGGAGGAGGAGGGGGTGGAGGAGCAGGAAGAAGAGAGGAACCGTGGTGCCGGTAATGCTGTTGTACCCCTGAGGAGCAGAATGCTCTATACTGCAGTTTTCTATAGATGCTGCTCCCTCCTGCAATGTAAAGGAGCTCACTGTTTCCACTTTGCTTCTCGTTTTAAAATGGTAACAGACGTCTGTGTGTTAGCCTATTGGTATTTCCGTTAGAAACAGCTTTTATATCAGAGATCATCACTATATTCAGCCACTGGCCTATTTTTTTCTTGAGCGGATAGTCAGGAGGCCGGAACATAATTACAAATAATTTGTAGACTGCAAATTGACCCCCCCCCCCACACCCCTTTTGCTCTCAGAACAGCCTCTGTTCATCGGGCAAGGTGTCGAAAGCATTCCACAGGGATGCTGGCCCATGTTGACTCCAATGCTTCCCACAGTTTTCTGGATGTCCTTTGGGTGGTGCACCATTCTTGATACACACAGGAAACTGTTGAGCATGAAAAACCCATCAGCGTTGCATTTCTTGACACAAATCAGTGCGCCTGGCACCCACTACCATACCCTGTTCAAAGGCACTTAAAATGTTGTCTTGCCCATTCACTCTCTGAATAGCACACATACACAATCCATGTCCACAATCCACAATCCATCTCAATTGTCTCAAGGCTTAAAAATCCTTCTTTAACCTGATTTAACAAGTGACATCAATAAGGGATCATAGCTTTCACCTGGATTCACCTGGTCAGTCGATGTCATGAAAGAGCAGGTAATCTTAATGCTTTATATACTCAGTGTATATCTCTCTATTATGCATTGGAAAACTTTAGAACATATTTCACTAATAAAAATTACTTGGAGCTGATTTGCTAATGTTTTTACAGTTTTTAATGTCCAACAATAAAACATAAAAAAAAACGTTTTCCTCCCAGAAATATTTTAATTGTTGTTGTTTTTTAGCTCAGAAAAGTTGGGGAGACCAAACAAATCCCTTGCGGTCTGCCAGTTGGTGAACCCTGTTTTATGTCCTGCCTCTTTATTTTCTTGACTTATTTACCTACTGCACTTTCCATATTGTTAAAAGGTAACATTACATTATGTAAGAGTGAAAGGAAAAATTTAAACATGTACATCATACATTCATGACACTCAAAGTTGTTTCACCTGTCTTTGTGATTGTCTCCACCCCCCTCCATGTGTCACCCATCTTACCCATTATCCCCAGTGTATTTATACCTGTGTTCTCTGTTTGTCTGTTGCCAGTTCATTTTCTTTTGTCAAAATTACCAGAGGTTTGCCTCTTGCTTCCTGTTTTCTAGTTTTCCCGGTTTTGACCATTCTGCCTGCCCTGACCCTGAGCCTGCCTGCCATTCTGTACCTTGTCACACCATCCTGGATTATTGACCTCTGCCTGCCCTGACCCTGAGACTGCCTACTGTTCTGTACCTTTCGGACTCTGATCTGTGTTTTTTTTGTCATTTTGCCTGCCCCCTGTTTTTGTAATAAACTTTTGTTACTTTGATACTGTCTGCATCTGGGTCTTCTCATGAGACATGATAGCTATAGGTCCAGGGGTGTGTCCGAAATATTTTAGCTATTTTTTATGGGCGCAGTAGCTGGCGGTGGCTCGAAAGGGCTGAGTTTTGATGAATAAACACGTTCTTGGTGTGTCGAGGCTTGACTCCTCACTGGCCAATCAAATGTGCCCCATTTCTAAATATTTTGTTGCTTTATGTATTGCGTTGTCATCAAGTCCAATTTAAATGTTATTCTGTTATAGCCTAGTTTATTAAATAGCCTAAAGAAACATGCAGGCCTTTCCCATCTTTGATAATGTTGAACATGTTTTTCAGTCCACATAGTTCTAAGTAATTGTATGGCTTCAATATAGAAATATGTTTTTAAACAGCATTCACACTTATATAGGGGCTAAACCTACTGTACATTGCATTATGGCTGAGCCATGGACCATAATTGCTCTCCGTGGGCATATAATATTAAGGCAATGCAGACTATGGAGGGTTTTACGCATATACAAACTTTTCACAGAAGCTGGACAAAGATCCAATATATTTGAGCAAAGGAATGTCCGCTCACCATTATACTTCCCCCCAAATATAATGTTGAACAAAATAAGCGAACCATCTTACAGATCGCGTTTACATTTCTCCAGAAATAGCAGACGGCTCCTGAATTGCATTGCATACAAACCATGGACGTTCTCATCATAATGCCAGGATGGTGAATCATTCTAATAACTTAGTTTTTTTATAAAATTAAATGAAAAAGCAAGCAATCTGTTTTTTTAACACAACAACAATATTTCTAAATAGGTTGGGGTCAGAATCATGATATCATAAAATCTCCATGATAAAAAAGACACGCGCATTGCTGTTGAACCAGGCTTCGTTATAGTAGCCTATAGGCCTATGGTAAGGGTAGCCTACAGCACTGCTGTTGAACCAGGCTTCGTTATAGCAGCCTATAGGCCTATGGTAAGGGTAGCCTACAGCACTGCTGTTAAACCAGGCTTCGTTATAGCAGCCTATAGGCCTATGGTAAGGGTAGCCTACAGCACTGCTGTTGAACCAGGCTTCGTTATAGTAGCCTATAGGCCTATGGTAAGGATAGCCTACAGCACTGCTGTTGAACCAGGCTTTGTTATAGCAGCCTATAGGACTATGGTAAGGGTAGCCTACAGCACTGCTGTTGAACCAGGCTTTGTTATAGCAGCCTATAGGACTATGGTAAGGGTAGCCTACTGCACTGCTGTTGAACCTTCGTTTATGGGAGCTGGCTAAAATAATGTACAGTAGGCCTACAATACATATGTACAAAGGGGATGTCCACTCGCTGTTTTTTAGCTGCTCAAAAATCTTTTAATAAAGCTTCAGGGATTAAGATTTATTTCAAAGCAGTCTCATGAGCCAAACCCTTTATTGATAGGCTTGGCTACTTTGCGAACGCATTGGGCAGGACAAAAATTAAAACAGCCTTCATTGAGCGGAGGGGACGCTATGCTTGGTTTTTAATCAAATGAAACGAAATGAAAAATATATTAATTTTAATATGAGGATTACTGGCATTCCAACAGGAGAGGTTGTGCTTCCGCTCACCAAATCCATGCCATCACCAACCATGTTACCGCTAAGACCTGCTTTTCATTGGTGTTAAGTCTCCAGATATGTGCTGCATCAAATTGTCACTATTGCGCTTGTAATCAAGGACACACCTCAAATATTGCCACCCCTACCACCTTTCTTCTCTTCAGGCCTAAAGGTAGGCAGGTATGGTTAAGCATAAACCGAGAGCCAACTAGAAACAGACCTGAATAACTGGTTTATCAGAGAGGATCATGGTCCTTCCCCACATAGAGGTGGTCTTCATGCCAAGTGTGAGAGAAAGACCACCTGGGCTGAGAGAGAGAGAGAGAGAGAGAGAGAGAGAGAGCATGGACATTCTGAGGCTGCACATGTCTCTGGATATGTGAGGAAAGGCCAAGGTAAGTAATCTTAATCACGATAATCATCTTGATCATCATGATTAAGACAGCTGCATAAACAGAGACACTGAGGAAAACAGAAAAACTGTACATGCGTGCCTGCGTGCTATGTGTGTATGTGTGCGTGCAACAGAATAGCAACAGGATATCTCTTAATGCAGCTGATTTAGTGTTGGATGTACTGATAACAGCAAACACATGCAACAAATGAATGTAATATTCGCTGCACACAATGCATGGTGGGGCAATACTTGCGAACATTAGAATAAATTGTACTTTTTCTCAGTCTCAAAATAAGTCGTAATTATATCTGGTTCAAATTCAGTAACGGCCAATTAATATTCTTGATGCAATTAGACGTGATCCAACACAGCGTCCTGGTCCAACCGCACTTTCTGATAATCAAAGCAACTAGATCAAGTGTGTTTGACTGACTGGTCAAATAGCTCTCTGTTTAGAGTGCCTAGCTCCAAGTAATTGTCACAGATTTTGCCTTTTGAATTTTGTCTAACGCTAGTAGCTAATAGCATAGTCAAGGATGCACCCTGCACTAAGGACTGTATTTTAAGAGAATTATTATTATTACCCTAAATTATATCATACGCACATTTAGCTATTTAAGTATCTCTTCCTGTAATGTACCTGTACAGTTAATGTAACCATGCAAATATTCACTTACCTGTTCATTTAACCAGACTGTATCTTAAGTAACTATTATTACCCTCACTTACAGTGGGGAGAACAAGTATTTGATACACTGCCGATTTTGCAGGTTTTCCTACTTACAAAGCATGTAGAGGTCTGTAATTTTTATCATAGGTACACTTAAACTGTGAGAGACGGAATCTAAAACAAAAATCCAGAAAATCACATTGTATGATTTTTAAATAGTTAATTTGCATTTTATTGCATGACATAAGTATTTGATCACCTACCAACCAGTAAGAATTCCGGCTCTCACAGACCTGTTAGTTTTTCTTTAAGAAGCCCTCCTGTTCTCCACTCATTACCTGTATTAACTGCACCTGTTTGAACTCGTTACCTGTAAAAAAGACACCTGTCCACACACTCAATCAAACAGACTCCAACCTCTCCACAATGGCCAAGACCAGAGAGCTGTGTAAGGACATCAGGGATAAAATTGTAGACCTGCACAAGGCTGGGATGGGCTACAGGACAATAGGCAAGCAGCTTGGTGAGAAGGCAACAACTGTTGGCGCAATTATTAGAAAATGGAAGAAGTTCAAGATGACGGTCAATCTCCCTCGGTCTGGGGCACCATGCAAGAGCTCACCTCGTGGGGCATCAATGATCATGAGGAAGGTGAAGGATCAGCCCAGAACTACACGGCAGGACCTGGTCAATGACCTGAAGAGAGCTGGGACCACAGTCTCAAAGAAAACCATTAGTAACACACTACGCCGTCATGGATTAAAATCCTGCAGCGCACGCAAGGTCCCCCTGCTCAAGCCAGCGCATGTCCAGGCCCATCTGATGTTTGCCAATGACCATCTGGATGATCCAGAGGAGGAATGGGAGAAGGTCATGTGGTCTCATGAGACAAAAATAGAGCTTTTTGGTCTAAACTCCACTCGCCATGTTTGGAGGAAGAAGAAGGATGAGTACAACCCCAAGAACACCATCCTAACCGTGAAGCATGGAGGTGGAAACATCATTCTTTGGGGATGCTTTTCTGCAAAGGGGACAGGACCACTGCACCGTATTGAGGGGAGGATGGATGGGGCCATGTATCGCGAGATCTTGGCCAACAACCTCCTTCCCTCAGTAAGAGCATTGAAGATGGGTCGTGGCTAGGTCTTCCAGCATGAAAACGACCCGAAACACACAGCCAGGGCAACTAAGGAGTGGCTCCGTAAGAAGCATCTCAAGGTCCTGGAGTGGCCTAGCCAGTCTCCAGACCTGAACCCAATAGCAAATCTTTGGAGGGAGCTGAAAGTCTGTATTGCCCAGCGACAGCCCCGAAACCTGAAGGATCTGGAGAAGGTCTGTATGGAGGAGTGTGCCAAAATCCCTGCTGCAGTGTGTGCAAACCTGGTCAAGAACTACAGGAAACGTATGATCTCTGTAATTGCAAACAAAGGTTTCTGTACCAAATATTAAGTTCTGCTTTTCTGATGTATCAAATACTTATGTCATGCAATAAAATGCAAATTAATTACTTAAAAATCATACAATGTGATTTTCTGGATTTTTGTTTTAGATTCCGTCACTCACAGTTGAAGAGTACCTATGATAAAAATTACAGACTTCTACATGCTTTGTAAGTGGGAAAACCTGCAAAATCGGCAGTGTATCAAATACTTGTTCTCCCCACTGTATCTATCTATCTGTCTGTCTGTCTGTCTGTCTGTCTGTCTGTCTGTCTGTCTGTCTGTCTGTCTGTCTGTCTGTCTGTCTGTCTGTCTGTCTGTCTGTCTGTCTGTCTGTCTGTCTGTCTGTCTGTCTGTCTGTCTGTCTGTTATGTGGATAACATAACGACATTTAGCCTGCTTAATTGCATTGTAGAAGAAATAGCTGCACTGTTTTTATTCTTCCATATTCCCAGTCTTCTTGCCCTGGTTAAATGTGGTGGTTCGCACTTTCAGTTTTGCGTGAATGCTCCCATCTATCCAAGGTTTCTCTTTGGGGTATGTTTTAGTTTTAATAGTCACCATGGGTACAACATCTCCTATGCACTTCCTTATAAACTAATTCACAGTGTCTGCATAGATGTCAATATTATTAGAGTGGGTGGTTGTCATTCCCTGGGCTGAGATGGCCCAGAACTCACTCCGCCACTCCTCCACTAACCTAACGCCATTCCAATGTGTTTTAGGTTATCAGCCAGTCCTGGCACCATGACATCCGAGCCAGACTGAGGCTCCTGCGGTGGATGAGTGGTTTAAGGGCTCGGAGGAGACATGGAATGCCGCCCACGTGCACCTGCAACGAGCCGTGAGGCGGCATAAGGCTAGCGCCGACCGTCACCGCAGTGAGGCCCCGGTGTTCGCACCGGGGGACCGGGTCTGGCTCTCGACCCGAAACCTGCCCCTCCGCCTGCCCTGCCGGAAGCTGGGGCCGTGGTTTGTGGGGCCGTTCAAAGTCCTGAGGAGATTGAACGAGGTAAGTTATAGGTTACAACTCCCCCCGATTACCGTATGAATCCCTTGTTCCATGTGTCTCTCCTCAGGCCGGTGGTGGCTGGTTCACTCCACGCTAATTAGGTTCTGGAGGTCCCTCCTCAACCTTATTATCCAGAGATTGGACATTAGCGAGTAAAATACTCGGGAGCGGTGGGTGGTGTGCACACTTCCTGAGTCGGACCAGGAGGCTGCCCCGAGTACCTCTCCTTTGCTGGTGTTGTTGTTTTGGGTCGGCATCTGGAATAAGTTCAATTCACGGTGGAGAGTGGACAAAGGATCTGCTCCGGGGAAGTCTTAATCCTGGTCGTAATGCTGCTGGTTCAGGTGAGTTACCACCACTCTAATATCCAATAGTTCTTCCCGGCTGTATGTAATGGCACAAAACAATTCCTAGTCGGCGCTCAGTCAACATGGTCAGGTTAGCATAGGGCTAAGTGTAGAGATTATACGTAGCTAATATGTAGTGTTTGATCACGTGCTACTACGTTGATGATTTGAATTGCCTGATGCGCATTTTGAGACAGATAAAATGTTTAAACTTAAAAGTATTCTATTGTTCGCAAGTATGGCCCTGACGTGTTTCTGTGCTGCATGCATATCTAGCAGTTTCAGGAATACAAGACAAGATTTTGATTGATACTGTCCGAATATATTTTATTTTCAGGTGGCATAACAAGGCAAGAATTTGTTACATTGTAACAGAGGCTCCTCTCTTTCACAGCACACTGACTTATCAAACAAAATGCTTCAAACAACATGCTTCAAAAGGCAAAACACAAATGCTAGATCCTTCATGACAGACATCCCATTTTGAATAGTAACGTCCAATTGCCAGTGCTGATCTAGTTGTTATTTTCAGATGGAATACAGGTTACGACTGAAAAAGCTAACTCTGACAAGACTGTCAGACTAGCAGCGTCTTTTCCCCACAGTGCACTGAAATAAAGTGAATTCAAGACTCTTTCATGATAGACGTCCCAGGTCATTTCAGATGCTGCATGCTAAGTGACTGAGAGGCATCATCTAGACTTGACCTTCCTCCACTCTGACCTCTGACCCCTTGACTGTCATTATAGACAGTGACCTTTACAGTGAGTCACGGGAAGGGGGCAGGAGCAAACAATGGCGAGTGACCAATTAAGGATAGTGTGCCCTTGTCTCCAGCCAAATGGGAATTGTTTCAATGACAGAAGCCATTTTGAAATGACTGGGGCTTGACAAAACAATCATCCCTGTTGGATTGTAAATGTATGCTATTTTCTTATGTTTGGTAATTCCAGACAGTTAATGTCGGTCGTGTGACTCTGATATGCAGTCAGTATAGGCAAACAAAATCCAGATTGTTTTAATGGTGTTCAATGGTGTACACCCAGCATATGCTTTAGATAGATAGATAGATAGATAGATAGATAGATAGATAGATAGATAGATAGATAGATAGATAGATAGATAGATAGATAGATAGATAGATAGATAGATAGATAGATAGATAGATAGATAGATAGATAGATAGATAGATAGATAGATAGATAGAGAAATGCATATGATATGAGCGAGGGTAATAATAGTTTACTTAATAGACAGACTGGTTAAATGAACAGGTAAGTGCATATTTTGCATGGTTAAATTAGCTGTACAGGTAAATATACAGTTATATTTACAGGTAAGTGAATACTTGCATGGTTACATAGACTGTACAGGTAAATGACAGGAAGAGATACTTAAATAGCTAAATGTGTGTATGACATAATTTGGGGTAATAATAGTAATTCCCTTACAATACAGTCCTTAGTGTGCAGACAGGATACTAATATGCATTCCTGAGTGAATGACTACGTAAGTTAAGTCCAAGAAGTATTTGCAATATTGCACGTGATATGATATAAAAACTGTACATGAGTATGTATATACAGACCTGAATGAATAAATAAGTCCTGAGTGATTACAGACCAGAGTTACTCACGGATGGATGCATAATTGTTAAACTAGGTCCTGGCACACCGTGGTGGGATCAGTCTGTGACTGAAGGTGCTCCTTTGTGTCATAACCATGGCATGCAGAGGGTGGGTGACGTTGTCCATGATGGCCAGCAGTTTGGCCAAGATCCGTCTCTCCGCCACCTCCTCTAGAGTGTCAAGGCTCATCCCCAGGACAGAGCTAGCCTTCCTGATCAGCTTATTTACCCGAGAAGCATCACCGGCTTTTATGTTGGCTCCCCAGCACACCACTGCAAAAAAGATGGCACTGGCCACCACAGACTGGTAGAAGGTATGCAGTAGTTTACTGCACACGTTGAAGGACCTGAGCCTCCTAAGAAAGTAGAGTCGGCTATGGCCCTTTTTGTACAGGGCCCCGGTGTTACCAGCCCATTCCAGCCTGTTGTCCATATGGACTGCCAGGAACTTGTATGACCCAACCATTTCCACATCCATCCCCTGTATAGGGACTGCAGTCAGTTGTGCCTTGGTTCTCCTGAAGTCCACCACCATCTCCTTTGTTTTGCTGATGTTGAACTGAAGGTGGTTCTGCTCACACCACAACACAAAGTCACTGATTGTGCTCCTGTACTCCTCCTCCTGCCCACCCCTGATGCACCCTACAATTGCAGAGTCATCCGATAACTTCTGTAGGTGGCATGTTTCAGAGTTATATCTGAAGTCCGAGGTGTAGAGGGTGAACAGGAAGGGGGACAGGACCATTCCCTGGGGGGCCCCTGTGTTGCTCACTGCCCGTTCTGACACACAGCTCTGTAGTCGCACAAATTGTGGCCTACCGGTCAGGTAGGTCAGGTAGTCCGTGACCTTTAACTACTAAAGTGTGCTTTTCAGGTAATATGAGTCACCTTGCAGCATCACCTCCAGAGTGGATCTCCATTCACGACCTGCCTGCCTGAGAAGCTGCCTCTTCTCTTGTTCAGCACATGTTGAAAGCATAAAGGGCAACTCCACCACTTTTCAACATAATTTTCATTATCTTCAACACAATAGAAGTGTCAACATTTGTGAAAATGGCACATTTCAAAGTTTTGTTGAAATATAAATCAAATTAAAATGTTAAAACATTTTCAAAACAGTGATTTCCAAACACTATGAAATTCGCGGTGACGTGGGGAGCAAGAAAATACTCTCACTTGGGCTATAAATTATTTATATGCATTATTATAAGACAATTATTATATTGTCTTTTTAACTACAGATTGTAGAAACACAAAAATGTTGGTCACATAAAAGAGGTATAGTAGACCTTACCGTGAAATGCTTACTTACAAGCCCTTAACCAACAATGCACATTTGTGAAAATTGCGCATTTCTAAGTTTTGTTGAAAAACAAATCTACTTCAAAAGTTGAAACATTTTCAAAACAGTGATTTCCAAACATTCGCAGTGACGTGGGGAGCAAGAAAATACCCTCACTTGGGCTATTAACTTGTTGCAGTTTTTTACTTTTAATCCTACCCTGTAATGTCACAGAGAAAAATGTTTGTGGGACCTTGCTTCTTTTTAACCACAGATCGTAGAAACGCTCGGTTTTCAAATCAAATTTTATTTGTCACATGCGGCGAATACAACAGGCGCAGTAGACCTTACCGTGAAATGCTTACTTACAAGCCTTTAACCAACAATGCTGATTTGTTTTATAAAAAATAAAAGAAAGTCACACAATAAAAGAACAACGAGGCTATATACAGGGGGAGCAGAGTCAATGTGCTGGGGTACAGGTTAGTCGAGGTAATTGAGGTAATATGCACATAGGTAGGGGTAAGTGCATAGATGAGGGAGTGAAAAAAACGGGGGTCAATGCAAATAGTGCTGTAGGCATTAGATTAACTGTTTAGCAGTCCTATGGCTTGGGGGTAAAAGCTGTTAAGTAGCCTTTTAGAGGTGCTGGATGGCAGGAAGCTTGGCCCCAGTGATGTACTGGTCCGTACTTACTACCCTCTGTAGCGCCTTGCGGTCGGATGACGAGCAGTCGCCATACCAAGCGGTGATGCAACCAGTCAGGATGCTCTCGATGGTGCAGCTGTAGAACTTTTTGAGGATCTGAGGAGCCGTGCCAAATCTTTTCAGCCTCCGGAGTGGGAATAAGCATTGTGATGGCTTCTTCACGACTGTCTTGGTGTGTTTTGACCATAATCGTTTTGACCTCCTCCCTATAGGCTGTCAGGCATACCACCAATGTGTCGTCTGCAAACTTAATTTAAACTGAATGATGGTGTTGGAGTCGTGCGTGGCCACACAGTCATGGGTGAACAGGGAGTACAGGAGGGGACTAAACACACACCCCTGAGGCACCCTGTATTAAGGATCAGCGTGGAAGATGTGTTGTTGCCTACGCTTACCACCTGGGGGCGGTCCGACAGGAAGTCCAGGATCCAGTTGCAGAGGGCAGTGTTTAGTCCCAGGGTCCTTAGCTTAGTGATGAGCTTTGAGGGCTCTATGGTGTTGAACGCTGAGCTGTTTTATCTTAAAAAGTTAACTTCTTTATTGGGAGGCATTTGATCAGCATTCTCGTAGCGTATCTTGTTAGTACCTTTTATGTAGGGAAGCTAATGATCCATCATGTACGACATTCCTGGGAGTGTGTAAACTTTATTACCATAGCATTTTTATATGTTCTCTATAGTTATGTACTTGAAAATGTATCAACTTACCAATTCTGCCATTTAGGTACATTTGGGCAAACTCATGAGGGACACCTGGGTGACTTCACACTAAATGTTATGTAGGTCCCTCATTCTTGAAGGTATCAGTCTGAAACTTTGCACATACACTGTTGCCCTACTGCGGACAACATCTATATTACATCCAGCTTCCTATCTTAATGTATGGCTTTTATTTTTCATGTATTATCTTTTACCAGATATTTTGTATTATGTTCTCCTACATTAATTTCACATTTCCACAAACTTCAAAGTGTTTCCTTTCAAATAGTATCAAGAATATGCATATCCTTGCTTCAGGTCCTGAGCTACAGGCAGTTAAATCTGGGTATTCATTTAAGGTGATTTTTTTTTTTTTTACGGGTCCGATCCTTAAGATTAATGTGATATTTCAGTTTTTTATGTCCAATAAATGTGCAAACATATATATATAGAACTTATAAATGCCTCATGAGCTTAGTTCAACTGTCACACTCCAAGAAAACCCAAAATATAAGCTTGTTTTTTCCCAATGTTTGTTAACATTGTAAATGTAAACAAACACATGGTTAAAACAATAATTTCGATATAATGGATGGTCAGTCCTTACTGTCTATTAAGCTGAGAGTGTTTACGTTTCTCCAGGCCCATCGCTCAGCTTTTTTACCAAAACAGAGGTGGGGCGTCCGTTTTGTTACTGTTTCATCTGTGGATTTGCCCTTTAAACAGCTGCATATTATCAAGATATAAAAGTGTCACCAATAAAAAGGTAAACAATAGGCCTATATCAAATGCAGCAATGGCATTCATTATTCACATGTGAATTGTAGCGCAGCATTTATTTTTCAAATCAAATCAATGAACCCAATCAGTCCTCCATGTCAACAAAATCATAAACAACAGAGTAGGGCTGGCTAATAAGTCCTCAGTTTTGGGGTTATTCTCGGGTAAAAAAATGTACTTCCATATGTACTAATCTATACTTCCATATTTCCAAGTCCTATTATTGAAGATCGAGGGGTATAACATTTATTTGAACGACTGGAATTCTGATAGAGTTTGGTTTTTAATGTAAAGATATCATTTTATATTATTATTATTATATGTAGAAGAAAGCGATGGGTTAACATCCACATACAGTATGGCCAGCTATGCAAACTTGAACATTGATTGAGCAATAGATGTCGTTCAATTGGTAACATACATTTTTGTCTTCTTCTAATGCCTCTTAAGGGGAAAGTAATATAAAAGTAATGGAATGTAATCAGATGACGTTACTAAGTTTGGGTAATCCAAAAGTTATGTTACGGATTACAATTTCGGACAGGTCACTAGTAACTGTAATGGATTACATTTAGAAAGTAACCTACCCAACCCTGATGATGAATATGAGGTTGATAAGTGGTGGAATTGCCCTTTAAGCATTTCCCTGTTCCTGCACACAACACAACAAGCTGACTTTCAAAAACAGACCTCTCTCTCTCTCTCTCTCTCCATCGCTCTTTTTAGAAACAGCATCCATCCAACAACCACTTCTGCTCCGATCAACTGTTCCCAGGCAAGGCTAGGGTGAGATGGGGTACAGCCAAACTAATCATTCTGCAAATAACACAGCGCTACATACCAGCTCATCAGTGCACAGCCGCCACCCAAACACCCCCAATCTGTAAGATTTCATTCCAAATGGCATCTCTATTCCCTATATAGTGTAATACTTTTGATCAGCCCTTACGAAAAAGCAGTATTGGATTACTATAAAAGAGTGTTATACAAATATCACTAAAAAACTAATAGTATTCTTGTGGTCAATTAGGTCACACTATAGAATAACTATAGCAATCTTATAGTAATAATATAGCAATAACTATAGCAATATTATAGTGATCCTATAATATTACTATAGAAGAATATTATAGAAATATCACAGAAAAAAAATCTACAGTAGTCTTCTGGTAAGTTCGGACATACTAAAGAATAACTATAGCAAAAGGAATACTATAAGATCTTCTATAGTATCACTATAGCAATAAATATGAGTTATTGCTATAGTGATACTAACTAATATTATACACTACTATACCAATATGCAAAAATATACTAATGGTATACCTTATGGTTCAGTGTACATTAAGAAGTTGACAGATACGAGGACATCATATTTGAATTCTAAAAATAATTCACTGAGTTAACAAATCATAAAGTTAGGCCTTAGCCTCCAAGTTACTCCCTTTGAGTAAAAAAAAGCAGTTTTAACCCTAAATCTTGGACTTCTTAAGCAATTTCGACTCATTGTTAAGCTTTGATCTAATAATTGTTAAGTCATTCTTCTCCTCCATCTGGTTTTGCCTAATTAAAAAGGCTGTGGAGAAAAAGAAAAGAGGGTTTTAACAAATTTGCTTTGAGTACATAATAGCCTGCCTAACCCCAAATTAATCAACAGTCTTGGCACAAACTAATAGACCTGAGATCAGGTTACACACACACATTCACACTCTTGTAATACATAAATAATAAAATAAACTACAAAACCCCTTTTTGGCCATTTACAGTACTATTAGTTCTGCTGTATTTTGAAGTAAAAGTCTTATCTTTCATAATTCTACATCTTGTACAGTGCTTATAGTAAAAAATGACTAAGCAACTTACTACAAATGGCAGACACTTTGGTTGGGCACAGCTGTTTCTTTGCCTCCTGGTCCTGGAGTGCATTCAAATGTTTTCCTGTCAATGAAGAAACGGTCATCACCTCTCTGGGAAACAGAGCTGTCATGAGCTCAGAAATGCACTTTGATGGTTCTTTGCTCAGTCGAGAGATAATGTTCGCCTGGAGATTAACACCCTCTGCCAGTTCCACCTGTAAAACATCATAAAACAATAACTTAAAAATAATAAATAATAATAAAAAACATTTAAAAAACAAGCCACTTACACATGATTTTGGGCCTTTAGAAGCTGTGGTCAAAATGTGCTCTTTATACAGTATTGTAGTAGTTATCAACAATGTAGTCAAACTTTCCTTTGTGATGGACAGAAACTTAGTTTTTTGCATGATATTAGAATATTTTTTAAAAATTATATCTGAAATCATTACAGTATTTTAATATTAGGATTTGCTTTGACTTCCAGTTTGTGTGCACCTGTTCTAAAAAACCCTTGCCTTGTTAGCACAATCATCCCCAGTATGTCTTTAATAGGGGTGTGCCGAGTATTCGGACAAAACCATTATTGTTACCGATATTAGGGCTTTGCAGAACACACATATGAATAGATTATTAACATCATTATCCGTGATTGTAAAAAGTTTCTGAAAACAGAATTTCTCGAGTCGACTACAAACAAAACGTCACGTCGTCGCCATTGATGAATGATGTAGTCCTATTCCCCAGCACTAGTGGTAACTATATAACGCTTATCTCCTTCTATCTCTCTCTGTCTCCCTCGCTTTGTCACTCTCCCCTTCTATCTTTCTTTCCCCTTTCTAAGTACAGTATATTAGATTTTAGTTTTGGAAAAGTCAAGCCTATGTTCTCTGCCTACCTCTCAGATTCATGTTTAGATAAATGCTTGGTTCATAAAGTATTATCTTGAAATGTAAACTGTTGTATTGCCTTGTTTACTGTTTTCATCAACTATGTTAAAGGGGTGGTTCATTGAAAATTACGTTTAATCTCACTAGAACATTTTCCTAGGCATTAGCCTTCACCAGAGACAGTTTTTAGGTTGGTTGGATCAGTATTTAGTTTAGCTCATCAGCTAATTCTTCTCCCTCTCCCATAGAAACCCCATTTAATGTCAAAGTTGATCATGAATACCTTCGAAAGACACCACCGGTGCCTCCAATCACTGCAATAGCCCTTGTAGTTAAAATCTCAATAAGATTACTTTGCTAAAATATTTACCTAGCCTAATATTTCCCAATGATATCGGTTATTTTTTCATTAAAATCCAGGAAGTAATTTTCGATGAATCCACGCCGAGCTGCGACTTGTGTCAGAGTCCGAACTTACTTACAAATCTTTGAACCAAGAGGAAGAGTATCAACCAGATGACACAAACTGAAGAAAACATTAGCTCCAGTAAGCAAAACAGATTGTTTTTGGGCAATTCAATGACGAGACAACATTTGTTGCATAAAGTGAGGATAAATACATATAGTTTTTCATACATTCTAGATAAAATCGTAAATGTTGCATTTTGAAATAAAATTGCAGAATTCTAAATAACTAACCTAAAAACTGTCTCTTGTAAAGGCAAATGCCTAGGCAAATGTTATAAGTATTTTTCGATGAACCACCCCTTTAAGTAAGGAAATGTATTTGAATTATAAAACCATTCTCGTAGTCCTTTCTGCCATTACTCAAGTTGTTTGCTTGCTGTACTCCGTTAGATAGTTTTAGTAGTTAACGAGAAATAGATTCGTAAATATGTTTAGCAAAATCCTGCATTAAACATTTACGTTAAATTAAGCAAAAACTGCACATGCATACAGTATTTTTCTGCTTGCTGTATTGTTACAAGTTAATACACCTGCTATTGTATTCAAATTGTGACTAGTTTGCATCCCCGCTTTACAGCTAAAGGTTTGTCACAACCCTACCATGCTGTCTGGTAGGGTTGTGACGGCTATGTCTTGCAGTGCTGCTTTTGGGGGTTGGAGGAAGGGTGTGGATCCACCAGCCATGATGTTTGGGAACACACAGTATGACAGACAGTTAAAGAGTTTTAATACAGATTCATTCAACCACCTCCTTACAACGTCTAATAATCCCTCCCACTCTCAATCTCTACTTCTCATATTCTGATCATCAACCCTCAACAATCTATAACACACACACACACTGTTAGAAACCGTTTTTCCTCTCTCACCATTGTGAGTTTTGGAGATGGGTGTGGATCCACTAGCCATGTTGTCTGGGAACCCACAATATGACAGGCAGTTAGGGAAAGTGAATACAGATTCATTCAACCACCTCCTTCCAACTTCTAATCATATTTCTTACTCTCAATCTCTATTCCTCATATTCTGGTCATCATGCTTAAACCAACACACACACACACACACACACACACACACACACACACACACACACACACACACACACACACACACACACACACACACACACACACACACACTCACACAGACACACACACACACACACACACACACACACACACACACACACACACTCACACAGACACACACACACACACACACACACACACACACACACACACACACACACACACACACACACACACACACACACACACACACACACACACACACACACACACACACCCTTTGAAGTTGTGTGTCTCATTCTCTTTAGGTTTTTCACTTCCTGGAGCAAATCTGTCAACTCTGAAAATATAGAACATAATGTGCTTTCATTACACTTGCATGCAATATGCATTCAACTAATAGATTGGTAGACACTATACAACTGCACCTACTCACAGATAGACCTACAACTGAACCTAATCACAGTATCTATGGGTATATGCACAACTAAACATAGCATGTGGGTGAGAATATTCAGTGGGAACATCCACAAACAGGAAAGCTTACCTTCAATCACGGAGAGAGATTGTCTGAGTGCTGCATTTTCTCTTTTGAGCTCACTTATTTGAAAGTTTGCAGTGGTTAGCTGCATTTGCATTTCTTGTTTTGACACTAAGGTGAGGTCCTCCTCACTCGCCGTGTCACTTTGAGGTCTGGCCTGGAAGGACAAAGATTCTTTGTACTTACAAATTCAGACATGAATAGGGGACACATATTTTTTAAAGACAAAATCCACCAATTGACACTATTTGTGGTGTTGTTTCAGACATAATTGTTAACCACAGGACATTTTTTAAATCACACAAAGTGCGCCGTGTTTTTATTCAGCCCTCTTCTTTTTCTGTGATACACTCTGGTAGAGTAACATTGCTACAGTCAGGAAATTACAGGTTTTTGCGCAAAGATATAGCTAATCAATTTCACAACTAAGCATACCTTTTGAGTAGTATTTTCCACTTCTTCCACATCATACAGGTTCTTTATTTTCTCCCTCATTCCTCTCCATTTCTTTTCTTGCACATTCTGACCTGGTCCTTATTTTGACATTGCTACTAGTCTCTTGCGATCTTCTACAAAGTAAAAATTTACATTATTAGCAAGGCGATAACTAGGAGTGGCTCACATCACTCACCATGTTGCATACCCCCCTCACCCCATATTTTCTTTTTTAATGTAGCTTAATATATAACCATATTACTGTTTGGGGTGTTCATTTGCTTAAGCTATGCTGTTACTGGTATGTATACACTAGCTGTACTGTATATCTGCTAGCTAGATACAGTAGCTAGTTAACTTGCTAGCTAGATGGTACATTGTCAGTGTTTGTATTCAGTATCTAGTTTCTCGCTAGCTACTTACAAACCTCAATCAATGTGGCTCTGATTATTTTGAACTTAATGAGGATTTAGTCGTGTGTCAGGTACACACAGGCCTGTGTTGGTTTTCTCTGTTAATTTTTTAGGACCTTCAACACACCCCAATCAACCTGGCTCTGATTATTTAGACTGTGATGGTGCCCCTGAGATGGTTAGTGTCAGGTGCACAAACACACACAACTCTCAGGCCTTAGAAATCTGTTCTACCTTATTATAAGTTTCCTTCTGGCTAAAACAAATGTCTAAATATACCTTGCATCAAACTATTTTCAGAACGAAGAAAGGATTTACCCTGGGGCATCATTAACAAAGGATTTACCCTGGGGCATCATTAACAAAGGATTTACCCTGGGGCATCATTAACAAAGGATTTACCCTGGGGCATCAGTAACAAAGGATTTACCCTGGGGCATCAGTAACAAAGGATTTACCCTGGGGCATCAGTAACAAAGGATTTACCCTGGGGCATCAGTAACAAAGGATTTACCCTGCGGCATCAGTAACAAAGGATTTCACCCTGGGGCATCAGTAACAAAGGATTTACCCTGGGGCATCAGTAACAAAGGATTTCACCCTGGGGCATCAGTAACAAAGGATTTACCCTGCGGCATCAGTAACAAAGGATTTTCCCTGGGGAATCAGTAACAAAGGATTTACCCTGGGGCATCAGTAACAAAGGATTTACCCTGGGGCATCAGTAAAAAAGGATTTACCCTGGGGCATCAGTAACAAAGGATTTCACCCTGGGGCATCAGTAACAAAGGATTTACCCTGTGGCATCAGTAACAAAGGATTTACCCTGGGGCATCAGTAACAAAGGGGCAATGCCTTATGGCAATAATGCTCTTTGTTCTGCTTCATCACCTGACTGGAAACTGCCCTGCCTGAATTTGCTTGTCCCCAACTTGCTTCCAACATCTAAATATCTCTTAAAAACTTTTTGGGGTAATCCAGCCCTGACAGCTGTCTCTCATTTATTTTGTGATGAATGCCAAAATTACTTAGGAAAGCAACCCAAAGACACAAATTGCTCACATTGTGGAACGCCCTTCATCAGAGAAACAAAACTGTTTTTTTTGTCAATACCTTTGAGGGACCTTCTGTGAGATACACTGGAGAACCATGGAATAGATATTTTGAGGAAAACAGTAAAGGAAGAAGAATATGAAATCGAGGATGTCATGGATGGAAAGATGTACCAAACATTACTGAAAGAGAAGAGGCTATCTGCTCTTTGGCCCATAAACCCCCAGAATGGATACCTTTTTAAAACATTTTATTGATGAATGTTGCGATTTAGCCCAAACCCATTACGTTGGAGAAATAACAGTGGAATTCTGAAGAGGACAAGGGTATTGTCCTTGATTTGTTCCTCCGATGCAATTGGCAGGCCAATCCTTCGTTACTGTAAGCAATTCAATCGTGAATAAGGTTGTGACTGGTGCTTGCTCCCCAGTAAAGTTGTCCCCAAAGGCAAAGGTTATGTAAAATCCTATCCTTACAGTCAACAACTGCAAATTGAAAGATCACACAATCAATTCAAGGATAATGCATTTCACGCTGCTCGCACAGACATTCCGCCAAATGGTTTAAAGGGGTTGTCAACACTTTTTTGCTTCCATTGTTCTACAGTCGTGGCCAAAAGGTTTGAGAATGATACAAGTATTGCTCTCCACAAAGTTTGCTGCCTTAGTGTTGATGATGGCAATTTGCATATACTCCAGAATGTCATGAAGAGTGATGAGATGAATTTAAATTATTTGCAAAGTCCCTCTTTGCCATGAAAATGATTTCAGCTCTGCCACAAAAGGACCAGCTGCCATCATGTCAGTGATTGTCTCGTTAACACAGGTGAGAGTGTCGTGCTGTCATGCTGATTGAGTCAGAATAACAGACTGGAAGCTTTAAAAGGAGGGTGGTGCTTGAAATCATTGTTCTTCCTCTGTCAACCATGGTTACCTGCAAGGAAACACGTGCCGTCAACATTGCTTTGCACAAAAAGGGCTTCACAGGCAAGGATATTGCTGCTGGTAAGATTGCACCTAAATCAACCATTTATCGGATCATCAAGAACTTCAAGGGGAGAGGTTCAATTGTTGTGAAGAAGGCGCCAGGGCGCCCAAGAAAGTCCAGCAAGTGCCAGGACCGTCTCCTAAAGTTGATTCAGCTGTGGGATCGGGGCACAACCAGTGCAGAGCTTGCTCAGGAATGGCAGCAGGCAGGTGTGAGTGCATCTGCACGCACAGTGAGGCGAAGACTTTTGGAGGATGGCCTGGTGTCAAGAAGGGAAGCAAAGAAGCCACTTCTCTCTAGGAAAAACATCAGGGACAGACTGATATTCTGCAAAAGGTACAGGGATTGGACTACTGAGGACTGGGGTAGAGTCATTTTCTCTGATGGATCCCCTTTCCGATTGTTTGGGCCATCCGGAAAACACCTTGTCCGGAGAAGACAAGATGAGCGCTACCATCAGTCCTGTGTCATGCCAACCGTAAAGCATCCTCAGACCATCAATGTGTGGGGTTGCTTCTCAGCCAAGGGAGTGGGCTCAATCACATTTTTGCCTAAGAACACAGCCATGAATAAAGAATGGTACCAACACATCCTCTGAGAGCAACTTCTCCCAACCATCCAAGAACAGTTTGATGAAGACCAATGTCTTTTCCAGCATGATGGAGCACCTTGCCATAAGGCAAAAGTGATAACTAAGTGGCTCGGGGAACAAAACATCGACATTTTGGGTACATGGCCAGGAAACTCCCCAGACCTTAATCCCATTGACAACTTGTGGTCGATCCTCAAGAGGCGGGTAGACAAACAAAAATCCACAACTTCTGACAAACTCCAATCATTGATTATGCAAGAATGGCCTGCCATCAGTCAGGATGTGGCCCAGAAGTTAATTGACAGCCTGGCATCCTTCCGGCTCCATTCCTACAATATATTTTTCTACTTACATTCAGCATGCATATTTTGCTTCAAGGATCTATTTCACAATGTGACCTTAGATTAGCTCACAATTCTTTAGTCCTGTATGTCAAGAAAATTGAAGTATATTGACAAGAAATGTTTCTTTCAATTGTCATCAGCTAATTCACTTTACTGATTGTGTGATGAACTGGGGGCCTCTCTGGGCAACATCATCTTTTACATTTGAGGTCAACAATGTAAGTTTGAAGTCTCTTTTCCATGGGAAAACAAATTGGCGAGACATTCCCAAAGGTCAGAGTGAGAGTTCGGTATATTCCTTACAAAGTTTGCAGACAGGAGACTGAAAGGAGAAAAATTCTCAGGCTCTCTCAAAACTCTTGGAAAATCTGTACCTCTTCACCTCACAGCTTCTGTGAATAACAAATTACCAGATCTGTCCGGTCACAGCCTGTGGAGTCATACAGTCAATTAATTTATGAACAGATTGTTTATCACACAACTAACTACAACATCTTAGGAAAAAGGGATAATACCTCAGTCGTGTTACAAAATTGATGTTTTCCACAACTGCTGTTCTTTTTCTTTGTTAGACTGAATTGCATTTGTCAAACAAACTGCTTATGTCAACCTATTCCCATTGTTGGTGTTCAACCATATGTAATTCAAGTTGAGAGGTCGAGACAAAAAAAAGCTTTTTCTTTGGAAGATATCAAGTGTAAATGTATTTATGTGGATGGCTGGCTTGTCCCTCTGCCAAACACTTATGAGAGAGATTAGTTATGGGTGTTTTTTAGAGAGCTGGTTGATGTTATTTAGCTGATTGATAATTAGAGCTGATTCTCATTTGCAATGGTGACCTAGCCAAGAAAAGCATCAACATACTTTAATTCAGGTCCGTCCAGTGTGAGGATATGTTAGGGACGTGCAGCTTTCAGTTAAAACATGCATTTAGTTTCACTGGAATTTAGCAATAGTTGGAGATCACAGAATGTGTGTTGTATGTCATTAAATCTAGTAGATTCTAATAGTATCACTCATTGATAACTTATCAGGGACATACATCAGTGAGGCAAGGGGCGTCCCTTATATTTTGTATTGTACATGTGGTTAACATGTTCAGTAGAATGTATGTTTTTTTTAAATGCAAATGGTCTGTTTGTTTTTACTAAGATGCAACATGATGCAACATGTTTTTAATGGATTTAATGTAGTGAAAGTATCCATCTCAAAAATCCACACCACATTATAAGTAACCTGTCTGTACCCATGTTGGCATATAAAATAAATATTGTTTGGCTTTCTTTTTTTGCTTGGAAGAAATGTTTTTTCTTGGATAATTTTCATCACCTCAATTAGAATACTATTACAAACCCGACAGGAATATAGCAATGCTTTCAATAACTTCAGGGGAATACTATAGAAAATAATACAGGAACGCTATTTAAAATAATAAGAATACTATAGAGATAATGAATAATATTTATACTATTGAAATCTTATTGGATAAATTATAATAGGTTAAAAATACATACTATAGAGACTCCTATAATCATGGTATAGTATTTTCATAGCAAAATAATATATCATAGCATACTATAAGCTAACTATAGGATATTATAAAAAAACAAAAAATGTACAGTTTCTTATAGGAATCTTATAGGAATTCTATAGTGTTTTTTGTTAAGGGAGAGCCCTATGTGCCCTGGTCAAAAGTAGTATTCTGTATAGGGGACCATTTGGGACGTATCCTAAGACATCACAATGGCAACGTGTACGCTGTACATGTTACTGTGTTTGAGTGGTAGCTGCAGGGAGGACAGACAGGACAGGACAGGTTGACAGGCCAGTGATTTATATACATTTTTAAAACTCTCTTTCTCTCTCTCTCTCTCTCTCTCTCTCTCTCTCTCTCTCTCTCTCTCTCTCTCTCTCTCTCTCTCTCTCTCTCTCTCTAATAGATTCTGGTCTGATATAGAAAGGTTCATCCCTTAAACTCAATCCCATTTTTCTATTTGTTAAGGTGGAATCCATTGAGAATAAGTGGAGGTGACAGTGGGTGGAGTCTATGATAACCAAAGTAAATAACATTTTACAGGTTGCAAACAAACAATATCAGGGGCGAACTGGCCATCTGGAAATTCTGGCAAATGCCAGAGGTGCCGGACCATCTTTGAGTAAGGTGGGCTGGTCGAAATTGACAAAAGTAAAAGCATAGGGAAATGACAGGCAGCCCAGGGGCCTGTTAAGATTTCTTTAATGATTTTTGTGCAATTTTGTTGCATTAAAATATATAAAGAGCAATTGGTTGATCAGTGGTCAACAGCCGGGGTGGCTGGTGTGGCTAAAATGCCATGGCTACATTTTTGTCGCAGTCCGCATTTTTGTCGCAGTCCTGAAACATACAGTATCATTCAATGACAATGAATATACTTAAAGCTATACCTAGTTCTACCCAGAAAATGTTTGGTGTCTTTGATTGATAGAAGCCACAATCTTATTTTTCTTATTTTAAGGGTTTATTTGCTACCACCTATCATTCACTGAGAATAGGTACACCTTATTTTGTAAGCTAAGGCCTCATTTTTTAAATGTATTTGTATTTATTATTATTTATTTAGGGGGTGGATCAGCATCTTTAATCTTTAATATTGCAACTAGATTGTGGCTTCTATCAATGTAATTGTCTTCATAATATCCAATCCCCCATATATATATTTTTAATTATTTAATTATTATTATTATTATTGTTATTATTATTATTTTATTATTTGTTTGTATTATTATTATTATTACTATTATTATATATTTCCTTTATTATATTCCCCTACCATACCCTAATAACTTAGGCTTTTACTTCCAGCTTATATATATACTACAGTATATACAATTTACGGACACCGTATATTTTATACTAGTTATCTTTTGTTCGTTTTTAGTCCCATCGTTCAGCTACCCTCAACCTCTTCCATCTATCTCTGGAGACCAGTCAGTTTTGATTTCTATTTGCCATATATATTTCAACTGTGCTATGATGTTTCACAAATGTTCTGAACCTATATACATTTTATGGATGCAGTATATTTCATTACTTAAAAATATTTGTGGGCTTTGGGTTTTCTGTGAGCAGCAGCAGCACTCTATACTCCTCTGTAAACTGGTCAAACTGGTCATTTCTTTCTTTCTTTCTTTCTTTCTTTCTTTCTTTCTTTCTTTCTTTCTTTCTTTCTTTCTTTCTTTCTTTCTTTCTTTCTTTCTTTCTTTCTTTCTTTCTTTCTTTCCGGACCAACTGCTTTATGTACACCCTCTGATATGGTGGAGTTTGATTGGGCCAGGGCAGGCAGATAGGACACACATCTCTCCAGGGTAATGGCTGCCATAGGGAATACATGGTCATGAAGGGATCTAGTTTTTTAGTAAACCCTTTTCCTAACCTTAACCTAATTCCCCTAACCTGCTACTTTAATTATCCTAACCTGCTGCGTAAGTTCTCCTAACCTGTTGGATCCCTTCTAGCCATGGACTCACATTTTACTCAGCAATATGACACTATGACACTATTAGATCTTGTTGATGATTTCTGTAAGCTGTAGGTCATCCTACTGTGTATGACGATGTCATATTAATGAGCCCACCTTAAAGGAATAAAGCAAAACGGGAGAGTGGTTCACGTGGAATCACTTAATGACCATTGTGATCACTACTTCCAATATGACTTTGGCCAGCAGTTCACTCAATGCAAATTAATTACTTAAAACTCATACAAAGTGATTTTCTGGATTTTTGTTTTAGATTCCGTCACTCACAGTTGAAGAGTACCTATGATAAAAATTACAGACTTCTACATGCTTTGTAAGTGGGAAAACCTGCAAAATCGGCAGTGTATCAAATACTTGTTCTCCCCACAGTATACAGTCAGGTCCATAATTATTGGCACCTTGATAAATAGGAACAAAAAGACAGTAGAAAATAAACAATACAAATACTGAGCTATATTGTATGTTAAAAAAAATTGGGAAATAATATTATTTTAGACACTGTGATACACTCTTCTCAGCAAATTGGATGTAGTCTATGTTATTTTGTAAATGACATCGCTGAAGTCAAGGATCGGTAGGATAGTCATTTTTACAAGGGCATATTTGGCAGCATGAGTGAAGGAGGCTTTGTTGCAAAATAGGAAGCTGATTCTAGATTTAATTTTGGATTGGAGATGCTTAATGTGAGTCTGGAAGGAGAGTTTACAGTTTAACCAGACACCTAGGTAATTGTAGGTGTCCACATATTCTAAGTCAGACCCGTCGAGAGTAGTGATGCTAGTCTGGCGGGCGGGTGCGGGCAGAGTTCGATTGAAGAGCATGCATTTAGATTGACTAGCATTTAAGAGTAGTTGGAGGCCACGGAAGGAGTGTTGTAGGCCTTGAAACTCGTTTGAAGGTGTCCAAAGAAGGACCAGATGTATACAGAATGGTGTTGTCTGCGTAGAGGTGAATCAGAGAGTCACCAGCAGCAAGAGCGACATCATTGATATATACAGAGAATAGGGTCAGCCCAAGAATTGAACCCTGTGGCACCCCCATAGAGACTGCCAGAGGTCCGGACAACAGGCCCTCCGATTTGACACACTGAACTCTATCTGAGAAGCAGTTGGTGAACCAGACGAGGCAGTCATCTGAGAAACCAAGGCTATTGAGTCTGCCGATAAGAATGCGGTGATTGACAGAGTCGAAAGCCTTGGCCAGGTCGATGAAGACGGCTGCACAGTACTGTCCTTTATCGATGGTGGTTATGATATTATTTAGGACCTTGAGCGTGGCTGAGGTGCCCCCATGACCAGCTTGGAAACCAGATTGCATAGCGGAGAAGGTACGGTGGGATACAAAATTGTTGGTGATCTGTTTGTTAACTTGGCCTTCGAAGACTTTAGAAAGGCAGGGCAGGATGGATATAGGGGTCTGTAACAGTTTGGGTCTAGAGTGTCTCCCCCTTTGAAGAGGGGGATGACCACGGCAGCCTTCCAATCTCTAGGGATGAAACGAAAGAAAGTTTGAACAGGCTAGTAATAGGGGTTGCAACAATTGCAGCGGATAATTTTAGAAAGAAAGGGTCCAGATTGTCTAGCCAAAGCAGATTTGTATGGGTCCAGATTTTGCAGCTCTTTCAGAACATCAGCTATCTGGATTTGGGTGAAGGAGAAGCGGGGGGGGGGGGGGCTTGGACAAGTTACTGCGGGGGGTGCAGAGCTGTTGGCCGGGGTAGGGGTAGCCAGCTGGAAAGCATGGCCGGCCACAGCAAAATGCTTATTGAAATTCTCGATTTATCGGTGGTGACAGTGTTTCCTAGCCTCAGTGCAGAGGGCAGCTGGGAGGAGGAGCTCTTATTCTCCATGGACTTTACAGTGTCCCAGAACCTTTTGGAATTAGTGCTACAGGATGCAAAGTTCAGTTTGAAAAAGATAGCCTTTGCTTTTCTAATGGACTGTGTATATAGGTTCCTGACTTCCCTGAATGTAGTACGCCACAGGATGTTTTTGTGCTGGTCAAGGGCAGTCAAGTCTGGAGTGAACCAAGGGCTATATCTGTTCTTAGTTCTACATTTTTTAAATGGGGCATGAATATTTAAGATGGTGAGGAAAGCACTTTTAAAGAACAACCAAGCATCCCCTACTGACAGCATGAGGTCAATATCCTTCTCGCTGAAGTGTTTTAGGGAGCGTTTGACAGTGATAAGGGGTGGTCATTTGACCGCGGACCCATTACTGATGCAGACAATGAGGCAGTGATCACTGAGATCCTGGTTGAAGACAGCGGGAGGTGTATTTGGAGGGCACGTTAGTCAGAATGATATCTATGAGGGTGCCCATGTTTACGGATTTAGGGTTGTACCTGGTAGGTTCCTTGATAATTTGTGTTAGATTGAGGGCATCTAGCTTAGAATGTAGGACGGCTGGGGTGTTAAGCATATCCCAGTTTAGGTCACCTAACAGTACGAACTCTGAAGATAGATGGGGGGCAATCAATTCACATATGGTGTGCAGGGCACAGCTGAGGGCTAAGGGGGGTCTGTAGAGAGACTTATTTCTGGAAAGGTGGATTTTTAGAAGTAGAAGCTCAAACTGTTTGAGCACAGACCTGGATATTATGACAGAACTCTGCAGGCTATCTCTACAGTAGATTGCAACTCCGCCTCCTTTGGCAGTTCTATCTTGACGAGAAATGTTGTAGTTGGGGATGGAAATGTCAGAATCCTAATCCAGGATTCAGACACGGCTAGGACATCAGGGTTGGCTGAATGTGCTAAATCTGTGAATAAATCAAATGTAGGGAGGAGGCTTCTGATGTTAACATGCATGAAACCAAGGCTTTTACGGTTACAGAAGTCAACAAATGAGAGCGCCTGGGGAATAGGTGTAGTACTGGGGGCTACAGGGCCTGGGTTTACCTCTACATCACCAGAGGAACAGAGGAGGAGTAGGATAAGGGTACGGCTAAAGGCTTTAAGAACTGGTCATCTAGTGCGTTGGGTACAGATTTCTGGGCACGGTAGAATAGATTGAGGGCATAATGTACAGACAGGGATATGGTAGGATGTGAATTCAGTGGAGGTAAACCAAGGCATTGGGTAACGATGAGAGATGTTGCATCTCTGGAGGCACCAGTTAAGCCAGGTGAGGTCTCCGCGTGTATGGGGAATGGGAATTTCTAACCAGGTATACTACATTTCACAAGATTGTGCTTGCCCACTTAGCTAAAGCCCTTGGTAGGAGCTCAGGAAGCTAACCCAAGTCCCGCTGGAGAAGTGTCCTTTTCACGGAAGAATCCCAGTTTCAACTGTACCGGGCAGATGGTAGGCAGCGTGTAAGGCGTGGTGTGGGCGAGCGGTTTGCTAATGTCATTGTTGTGAATAGATTGCCCCATGGTGGCAGTGGGGTTATGGTATGGGCAGACATAAGAAATGTACAACGAACACGATTGCATTTTATCAATAGAGATTTGAATGCACAGAGAAACCTTGATGTGATGCACATAGATACCTTCCTGAAGTAATATAAACAACATAGTTAGGCTTGAAACCCAGTCTAAAGCCACATAACTGTTTAACCAAACCCGACTGGACCTCTGTGCGTAAAATAAAGTATACAGAAAAATGTAACTACCTGGTATAGTGTGGCAATAGCTATAGTCACACCCTTGTAAACTTAGCGAGCTGGCTAAATAACCAACATTAGCTTTTATCCAACGTTACCTCAACAGTCATTATCGCGCTAGCCAACTAGCCAGACAACTGTGCCAGCCAGTCAATCCTATGAGTCATTTCGTTGTATCCTCATGTTCTAACACTTCACTATCCACTGTATCCAAGTTCAAAAGACAGTTCCTCATGATGTAGTAGGCGTAAACAAGTCAGGGAGTTCTTACCTCATGTATGTTTCAGCTGTCTTCACAGAGTCAAATGTTCACTATTCTTGGTTTTCATCCACAAAGTCGCCGGGTAGTGCAGGCCGTAAGCCAAGCCAGCCTGCCGCATGCCAAGCCAGCCTGCCGCAGAAGCCTCTTCAGTGGGGAGAAAGCCATCTTCCTCTTGTGTAGTATGGGAGAAAGATCCTGAAAGGTCATGATTCTTTCATCTCCGTACTTGAGCTCTCCCTTTGCCCGGGCAGCAGAGAGGATGCGGACAGTGACCTGGTACTGTAGAAATGTAATGACAAATGCCCTTGGTGCAACCTGGCCAGGCAGCCTCCTCCGTAGGGTGCGATGGGCCCTCCCGATTTCCAGTGGGTGTGCGGAAGGGGGTATATCCTGTAGAAAGGAGGTGGCGTCTCTACCCTCCACGGCCTCCGGGAAACCTTGACATCTCAAATTTGAAATGTTTGTTTAGAGATGGCGTCTTCCAACTTCCCTCTGCATTGCGTTTTGATTGGCAAACACATGGCCAGAGGATCAGGGTTGGTCTAATGATCCTTTATTTTCTGATAAAGAAACAAATAACATCCATAAATGAAATGGTGTGCTGCCCTTATGCACCAACTTCTCTGTAAAGTACAAATTAACAACAAGGGATAAGAATAGCCAATATGTTCCAAAACTGACCAAAAATATGACCATTCAAGTCTATCAAAAGCTTTTTCTGCATGAAGAGATAGAACTGCCCAAGGAGCTTTGGTTTCTGATAAGGCATGTAAGATATGTAGACGACGGAGGTTATCTGACGATAAATGTTTTTTAACAAACCTGCTTTGGTCCAGATGTACCAATTTGAGTAAGTACGTTTTGAGGCGGGAAGACAGAATTTTTTCAAATTGTTTAATATTTGTGTTTATAAAGGATAGAGGGTGATAATGAGAGCACTGGGTGGCGTCCTTACCTTTTTTTGTTATAAAAATGAAATTAGTGCTGTAGTTACATCCCTTCCAAATTAACGTTTGTGAATGGCTGTGTTAATTATTTAAAGTAACAGTGGAGCTAATTGGTTACAACATTTTAAATAGACTTGAGGAGGAATACCGTCCCAACCATGTGATTTGTCTTTATTCATTTTAGTCAATGCCCTTTTGAGTTCATGGAGAGAGATGTGGGCTCCCAGAGGAGTTTTTATATAGGACTCGATCTGGCTTGGTGTCGATTTACAATCAGAAGTGTATGATTCTTTATAGAAACGGGATAATCTTTGGTTGATTAATTTGGGTTCTGATAGTAATTTACCTGATTCAGATTCAATAGTTGCAATATCCAGTATTTGATCATTACTGCAAAGTTTTTTAGCCAGTGGACAACTGGGTCGATTACCATGCAAGTAATGGTTGAGTCTAACTCGATGGATGGCAAATTCTGCACTCTGTCTTATCAATAGATTTAGTTATGTCTTGACTTTGAAGAGAGTAGTCGCTACCTGGTCTGAAAAAAATGTATGTTGAGAACGCTCTAACGTTTTTAACAACTTTTCCAATTCTGATATCTTCTTGAATTTTACAATAAAACCTGAGGATCAATGACTGAATTTTTGTTAGTCATTATGAAGTACGAAAAGTATGAAAATGTAAGCACTTACTACTATAAGTCGCTCAGACAAGTTACTCATCACGCAAGCGTGGTTACCCAAACACTTGTTTTACACTTCATCCACCTTTGACCTCCTCCTTGAAGAGACCCATCCAAGTCACAGGACCAATGCCTAGGTTTTAGCTCAGCGGGCTAACACATTCTTAACCCAGTCAGCCACATGTTACCCTTATAATGACTACCCTTGCTGGAAACTATGTCTTCAGGTTGCTGATCATATATGCATGGATCACCAAACCATGCTTTTTTGATGAGTATTCTTGCTGGATCATGACTTGTATTATTGTAGCAATGGGGATCTCACTACTTAGACTAAAGTGCAGTGGTGTAAAGTAATTAAGTAAAAATACTTTAAAGTACTATTGAAGTCGTTTTCTGGGGTATCTATACTTTACTTTACTATTTATATTTGACAACTTTAACTTCACTACATTCCTAAAGAAAATAATTCACATTTTACTCTATACACACTTATCAAGGCAACATCCCTGGTCATCCCTAGTTTCTCTGATCTGGTGGACTTACTAAACACATGCTTCATTTGTAAATTATTGTTGGAGTGTGCCCCTGGCTTTCCGAAAAATTAAAAAACAATAATATGGTGCCATCTGGTTTGCTTAATATAAGAAATTTGAAATTATTTGTACTTTTACTTTTGATACTTAAGTATATTTATAACCAAATGCTTTTAGACTTTTACTCAAGTAGTAGTTTACTGGGTGACTTTCACTTTTACTTGAGTCATTTTTTACATCCAACAAATTTGCAGTCACAAACTTGATGTGGTCATTGCGCACTATGAATATGGGATCAAATTCTAAACGTTTGACTAATTTAATACATATAAGTGAATTTGTCCCAATACTTTTGGTCCCATAAAATGGGGGGACTATGTACCAAAAGTGCTGTATTTTTTAAACGGTTCACCTGATATGGATGAAAATACCCTCACAGTTATATCATTATATCATTTCAAATCCAAAGAGCTGGCGTACAGAGCCAACAAAACAAAACATTTGTTACTGTGCCAATACTTTTGGAGCTCACTGTAAGGATGCAAAAGCAGAAAATAACCCCATACTTACTGTAACATATGGTGTTGGATCTTTGATGTTATGGGACTATTTTGCTGGTGCTGGAACCCTTGTTAAGGTCAATGGCATGATGAACTTTACCCAATTTTAGGACATGTTAGCCAAAACTTGGTTCCCTCTGCCAGTAGGTCAAAACTTGGCTGCAAGTGGATCTTCCAGCAAGACTATAACCCCAACAGAGTTGGGCAGTCAATTCACAAAGTGATTTGAATAACAAATTCAGAAATGTTAAAACATTTGAATAATTAGCTTCTACTTTTCAGTTGATTGAGAAGTCATTGAAAATTATTATTGGATTGTAATATTTTTTACTTCCTGAATTGAATGCCTTTCAAAAAAATTTGAAAAAAGGATCAGTGCCGTTATCCTTGCAAGGTGAGGTATTGATAGGGTTTTGGGTGCTGGGTGTCATTCTCATGCATGGGACACTTTTCCATTAAAACTCCAACACCTCCACAACCCCCTGCCCTGCTCCCCTCTCATCTGTTCCCCCTCTTCCCCTCTCCCCTCTCCTCCTTTCCTCCTTTTCTCAGAGGCCCAGCAGGACTTGGCCTGCCTCGCATCTGGTGTCCGAGTGAGGCCCCAGACAGAAGCACTGCTGCTGCCACCACAGCGACATTAGCAAGTCAATGAAAGCTAAATAATCCCCTCTCATCTCTCCTTTCTTCCCTCTTTCCTTTCTTCAGCTGGCCAGTGGGAGTCACCATGGATAGTCTCTCTCTCGGTTTTCTCTCTCTCGCTCAATTCAATTCAAATGGGCTTTATTGGCATAGGAATCATATGTTTATATTACCAAAATGAAATAAACAACAAACAAAAGTGAGAAGAAATTTATTTAACAACATCAATATATATATACAGTATATATATATATATATATTTTTTACAAATTATGACTAAACATTGCACTCAAAAGGTTTCAAAAAGATAAAGATATTTCAAATGCTATATTATCAGTTATGCACAGTGTTTTAGCAATGTGCAAATAATTGCAGTACGAATAATGGCAGAAAGATAAATAAACACATTCATATTGGTGGTATTCAAAATATTGTTGGTGCTCCACTGGTTGCCCTGTTCTCATGGCAACAGGTCACAAATCTTGCTGCTGTGATTGCACATCGTGGTATTTCGCCTAACAGATATGGGAGTGTTTGATTTGTTTTCAAATTCTTTGTGAGACTGTGTGATCTGTGGGAAATATGTGTCTCTAATGTGGTAATTTATTTGGCAGGATGTCAGGAAGTGCAGCTCAGTTTCCACATCATTTTGTGGACAGTGGGCACATATCCTGTCTTCTCTTGAGAGCCATGTCTGCTCACTGAGTCTGTACATAGTCAAGGAATTCCTTAAGTTTGGGTCAGCCACAGTGTTCAGGTATTCTGCTACTGTGGACTGTTTAGAGACAGATAGCAATCCAAGTTGCACAGTGGTCTAAGCCACTGCATCTCAGTGCTAGAGGCGTCACTACAGACAACCTGGTTAGAATCCAGACTGTATTACAACCGGACGTGATTGGGAGTCCCATAGCGTGGCACACAATTGGCCCAGTGTCGTCTGAGTTTGGCCGGTGTAGGCCGTCATTGTAAATAAGAATTTGTTCTTAACTGACTTGCCAATTTAAATAAAGGTCTGTGTTTTTGTTGATTCTTTCCAGTATGTCAAATAGGTATCTTTTTGCTTTGTCATAATTTGGTTGGGTCTAATTGTATTGCTATACTGGGGCTCTGTGGGGTCTATTTGTGTTTGTGAACAGAGCCTCAGAACCAGCTGGCTGAGGGGACTCTTCTCTAGGTTCATCTCTCTGTGGGTGAGGGCTTTGTGGTGCAATGTGTGGGCATCACTTCCTTTTCGGTGGTTGTAGAATTGAACAGCTATTTTCTGGATTTTGATAACTAGCGGGAATAGTCCTAACTGCATGCATTATTTGGTGTTTTACATTGTACACAGAGGATATTTTTTGCAGAATTCTGCATGTAGAGTCTCAATTGAGTGTTTGTCCTATTTTGTGAATTATTGGTTGGTGAGTGGACCCCAGACCTCACAACCATAGAGGGCAATGGATTCTATCACTGACTGAAGTATTTTTAGGTGAGTTTTATATTCCTTTTGATGGCATTGAAGTCCCTTCTTGCCTTGTTTCTTGAATCGTTCTCAGCCTAGTGGAAATTACCTGTGGTGTTGATGTTTAGGCAGAGATAGATATAATTATTTGTGTGCTCTAGAGCAACAGTGTATGAATATAATTTGTATTTTCTGTCCTGGCAACTGGACCTTTTTTGGAACACCATTATTTTTGTCTTACTGAGATTCACTGTCAGGGCCCAAGTCTGACAGAATATGTGCAGAAGATCTAGGTGCTGCTGTAAGTCCTCCTTGGTTGGGGACAGAAGCACAAGATTATCTGCACACAGTAGACATTTGATTTCCCGAGTCAAATGGGGTGTGGCTGGGTCCTGCAGACTGTTCTAGTGCCCTCACCAATTAAGTGAAGAGTGTGTGGCTCAAGCTGCATCCCTGTCTCACCCTGTGGCCTTGAGGAAAGAAATCTGTGTGTTTATTGCCAATTTTAGCCGCAAAACTGTTTGTGTACATAGATTTTATAATGCCATACATTTTTCCCCCAACATCGCTTTCAATCAATTTGTATAGCAAACCCTCATGCCAAATTGAGTCAAAAGCTTTTCGGAAATCAACAAAGCATGAGAAGACTGCTTACATTAAGGGTGTTTAGGGTATACTGTATATGTGGTCTGTCATACGGTATTTTGGTAAGAAGCCAATTTGACATTTGCTCAGGACATTGTTTTCACTGAGGAAATGTTGGAATCTGCTGATACTGCAGATACTTTTTCCAATATTGCTGTTGTTGCAGATTCCACAGTAATTATTGGTGTAAAATGTATCTCCACTTTCGTGGATTGGGGTGACCATACCTTGGTTCCAAATATTTGGGTAGATGCCAGAGTTGAGGATAAGAATAGCCCATTTGAATTTGTGGTCTGTATTTTTTATAATTTAATTTAGTATACCATCTACAACACAGGCCTTTTCGGGTTAGAGGGTTTGTATTTTGTCCTGTAGCTCATGCAATGTCTTTTGGATGATCCAATGGGTTCTGCTGGTCTTTAATAGCTGATTCTGTCAATTATCATGTGTATGTTTTTGTTCTTTGTTCTTTGTTATATGGCCGAAAATGTTAGAGAAGTGGTTTATCCGTACATCTCCATTTTGGATAGACAGCTCTTCGTGTTGTTGTTTGTTTAGTGTGTTACAATTTTGATTCTCTCGCACAGACAAGAGGGTTTTATCTCTTTCTGTCTGTGTGTCTGTCTGTCTGTCTCTCTCTCTCTCTCTCTCTCTCTAAAGCACATTGGAGAAATAGAGAAGAACTATGAGGGCTGTGTGTGGACACTATTACAAACGTCCAAGAGATCGAATAAATCAAAATCAGTCATAAATAATCAGGGGTTGTAACCAATCGTTTCGTTCTGAACAGAGACATTATTTTTTTCATTTTGTTCCAATGTTCCAACCTGCAAAATAAAGTTCTGAACCGGTTCAAACCCCCAAAAGGTACTGGTTTATATTGTTCCTTTCTGTTCCTTTTTAAACCTCTGAAATATAAATACTGTATATATATTTACATTTAGCCCGACATTAAATGACTTCACCAATCAGTGCGGATAGAGCAGCTTGCTGTGGAGCGGGTAAGCGATTTAATCTGTACAGGAAAGTCGTTAAGAGCTAATATTATTTTTCTGCAACAGCATGGCTTAATCATAATGAAAGACAAACACACACACTGTGCCGCCAGTCACAGTGTAGAGCGCAAGTTGCAACTTACATTTTTAGGGTGAGGAGAGAGCAAGAGAGGATGGAGGAAGCTTGCCTTGCTGTCTTGTTATGACATGCATTATCCAAAATTAGGCCCACTGAATTGGAGGAACTTTTAATGTCTTTGAACTTCCGAGTTGGTTTAATGTTGGACCAGAGCAAAGGTTAGCTAGCTAGCTAACAAGCTTGTGTTTGCAGAGCAGCACTAGAATTAAAAACACATCTTACCTTTTTGTAGTTAATAAATCCAATGTGAAACGTGATAACTATAATATCCTTAACTAGCTTTGAAAAAGTTAATTAAACATTTCTCCCTAATTTCTGAATTACGCTTTCAATGTTGTCAGTAGATGACAGTAACCTTGGCTATAGTAACTAATGCTACAGACGGGAGGGGCATGTAGCCTACACACACAAGCACATCCACTGGCAAAGATTGAGGCTGAGAGAGAATTTCAAAATTTTAAAGCTAATTTCCGGCTATTCTACACGTTTTGCCAATGTCCTGTAATATTATTTTTTTTGCCATGTGTGGCTTTGCGGGTGCTGTGGGTACGCCAGTGGGTACAGTATATTCCTCCAAAACTCCATAAGTGCAGCTGAATATTGATCCCATTAATGAAACAAAAGGCTTCTGATGCAAGGCAGTGCCCGAGATTGAGTCTAGCGAGACCCTTATTAATGTTTCCAACCTGTAATGTGAGAGCAATTTCCATCTGTGGGCACACGGCACACGCACACGGCTGACTCTGAATATGAGAAATAAAGTGGAGGGGATGATTGTTAATATTTAATTGCTCGGGGGACATGCATGCAACTTTTATCACTTCCTCAACGTGTAATTTGCATCTCTGTGGTCGGTGAAATGAAAGCACTTTATATATCTAGTCCCCCCATTTGAAGGTCATACGAATTGGACAAATTTAATTATCAAGGTAGCCAAAAGTGGAGGATTTGGTCCCATATTCCTAGCACGCTATGACTATATCACTATATTGACAGTGAAGAGGGTCAAAAGCTTCTAGATCCTCTTTGTTTACATCACTGACAACCTGAAATGGTCCCTTCGCACAGACAGCGTGGTGAAGAAGGTGCAACAGCGCCTATTCAACCTCAGGAGGCTGAAAAAGTTGGCATGGCCCCTAAGACCCTCACAAACCTCTACAGATGCACCACTGAGAGCATCCTGTCGGGCTGTATCGGTGCCTGGTACCGCAATTGCACTGTCAGCAACCGTAGGGCTCTCCGGAGGGTGGTGCAGTCAGCCCAACGCATCACTGGGGGCACATTGCCTGCCCTCCAGGACATCTACAGAACCCGGTGTCACAGGAAGGCCAAGAAGATCATCAAGGACCTCAGTCACCCCGCTGCCATCTAGAAGGCAGAACAAGTTGATCAAAGCTGGGACTGAGAGACTGAGAAACAGCATCTATCTCCAGGCCATCAGACTGTTGAACAGTCACCATTAGCCTTAGTCATTCTTATATTCTGGTCTCTGGCTCGTTCTGATATTTCTTAGTCTGGATGATCTGTGTATTGTATTTCTTTGAAAATTTTTGCTAGGTATTACTGCACTGTCGGAGCTAGAAACACAAGCATTTCGCTGCACCTGAGATAACATCTGTGAACCTGTGTACGTGACCAGTGAACTTTGATTTGGTTTGATTGCCACTCTTATTTGTCATATCTTTAATCTGAGTCTGGAGATGTTTGTCCTCAGACCTGGAGGGAAGCCAAAGTCATCCCACTACCCAAGAATGGTAAAGCACCCTTTACTGGTTCTAACAGGTGACCTAACCAGCTTGTGTTTGACCAGATACAATACTATTTCTCTGTAAACAAATTAACAACAGACTTTCAGCATGTTTATATAGAAGGTAGATAGAAGGGCCCTCAACATGTACTGCACTGACACAAATTACTGATGATAGGTTGAAATAAATTGATAACAAGATTTCAGTGCAGATTTCAGTGCAGCCTTTGATATTATTTACCATAACCTGATATTGAAAAAAACGTGTCTTGTGACTTTTCAACTTGTGCGATATCGTGGATCCAGAGCAATCTATCTAATAGAACACATAGGGTTTCCTTTAATGGAAGCTTCTCCAATGTTAAATATGTGTCTCTTTACTGTTTTCTATTTTTACTAATTACCTACCACTAGCCTTAAGTGAAGCCTGTGAATCTATGTATGCTGATGATTCCACATTCCACATTAACCACGGCTAGTGAAATCACTGTAACCCTTAACAAAGAGATTCAGACAGTTTTAGAATGGGTGGTCAGTAATAATCTAGTCTTGAACATCTCTAAAACTGGAAGCATCGTATTTGGTACAAATCATTCCCTAAGTTCTAGACCTCAACTGAATCTGACAATGAATATTGTGGCTGTTGAGCAAGTTGAGGAGACTGAATTACTTGGTGTTGTTGAATATTTTTAGGCCTCTGTTTCAAAGAACAGAATTGGAAAAGCACAACAGAAGCTTGGAGATTTTCCACTGTTTAAATTAGAAGCCACAGTTGTCAGGCTCTGGCCATAGGGAGTACCTTTTGGCCATGGTCAGAGCCTGACAGATCTAGGACGCCTAGATCTATGTGTTTTGGTTTGTGTTGAATCCCCAATTAGAGACAGCTGCAAGACGTTGTCTCTGATTGGGGATTCTATTTAAGTTGCTCATCCCCACACCTGTGTAACAGGACTGGACGGCGTTGGATGAGGAGGCGCGATACCGGGCTGGAGTATTCAGGAGGATCACGGAGCTGAGTAAGCAGAATTGGAAGGAGTGCAAGAGCGAAAAGACGGAGCTGAGGGGAAAGAGGCCCATGAGGGGCATTCCGGGTCGTTCGGGGCCAACCTTCCAAGCCGAGTCTCCAATGCGCCTCTCCAGTTCTGTACGTCCCGTGACGGCTCCCAGTAAGCGTCCGGAGGTGTGTGTCAACAGTCCGGTGCGACCTGTGCCAGCTTCTTCCAGGGTGGGCACGGCGTGCAGCCCCGCTGGGGAGCAGGAGCTCCTTAGCGTGCCGCTGCCCAGTCTGTGGCCGGCAGCCAGCCCTGCTCGGAGGAGGGGGTGGCATCTGCTCCAATCCAGTACCGGAGCAGTCCGCTCCACCGGTGGCTGGTCCGGGTCCGGCTGTCTGCTCCACTACAATGACAGAGCAGTCTGCTCCACCGGTGCCCAGTCCAGATCCGGTCACATGCTCCATTCCAGTACCGGAGCAGTCCGCTCCACTGGTGGCTGGTCCGGGTCCGGTCATCTGCTCCACTCCAGTGCTGGAGCAGTCCGCTCCACCGGTGCCCAATCCGGGTCCGGTCATCTGCTCCGCTCCCATGCCGGAGCAGTCTGCTCCACCGGTGCCCAGTCCGGGTCCGGTCGTTCACCATGCCAGGTCCCATTCTGGGACTGGTCATCGGAATCACATCAGGAAGGAAGTTGTCCACTTCACCGGGCCCTGAGGCGCCACCAAAGTGGATTGTCCCTCCTCACCCCTCCCATGTAATTTTATTTTTATTTGTATTTTTTGTGATGGTCGCAGCCGGGAGTCCACGCCTTAGAGGGGGGGTACTGTCAGGCTCTGGCCATAGGGAGTACCTTTTGGCCATGGTCAGAGCCTGACAGATCTAGGATGCCTAGATCTATGTGTTTTGGTTTGTGTTGAATCCCCAATTAGAGACAGCTGCAAGACGTTGTCTCTGATTGGGGAATCTATTTAAGTTGCTCATCCCCACACTTGTGTGTGGGTCATTGTTGGATGTCATCATTTAAGTAAGTGTGTTCTCTTCAGTTCGCGTATATTGTTGTTATTTTGTATAGTTCAGACGAAGTATAGTTTTATGTGAATAAACACTATGTCGAACTATCACTACGCTTCGCCTTGGTCTCTGGACACACACGATCGTGACAACAGTAGGTTATTCAGTAAATGTATAGAGTAGCAACAGAGGTCAGCAGAACGATAAAAGGTTATTAAATAACCCATAGAATAGCAACAGAATAGAGGTCAGAGCGGTTAGAACGGTTAGAATGGTCAGAGCGGTCAGCAAAGCCCAATAAAATATCATCATATGGCCCTGTAGAGTGTACTTAGACACGCACCTGCCATAATGTATGCATGGCCATATTATTGTTTGTCATATTACTATGTTGGCGACAGGTACTAAGCATAATATATGCATGGCTATATTAGTATTTGTACTATTGCTATGGTTTTAACATGCACTAAACATTGTGTGCATATCTGTTTTATTTTTTGCACCATTGCTATGGTTTCGCCACTATTATTTCATATCCCAAAAGTCTAAGTGCCAAAGGAGGACGGAAAAGGACATAGACAAACCAGAATTGAAACAATAGTGGAAGAAGGTTAAGAGGCGTTAATCATTTTACATATGAGGGAAGGACTATACATGCTATGTAACCACAAAACTGTTTAAAAAGAGCGAGCTGAGTCTGGGAAAATCAGAAGTCTCCCGAGGCTCACTCGGCTGTATTACTTCTGTAATAAAGTCTATTTTACTTTTCCAAACTTTGAAAGTGCTTTACTTTAAAGAAAAGGAGGGAAGATTTTCCACAACAATGTTACCTGTCATGGTCAAAACATAATGATTCAACAGTTGTAAAGATAGGGAGAGGTCTGTCTTGATTATTGTCCAGTCATATGGTTAGGTGCTGCAAAGAAGGACCTAGAAAAACTGCAGCTGTCCCAGAACAGAGCGGCACGTCTTGCTCTTCACTGTTTCTGTCTTATTTAACTGATTATATTTCATAGTTGTATATGAAGTGTTGTGTCAAAGGGAGCAGTAAGCAAGAGGGTAAAGAAACATCCCACTGGGCAAAAACGTTTTCAATCAACGTTGATTCCTGGTCATTTCAACCCCAAAGAATCTATGCGATGACCTTGAATCTATGTGGAGAATTGATTGGATTTGCAAAAAATCATCAACGTAAGGGCATTTCGTATTTTTAAACTAAATCTATTGAATCCGTAGAATTTACGTTAGTTGACAACTCAACCAAATGTAAATCAAAATTCGACATTGAACTGATGTCTGCACCTGTCAGGCTCTGGTCATAGAGAAGCCTATTTGCTTCTCTATGTAGCTACGGTCAGAGTCTGACAGTGTCTTTCTTTTCTGTTTCTGCGTGGGTTTTGGGTTGGATCCCTAATTAGAGGCAGCTGCACCGCATTGTCTCTAATTAGGGATCCTATATACAGTGGGGAGAACAAGTATTTGATACACTGCCGATTTTGCAGGTTTTCCTACTTACAAAGCATGTAGAGGTCTGTAATTTTTATCATAGGTACACTTCAAATGTGAGAGACGGAATCTAAAACAAAAATCCAGAAAATCACATTGTATGATTTTTAAATAATTAATTAGCATTTTATTGCATGACATAAGTATTTGATCACCTACCAACCAATAAGAATTCCGGCTCTCACAGACCTGTTAGTTTTTCTTTAAGAAGCCCTCCTGTTCTCCACTCATTACCTGTATTATCTGCAACTGTTTGAATTCGTTACCTGTATAAAAGACACCTGTCCACACACTCAATCAAACAGACTCCAACCTCTCCACAATGGCCAAGACCAGAGAGCTGTGTAAGGACATCAGGGATAAAATTGTAGACCTGCACAAGGCTGGGATGGGCTACAGGACAATAGGCAAGCAGCTTGGTGAGAAGGCAACAACTGTTGGCGCAATTATTAGAAAATGGAAGAAGTTCAAGATGACGGTCAATCTCCCTCGGTCTGGGGCACCATGCAAGATCTCACCTCGTGGGGCATCAATGATCATGAGGAAGGTGAGGGATCAGCCCAGAACTACACGGCAGGACCTGGTCAATGACCTGAAGAGAGCTGGGACCACAGTCTCAAAGAAAACCATTAGTAACACACTACGCCGTAGTGTGTTACTAAGGTCCCCCTGCTCAAGCCAGCGCATGTCCAGGCCCGTCTGAAGTTTGCCAATGACCATCTGGATGATCCAGAGGAGGAATGGGAGAAGGTCATGTGGTCTGATGAGACAAAAATAGAGCTTTTTGGTCTAAACTCCACTCGCCGTGTTTGGAGGAAGAAGAAGGATGATTACAACCCCAAGAACACCATCCCAACCGTGAAGCATGGAGGTGGAAACATCATTCTTTGGGGATGCTTTTCAGCAAAGGGGACAGGACGGCTGCACCGTATTGAGGGGAGGATGGATGGGGCCATGTATCGCGAGATCTTGGCCAACAACCTCCTTCCCTCAGTAAGAGCATTGAAGATGGGTCGTGGCTGGGTCTTCCAAAATGACAACGACCCGAAACACACAGCCAGGGCAACTAAGGAGTGGCTCCGTAAGAAGCATCTCAAGGTCCTGGAGTGGCCTAGCCAATCTCCAGACCTGAACCCAATAGAAAATCTTTGGAGGGAGCTGAAAGTCCGTATTGCCCAGCGACAGCCCCGAAACCTGAAGGATCTGGAGAAGGTCTGTATGGAGGAGTGGGCCAAAATCCCTGCTGCAGTGTGTGCAAACCTGGTCAAGAACTACAGGAAATGTATGATCTCTGTAATTGCAAACAAAGGTTTCGGTACCAAATATTAAGCTCTGCTTTTCTGATGTATCAAATACTTATGTCATGCAATAAAATGCAAATTAATTACTTAAAGATCATACAATGTGATTTTCTGGATTTTTGTTCTAGATTCCGTCACTCACAGTTGAACCTATGATGGTACCTATGATAGAAATTACAGACTTTCTACATGCTTTGTAAGTAGGAAAACCTGCAAAATCGGCAGTGTATCAAATACTTGTTCTCCCCACTGTATGTTAGTCTGTTATTCACTCTGGTGTGGGTCGTTATCGTTATATCTCGCAGTCACAGTGAATGTAAGTGTGCCTTTGTTACGTCCGTTCATTTCGTGTTTGTTTTGTGAACGTGACGTTTTGTACATTCGTGTGTTTGTTTGTTGTTAGTTCATTCATTTTTGTAAACTTATATTACATAGTAAAATAAAGTAAGAAAATGTCTAACTACTATCCCTGCGCTGCGCCTTGGTCATTCCCACACCCACATCGTGACAGCACCCAGTGGGATAATCTATGCATGAATCACTGTTCCTCAGACATTTCACCATTAACCAACCTGAACAGCCCCTGTGTCCTCAGATAGCCCTGCATCCTGTTTCCAACATCATGTTAATAAATAAGAGGAAGAGGAGAGGTGAATTAAGGTTAGTCCCTGTTTTATGGTGTAGAGTTATTCCCACATCTGTTTGTGGCAAGCCCCAGGATGAGGATCACATGTGAGGGGAATGGGTGTGTTCTATAAACACTGTCAGAGTGGAAATAAGAGCAACGATCCCTGAAACTAGGATTGTAAAACCAAAGCTACCATATTTAGAGTACACAACATAAAATTGGTTGAGCAGGACATCGGATGTAATGACATATGTGTGTGTTACAGCCAGAATGGATTCCAGATTGTGTCTGTTAAAAACCATTCAGGGTTCAAGAGCTCGAGAGCAAGATTAGTTGTCAGCATACATGCCAGACAACCTTTTCAGGACAGTCTGGAGTAAACTGTATAGTCAGAGTTCTATCTACATGCATTAAAAGGGTAAAGGCTTTGTGGATTCACACTCTTCCCATAGACCAGGGCTCTCCATCCCTGTTCCTGGAGAGCTACCGTCCTGTAGGTTTTTTCTCCAACCCTAATCTAGCGCGCTTGATTCTAATAATTATCTAGTTGATAAGCTTAACCAGGAATTGGAGTGAAAGCCTACAGGAGGGTGGCTCTCCTGTAGGCTTTCACTCTTTCTGTGCTACGCTGAAGCTGCAGCTCTGAAGGATATTTTACTGGCTACCGTTGCCGTTGTGGGCTTGAAGCTTTATATTTAATGAGGAATGTTACTTTTATATAGAAAGCGGTTTGCCTTCACTCACTGGCAGTGGGGAAACATTTCTTCCTGTATTGACAGTGCACTTAGCTATATATTTGTTATGGCCAACCAATGTGGAGAAAGCCTGATAAAGTTTGAAACCATTAACCATCTTGCTTTATCAATTTCCTTTGGGCTCACAACAAGCTGTTTTACAGCAAGGTTGTTACGAGAGGAACGCAGCTGTAGGCCCTATAAGTCACCTGCATGTTTCTTTTTAGTAATTGGCTTGGAGGGACAAGACAGCCTATTAACGCCCAAGGCCTGCTCTCAACTGTGACAGAACCAATGGGAAGAGAGGGTGTGTGTGTGTGTCTCTCTCTCTGTGTGATTATCCACATTATCTACGTTTAGCTTGTTTTTACAGAATCACACCCAGCTGTTTACAATGCTGTTTCTCCTTGATACTCTCACTCTACGCTGGCAGCATCCCAAATGACACCCCATTCCCTACATAATGCACTACTTTTAACCAGAGCCCTATGGGTCCTGGTCAAAAGTAGTGCACTATATAGTGAATAGGGAGCCATTTGGGACGCAACCCCAGTCTCTCGCCCTCTACTGCTCCTCCAGCTTGTTTTCCAGGCAAGCAGAATGTGACCAAACCGAATTCCCACAGGCAAGTGGCATGGGGTGGAGCGTGTAGGGGGTTAGAAGGTGGGGGGGTCATTGGACACATTTTGTAGTTAAAGCTGTAACCCACCTCCTGCAGCCCCCGGAACTTTAATTACCAAGAGCAGCATAGTGTGGAGCTGACACCCACCCACACAGAGAGGCAACTAGATCTCTCGGTGTCCTACCGAGACATACATAGGGAGGGGAGAGGGGACAAATATTCACACACACTGAGAGGGACACACACACACACACACACACACATACACGATAGCCCTCCCTTGAATCTAATAGTGGGGTAATCACCCACAGGCAAAAAGAAAGCAACACACCTCACACTGGGATTAACACACAAGCAACAGAGATTATCCCCATTCTGTAAGAATAGCCACATTCACTGACTCCCTGCAATAATCTATTGCAGGTCACCTGAGCAGTTGTGTTGTTTGAATGGGTGACTGATTGAAGTGCTCCAGAGTAAATGGAGATGGAGGAGGAAGTTTTTCCGGCTGAATGAATAGATGTAAATCAATCTTCTGTCGCACATAGGGATGTGTGAAATATACTCCTCAGCCTGAAGTGTCCCCACTTGTGCCGCCGAATAGCTAGCTTTTCGTGTGGTGTGACTGAATAGACGCTTCAGGAGGGTGGTCACGTGTGCTAGCAAAGAAAAGGTCCTGGGTTCGAGCTTCAGTGTGAGCCAAATCAAGAGGAAGTGGTACTCGCTAAGCAAGCAGCGTGACGTCCTTTACGCTTGGAAACCAACAACCTCCAAACCTCAAACTGTTGCTCACAGAACCACACCAGAAACCACTTCTCGTAGTACTAGCCTATTACCCTGACACTGTCTGAATCCCAAATGGCACCCTATTCCCCACCCTATTCCTTTATTGATTCCCCTTGGGGATCAATAAAGTACCCATCCATCCATCCATCCATCCATCCATCCATCCATCCATCCATCCATCCATCCATCCATCCATCCATCCATCCATCCATCCATCCATCCATCCATCCATCCATCCATCCATCCATCCATCCATCCATCCATCCATCCATCGTGCACTACATTTGACCAGGGCTCTGGTCGAGATTAGTGCATTCAATAGGGAACAGGGTGCCTTGTGGAATGAATCCACTGATTTACATATTTTCTGTGGTCAAAAAACAAGACCATTCCATGTGGCTGCTTTGTATTAATATTTAAAATACCACCACCAGATATAATATAACCTACAAAAACAACAAGAGGTCCTACTTATGTTACAGAGCTGTATGTGGGGTGTTTCAAGATTCACTGACCGCAAGAATATCTGGCCTGCGTCCCAAATGGCCCTAATCACTAAATTGTGCACTACTTTTCAACTGGGCCCATGGGGTCTGGTCAAAGTATTGCAATATATAGGGAATAGGGTGCTATTTAGAACACAGCCCAGGAGTCCCACCTGGTCCCCTTTCCTTATTACATGGATTACAATAAGAAATAAGAATACGAGAAAGTAAGAAGCTATATACAGACTCAGTTCCAATACCATATTTACAATGTGCAGGGATACTGGAGTGATAGAGGTAGACATGTATAAGGTTAGGTGACTAAGCATCAGGATATATGATAAACAGAGTAGCAGCAGTAAATATGATGATTGTATGTGAGTGTGTGCACGTGTGCAGAGTCAGTGTAAATGTGCGTGCATGTTATGTGTGTGTGAGAAAATGGAGTGTGTATGTGTGCGTGTGCTGGAGTGTCAGGTGTGCGTGAGTGTGTAGAGTCCTGTGAGTGTGCATAGAGACAGTGCAAAACGATCCCTGATAAAGGGTTGGGGTTCTATTTAGCAGTCTTATGGCTTGGGGATAGAAGCTGTTCAGGAGCCTGTTCAGGAGACTGAACAGGCTCCTGAACAGCTGGTGCCTCTTGCCATGCGGAAGCAGAGAACAGTAATTGGCTTGTGTGGTTGGAGTCTTTAACGATTATCCGGGCCTTCCTTTCACACCGCCTGATATGGAGGTCCTGGATGGCAGGGAGCTCGGCCCCAGTGATGTGCTGGGCTGTTCGCACCACCCTCTGTAGAGCCATGTGATCAAGATTCTCTCAATGGTCCAGCTGTAGAACTTTTTGAGGATCTGAGGGCCCATGCCAAACCTTTTCAACCTCCTGAGGGATAAGAGACGCTGTCACGCCTTCTTCAAGACTGTGCACGTGTGTGGACCATTTTAAGTCCTTTGATTTGAGCACTGAGGAACTTGAAGCTCTCGACCCGCTCCACTGCAGCCCCGTCAATGTGGATGGATGCGTGTTATTTTCCCAACACCACACTGCCAGGTCACTGACCTCCTCCCTGTTATCCTCGCCGATGATCAGGCCTAGCACAGTTGTGTCGGTGTTGGAGTCGTGTGTGGCCACGAAGTCATGGATGAACAGGGAGTACCGTAAGAAACTAAGAACACACCCATGTGGGGCCCCCGTGTTAAGGGTCAGCGTTGCCGAGGTGATGTTGCCTACCCCCCCACACCTGGGGGTGGCCCGTCAGGAAGTCCAGGATCCAGTTGCAGAGGGAGGCGTTCAGTCCCAGGGTTCTAAACTTGATGACAAGCTTTGAGGGGACAATGGTGTTGAAGGCTGATCTATAGTCAAGGAACAGCATTCTCACATAGGTATTCCTCTTATCTAGGTGGGTGAGGGCAGAGTGGAGTGCAATTGAGATTGCATCGTCTATGGATCTGTTGGGGTGGTATACAAATTGGAGTGGATCTAAGGTGTCTGGGATGATGGAGTGTGCCATAAAAAGCCTTTCAAAGCACTTCATGATTACAGATGTGAGTGCTACAGGGCAGTAGTCGTTGTGGCATGAAGCCTGAGAGTTCTTGGAAAAAGTAATGATGGTGGTCAGTTTAAGACATGTGGGGATTACAGACTGGGACAGCGAGAGGTTGAAAATGACCGTGAATATGCATGCCAGCTGTTTTGCGCATGCTCTGAGAACTCGGCCTGGAATACCGTTCGGTAGGTTACCTTAGAGTTCATACCATTGACTTATTCCACATGTTGTGGTACAGCCTGAATTTAGATTATTTCGTTTTTTTTAATGAAATACAGAAATGCACTAGATAGATAGAAAGATAGGTACTTTATTGATCCCCGGGGGTAATGTCTTTGTCAAGCAGCTACGAAAAACACAGGGCAGGTGCAAAATGCCAGAACGAAATACACAATTGACAGATACACGATACATGATACATAGACGACCGAAAGCATGGGCACCTGCTCATCCAACATCTCATTCCAAACTAATGGGTATTAATATGAAGTTGGTTCACCCTTTGCTGCTATAACAGACTCCACTCTTCTGGGAAGGCTTTCCACTAGAACATTGCTGCGGGGACCTCGCTTTGTGCAAGGGGCATTGTCATGCTGAAACAGGAAAGGACCTTCCCCAAACTGTTGCCACAAAGTTGAAAGCACAGAATCGTCTAGAATGTCATTGGATGATATAGCGTTAAGATTTCCCTTCACTGGATCTAGCCCAAACCATGAAAACAGCCCCAGACCATTATTCCTCTTCCACCAAACTTTACAGTTGGCACTATGCCTTTGGGCAGGTAGCGTTCTCCTGACATCCTCCAAAACCAGATTTGTCCGTTGGACTGCCACATGGTGAGGCTTGTATGATCGCGTTCAATGGCGGCAGGCTTTATACCACTCCACCACTGGCATTGCACATGGTGATCTCGGTAGTGAGTGTTGCAACCGAGGACAGATGATTTTTACGCACTACGCGCTTCAGCACTCGGTGGTCCCGTTCTGTGAGCTTGTGTGGCCTACCACTTCGCGGCTGAGCCGTTGTTGCTTCTAGACATTTCCACTTCACAATAACAGCACTTACAGGGCAGCTCTAGCAGGGAAGAAATTTGACTTGTTGGAAAGGTAGCATCCTACGACGGTGCCAAGTTGAAAGTCACTGAGCTCTTCAGTACGGGCCATTCTACTGCTACTGTTTGTCTATGGAGATTTCATGTCTGTGTGCTCGATTTTGTACACCTGTCAGCAACGGGTGTGGCTGAAATAGCCGAAATGGACAAAATTTGAAGGGGTGTCCAAATACTTTTGCATATATAGTGTATCTCACACAGACCAGTGTGTTATTAAACACTGTGGAATGAGAGCGGGAGGAGAAGTAGCAAAGTGTTAGAGAGAGAGAGAGAGAGAGAGAGAGACGTCTAAATGATGAAATAGACGTTAATGAACTTCGAGGTTCAGCGAACAACTGTCTCACTCAAATGGCAGAAAGAGATAAAACCCTCTGTCTGTGAACACCATTTGTTTCTGTTACTGTAGCTTTCATTATATGTAGATGTCCTAGATCCTACTCTGCCAGGAATGAGGCACTGCATTTCTAGGGAACGAAGCGTTACACACTAATTTAGGTTTATTAATCCCCAATTAGAGAGAGAGAGAGAGAGACAGATAGGCAGACTGAGTACTGGGAGGGGTGTGTATGTGTGGTGTATGTATGTGTGCGTGGGGCGAGGGTTAACATTCATGTAGCCTACATTCATGTGGAAGACTTACACTATATACAGTGCATTCATAAAATATTCAGACTTTTTCTGCATTTCGTTACGTTCCAGCCTTATTCTAAAAAATGTAATGTTATTTTTTTCATCAATTTACACACAATACCCCATAATGACAAAGTAAAAACAGGTTTTTAGAAATGTTTGCAAATTTATTAAAAATAAAAACTGAAATATCACATTAGGGCTGTTGGAAGGTGAACATTCGCCCCAGTCTGAGATCCTGAGCACTCTGGAGCAGGTTTTCATCAAGGATCTTTCTGTACTTTACTCCGTTCATCTTTGCCTAGATCCTGACTAGTCTCATAGTCCCAAAATATAATAACCTGTTTTTGCTTTGTCATTATGGGGTATTGTGCGTAGATTGATGACGAAAATGTTTATTTGATCCATTTTATAATAAGGTCAAGGGGTCTGAATACTTTCACCCATTTCTGACAAGTGTGTAAAATTGAATACACAGCCATGCAATCTCCATAGACAAACATTAGCAGTAGAACTGCCTTACTGAAGTGCTCAGTGACTTTCAACGTGACACCGTCATAGGACGCCACCTTTCCAAAAAGTCAGTTTGTCAAGTTCGTCGCCATTGGAGTCTCGAGAAGTGCGTTCTCTGGAGTGATGAATCACAAATCACCATATGGCAGTCCGACGGACAAATCTGGGTTTGGCATGTGCCAGGAGGACGCTACCTGCCCCAATGCATAGTGCCAACTGTAAAGTTTAGTGGAGGAGGAATAATGGTCTGGGGCTGCTTTTCATGGTTTGGGCTAGGCCCCTTAGTTCCAGTGAAGGGAAATCTTAACGCTACAGTGACATTCTAGAAGATTCTGTGCTTCCAACTTTGTGACAACAGTTTGGGGAAGGCCCTTTCCTGTTTCAGCATGACAATGCCCCCATTTACAAAGCGAGGTCCATACAGAAATGGTTTGTCGTGATCTGTGTGGAAGAACTTGACTGGCCTACACAAAGTCCTGACCTCAACCCCATTGAACACCTTTGGGATGAATTGGAACGCCATATGAGAGCCAGGCCTAATCGCCCAACATCAGTGCCCGACCTTATTCATGCTCTTGTGGTTGAATGGTACTTGCACTGCAATGTTCCAACATCTAGTGGAAAGCCTTCCCAGAAGAGTGGAGGCTGTTATAGCAGCAAACTCCATATTAATGGCCATGATTTTGGAATGAGATGTTCGACTAGCAGGTGTCCACATACTTCTGGTCATGTCGTGTACATTTAATTTACACATAATTTTGCTAAAAGCATTGGCTACTTTACAGTGATGAGCCAGTGCATTAACAACCCCTCAAAATACCATGCTTTGCTACCATTAAACCACTGACTGGCCTTTGTAGTTATAATTTATGTTTTTTCCTCACAGCAGAACTCCGCTGTTTACCATTACATTCCAGAGAGAGAGACAGAGAGAGAGAGAGAGAGAGAGAGAGGGAGAGAGAGAGAGAGAATGGCATGGAGATGAGATGAAGCCAGTGTTTGTGCGCTTGCATGCGTGTTTATAGCCAGCCCACTCTGTGAGCTGTAGAGCAGTGTTGTGGAGGGGCCTAATGGTTACTTATGCCCTGAGGGCCAACAGTTCAACCCAGTTCAAAGGGATCAACAGAGCTGTTTTTATATTCCAATCAAACATTCGTTAACATTTATGTAAGAGGCTGAAACCTGAGCTGGGCTAATAAAACAAACAGGAGACTGTTAAAAAGGTTGCGCCCCAAATGGCACACTATTCCCTACATAGTGAAATACTTTTTACAAGGGCCAATAGGGCTCTGGTTAAAGTTAAAAGTAATGCCCTAGATAGGGAAAAGGATACCATTTGGGACGAAGCCATAAGCTAGTTGTTGTTTATTTGCATGGTTGAGGTTAAGTGCATTGCTTTGGGGCAAAACAGGCAAAGGGATTTAAGATGCTTGACTATTGCACTGCACTCTGGCCATGAGTTCCTCTTTCTAGCTGGAATTCTCTGCGATATACTTGACTCAAACCCTTTAGTTCTTTGGGGAGCATAGGTCATTCACAAGCTTCCTCCATCAGGTTCAGTGTTGATTGGTTTTCTCCACCTTTCGAGGACTGAGAGCAGACTCTCGATCCCTAGCTTGTCCATGCTACTCAGCACCTACAGAGTTAAACTAGGGGAAAGTAAGGAAAACTATGGAGGAGACAGGGAGAAAGGGGGAGTGACATTAAACTGGTGCTGTCTGATGGTACATTGTGTTTTGTAAGAGCACAGCTGACTAGGCTGTTTTCAAGCCATTGATATGCTTTACCAGGGGGAGATGGTGGTGTGTGTGTGTCTCTCTGTGCATGCGTGCGTGCGTGTGTGTGCATGTATGTGCGCGTGCATGCTTCAATGTGCGTGTGCATGCTTGTGTCTGTGTAGCTTGGTAGTAGCAGCCCTCTCTTGTGGCCTCTTTGCTGCCATGCTAAGTGATGTGTGTGTGCCGTCATACTATAACATCCAGCAACTGTATCCTGTCTCATTTATGGAAAGAGGGCCTGAGAGGGGAAAAGCTAGCTAAGCGCTAAGGCAAATGAAAACCCTGCAGAGCTACATGCAAATCGTGGTGGCTGGTCTTGAATGGCACATATGGGAGTTTTTAACAGCTCACCGTGGACAGTTTTCCATTCTCTCAAAGCTGAGGAATTGTTAGCTGCTAATGACCATGCTCTCTGCACCGGCTAACAGATGATGTCTAGATGGGGGGAAAAAGAGGATGGAAAGAGCAAGTGAGAGTAAATGCAGAACACAGGGGTTGCTGGTCAAAGGGCTCTGGTCAAAAGTAGCGTACTATATAGGGAATAGGGTGCTATTTGGGACGCACACTGCGACCATTCTGAGGTCCTCATTTATAATGTGCATTCTTTCAGAGAGATGTATTTGGGGGCTTCCCGAGGTCTGTCAACAGTTATATTTTTTATATACAAGTTTTACCTCTTCACATCGAGGCAAACTACAGGCACTTTCTTAGCATACTAAAATATAACTGGATTTTATTTTTTACAGATGACTAAATAGCCTTTGTGCATTTAGCCCACTGTTTATTTCTCAGGAAAATAATTAATAGCTTTCTTTTAAAAAGAGGTGTGCCCATGAAGCACTGGGCCAAGTTCTCAAGCACCAGCACAACATGGCAGTGTGAATGATAGTCTAGAGTTAATGTCATGGTTGCATACATTTCTCAGGGAACTACAAAGTGTACTAGTTTTGACCAGGGCTCTGCCTAGGGCTCTGCTTCCCTGCTCCCTTGGTTTGTATGTACTGGAGCATCCTTCCCTGGGACTCTGGGTCCCCCTTCAACCCCAGAAGGTCAGCTGTCAGAGTGTGCATGTGTGTGTGTGTGTGTGTGTCAGCCATCAGTGGGCAGATCATAACCACCAGGGGGGTGGGTGCACCAGGACCAGTGGCCTGGTTGATCTGATGCAGTGATTCTTTCTGATTATCATGATGGGAGGAACTGTCTGGCTGGATCAACAGAGCAGATACGGTTACAGAAGACCTGCATTCTTTCTCTCCCCCTCCCCCTTCCTCTCAATTCAATTCAATTAAAAGGGGCTTTATTGGCGTGGGAATAGTGTTTACATTGGCAAACAATAAACAACAAAAACCAACAAAGTGAAATAAACAAACAAAAAAAAAACATTATACACAAAAAGTTTTAAGAGAATAACATTTCAAATATTAGATTATTAGCGGTTATTAGCTCTCTCTCTCTCTCTCCCTCTCTCTCTCACCACAGAGGAAATTCAAAAGGAGGACTCAGCAAGGCCTGTCTTATGTACTCTTAAGCTTAACCATACTGAAACACAGTGCACTAGTCAAAGTGTAGCTATGTGGCGCTCCGGTAAAGCTGTATGTGGCACACAGGGTAGAGGTCTTCACTGGTCAAAAAAGTTTGACCCGTTCCGAAATAGACCTGGGGTTTTCCCACCCAGCACATTTTCTTTTAAATATAGAGACCTATTCCAAACGGACCTGAGGACAATTAGACACGTTCCGTATTGACCTGGTCGGGTCCAGACCCGGTTCGATCCAAGTGAGGGAAGATGAGAGACAGCAACCAACCGAGCCGACTCACACTATGATAGACGAATAGCTAGGTTATTTATCATCAAATATGATTACTTAGTACCTGTCTTGACTGCGTCAAACGAGGAGAAGCTAGTAAAGCTAACAATAGCTAGCCAGGCTAATTTAAGGCTGCAATGCATGCACTTTCTCATCCTACAGTTACAAATAACAACTCCATTCAGAATATTAAGTAGCAGCCTACATGTTGGCTCTTGGTCGTTGTAGCCTATCCTTCTCCTTTAACTTTCAATTCCATCTTCCATTGATTAGATATCTCATAACTTTTGCCACACATGGACTATGACTGCAGCCAATTGCCGCTTTGATGACTTATGATTTGCCAACAACAACAACAACACGCTACAAGTGCCACGCTCCACTCTTGTGAAAAGCAAGAGCAGAAGCATAAATTATACAATTTCTCTCCCTCTCACTCTACTGCAGCAGTCACATTCAGATCTCCACGGGCCCTTTCGGGCAAGTCAGTTAAAACTACACATACCCGAGACCCGTGAAAATCATATCAGATTCGACCCAGACCTGTGACATTATTTAGAATTCTGGATCCAGAACCACACTGGTCCCTGATTGGGTCTTGGGTATTCGGGTACAGGTGGATCCGTGAAGACCTGTAACACAGGGTAGGCAATCCCAGTGGAATAAGTCATAGAAACACTCATAAGGTCTTATAGGTCTAATAACGAATCTAACAATCCTCAATATGGGACCATGGGACCATGCCAACGTCTCAACATTACAATGGACCTTTTGAATAGAACCAGGATTATAATTATCAAGCTAAAGCCACACAAAGCCCCTATGGATCATCCTGTGAGCCTAGACCCCTCGGTTCCATCTCCAGGTTATCAAAAAAGATTTGCGTGTCCACCACATAGAGTCAGAAATAAAGTACCATTTATATTCATTTATTCAGCCCCAGGACACATGTAAATTAAGAGGGACCGTTCTTCATCTGAATCTATGAAACTAAAGCAGGAGGCCAGATTGAAATGCTGTTACCTTCTGTGTTCTGTGTTCTGTGTGGTGGCAGGGCTGTCTTATCCCCTTCATAGTGCACTGCTTTTGACCAGAGGGCTGGTCGAAGTCGTTTACGATGAAGGAAATAGGTTGCCATTTGGGATGCATCCTGGGTCAACGCCAGCCCCGCAACCGAGGTGGACGAACAGATGTTATTGTGTCAGAGTAATGTTATTGTCACACAAACAAGCCAAGGCACGCGGAATCGCTCCCCCTGTCTCTCCCCCTCTCACCCCCTCTCTTCCTCTCCACTGATGGAATATGTGGCCTGACAGACCTTCGTGATGGAACCACTGATATCCTGACGTCCCTTGTAGCCTCCTTTGCTTGAGTTTTGATCGAAGCATATGAGCTCATTTAAAAATGTGGAACCAAGGCTGTTCCCAAGGGACAACAATGCCTTAATCACGAGGAAGACAGATGACAGCTGCATCGAGACGGTGGATACATGTGTCAAATACACACACTTTATGCAAATTGCATTATACAGATGTTGGACCAATATATGCTCATTTATGCATTCAATCAGGAACACAATCATTGAAGTGCAGGTTTAGGAGTTGTGCACACTTTGGATTTGAAAGTGACAAGCCTACAGTGTAATTACAGTTTATGACCCTTAGTTCTCCCAATCCTCTTCTCATTTAATCACAGATTTGACTGCACACTTATATCTCAAAGTAATAAATACTTTATTAAAAGTTATAGATTCCTTTCTATTGGTGGTTTGCTCGCTGGCAGGGAAGGAAAATGGCTTTGGGTATAAAGTACATGATCGTCAATCATCTCTAGAATATTTTGCAGAACCAAAAATCTCTTGGAATCTATGTAGAAAAACGTCAAGTGAAAAGGGGGTGGAATCTCTAAAGGAGTGTGGAGATAAAACTCTGCCAAAAAAGTAATCTCTACAATGGACAAACACAACGACCAGCCTGATCAAACAACAAACCCTCTGTGGATTAAAAGCTAAAGTGAACTCATGCTTGTGATCTCTGCTCTCCTGTGCTGTGTGCAGTGTTTATTGTGCTTGCATGTGTGCGTTCGTGCCTGACTACATGCGTTTTTGTGTGTGCTTGCTTGTGTGTGTGAAGCACTAAGTAAAGCCTGGCCCCTAGCGCCATTACAGGGATATATTAATGGATCAAACTGCATCCAGACGGCAGCCATATTCTAAATGTATGGCAGAGTCATTTGTAGGCATGATTAACATGTCTGAAAATACAACCACACCAAAGGAAAGGGCTGTGCTGACGACGACTGATCTCCGACCAGGCATTAAATCAAAATCTCATTAATTGCCTTGCCTGAGAGGCAGAGGCACCGGCACCACATGCTCTTCGCTCACAGGCAGGAAGAATCTAATGGTTTCTTTTTCCACTTTTATGTTTCACAATTTCCTCTTTTCTTCCTCACTCTTTTCCGCCTGCACCACCAGACCCATGGCTTTCTATTTCTGGGGTAGTTTTGATCCAGAGTGGACCTCTGTGTGTTGGTTTGTGTTGCGTTGTGTCTAGATTTGGGTTATGTGTAGTTCTCTTTCAGTCGACTCAATTCGAAGACTTGGCTGAAGACTTATTCAAATCATGCCTAACAGGCCAATCAGAGCTTTGTGGGTGTAAGCCCTTTGTGTCTAGAGAGGCATCCCGCAATGCTCTGGTTTCATCTTTCTACTCCTCTTCACCGTTCTATCTGGTTTACTAGCTTAACGTTCAGCAGCTTTCTTCAGAAAACCTAGCTCTCAACTCTTCCGTTTGGTGTGGGTTACCACTCCACTAGGACTGTAACAGTGACCGTATCACAGCCTCACTGGTGGTCACGAGTCGTGACTCCAATCAAATTCCACATGACCGTTTAGCCACGGCTTCCCCAAGCTCTGATGCTGTTGATGGTCATTAGTAGCCTACAAACTTGCTAACTGCCTGGTTCACAGCACTCTATTGTCCCTCTAATCACTCTAACATCAATACAAATGCATTCGAAAATGGAATCAAACACTTCATGTTGCGCTACATTTCTATAGGCTATGCAATTGCGTGAGAAAACAGTTTTTTTATGGCCTCTATTAAAAAGAGGAGGATCCCATCAGCTTTCTATAGGCTAGGCCTACTATATTTATGTATCTCTCCTAATATTAAGCATATTGCTTTTCTTTACAACAGGAGTATAACTTACCTGGCTATACCAGAATGCCATGAGTGTGCAAAGCTGTCATCAAGGCAAAGGGTGGCTACTTTGAAGAATCTCAAATATATATATTTTTTAAACACTTTTTTGGTTACTACATGATTCCATATGTGTTATATCATAGTTTTGATGTCTTCACTTTTATTCTACAATGTAAAAAATAGTGCAAATAAAGAAAAGTAATATTCCAAACTTTTGGCCCCAAGTGTATATTGTGAGCGAAAGTGAAGTAACACATGTTGAAACTGAAATAAAAAACATTGAGTTGTATGAAAAAAATGTAAAATTCAAACTTATTGAAAATTATTTTGAAAGCATTTAGTTTATGTTTTCATCCAATCTTAAAGTTTATTTGGTCAAACAATATTCACTCGGTTCATGTCGTCTTTTCTTTGCACTGAGACTGCGTTGTCTTAGGAAGGGGGCAGTGCCACTTCTTTTCCATTGGAATAGTTATGTTCTTCCCTCAAGGCTGAGTGTTTGGGAGAGGAGAGAGAGACCAAGAACCGACCATGCAGAGGATGGTGGAGATATAGTTAATGATGATGATGATGATATGGACTGTGCCCAGGACCACGACTACTATGCAGTACCTGAGCTAGCAGCAGTTGACTTGGCTGTTGACTTGACCCGGCCTGAAAAGAAGGAGATGGAGAGTTCGATTTTGGGTCAATTCTTTTGAACTAAAATTGGCTCCATATATGTTGTTCTGTGTAGATTTCTGTTGTGTTGTGTGTAGATTTGTGTTGCGTTAACGTGTAGGTGTGTGTTGCATTGTGTTGAGATTTGGGTTGTATGTAGGTGTGTATTGTGTTGTGTTTTCTTATGGTAACATGTAGGTTTGGCTGTTGATATACACTACCTAAACTTGTATATCTTTGAGACATCACAGTGAAAACAAAAAAAACTAACAGGTATGACATGTTGCATGTGACATTTATATTGCATGTTGCATAACAAAGCAGTTAAATGGGACTGATACATATACTGCATGGGGCATGTCAACTATTCAATTAACCAATCAACCAATGGAATTGCTTTCTTGGCACAAGGCAAAAAAGTAACACTTGTTACACGGAAACAACAACAAACAGTACAACATCTGCTCCGTAGCAAGTAAAAACATCTCCTCAAGCTGTGTGCCTGTTCTTTGAAGGTTTTATGATACTAAAACTGTGACGTGTTGCTTTCATTGAGCTGACTTAGCGATGCAGCTAGCAGCACATTTTCCAGCAGGCAGGCAGGAATGTGTGCGTGTGCATGCTTGTGTGTGTGTGCTTGCGAGCAAGTGTGTGCGTGCCTCCATGCACAGCCATCAAGAGTGATGTGGCAGATTGGTCCTCATTAGGAAACATGAAATGCTATGTCAATGACCTATGATGTCACAGTAGAATGTTAAAAACACTGACTCACTGTCTCTGAGCAGGGGGCTATAAAGTGCAGAAGAACCTTGCTGTCATCGGGGCCTTAAGGAGTGTATGGAAGGTCAGCGCTGAGCTATTAAACTGATTTAGAAAAAGAGAATATCAACTACTCTCCAAATATTGGAGTGTCAATCAAAGAGCTGTGGCTTGGGCATATTCTCCTGAATATCAGGAAGAAGCAGGAGCAGGACAGTGAATCATATAGTATGACGTGTTGCTGAGAATGAAGGGGCACACGCAAGTGCAAGCACACACGCACGCACGCAGACAAAGACACACACACGATCAGGGGAGAAAGTAAAGAGTCCGGTATAAATAGTGGGGGTACGCTGTGCCGGTAAAACATAAGCCTATCACAATTATGAAAACTAAATGTCAAGAAAACTGTAGTCTATTACACCATTATTTATCATCACCAAATGTCAGAGGCATGAAACATTTGCGAATGAACCTGAAAACGGGTGGTATAGCCTACGCTCCAAAATGCGTTGTGGTTCAAACAGAACACTGAAATGTTGCCAAGGCAGAGATGAGTGGCGACACCGAGACTCACGCGGACAGCAGTGGTGGCATTAATTCTGCCCTAATGACAATCCCCCAAATGTCATTACACTTTTTGGTGTTTTGTGTAACAGATGTCTCTTTCCATTTACCAGTTTGGAAGCTGTGGATGGATGAACGTGTGCGGGTAGCCTAGAAAAACCCATTGAAGTGATTATTTGACAATCAGATTAAAACACCATGACTGGTTGTGTTTATGCCACAATAAAAGGTAATACATTTTAAAAACTAAATGACAAATCTTTGACTAGGCACACAGAAATACTATTGAATTAATAGGAGTTCTAAATATCATTCTATGATTAGGCCCCACAGGCTGCACGCCCATTAGGCAGGATTAGGCAGCCGCCTAGAGCAGCACTTTGATGAGGGTGGTACTTCCCGAGCTAAACTGACGAAGACACACTTCCGACAACACATAACACCTCACATTATTCTGCCCTAAAAACATGATAACTTACAGTGGGGAGAACAAGTATTTGATACACTGCCAATTTTGCAGGTTTTCCTACATACAAAGCATGTAGAGGTCTGTAATTTTTATCATAGGTACACTTCAACTGTGAGAGACGGAATCTAAAAATCCAGAAAATCACATTGTATGATTTTTAAATAATTAATTTGCATTTTATTGCATGACATAAGTATTTGATCACCTACCAACCAGTAAGAATTCCGGCTCTCACAGACCTGTTAGTTTTTCTTTAAGAAGCTCTCCTGTTCTCCACTCATTACCTGTATTAACTGCACCTGTTTGAACTCGTTACCTGTATAAAAGACACCTATCCACACACTCAATCAAACAGACTCCAACCTCTCCACAATGGCCAAGACCAGAGAGCTGTGTAGACCTGCACAAGGCTGGGATGGGCTACAGGACAATAGGCAAGCAGCTTGGTGAGAAGGCAACAACTGTTGGCGCAATTATTAGAAAATGGAGTTCAAGATGACGGTCAATCTCCCTCGGTCTGGGGCACCATGCAAGATCTCACCTCGTGGGGCATCAATGATCATGAGGAAGGTGAGGGATCAGCCCAGAACTACACGGCAGGACCTGGTCAATGACCTGAAGAGAGCTGGGACCACAGTCTCAAAGAAAACCATTAGTAACACACTACGCCGTCATGGATTAAAATCCTGCAGCGCACGCAAGGTCCCCCTGCTCAAGCCAGCTAATGTCCAGGCCTGTCTGAAGTTTGCCAATGACCATCTGGATGATCCAGAGGAGGAATGGGAGCAGGTCATGTGGTCTGATGAGACAAAAATAGAGCTTTTTGGTCTAAACTCCACTCGCCGTGTTTGGAGGAAGAAGAAGGATGAGTACAACCCCAAGAACACCATCCCAACCGTGAAGCATGGAGGTGGAAACATCATTCTTTGGGGATGCTTTTCTGCAAAGGGGACAGGACAACTGCACCGTATTGAGGGGAGGATGGATGGGGCCATGTATCGTGAGATCTTGGCCAACAACCTCCTTCCCTCAGTAAGAGCATTGAAGATGGGTCGTGGCTGGGTCTTCCAGCATGACAACGACCCGAAACACACAGCCAGGGCAACTAAGGAGGGGCTCCGTAAGAAGCATCTCAAGGTCCTGGAGTGGCCTAGCCAGTCTCCAGACCTGAACCCAATAGAAAATCTTTGGAGGGAGCTGAAAGTCCGTATTGCCCAGCGACAGCCCCGAAACCTGAAGGATCTGGATGGAGGAGTGGGCCAAAATCCCTGCTGCATTGTGTGCAAACCTGGTCAAGAACTACAGGAAACGTATGATCTCTGTAATTGCAAACAAAGGTTTCTGCACCAAATATTAAGTTCTGCATTTCTGATGTTTCAAATAGTTAAGTGATGCAATAAAATGAAAATTAATTACTTAAAAATCATACAATGTGATTTTCTGGATTTTTGTTTTAGATTCCGTCACTCACAGTTGAAGTGTACCTATGATAAAAATTACAGACTTCTACATGCTTTGTAAGTGGGAAAACCTGCAAAATCGGCAGTGTATCAAATACTTGTTCTCCCCACTGTATATCATAGTATCTTACCCAGTGGCGTGAGGGCTATTTAGGTCATGTTAAGCAGTGGCCACATTGCCAAAGGCAGGGGCGCTAAATATTTAGCTTGTACATGCCCAGCGCGCTTCTCCGGAGTGCAGTTGGAGAGATGCAGCGTGCAATGCTTCCCTAATGATCCATAAGAAGAAATAGCTTTGTTGAAGCCTATTTCTTCCTATTAAAGAAAATAAGAGGTAGGCCTACTTGCTTGACAGACGCAATTACGCTATCCATAGATTTTGTTATGCTATCCATAGATTTTGTCGGTATAGCCAAATCCTCCAATACTGTGGCCATGCAGTCCTTAAATAACTCTGTGTCTGGGAAGGGCTCAGTGGGTTGGTTAAATGCAGGGTTCAAATTGAGTGAGGGTATGCCATACCCTTTTTTAAAGAAATGGGCTAAAAGGATATCTATTATTAACTTTATATAAAACATTTTTTTTACAAAAAGTATGCAGATAATATAAATTGTTCTATGACAATGCTTAACTCTGTGATGGCTTGTGCTACAAACAAGCTTTAAAATGTCCACGAAAGACATGACTCTGATGTATATGGAGATACAGTATATTGATCATTCTGAAGCTGAGCTGCGGCCTTCAATATTCGAGGAGACAAAGAATTTACTTTGCTATTCTATCCCTATTAATTGAGCTTTTCACTTTCTGAAAAGAGATGTTTCAACCCAGGCATATTTTAGGGAAGCACTTCTGTTGTTGGGTTAAGCAACGGACAAGTAGGCCAAGCCAGCAGTTGAAGCTTAACTTTTCTACAAGCCGCTGTCTGGTTGGAAAGGTAACTTTTGAAAGTGCCATGCTTAGATTCATAAGGATGTCTAATATTTAGTTATTTGCAATCTGCAACTGTTTCATTTCAAACAAGACACTCTGGTTTGACATTGGAGAAATATGGTGAGAATGCCTATTTCTCTGTCCAGTAATCCCTAAACTTCTAGTTTCATTATCCACCTTCCATTTGATTCTTCTTCAGAGCAACTTGTTCTCTTGATTGCAAGCTGTTTTTCACACACAAATCAATGTAATTCATAGCATAGCACGGACGAGGAGCTCTACAATTTGTTGAGAAAACATTGAAATAGGACCTGTGAAATTGTCTAGATGCCTCTGCCCCACAGGTATCAACATAACGTGTCAGCCAATCAATAGAGACTGCATGGTCCTCACCTTTGCTCTGTGTGTTGTGTGTACATCGTTTCCCATTAGATGGTGAATCATTGGAACAGAGGCACTTCTAAAGCTCCTTATAGAGGAGCGCTGAACTTCCTGGTTGATCCTCGGTTTCAATTATCCTCATTAGGAAATGAAACTGAGAACAAGATTTGGGTCTTGGAGGCGTGCTTTGATGTGTGTCTCTTGTGTGTGTGTTCGAACGTGGGAAGCCTTTTTACTTTAATGCTGCCAAAACATTAACACAGTTACAGTCACTCACCCTTCTAGATAACTTGAAACAGTCTAACCAGGTTTTGTGTCTGGTAGTAGCCTAGACTAGATAGTAAGCTAGCCAACTTCTTTCGCAAATGAGCTTCATCCAGCCAGTGTGCGACTGTGGCAAAATCGGTTTGTCTTTGGATAGCCGATCTGTGGGGCAAGTTACACAATGTAAATGAGACAATAATTCAAATCAAATCAAATTTTATTTGTCACGTGTGCCGAATACAACAGGTGTAGACCTTACAGTGAAATGCTTACTTACAAGCCATAACCAACAATGCAGTTTTTGAGTAAAATAAGTATTAGATAAACAATAGATATGTAAAGAAATAAAAGCTGTAAAATAACAGTAAAAATAACAGTAGCGAAGCTATGTACAGGTGGTAGCAGTACAGAGGCACCGGTTAGTCGGGCTAATTGAGGTAATATGTAGGTATAGTTAAAGTGACAATGCATAGATAATAAACAGAGGGTAGCAGCAGCCTTTTGGACCTAGACTTGGCGCTCTGGTACCGCTTGCCGTGCGGTAGCAGAAAGAACAGTCTATGACTAGGGTGGCTGGAGTCTTTGACAATTTTTAGGGCCTTTCTCTGACACAGCCTAGTATATACAGTGGGGAGAACAAGTATTTGATACACTGCCGATTTTGCAGGTTTTACCACTTACAAAAAATGTAGAAGTCTGTAATTTTTATCATAGGTACTCTTCAACTGTGAGTGACGGAATCTAAAACAAAAATCCAGAAAATCACATTGTATGATTTTTAAGTAATTAATTTGCATTGTATTGCATGACATAAGTATTTGATACATCAGAAAAGCAGAACTTAATATTTGGTACAGAAACCTTTGTTTGCAATTACAGAGATCATATGTTTCCTGTAGTTCTTGACCAGGTTTGCACACACTGCAGCAGGGATCCATACAGACCTTCTCCAGATCCTTCAGGTTTCGGGGCTGTCGCTTGGCAATACATACTTTCAGCTTCCTCCAAAGATTTTCTATTGGGTTCAGGTCTGGAGACTGGCTAGGACACTCCAGGACCTTGAGATGCTTCTTACGGAGCCACTCCTTAGTTGCCCTGGCTGTGTGTTTCGGGTCGTTGTCATGCTGGAAGACCCAGCCACGACCCATCTTCAATGCTCTTACTGAGGGAAGGAGGTTGTTGGCCAAGATCTCGTGATACATGGCCCCATCCATCCTCCCCTCAATACGGTGCAGTCGTCCTGTCCCCTTTGCAGAAAAGCATCCCCAAAGAATGATGTTTCCACCTCCATGCTTCACGGTTGGGATGGTGTTCTTGGGGTTGTACTCATCCTTCTTCTTCCTCCAAACACGGCGAGTGGAGTTTAGACCAAAAAGCTCTATTTTTGTCTCATCAGACCACATGACCTTCTCCCATTCCTCCTCTGGATCATCCAGATGGTCATTGGCAAACTTCAGACGGGCCTGGACATGCGCTGGCTTGAGCAGGGGGACCTTGCGTGCGCTGCAGGATTTTAATCCATGACGGCATAGTGTGTTACTAATGGTTTTCTTTGAGACTGTGGTCCCAGCTCTCTTCAGGTCATTGACCAGGTCCTGCCGTGTAGTTCTGGCCTGATCCCTCACCTTCCTCATGATCATTGATGCCCCACGAGGTGAGATCTTGCATGGTGCCCCAGACCGAGGGAGATTGACCGTCATCTTGAACTTCTTCCATTTTCTAATAATTGCGCCAACAGTTGATGCCTTCTCACCAAGCTGCTTGCCTATTGTCCTGTAGCCCATCCCAGCCTTGTGCAGGTCTACAATTTAATCCCTGATGTCCTTACACAGCTCTCTGGTCTTGGCCATTGTGGAGAGGTTGGAGTCTGTTTGATTGAGTGTGTGGACAGGTGTCTTTTATACAGGTAACAAGTTCAAACAGGCGCAGTTAATACAGGTAATGAGTGGAGAACAGGAGGGCTTCTTAAAGAAAAACTAACAGGTCTGTGAGAGCCGGAATTCTTACTGGTTGGTAGGTGATCAAATACTTATGTCATGCAATAAAATGCAAATTAATTATTTAAAAATCATACAATGTGATTTTCTGGATTTCTGTTTTAGATTCCGTCTCTCACAGTTGAAGTGTACCTATGATAAAAATTACAGACCTCTACATGCTTTGTAAGTAGGAAAACCTGCAAAATCGGCAGTGTATCAAATACTTGTTCTCCCCACTGTAGGTCCTGGATGGCAGGAAGCTTGGCCCTAGTGATGTACTGGGCCGTACACACTACCCTCTGTAGTGCCTTGCGGTCGGAGGCCGAGAAGTTGCCATACCAGGCAGTGATTCAATCAGTCAGAATGCTCTTGATGATGCAGCTGTATAACCTTTTGAGGATCTGAGGACACATGCCAAACTTTTCATTCTCCTGAGGGGGAATAGGCTTTGTCGTGTCCTCTTCACGACTGTCTTGGTGTGTTTGGACCATGATAGTTTGTTGGTGATGTGGACACCAAGGAACTTGGAAACTCTCAACCTGCTCCACTACAGCCCCGTCGATGAGAATGGGGGAGTGCATGGTCCTCCTTTTCCTGTAGTCCACAATCATCTCCTTTGTCTTGATGACGTTGAGGGAGAGGTTGTTATCCTGGCACCACACGGCCAGGTCTCTGACCTCCTCCCTATAGGCTGTCTCGTCGTTGTCAGTGATCAGGCCTACCACTGTTGTGTCGTAGGCAAACTTAACGATGGTATTGGAGTCATGTCTGGCCATGCAGTCATGGGTGAACAAGGAGTACAGGAGGGGACTGAGCACGCACTCCTGAGGGGCCCCAGCGTTGAGGATCAACGTGGCAGATGTGTTGTTACCTACCCAGTTGCAGAGGGAGGTGTTTAGACCAGGGTCGTTAGCTTAGTGATGAGCTTTGAGGGCACTATAGTGTTGAACGCTGAGCTGTAGTCAATTAGTTTAGTTTGTCTGGTAGGCTCGTGTCACTGGGCACCTCGCGGCTGTGCTCCCCTTTGTTGAGTAATGGTGGTCTAGAGTTTTTTTTCCCTCTGGTTGCACATTTAACAATCTGGTAGAAATGAAGTAGGACGGATTTAAGTATTCCCTGCATTAAAGTCCCCGGCCACTAGCATTGCCGCCTCTGCATTGGCGTTTTCCTGTTTGCTAATTGCCTTATACAGCTGACTGACTGCGGTCTTCGTGCCAGCATCCGTTTGTGGAGGTAAATAGACATAGATGAAAACTCTCTTGGTAAATAGTGTGGTCTACAGCTTATCATGACATACTCTACTTCAGGCAAGCAAAATCTAGAGACTTCCTTCGATTTTGTGGCAGCTGTTATTTACAAATATACACAGCTGCCACCCCTTGTCTTACCAGAATCTGCTGTTCTATCTAGCCGGTGCAGCGTATATCCCACCAGCTGAATGTTATCCATGTCGTCGTTCAGCCACAACTCAGTGAAACAAAAGATATTACAGTTTTTAATGTCCCGTTGGTAGGATATTCGTGATCGTACCTTGTTTAATTTATTATCCAATGATTGTACGTTGGCTAGTAATACTGATGGTAAAGGCAGATTACCCACTCGGCTTCGGATCCTTACAAGGCATCCCGAACTACGTCCCCGATATGACAGGGATTTGGGCCTTGTCGGGTGTCTGAAGTACATCCTCCTGGACCAAGGTGAGTAATCGCTGTTCGGATATCCAGAATCGTTTTTTGTCCGTAAGATACGGTGGCAGAAACATTATGTACAAAATAAGTTACAAATAACTTATTAAAATGGCTGCCCTTTCCTCCGGCGCACACATTTTAGTTGTCTCATTAAATTCATAAAATTCTTTCAATATTTGTATTTGAATTTTTACAATTTACAGTTGGTTTGAGGTTTTTAAGTATTTTAAATTTAGAGCTATTGACATTTTAAAATATTGTCCCATGTACATTGTGTAATTTACTGATGGTCCCTAACTAGCACAATAGGGATATCAAATGTCAAACCAAATTGACCATGGGCATTACAATGGGGTCGGCTGCAGTTGCGCTCCGAATTTGGAAGCTGCCAGCTGTGGGCATGTGGACAGGATTGAAATAAACCCAACCCAAGGAAAAAGTTTCCGGTATCCTTCATTCCATGACACACTTTTTTCTTAATTATCTCGCAAATCCTGTTTCTCCTGCTCTCAAGTTAGTTTTTTTAGTCTTCCTGGATCTGACCTTTCTGCCTGTCCTGAGCCTGAGCCTGAGCCTGCCTGCCTGCCGTTCTGTCCCTGTTTGACCAAGCCTTGGATTATAAACCTCTGCCTACCGTTCTGTCCCTGTTTGACTTTGTCTTGTATTATGAACCTCTGTCTACCGTTCTGTCCCTGTTTGACTCTGTTTTGGATTATGAACCTCTGTCTGCCGTACAGTCCCCGATTGACTCGGTCTTGTATTATGATCCTCTGTCTGCCCTCGACCTGCCCTTTGACTGCCCCTTTGTATAATAAATATTCTGAGAACCGAACTATCCACCTCCTGTGTCTGCATCTGGGTCATATCCTGAGTGGTGTTAGTATGAACTGGCCATGACTGACCCAGCAGACTCGGACCAGCTCCGCAATGCTGTCTCCTCCCAAGTAGCCACCATTGGAAGACACGACGAGTTCCTTCAAAGCCTTATCGTAAGACTCCAGACCTTGGCGGAACACCATGACCATGCTTTCAATGCATTACTGGAGCTTTTCTGTGGATTATCTACCAGGCAGCAAGCCACTACGGTAACCTCAAAGACTCATAGCAACCCCGCTACCTGTGGCGTTTCTCCCCAGCCTACCCCGGCTTTCTGTAAACCACACTTATCTCCCCCAGAGTGCTATACTGGAGATCCCAAGGTTCCTTCGATGTGGTCTCCAGCAATTGACCGGGTGTTCTCGGACATCAAGCATCGATTCATTACAGCTCTCATCTTAATCCATCCAGACCCATCCCGTCAGTTCATGGTGGAGATCGACACCTCAGAGGTCCTGTCCCAGCGTTCTGCCCAGGACCAAAAGCTGCATCCCTGCACCTTCCTTTCCCATCATCTTAAAACCCGCAGAGAGGAACTATGACGTGGAAAATCGAGAGCTACTCGCAGTTAAGATGGCGTTGGAGAAGTGGAGGCACTGGTTAGAGGGCGGGGAATATCCATTCTTAGTGTGGACTGACCATAAGAACCGGGAATATCTCAGCACCGACAAGCAACACAACTCAAGGCAGGCTTGATGGGGCGGCTAACTCCGGTCCTGGAATGGGCCCATTCTATCTTGTATTATGAACCTCTGTCTGCCGTTCTGTCCCTGTTTGACTCTGTCTTGTACTATGAACCTCTGTCTGCCCTCGACCTGCCCTTTGACTGCCCTTTTGTATAATAAATATTCAGAGTATCGAACTATCCACCTCATGTGTCTGTATCTGGGTCATATCCTGAGTCGTGATACTACTGAGGAGTGATACCACAAGAAGCAGAGCAGAGACCCACCAAGCCATGCAGATAGTTCAATAATCCCCCATTTCTCAATTACAGTAACACCAACAAATGGATATCTACAATGTAACCCCAGCCACAGAGCTCTGTAGATCAATGGCACAGTGCCTGTTGTCAGAATTACTATATCACTGTTATTAGAGTGCTTGATTAGATGGTAGACATGGATAATCTATTTGTGTGTGTGTGTGTGTGTGTGTGTGTGTGTGTGTGTGTGTGTGTGTGTGTGTGTGTGTGTGTGTGTGTGTGTGTGTGTGTGTGTGTGTGTGTGTGTGTGTGTGTGTGTGTGTGTGTGTGTGTGTCAGAGTGAGTAAATGTGTGGTACAATATGTTCCCTATGTAACTCAGTGACCGTAATAGTGTGGGTGGAGTAAAGTAACAGTCTCCATAGCACACTGGGTTTCCCTGCTGGCACAGGCCCTGAGAAGGCAGGCAAGCAGACAGACAGGGGGAGGAGATAAACAGAGGAGAGAGAGAGCGAGGGAGAGAGAGGGGTGTGAAAGAGAGGAGACAGGTAAGATCATAAGAGATTGAGAGGGTTGGGGGAAGGGGGAGAGAGAGAGAGAGAGAGAGAGAGAGAGAGAGAGAGAGAGAGAGAGAGAGAGAGAGAGAGAGAGAGAGAGAGATGGAGTAGTGTGAGAGAGAGAGACGGAGTAGAGAAAGAGAGAGACAGACAGAGACAGAGTAGCGCGAGCGTGAGCGAGAAACACGTAGTAGAGAGAGAGAGATTAGCCAGTTTAAAGGTTAGAGTTGACATAGGGCTTGAGGTAGGATGGCATCCTACGAATGGCGACTTAAGAAACTGAGAAGTGTTTATTTGTAACGCATCATCCATTGATCAGCAGACAGACAGGACCTAGACATCCCTATACATGTAGTCCTGTGTAGCTCAGATGGTAGAGCATGGTGCTTGCAATGCCATGGTTGTGGGTTTGATTCCCATGGTGGACCAGTATGGGGGAAAAAAGTATGAACATGTATGCACTTACTAACTGTAAATCACTCTGTATAAGAGTGTCTGCTAAAAGACTAAAATGTGAACATATACATAAATAAATCCCCTAAACTGATCTGGAATGTAAGGACTGGAAAGTAATCACAACCCAGACAAATGAAAACATGATGCATGTACATTCCCTAAGACAGTGTATAATAAAATGTGGAATAATGGGCACCATTAGAACTGCTATGCTGCCATCACTAAGTGTGTCACCTGTTGGTTGGTGGGTGAAGGTGCACATTGATTGCACACAGTCAATCTCTCTATCTTGATCACCCAGCCAGGTCACCTGTGATACAAGTCAGTATTTGACATCCATCCATGGCTGAAGATGTTGGGTGATGCTGTGGAAACCAGCCACTAGGGACCAAAGTGAGTGTTGCTTCCTAAGGTGCTGCAGATGGGTGTAAGCATCTACCTCTGATTCCAAAGGTTTCATGTTCAAATCCAGTGATAGAAAGTTATTTTTATAGTCAATGCCTAAACTTAACCTTAAACACTTTGAAATGTGAAATTTGGAACAACTTCTAATTCCTTCCTTCCTTTCCTCTACCCCCTCCTCTCTCTCCACCCTCCCTCTCTGAGAGGTGTAATGTGACAGGATGAGGCTATATGATCTCAGCTCCTTGGCTCTGCAGTGGGGCCTGGAGGACACGGGCAGACTGCTAGTCTACTGTCTGTCTGTCTGACACTCCTCCTGCCCGGCTCCCCTGGATGACAGAATACTGATAACACCTGGAACATGCTTACATCATCACTTGTGGTTAGTGGGTCATTCTGCAGAGGGCACAGCTAACAGGAGAAGAGAGCAAGAGAGAGAGAGGAGACTTCTTGTATCTTTCTATGTCCCTCTGACTCACACCTGCTGGGCACATACCACATATATATTTTTTTCAATTTAACCTTTATTTAACTAGGCAAGTCAGTTAAGAATAAAAACCTGGACGACGCTGGGCCAATTGTGCACTGCCCCATGGGACTCCCAATCACGGCCGGATGTGATACAGCCTGGATTCAAACCAGGGATTGTAGTGACGCCTCTTGCACTGAGATGCAGTGCCTTAGACCGCTGCACCACTCAGGAACACATACAGTGCATTCGGAAAGTATTCAGACTCTGACTTTTTCCACATTTTGTTACATTACAGCCAAATTCTAAAATGTATGAAATAATTGTTTTTCCTCATCAATCTACAAAAAATACACCATAATGACAAAGCAAAAACAGAAATACCTTATTTACATAAGTGTTCAGACCCTTTGTTATGAGACATTTTGCTCAGGTGCACCCTGTTTCCATTGATCATCCTTGAGATGTTTGTAAACCTTGATTGGAGTCCACCTGTGGTAAATTCAATTGATTGGACATGATTTGGAAAGGCACACACCTGTCTACAGTATATAAGGTCCCACAGTTGACAGTGCATGTCAGAGCAAAAACCAAGCCATGATGTCGAAGGAATTGTCCGTAGAGCTCCTAGGCAGCATTGAGTCGAGGCACAGATCTGAGGAATGGTAATAAAATATGTCTGCAGAATTGAAGGTCCCCAAGAACACAGTGGCCTCAATCATTCTTAAATGGAAGAAGTTTGGAACCATCAAGACTCTTCCTAGAGCTGGCCGCCCAGCCAAAATGAGCAATCGGGGGAGAAGGGCCTTGGTCAGGGAGGTGATCACGATCCCGATGGTCACTCTGAAAGAACTTCAGAGTCCCTCTGTGGAGATGGGAGAACCTTCCAGAAGGACAACCATCTCTGCAGCATTCCATCAGGCCTTTCTGGTAGTGGCCAGACTGAAGCCACTCCTCAGTAAAAGGCACATGACAGCTCATTTGGAGTTAGCCAAAAGGCCCCTAAAGAATCTCAGACCATGAGAAACAAGATTCTTTGGTCCAATGAAACCAAGATTGAACTCTTTGACCTGAATGCCAAGCGTCAAGTCTGGAGGAAATCTGGCATCATCCCTCAGGTGAAGCATGGTGGTAGCAGCATCATGCTGTGGGGATGTTTATCAGTGTCAGGGACTGAGAGACTAGCCAGGATTGAGAGAAAGATGAACAGAGAAAAGTACAGAGAGACCTTTGATAAAAACCTGCTCCAGAGCGAAATTGATTCACTGTTTAAAGGATTTTCCGCCCAGAAAAGTGAGGCGAGCGAGCAAAAAAAGCAACAAAAAAACTAAAAGACATTAAGTGGATAAGGAATAACAGTACTTGGCCAAGAAAGAACACATCTGATTATTATTATTTTTACATTCGGGTGTGGAGAAAAGTGAGGCGGGGCTTCCGTTAAACAGTAATTCAACTTTGTCCGGCCTAAGTACACAGCCAAGACAACACAGAATGTCCTTGACTGGCCCAGCCAGAGCCCGGACTTGAACCCGATCTAATATCTCTGGAAAGACCAGAAAATAGCTCTGCAGCGACGTTCCCCATCCAACCTGACATAGCCTGAGAGGATCTGCAGAGAAGTATGGGAGAAACTCCCCAAATACATGTGTGCCAAGCTTTTAGCGCCATAACCAAGAAGACTCGAGCCTGTAGTCACTGCCAAAGGTGCTTCAAAAAAGTACTGAGTAAAGGGTCTGAATACTTATGTAAATGTAATATTTCAGTTGTGTTTTTTTTATCCATTTGCAAACATTCTAAAAACCTGTTTTTGCTTTGTCATTATTGGGTATGTGTATAGATTGATGAGGAAAATAAACAATTTAATCAATTTAAGAATAAGTATGTAATGTAACAAAATGTGGAAAAAGTCAAGGGGTCTGAATACTTTCCAAATCCACTGTACATGTATTCTACAGTCATTAAAGGGCATACTGTATGTTATCTGTTCATAACATACAGTATAACTCTCTGTTATATATCTCTTTTGGTGTACATTATATCTAATTGTACAATTAAAAGCAACACCTTAGATTTCTGTAGAATGAGATCCGATTGCCTTGACATTCTTAAAAGGAAGCATGCCCACATGAAAAATACTATTGTTTACTATACTTACTCTAGAATTCTATAGTAAATTGTAGAATACTGTAGAATACTATACTACACACTGTCAATCATATGTAGTACTTACCAGGGGTGCATCTTTCACTGGGGAAATTGCATTTTTGTTTTATTATTGGAATGTGATACCAGGCAATAGTGTGCTTTAGGACCATGCGGACACCTCCTGAGCAGTCGGGTAGGCTATGAGAAGGCAAAGCTTCTGCAAGGCTGGCTGGACCAGAACAGAAGTTGAGCATAGTCGTTACCCTCTTTCACCAAGTTTTTAAAGTAACATAACTCTTTAGTTGCGTGATGTAGCTGGCAATGTAACTGCTGTTTATCTTAACATTAAAAAATTTAACCTTTATTCGCAGTGTTGAGCTAGTATTGTAACTGACATGTAACGTTAGCTAATGTTTCATCCCTTCTCAACTGAGGTGAATGAATAAGCTATGCTAGTGAGTAGCTACCACAGCCAGATCAGCTCTAGCCTCTACAGTAGTTATCTGTCAGATAGCCTATTATTACTATCTAACAGCAGTTGTTTGTATGGACATGTTTTGAAGCCTGTCACATTTCAGAAGTAAATGAACTTGGCAAGCTTTCGCTGGTTAAAGAGAGAGAAAACTAGCCAAAAGTTGGCTTACATTAGCTATTATTTCGGCTACACCATCTAATTACCTACTTTTCACACTGACACAGTAATAAACAGCTCTAATTTAACAGGCTTCACTGTCATGGTGCACAGTAGAGGTCTGCAGGCCGATTTCTTGATCCTGCTCCCGTCCGCACCTGCTGGCTTTCTGTCCGACTCCCACACGCTACAGCAAGAACTGGTCCCAAACCCAAACCGCAGTCCCCGCAATGTTATTTTATGTGACGCAGCTCACTTGCCAGCAATGGTCCCAGAAATTTAGTCAATATCAAATGTGCAAAAATAACTTAGAAAATAGGTTAAATTACCAGAGATTCTCACATTACCCTTACATTGTATTACTGGGCTTTATCAGCCAATATATGTAGAGAGAGACTTTATCTTGAGCTTTCTTTTTTTATAGCCTACCGTTTAAGATTGGGAAGATTTTCAGACGGAGAAATATCGGTGATCAATAGTTAGGCCTATTTCTAGGTAATGTAGTAAACTATAGCCTCATCATAGTCCTATTTAGGAAGTGCGTTTCCTTTGAAAGATAACTGTCCTGTGCTTCTCCGCATATGTATAAATAGGCTATAGCCTACTCCATTGAATTGAGATCTTGCAGGTATGACTACTGAACTTTGAGGGCTCCCAAGTGGCACAGTGTTCTAAGAAACTGCATCTCAGTGCAAGAGGCGTCACTACAGACAACCTGGTTTTAATCCAGACTGGATCACAACCGGCCGTGATTGGGAGTCCCATAGGGCGGCGCACAATTGGCCCAGCGTCGTCAGGGTTTGGCAGGTCTAGGCCGTCATTGTAAATAAGATTTTGTTGTTAACTGACTTGCCTAGTTAAGTAATAATGAACTGGAGGCAGCAAGAATGAGGACAGTGACACTTGCTACGTTTTGCATAGCGTACCTTTTAGGAGGACAATTTGCCGGGAGAGACAAATAAATGGGTAATCCATACTTATTGAAAATGAAAAGGCGAAACTCTTACTCACAATAGTAGTCTTTTCCTTTTCAATCATGATTCCATTTTTTGATTGCACTACCACTCACGTTGGTTGAGCACTCTCCACTTCTTTTCATTATCAATATTTAATTACAGAATGCTGTAGTAAACTAGTCTAATCATGTTTAAGTTAATTTCATATTCAAGTTAACTGCCACATGATTCTCTGCCCATGTAGGCAGCCTACTCTATTTCAATGAGACCACACATACTAGGCACACTTGAACTCTCACACCCAACTAGGAGAGGTAGGCTACTGAAGTTGAAGCAGCGAATGGCTGAATTCTGGCAAAGAGTATCTCAGCATGTCTACAGATTCTCCCTTCTCCCTGTTTTTGTTTGCTTGGAAATGTTGATAATGCAGACTTATTGGAAAAATTCTGTAACCTAGCATTTTACAGCAGCTAATAAATGCATTGCCATTAATTGGAAGGTTGGTTATCCTTCTACAATGTATGGAATACATATCAAGTTATGTACATTATAAATGGATATGTTCTAAGATTAAGGGTATACTGTGCAAATTTCAAAAGGTCTGGATGCCTTATATGGAATACTGTACGACAAAAGGAGTCTGTATTGAAAACATGCCCAAGTCAGGGGAGATTTAGGCAACCCCAGCTGCTGGGCTGCTCGGTCATATTAAATTGCATAGAAATGCAGGAAATATGCTTTAGATGCCTCCAAAAATAGGAGAGCCCCCAGACTCCCTGCCAAGTTATTTTCCCCTCTGCAAATAGAGCTGCTGGGTGATTTAAGAAGTCATAGTCAATCGATCAATAATATAATAATACTATTTTTTATTTACAATATGTAGAACATATAAGAATAGAAAGGTTCAGAACTTTTGTGAATTTTTTTTATTGTTTATTTAACTTTTATTTAACCAGGGGAAACACATTGAGACCTAGGTCTCATTTGCAAATGTGCCATGGGAACAATACATAAAATAAAATTATACATACTTTAAAACACATAATCAATAAATAGCAAATATTATATACACAATAAACAATCAAACAAAACAAACACATTTATCAATATACAAATCCCTAGCCTTTCTCCTAAACTGTCCCAGAGACAACACATCCAAATGAAACGTTTCTTGGAGATTATTCCACATGAAAAGGCAATTGTGGATACATGTGGAGTATCCAGCATTAACAACCCTGTGATCTAACGTTATAATTTAAGTTTCTATATTTCAACAATGATGTTAAATAAATTGGTAGTTTAAACATCACAGCAGAGTTGAAAAATATATGGAAAATAGAAATCAAAACTGGATGGTGTTCAGAGATAGATGGAAGAGGTTGAATGTAGCTGAAGGATGGGATGGGACTAAAAACGAACAAAAGATAACTGTTGAAAAATGTAATGTGTCTGTCAAATGTATATCGTATGTAGAAGCTGTAAGTAGACGCTTATGTGTTGTTGTCCATTAGTGTACTCCAATTAGGGGTGATGGTAGGGTTAGGGGAAAATAATAAAGGAAAATATATATTTTTAAATATACAAAATAATATAATATATACATATATACAGTGTGGAGAACAAGTATTTGATACACTGCCGATTTTGCAGGTTTTCCCACTTACAAAGCATGTAGAAGTCTGTAATTTTTATCATAGGTACTCTTCAACTGTGAGTGACGGAATGTAAAACAAAAATCCAGAAAATCACATTGTATGATTTTTAAGTAATTAATTTGCATTTTATTGCATGACATAAGTATTTGATACATCAGAAAAGCAGAACTTAATATTTGGTAGAGAAACCTTTGTTTGCAATTACAGAGCTCATACGTTTCCTGTAGTTCTTGACCAGGTTTGCACACACTGCAGCAGGGATTTTGACCCACTCCTCCATACAGATCCTTCAGGTTTCTGGGCTGTCGCTGGGCAATACGGACTTTCAGCTCCCTCCAAAGATTTTCTATTGGGCTCAGGTCTGGAGACTGGCTAGGCCACTCCAGGACCTTGAGATGCTTCTTACGGAGCCACTCCTTAGTTGCCCTGGCTGTGTGTTTCGGGTCGTTGTCATGCTGGAAGACCCAGCCACGACCCATCTTCAATGCTCTTACTGAGGGAAGGAGGTTGTTGGCCAAGATCTCGCTATACATGGCCCCATCCATCCTCCCCTCAATACGGTGCAGTCGTCCTGTCCCCTTTGCAGAAAAGCATCCCCAAAGAATGATGTTTCCACCTCCATGCTTCACGGTTGGGATGGTGTTCTTGGGGTTGTACTCATCCTTCTTCCTCCTCCAAACACGGCGAGTGGAGTTTAGACCAAAAAGCTCTATTTTTGTCTCATCAGACCACATGACCTTCTCCCATTCCTCCTCTGGATCATCCAGATGGTCATTGGCAAACTTCAGACGGGCCTGGACATGCACTTGCTTGAGCAGGGGGACCTTGCGTGCGCTGCAGGATTTTAATCCATGACGGCGCAGTGTGTTACTAATGGTTTTCTTTGAGACTGTGGTCCCAGCTCTCTTCAGGTCATTGACCAGGTCCTGCCGTGTAGTTCTGGGCTGATCCCTCACCTTCCTCATGATCATTGATGCCCCACGAGGTGAGATCTTGCATGGTGCCCCAGACCAAGGGAGATTGACCGTCATCTTGAACTTCTTCCATTTTCTAATAATTGCGCCAACAGTTGTTGCCTTCTCACCAAGCTGCTTGCCTATTGTCCTGTAGCCCATCCCAGCCTTGTGCAGGTCTACAATTTTATCCCTGATGTCCTTACACAGCTGTTTGATTGAGTGTGTGGAGTCTGTTTGATTGAGTGTGTGGACAGGTGTCTTTTATACAGGTAACGAGTTCAAACAGGTGCAGTTAATACAGGTAATGAGTGGAGAACAGGAGGGCTTCTTAAAGAAAAACTAACAGGTCTGTGAGAGCCGGAATTCGTACTGGTTGGTAGGTGATCAAATACTTATGTCATGCAATAAAATGCAAATTAATTATTTAAAAATCAACCTTCAAAACCGGCAGTGTATCAAATACTTGTTCTCCCCACTGTATATATATATACAGTGGGGAGAACAAGTATTTGATACACTGTCGATTTTGCAGGTTTTCCTACTTACAAAGCATGTAGAGGTCTGTAATTTTGATCATAGGTACACTTCAACCGTGAGAGACGGAATCTAAAACAAAAATCCAGAAAATTACATTGTATGATTTTTAAATAATTAATTAGCATTTTATTGCATGACATAAGTATTTGATCACCTACCAACCAGTAAGAATTCCGGCTCTCACAGACCTGTTAGTTTTTCTTTAAGAAGCCCCATGGATTAAAATCCTGCAGCGCACACAAGGTCCTCCTGCTCAAGCCAGCGCATGTCCAGGCCCGTCTGAAGTTTGCCAATGACCATCTCGATGATCCAGAGGAGGAATGGGAGAAGGTCATGTGGTCTGATGAGACAAAAATAGAGCTTTTTGGTCTAAACTCCACTCGCCGTGTTTGGATCGAAGAAGAAGGATGAGTACAACCCCAAGAACACCATCCCAACCGTGAAGCATGGAGGTGGAAACATCATTCATTGGGGATGCTTTTCTGCAAAGGGGACAGGACGACTGCACCGTATTGAGGGGAGGATGGATGGGGCCATGTATCGCGAGATCTTGGCCAACAACCTCCTTCCCTCAGTAAGAGCATTGAAGATGGGTCGTGGCTGGGTCTTCCAGCATGACAACGACCTGAAACACACAGCCAGGGCAACTAAGGAGTGGCTCCGTAAGAAGCATCTCAAGGTCCTGGAGTGGCCTAGCCAGTCTCCAGACCTGAAACCAATAGAAAATCTTTGGAGGGAACTGAAAGTCCGTATTGCCCAGCGACAGCCCCGAAACCTGAAGGAACTCTCTCACAGTTGAAGAGTACCTATGATTAAAATTACAGACTTCTACATGCTTTGTAAGTGGGAAAACCTGCAAAATCGGCAGTGTATCAAATACTTGTTCTCCCCACTCGTTCTGGCATTTTGCACCTGCCCTATGTTTTGTTGTAGCTGCTTGACAAAGAACTTTCCCCCCCGGGGATCAATAAAGTATCTATCTATCTATCTATCTATCTATCTATCTATCTATCTATCTATCTATCTATCTATCTATCTATCTATCTATCTATCTATCTATCTATCTATCTATCTATCTATCTATCTATCTATCTATCTATCTATCTATCTATCTATCTATCTATCTATCTATCTATCTATATGCGGAAAATGATGCAGACAATTACATTGATGGAAGCCACAATCTATCTGCAATATTAAAGCTGATCTACCCACCAAAAAAAATAAAAATATACAGTATTATCCACACACAAAAAAACACTGTAGTAAATACTACAGCAATATCCTCAAAAACACTACAGTCCGCAAAAACACTACACTTTTTAATTATAGTAAAAACGACAGTATTTAATTTGCATATACTCTGCCCATTTTCCTCCCATATCACAATTTGTGCAACCCATAAGTGAGAAACCTACATGCCAAGTATAGAGCATGTATTGTGTTTCCTACATATTTTATGTATCTATATAGAAAAGAGCAGAAGCTCTGAACTATCCATTCAGATCCTACATATAGGTTATGGAAAATGTACTCTTAGTATTTCTCCAGTAGGTTTCATGAAAGAAAAAGACTCCACTTTTATGTCAAAAATATTAAAACATAAACACTATTGTAAATACTACAGTAATGTGGGTGTATGCTAAAAACAGGTAGCAAGACATTACAAGACAGTATAAGACATGCTGCAGTTCAAGCAAAGAAGCAAATTCCTGATTAGAGATAAAACACAACATAAACAGCTAGATTACACTGGGCTTGGTTGCAGTCATTGGAATCTGATTGAAAACATGTTTAGTCTGCATGGGAATTAATTCAGCAGACTCAGGTTCCGTTTCGAAATGGCACAACTTTTAACCAGAGCCCTATGGTCCCTGTCCAAAAGAAGTGTACTATAAAGGGAATAGGGTGCCATTTGGGACACAGACACTTACTGACAACTAACAGCCAACAGTTGAGAAAACATGAAGACTTCAGAACCCCTCTCTCACATTCTCTGACCTTTGACCTATATGACCTCTGGCACACTGTCAAATGGGTCCAATCCACCAATCACAGATCACGTTGCATGGTCTGTAGTCTAAACAAACAAGCAGAGATGGAAACTACATGATCCTGAAACGAAACCTAAAAAATAAACAATACAAGGAGGAGATGAGGAAACAAAAAGGTGCGTCAGGGATGTAATTTAAATAGTTTAACAGTTCAATATTTTAACTGTCAAACATCACTTTAACCTAATATTCAAAAAATATGAAGTTCTAATGTAGCAATTCATGTTGAAATCAAATACCTCCTTTGTGAGAGTCTTGAGAGACCAAACTCTGGTGAAGAAAACCTGACAGGCTCCTCCCACACATCCCTGACAACTACCAACGAGCTACAAATAGAGAAACCTGAAACTAAATAAAAATAACTTTGTATCAGTAACTACTATTCTTACAAAAATAAACCTAGTTAGCGAAAAACTGCACTTTGCATGCCCTATGTTAGACACAAAAAGGAATAAGATATTAAAAAAACAAACACTGACATGGTTACACTTTGTTTGGCTAGCCCCTATAGATGATCGACAGATAATCAAAGAAACTATTAACTGCAACTCTGTTGATAGACAACAGCTTGTACAGGGCAGTGAGAGCAACAACTTGTACCGGGCAGTGAAAGGTCATTGTGTCTCCCTTCCATTGTTTCTGTGCAGAGTGGAACTCCACCTCTTCTCAGCAGTCTCTCCCATCCTCTCTGCTGATAGGACAAAGTGTTGAGGCCTCTGGCAATGTTAGAGCATCATTAGCCAGGCCCTGGCACTGGAGGCCAGACACATGCGTAGCCTAGTGTACAGTACATGTACAGTGGGGTCTGAAATTATTGACTGTATAAAACAAATCATTCAAATACAGACCTATTCAAGCCAATGCTCAAAAAATACTATTTTTTCCTGTAAAAGGTAGGGATCAAATTATTGACACCTTTCAATTCCTCCCCTTGCGAGGATAACGGCTCTGAACCTTTTTCTAAAATGTTTTATGTTTTATGTACATCCATACAGAATCCTTCCATATCCTTGATATCCTTACTCTGCACTTATGATGGACTGCCCTCTTCAATTCAAGCCACAGATTTTCAATGGGTTTCAAGTCTGGAGACTGAGATGGCCATTGCAAAATGTTGATTTTGAGGCCAATTAACTATTTTGATGTGTGCTTGGGGTTGTTGTCTTTCTGGAAGATCCACTTGCGGCCAAGTTTCAGAGGCAACCAGTTTTGGGCTAAAATATCCTGGTACTGGGTAAAGTTCATGATGCCGTTGACCTTAACAAGGGAACCAGGACTAGTGGAAGTGTCTGTCTCTGAGCAATTGTATTAGTATTTAATATAATTTCCCTGTTTCTTTTAGCATACAATATAGCTTTGTATTTGCAGTATTTATTTATATATAGTATAGATCAGATTTAATACAGATGGATTGTAACTTCCATCAATGTAATTGTCTACATCATTTCCAATCCCCCATATATAGATTTTTTTAAATACACTACTGTTCAAAAGTTTGGGGTCACTTAGAAATGTCCTTGTTTTTGAAAGAAAAGCACATTTTTTGTCCATTAAAATAACATCAAATTGATCAGAAATACAGTGTTGACATTGTTAATGTTGTAGATGACTATTGTAGCTGGAAATGGCTGATTTTTTATGGATTATCTACATAGGCATACAGAGGCCCATTATCAGCAACCATCACTCCTGTGTCCCAATGGCACATTGTGTTAGCTAATCCAAGTTTATAATTTTAAAAGGCTAATTTATCATTAGAAAACCCTTTTGCAATTATGTTAGCACAGCTGAAAACTGTTGTGCTGATTAAAGAAGCAATAAAACGGGCCTTCTTTAGTTGAGTATCTAGTTGAGTATCTGGAGCATCAGCATTTGTGGGTTCGATTACAGGCTCAAAATGGCCAGAAACAAATAATTGTCTTTAATAAACTCATAACTATTCAAGTTATGAGAAATGAAGGCTATTCCATGCGAGAAATTGTCAAGAAACTGAAGATCTCGTACAACGCTGTGTACTACTCCCTTCACTGAACAGTGCAAACTGTCTCTAACCAGAATAGAAATAGGAGTGGGAGGCCTCGGTGCACAACTGAGCAAGAGGACAAGTACGTAAGAGTGTCTAGTTTGAGAAACAGATGCCTCACAAGTCCTCAACTGGCAGCTTCATTAAATAGCACCCATAAAACACCAGTCTCAACGTCAACAGTGAAGAGGGGACTCCAGGATGCTGGCCTTCTAGGCAAAGCTGGCCTTCTAGGCAGCTTGACGTGTCTGAGAAGCAGCCACAAGCTCCGAGACATTATAAATATACCCCTGGCATGACAGGGCATTTTTAAAACTCCCCCGAAAACAAAAACAATGTAACCACTTTAATCAGCTGGATGAAAGGCATACCAGACCCCAAGGCATCTGTCACACACTAACCCCAGGGAGACATACATACACATTAATAAGATGGAAGCAAGCTGGAGAGAGATGAGTGAAGACAGATCTATAAGGAGTATAGGACTATGTCCCAACTGCTACCCTATTCCCTATATAGTAGGGCTCTGGTCAAAGTAGTGCACTACATAGGGAATAGGGTGCCATTTGGGATGTAGACTAGCAGCTTTGATTGTGACTGAGTCAGCTGAAGAGTAGAGAGGCAGCAGAGAGTTAGCAGCATAAATAGCCTCCTGCCCTTTGTAAGGCTGGCGGGGGTTAGAGATTAGGTCTGCAGGTGGCGCAGAGATCAAAGCTAGGCTGAATTCTTACATTATATGGCCACTTTGATTCCAATCAAGACCCACTGGGCACACACTGGTTGAATCAATGTTGTTTCAACATAATTTGTTAATGTATTGTGACATGAGAATACACTCAGTATACAGTATCCATGACAGACTGACCAGGTGAATCCAGGCGAAAGCTAGGATCCCTTATTGATGTCACTTGTTAAATCCACTTCAATCAGTGTATATGAAGGGGAGCAGACAATTGAGACATGGATTGTGCATTTGTGTCATTCAGGGGGTGAATGGGCAAGACAAAAGGTTTAAGTACCTTTAAACGGGGTATGGTAGTAGGTGCCAGGCGCACTGGTTTGTGTCAAGAACTACAACGCTGCTGGGTTTTCCCGCTCAACAGTTTCCCGGGCAAAAGTGGGGCTGGAACTCAATATTACGAAGGTGTTTCTAATGTTTGGCATACTCAGTATACAGTGGGGAGAACAAGTATTTGATACACTGCAGATTTTGCAGGTTTTCCCACTTACAAAGCATGTAGAAGTCTGTAATTTTTATCATAGGTACTCTTCAACTGTGAGTGACAGAATCTAAAACAAAAATCCTTATGTCATGCAATAAAATGCAAATTAATTATTTAAAAATCATACAATGTGATTTTCTGGATTTTTGTTTTAGATTCCGTCTCTCACAGTTGAAGTGTACCTATGATAAAAATTACAGACCTCTACATGCTTTGATACACCTCGGCAGTGTATCAAATACTTGTTCTCCCCACTGTACATTGAATTTGAAAAAGGTAATCAACCAGTACTGTTTTCATCTAATTTCAACCAGTGTCTATATACAGTATATTAGGTGGTTGAAACTATGTTACATTTGTTATTTGATTAAACATACTTTATTTACAATAGAGAGGTATATTGAAATAAAATGTGAACCCACAGTCCAATAACATCTGCCTGAACAGTGATTCCTACTGGTATACCTCAGTGAAAACAAGTTTACCAAATGCCTATCTCTATGTAACCTGCTTAGCTTAGGAAACAAGCTGTATTAATTTCAGCTGAGCTATCATGTCAACACATTTAGACAATGATCAGCATCCATACTCATTTGTGTAGACTACCTAAATAATATTGAATAGTAACTTCTGTATGTGAAAGTAAATGAATTTCAATATGTGGCTAAGTATACTATTATTCATCCATGGTTGATTGGATCTTTGGAATTGTATAAGTTAACATTAGCCCCATAAATAGGATGCCAAAATCATGATATTAATAATACACTTTTACCTTTGGATATTGTCTTGTATATGAAGGATGGTTGCTTGATTTCGAATTTAGTTGAAGAATAGGACTAAACATTATTTGAAGTGCATTTAAGGTTTGATTTGATTTACTGCTATTCTTTAACTTAGATTTTTGGTATAGATGGAGTCGTGAATCCAACATATCAATTATTTGTTTGTAGACAAACTAAATATTGAATTGTGAACGCAACCAAATATCAACATTTGAAGGAGATGTATCTTCTGCTTGGATAGTATATCAACTCTATATTATGAATAACATATTAAAGACAATATCCAAAGATAAAAGTATATTATTCATATCATTCATTTTATAGGGCTAATTGTAACCACTTGTAACTTTCACAGATTCAATCAACCATGGACGAATGATAGTAGACCTCTTAAACCTTAAGTCCCCTATTTAGGGGACATTCGTTATAATGTAATTGTTTTATCAAGGTATATCAAAGTAATTCACTTATAAATTAACTTCTGTTAGGCCAATTTGCTTCGTGATTGTTCTGGCTGACAGCCCTGCTTCCCTGCTTCAATTCAGTTGGCCTCGGATGACTCTGGGGTATAGGGTTACAGTCATTAGCAGGACCGCATGACTCGGATGACTCTGGGGTATAGGGTTACACATCCACAGCCATTGGAGGCTCGGGAGTCCCGCCTTAACACTAATTCGCTGATCAGACTGTCCTTCTCTTTGAGGCGGAACGATACATCACAGGCACACAAGCCACATAGCACTGCAAATCCAATGTATTTTCCATGTTGTTTCCACGTCACAATACATTGACAAATTAATTTGAAAGAAACGTTTTTTTTTTTTTTTTTATTGAAACATTTCTCAAACAAACAGGCATGCCTTATAGATTTTACTCCATTGGAATATTTTTCCCTCAGCCTTTTCTCTTATTTGGTTGAAAGGCAAAGACTTTGTTGGAGCTCTGGTGGTTTTACTTGAGCTTATTTAATGACTCGCAATGTCTGTGGGCATGCGGTCATGCAGTCCTGCTAATTACTGTTCAATGTAATGCTTCTAACATCCATTGTAAAGCGTGTTTTGCCAACATGTCTTCCACTTGTATATGGAGCGAGTAGCTAGTTCTCCCTTCCAGGCAGTGCTCCTGCTGCAGTGCTTTAAAGTGTGTATGTCCCAAATGGCACCCTATTCCCTATATAGTGCACTTCTTTTGAAGACCTATGGGTCCTTGGTCAAAAGTAGTGCACTACATACAGTAGTAGTGAGCTATTTGGGATGTATTTCTCTCACAGGAGAAAGGTTAATCCTCTTTAGAATGAGATTCTGTGTGAGAGTATTCTGTTTTCGGGGACACTTTCAAACTGTGTTGAGTGAGTGTGAGGTGAGACCGCTGTCCAAAATGGGAATATGTCTTCTCAGCTTCACCACTGATCTACTAACACATTTTAACAAGTCACTACTCCTCTATAACTTTGCATGAACAACAAGCAGCTTCTCTAAGAAAAACTTTATGTTTCCTTTGAAATATTCCAAATGCTAAAACACATCACTGACACTCCAGATCATCTGTCCATTCCTCTGAGCCAAAAACATGAAGATGGTAAAAGATCAAATACAGAGATGAAATAGAACGTAGAGGAGAGAGCAGAAAGCTTGTTGTCGGCCCGTGTTGAACTGTTGTTCACAGAGGTCACACCAGCTGAGACGATCAAACAGATTGGGAAGCATTCCTTCCGTGTGCTTCTAAGATTGTTATTTTGCCATCAAGCCGCATGGCCTTAACTTGCCTGTGTGCTTTGATATCACTTGGGATAGTGTCATAATGGAGATATGTTGCTGCAAACAGATAGCTCTGGTTTGTATCTGAGATGCACTAGTAATGGCATGCCAAGCATTTACTGGTAAACCAAAGCATGTTAGAGCCCTGTAATCAGGTGACTATTATGTTTATCGTTTTTTCCTCTTCCAAAAAGCTAATTTGATGACAGTGAGAGATAGAGCTTGTGGCCGTTACATACACAGTGTTCACACATCAACCGTTACCTGACTTCAACATGATGTGTGCCTGCCTGCATTTTCACACACACTCAGACACAAACACTCAGACACAAGCACCCATGCTTGTGCGCATGCACACACGCCAGTCCCGGTCCTACGAGGGGGCAAAAGAGGGCTTAGCCCCCTTAGTTGAAACTTGTGCCTCCTCAGTTTTAGTTTGAAATCCGTATATAAAAATAGCCAAAATGATTGCTGTGCTGTATCAGCACCATGGACAGAGTGCGCTGCAGTGTGTGTATGTTTGTGTGTAGGGGGTTATGGAAAGCAGTTAGGTATGACTCTTTTGGGATTCCATAAAATGCGGGAACAAACTGTGTTCATCTGTGGTAGGAATAATGTGAATAATGTGGTAGGCTATGTGAATAACGTGACTCGCCTCCACCTGTAATAATTGATTTTGATTTATAAGGATGGGGTCAAGTTTACGGCTGGCTTTATTAATTTACAACAGATGGTGTAATCCGAGACATATTACTGTTAAGGAACAGTTTTGTAGCTCGGACATTGAGCTGTTAGCCGTTAGCCTGAGACCCTACTATTTGCCTAGGGAATTCACGGCGGCCATTGCTGTTATTGTTTACATGTTGGGGTGTTAGGACCTAGTTTAACAATTATGCATCCATCCGTGAGTAACTCTGGTCTGTAATTTACCTGTACAGTTAATGTTACCATGCAAATATTCACTTAACTGTGTCACGACTTCCGCCGAAGTTGGCCCCTCTCCTGGTTCGGGCGGCCACAGGCGGTCGACGTCACCAGCGTATTAGTGTCAGGCTCTGGCCATAGAGAAGCCTAATTGCTTCTCTATGTAGCTATGGTCAGAGTCTGACAGTGTCATTCTTTTCTGTTTCTGTGTGGGGTTTAGGTTGGATCCCTAATTAGAGGCAGCTGCACGGCATTGTCTCTAATTAGGGATCCTATATATGTTGAGTCTGTCCTTCACTTTGGTGTGGGTCGTTATTGTTACATATCGATGTATGTCGCAGTCACGTGAAGTAAGTGTGTTTCTTTTCGTCCGTTCATTTGGTGTGTTTTTGAACGTGACGTTAGTCGAGTAGTGTTTGTTTGTGTTCTGTGGTTCGTCTTGAAGTTTGTCTATACATAGTACTTAAACATTTATTGTACATAGTATAAAATAAAACGATGTCGAACTCTGAGTGCGCTGCGCCTTGGTCTCTCCTTCCACCTAACCGTGACAATTAGCCACCACCGGTCCAATTCACTGTCTGTCCTGTTTCACGCACACCTGGTTCCCATCCCACTAATTGTCTGTGTCCTATATTCCCTGCTTAATTGATATGGGTTTATGGTAGGCCGGCATTGCTTAATTGATATGGGTTTATGGTAGGCCGGCATTGCTTAATTGATCATGTGGGTGGGTCGAATTTGATAGTTAGAAATTTCCATAGAAGTGTATTGTGTCATATCGCAATGTGATGTTGAACTAATGAGCTGCATGATTTTCCATGTTTGAAGCGGGCTAATAGGCCTATTTATTTGGCAAGACAGCTGTGCATGGCTGCAGCTCACTGTAGTAGGCTGTAGGCTGTTTTGGTTATTTGCATTTGCCTTTTGTTTACTGCATTTGTTTACTGTTGCTGTAACTAGCCTAAATATAGATTGTGTCATGCCTTTATCGATCTGCTATTTAGTTTATAGGCCTATAGTAGGCCTACCGCTGTTTTTTTCTGTTCACGTTCATTAGTTCATATGTTGGTATTCTAAGTCATGCATTAACATAGGCTGTTTGTAATAGGTGAAATACCCTATTCATCTTGGAGCCTAAATTCATTGACAAAATGGCCTTGCTTTTGTAACGCCTGTGCCTTCTACCTCTACAGTGCTCCTCTAACCACCGGCACGAGTATGATGGCAGCCGCATTCACGCGCCCACACCTGATGCCCATCCCCTGATTCCACAGGCACACATACACACACCAGTTTCCACTTGCTTGGTAGCACTCCCTATACATGTTCCCCTCCCTCAGTGGTGTGTGTAGATTATTGTTCTGAGCTGAGCTGAGCTCAGTCGTTGGTCAGTGAGTAAATTATCAGTTCACTACGCTGTTCGTTCTTATTTTCATTTTGTGCTCCACCCTCGCACTGTCACAGCTTTAGTGTTTAGGGCGCTGTCTATTGTACTGATACAGAGCAGCGGAAATGGGCTACAGATTTCATGCCTACCTGTCACTTCAAAAGCACTCAATGGTCTTGGAGTCAGCATTTGAATGTTATGTTTATTGTGGTATAGCATGAAATAAGCAGAATTCAATTCCAATGCAAGAACCCCCCAAAATTGTTCACCCTCACAGATTTCAACTGCCCCCCACTTTATCGTGGCGCTGGGACTGACGTGTTATTTGGAAAGAAGACTATATTCTAACTTTAATTCAGCCATTCGGTTTGAATTACTGGATATGAAACAAACAGTGATGACCCATCATGCAGGGCCTGTTTTGCATGTTATTTTGGCATTAATATGTGTCACATATCAGTTAGCAAACAATTAAAAAATTATAATAATCATTGAGTTAATAAAGCTGCTTTTTTGAGTAAGGCAGTTCCAAAATGCAGGGGTTTCAGCCTAGCTCAGTGCTTTCTGTGGTGGTGGGGAAGCCAGCGGAAAAAACGAAGCGTAAGGGTTGGTAATGTTCTCTAGCTGTGTGGCGATTGCCTCAGTGTTCTGTCAGTCATGGGGACACTACGCCACCTCAAAATCTATGGGTAGAGCTCGAAAGTTCAAGCCCCTTGGGTGCTGCCATAGTTACATTAGAAGTGCCCATCCAAAAAGACTCAAGGTCATTTGCCACAGATAAAATGACGTCAAATCACAAGCAATGCACTAGACTGCTATTTTAGTGGAGTGGGTGTGTGGTCCAAGTCTGGGTTTAAGGATCTAATTTCCAAGCTTGAAAGGATAAACCTTCAACATTAAAAAAACTCGGAATTGCAAGTCGGGAACTCTGGCCTCTTTCTAGAGCTCTGACCTGAAGATCACTGACATCATCATGATTCAACCTTTTTCAGAGTTCCCAGTTGTCTTGAAAGCACCATAAATCCAGAGAATACCAGATTTTGATGACAAAATGTGTGTAATGAACACTCTTAGTCCAGAATTGGATTCAAGCGCAGTGCGCAGAAGGTTTAATGATAAGTCCCAATATGAATACAAAAGGTAGAATCCCAAGAAAAGGCAGCGGTACAAAAAGGGCTAGGCAAAATTCATAATCCAAAGGCAAGCAAAATCCAGAAATACAGAAGGCTAATAACACGACGAATGAAGGCTCAGTAAAGTGTACAGAACAAACAATACCTCACAACACAAAACAAACCAGAACTGCTTAAATAGAGGTAGTAGCAAGCTACCAGGTGCACTCATCAAGCCAATTAACACCACACAAGCATAGAAATACAACATACAGATAGACCATTCGACAACCCACTGAAAACCTCACAATTTGCCCCACGAAGGACCGCCGTGACGCCTTCCTGTTCAAGTGAGCACAGCACAACAAGGTGAGTCCAAAAGTGTCTTGTAATACTAAGTGTAGTAAACTGTTAGTAGCCGATGTGCCTCACCCTAATAATTTGGTCAATTGTCCCCTTGTAATTTAGCCTATAGCCTGTTTTAGAGAAATGTCATTATCGAATATTGTAAGAGCTTTCAATGTCTGCTTATATGCCCCCTTTATTTATCCTACGGTTCTGACTTGGTGTACAGGGAGAATGCTGTAAGAATGGCCCATGTTCTGAATTCTGTCGCTGTACATTTCAAAAGTGCTGAACAAATAGTTATATTGACTAGGTCCGTCCTAGCTTGCTCATTAATGTCTTCATCGAAATGATGGATTGTCCCGTTATGCCATAGTTTGTACATCTCAATTGTCAGTAGAAACCACATTTGTCAGCTATGTTTTCTTTTAAAGGCAGTAAATTAGGCTGAATAAACTGTTTCGCTGCCAGCCAATGCTCAGCTGATAGCCAGGTGTAGCAGTGGTAAGGTGTTGGGACTGCTGTTGGGACTTATGTATAGTGCAATTAATGTATTGTTTAGTGTTGTGTTGAGTTGTTTAGTGGCTTTGCTGGCATGCATCCCCACATTTTTGGGGTGAGTTTGCCCGACCAAGATTTAATATGAGAGCCAAAGCATCAGCGATAAAATGAAGTGGGTATCAGTGACACACGGCAGGGTATATTTGAGATTGTTACATGCCCCCCTCAGCTGTGCTCCCTCTCTAAATGCATACCTGATTCACATAGGATTTGCAGTATGTTGACTGAAAAAAAAATCCGGCAATGGTTCCCTTTCAAACAGCAAAATGTTTACCACATTATTGTCGGCATTCGCCTTTTATATAGCTATTGCTTTTGCCCCAACTGAGCAAGAGACATTGAACTTTGACCCTGTTGTTGCGATCATTGTCACGTTAACCTGACAGCAAGCGTTAAATTCCTTCCACAGAAATGCACTGCTTTAATTTCTTCACAACAGTAAATTAGCAGCTCGGTATACTTTGTATAAAATTACCTTTTAATATGTTATTTTTCCTGTTATGGTGAATAATATGACCAGGACAAGTTTGATATCGGACAAGAACAATAGAATATTCATGATTAAATAAGTGCCAAAGATGGTAAGATGAAAGGCATCGTTTATACAGAGAGGTTGGCGAGTTTTCGTTTCTGTTTGAAAGGGATATTAGTGGACAAAAATAGTCTTATATCAGGAGAAAGCTGGTGTGCATCCCAAATGGCACCCTATTCCCTTTTAAGTAGCACTACTTTTGACCAGGACCCAGGGCACTATAAAGGGAATTGGGAATTGGTCAGAGCTCTGGGGGGACACCAGACAGGTTCTTCCCCAGACTGGAATTTAACCCAGCCAATTAGTTGTTTCACACATAGGGAGCATTGTGCAGGTCACACATTAATTTGAGAAATGAGCAGGAAAAGTGGAAGCCAGAGAGAGAGAGGGACAGGGAGGGAAAAATAGGGATAGGGAGAGAGGGACAGAGCGAGAGAGAGAGAGAAAGAGAGAGAGGGAAGGAAGGATGGACAGAGAGAGAGAGACAGAGAGAGAGAGAGAGAGAGAGATGGACAGAGAGACAGAGGGAGGGATAGGGAGGTAAGGAAGGGAGGGAAGGAAGGGCAGAGAGAGAGAGAGAGAGAGAGAGAGAGAGAGAGAGAAATAGGGAGGGAAGGAAGGACAGAGAGAGAGAGAGAGAGAGAGGGAAGGAAGGACAGAGTGAGAGGGAAGGAGAGAGAGAGAGAGACCAGTCTCTCTTTCAATTGTTTTAATTATAGCAGATAGAGAGAAAATCCTGCAAACCATAGAGATGGGGGACCAACCACCCCTCCCCCTTTCCTCTATGCAAAAAATTGTCCAATTGGTTCTCCTTTGGCTTTGAAGCCTTTTTATTGGCTGGGTTTTGGTCTGACAAGCACCCGGTCTCTAGCAGATGGAGGCTGAATTCTGACAGCTGTTGAATTCTCCTTTCCACCTCCATGTGTCTTCAATTTGAGAATGCTCCCTTTCTCTCTCTCCTTTCCTGTTATTCTGTTTTTAATGACTTAGTATTGTGCTGTGCTGTTTGTGTGTGACGACGGACAAGTGGGTATGAGTGAGTCAGTGTGTATGTGTGTGTGTGTTTGTGTGTGTGTTTGTGTGTGTGCGACTTTGCGTCTAGTACATATAATTAGCGTTTAAGCCATTCCGTGCTGTCACACTTTGCCAACACAAGGGTGCCTTTCACAGCTTTTCCCACCATTGCTATATCTATGGAAAGCAACACAACATAACTGTAAATGTCTGCAAGCTTGTCTCATAGGACAATTTATTGTAATTAATATTTGGTTCATATATGGAGTTAATTTATGATGTTGCCTGGGTGCTTGTCAGACCAAAGCCCAGCCAACAGAAAAGGCTTCAAAGCCAAAGGAGAACCAAGTAGATGCAACTAGAAAACAAATATAATGTTTGCACCCTTTTATTTTAAAAACATTTTTCACCTTTATTTAACCAGGTAGGCCAGTTGAGAACAAGTTCTCATTTACAACTGCGACCTGGCCAAAAACAACACAGAGTTACACATGGGATAAGCAAACGGACTGTACAGTACAGTCAATAACACAATAGAAAATATATATACTCTGTGTGCAAATGTAGTAAGATTAGGGAGATAAGAAAATAAATAGGCTATAGTGGCAAAATAACACTGGAGTGATAGATGTGCAGATGATGATGTGCAAATAGAGATACTGGAGTGCAAATTAGCAAAAATAACAATATGGGGATGAGGTAGTAGGGTGGGCTATTTACAGATGGGCTGTGTACAAGTGCAGTAATCGGTAAGCTGCTCTGACAGCTGATGCTTAAAGTTATTGAAGGAGATGGTAGTCTCCAGCTTCAATGATTTTTGCAATTCGTTCCAGTCATTGGCAGCAGAGAACTGGAAGGAATGGCGGGGGTTGCAGAGATGTTGGCCGGGGTAAGGGTAGCCAGGTGGACCCCTACGAATTGTCTTTATGTGTTGCAAATACATATGAGAAGGAAAAACAGTAGCACTCTATTTGGATAGTCCATCTGTAGATGTTCTAAAGACTATCAGTAACATTACAACTATCTATCTGCTAACCCTAACCCTAGCCATAACCCTAACCCTAAATTTAACCCTTACCCTAATCCAGTGGTCACTAACATTTTCTGAGTAAAGATCACTTTCGCAGTCAAAAAGCAAGCCAAGATCTACCGCTCAGATTTTTTTTTAAACATGGCTTAAAAAAATGTAACATTAAACTGTTCTGTAGGAATGAGGTTTGTACAGTAGGCAGGCCTAAATCATTATCACAGAATATTGGCTATATACCTGGCCTGCCATTGTTGTTCTTCTCAGAACATATTACATTTCAAAACTCAAGCTTCGATAACAAAACAGATCGATTGTTGTAGCTCTTTGAAAAACATTTTATTTTAACGTACCTGCATTTGATGGTCATGGTGCTTTCAAGACAACTGGGAAGGGGGGGGGGGGGGGGGGGGGAATAGATGAAATCATCATGTCAGTGATGTTCAGGTTGTAAAGTCGGGGCTCTACAAATGGAGTCGCACCGCATCTGCATCTGCCTCAAGTACAAATGCATGTTGTTGCATGACCAGAGAAAGTGAAATATTCATCAATATTAAAATAGACACAATGAGCTGCTAAATGCAGGGCTACTCATTAATTGCAGCGCAAGTTGGAGTAGGGAGAAGGCGTTTTATGTTTTGTAATAGTGTTGACAGTGCTGAATATAAATTTATTTGACATGAATTCATGTAAAATTTACATGAACAGCAGCTATTTGATGTATTATTTGACAGTCTCTCTCTGGTCATGGTTTTAAAAGTTATGAAATATTGTATCATGTAGGATAGTGACAAACTTGTAGGCATGGTGATTTAGCCACAGATTTCCCTGTCCGCCAGGTAGGCGGAGTATGTTTTTTCGGACAAATTAAATGGTTCAAAATGGGAATACTTTGCCTACCCCGTGCACAGGCCTTCTGAATCAAGTGCACCTACCGCCAACAGCACAACACAAGTAATTACAAAAAAAGAGCGCACGACTTAATCGTTGGCTTAGCCTTTTCTAAAGAAATGTTTGGTGATCGACTATGAATGGCTTGAAGATCGACCAGTCGATCGCGATCGGCCAGTTGGTGACCACTGCCCTAACACTTATTCCAAACCTAACCCTAACTGTACTAACCGTAACCTTAGCAAGCATTTGCTTATCAACAGATAGTTTGTTGATAGTATGACTATCTGTAGAGCGTCTATAGATGGACTAACATAAAAGGCATGGCCTTTTTGTGGCTTTCTTATGCAAATTACTATGAATTAACAGACTTATTTCCTAAAACATGTCAATACTAAACATCATATTAAGGTGTGGGATATTCATTGTGTGACAAGAAATAACTAGCAGGTCTTTCATGCTCCAGCAGTTGTATGATTGTATGGATCCACAGCTTGGAAGTCAAGCGGTGAATTGTTCGCCTTGTAGTGGAATCCGGGGGTCTGACCTATGCAGGGAAGAGGATCAGCATCTACACAGACCTTACTGCTGAACTTCTAAAAGAGAGGTAGACCTACAACGAGATGAGATCCGAGCTATGCAAGCTAAACCTGAGATCCGGCTTCATCCACCCGGCAAAAAACATCTTGACCTTCCAGAACACAACACACACCTTTTCCCACTGCCAAGGTAGCTCAAGACTTCTTTGATAAGCACATCAAACGCAACACACATTGGGAAAAGCCGACAGATGGAACCCCATGACTTGCTCATTATTCAGGTGTGCTATCCATTCACAATCATGCAGCCTAGCCTATGGCTACGATGCTGCCCTCAGCATAAGACAATTACGAGGATAACCCTCATGTTTGGGTACAAGGAACAATATTACTATTATTGCTGAGCATTGAACTTGTTATATTTATATTGCCTATGGTCCTGGACATTTACACAGTGATTACACTATGGCAATTAATGAACAATGGACAATATATGGATTCTACAGTTATCCTATTTTTGACTGTTTAGGCATTATGCATATCTGTCATACCTTCTTTTTGTTTTCATTTTCGTAAATTTTTCTTCATTCCCCACCTTTATTCGTCAAGTCTGCTAATTGAATTGTAATGGTCTGTATTGGTTACTTATTTTATTTTACATCGTTATTATTATTATTATTATTATGTATTATTTATTTTTGTAATACCTTAAGACCAAAGATTTCATATGTAAAGCTGCTATAGAATCAGGGCATTATGTACAGACAAGGATATGGTAAGATGTGAGTTCAGTGGAAGTAGACCTAGGCGTTGAGTAACAATGAAAGAGGTTGCATCTCTGAAGGCACCAGATACGCCAGGTGAGGTCTCCGAACATGTGGGGGGGAGGGGGGACAAAGGAGCTACAGCGGGTGAAATAAGTATTGAACAGGTCACCATTTTTCTCAGTAAATATATTTCCAAAGGTGCTATTGACATGAAATTTTACAACCCAAGTAATCCATACATACAAAGAAACCAAAACAAATAAGTTCATAAATTAAGTTATGTGTAATAATGTGAAATGACACAGGGAAAAAGTATTGAACACACTTACTGATATTTATTTAATACTTTGTACAAAAGCCTTTGTTGGTAATGACAGCTTCAAGACGCCTCCTGTATGGAGAAACCTTCCACACAAACAGTCTTCAAATCTTGAAGGTTCCGTGGGCCTCTTCTATGAATCTTGAACTTCAGTTCTTTCCATAGATTTTCAATGGGATTTAAGTCAGGTGATTGGCTGGGCCATTCTAGCAGCTTTATTTTCTTTCTTTGAAACCATTTGAGAGTTTCCTTGGCTGTGTGTTTGGGATCATTGTCTTGCTGAAATGTCCACCCTCATTTCATCTTCATCATCCTGGTAGATGGCAGCAGATTTTTGTCAAGAATGTCTCGGTAAATTTGCCCATTCATCCTTCCTTCAATTATGTGAAGTTTTCCAGTACCATTTGCTGAAAAGCAGCCCAACACCATGATGTTCCCACCTCCAAACTTCACTGTTGGTATGGTGTTTTTAGGGTGATGTGCAGTGCCATTTCTCCTCCAAACATGGTGTGTATTATGACATCCATAAAGTTCAATTTTGCTCTCATCTGACCACACTATATTCTCCCAGTATTTCACTGGCTTTTCCAAATGTTGTGCAGCAAACTTTAAACAAGCTTCAACATGCTTTTTTTTCAGCAATGGAGTCTTGCGTGGTGAGCATGCATACAGGCCATGGCGGTGGAGTGCATTACTTACTGTTTTCTTTGAGACAACAGTACCTGCTAATTGCAGGTCTTTTTGAAGCTCTCCATAAGTGGTCCTTGGCTCTTGGACAACTCTTCTGATTATTTTTTTCACTCCTCTGTCAGAAATCTTGCGAGGAGCACCTGGTCGAGGCAAATTTATGGTGAAATGATTGTCTTTCCACTTCCGTATTATGGCCCCAACATTGCTCACTGAAACATTCAGAAGCTTAGAAATGCGCCTATAACCAATGCCATCATTATGTTTTGCAACAATTAGGTCTTGAGACAGCTCTTTGCTTTTACCCATCATGAGATGCGTCTTGTGTGACACCTTGGCAATGAGACCTTTTTGTAGGCCATCAGTTGGGACTGAACCAGCTGATATTAATTTGCACTGACAGGAGGCTGGATTGCTTTTTAATTACTGATAGTTTTCAGCTGTTGTCTTGGCTTTCCATGTCTTTTTGCACCTCCCTTTCTTCATGTGTTCAATACTTTCTCCCAGTGTCATTTCACATTATTACACATAATTTAATTTCTGAACTTATTTGTTTCATGTCAATAGCACCTTTGGAAATATATTTACTGTGTTCAATACTTATTTCACCCGCTGTATCTGAGGCATGTTGAGCGGGACTGGTGGCTCTACAGTGAAATAAAACAATAAGAGCTAACAGAAACAGCAATAGACTAGGCATATTGACATAAGAGAGAGGCAAAAAGCAATGGTCTTAAATGGATTTCCCTAGTTGTACTGTAGTTCCAATGCAAGGGAGCTGGAGGCACGGCGTTCAGAATGCTAATGGGCCAGGGCTAACAGATGGGTCTTAAGTGTCATCGCATCGGAAAAGCCTGTTGAAGGACCACGTCAGACGATTACGTCTGCAGACCAGTCGTGATGGATCGCCGGCGCTCCGTGTCGACAATAGAAGGTCCAGGCCAGTTGGCAAAGAGGTACTGTAGCCCAGGAATTAGCTAGCCGGGAGATGGGCCTAGCTCAAGGCTAACTGGTGCAAGCTTTGGGGACAATAATGTTAGCCTAACAACAGCCACTCAGTTGCAGCTAGCTAGCTGCGATGATCCGGTGTAATAATCCAGTGATTGCGGCAGAAATCCAGTGATGTGGTAAAGAAAGCAATCCGATATGCACTGGGTTGGTCCGCACAGACACGTCCGCACAGCTACGCCATCTTGGAAAGTTATTGGGTCAGATGCCAACATCATGGCTGTCTGACCCTATAGTTAACTTCACCCACTTTCTCGATGACTTCGTATGGCCCGTTCCACCGGTTCAAAAACGTACATTCTGAGGTAGGGACCAACACCAACACTTTGTCTCCTGGCTGGAAGTCTCTTCATTGTGCCCCTCTGTTATACAGCTGCGCTTGGGCTTCCTGGGCCTCCAGCATGTGTTCCCGTACCAGGGGCCACAGGGTTGCCATCCGGTCTCTCATGTCTTCCACATGTTCCACCATGGTTCGATGGGGCGACGGTTGCTGTTCCCAGGGTTCTTTAGCCACGTCCATCAGTCCTCGGGGTCATCTCCCGTACAGGAGTTCAAAGGTAGAGAACTCTGTTGAAGCCTGGGGCACTTCTCTGATCAAGAACATCAGGTAGGGTAGTAGCTGGTCCCAATTCCTTCCGTCCACCACCATCACCTTCTTTAGCATCTGCTTCAGGGTTTGATTGAGTCTTTCCACCAATCCATCGGCAACTGCGTTATTTTCATTAGTTTACAGAGATCCTTCATGATTTGCGACATGAATGGTGTTCCCTGGTCGGTTAAGATCTCGTCGGGGATGCCTACTCGGGAGAACAGCATTACTATCTCAGGGCAATGGCTTCTGGGTACCTAGTGGCATAATCCAGAATCACTAGCTAGCTAGCTCTCTCTCTCTCTCTCTCTCTCTCTCTCTCTCTCTCTCTCTCTCTCTCTCTCTCTCTCTCTCGCCCTCTGCGTTTGTTTGTGCAGCCCGCTTCCTCTTTTATCCCCCAAGCACTCAATGGCTTCATGAGCCACAGGCTTGCCTCGTTGGGGCAGGAAGTCATATAAGGCTCGGGGGTGGAGCCAGCGGGCTGCAAGATATCTACCATCAATCACCACTCCCCTTACCACTCCCTGCCATCTGCCACACCTGTAATAGTGCAGGGTGGGGGGAACCGGGGAGGGAGATCTGGGGGCTAGGGTGGAGGAACGGTTTACAGAGAGGGTTCTGCTTTTTGTTTTACATCCATGGGCTTATCAACACCTGTCAGGCTCTGGCCATAGAGAAGCCTATTTGCTTTAAGTCTTCTTATCAAGCAGTTCTCAAAAGACTGATACACTTTTCAAAGCACTAGGAAAGTTTTCCATGACAACACAATGAAGGCAATTCAGAGGCACTTCACAAATCATTCATACCAAATCGATCTCATCAATGCAGCACATCAATATGTCTCTTCCGCAGTCAGCAGAGGGAAGGATAGATTGACCAATTACATTTAAAAAAAAAAATCATAACTTGAGTGAATTGTTTACCTTAGTAAAACATGTGCAAAATGTTTAGATTCACCTGTCATTTTGTGTACACTTGGACGATGAGGTAAACACAGCAATAGATGTGTCAAAAATCGATTGAGCTTCGAAAGGACTGAAGAGAGCAAAGTTTTTGATAAATATTTACATCTAACCCTGTAAAGCAGACACCTGTCTTGTCTTCAACAAACTGCAATATTGTTTATTGACAACCATTCTATACTAGAGAACCACTTCCCCCCGCAGTGAATTTCAAGCATTCTCAGAGACACACTTGTTCTGAAAGCAGTGTTCACACTCGACAGTGCACATCAAAACAAAAATGAAGCTTCTGATTTGGGATGTGGGTGAAAACAGGCAGAAGAGGAGGAAGCACTTTCCTGTGCCTGGAGGGCATGAGATCAAATGTTCTACCCTCCAAAGACATGGGAGTATCTCATCTGGCAGCCTGAGTCATACCGCACTTTCAAGGCCAGGTTTGTGTCCCAAATAGCACCCTATTCCTCTAATAGTGCACTACTTCTGACTATGGCCCATTGAGCTCTGGTCAAAAGTAGTGTACTATGTAGGGAATAGGTTGCCATTTTGGGCACGAACCAGGTTACTGTGAGCCCAGCTCTCCACTGTCTGCAACACCTCTATATGTAATAATTACACTATCTTCCCTAAAGTAAATAGCATGGTTAGATTCTTCCTTTTTGGGATCACAGTAAAAAAAAAAAGGACAGTGCCAATCAACAACATGAAATGGAAAGGAAAAGGGGGATACTAGTCAGTTGTACAACTGAATGCTTTCAACTGAAATGTGTCTTCCGCATTTAACAAAACCCCTCTGAATCAGAGAGGTGCAGAGGGCTGCCTTAATCGACATCCACATGAGAAGTTTTCTACATGTTTCGACACAATGAAAGACAGCTAATCCACAGATGGATCTGTTCCATAGAGGGCCTAACATCTTAGTGCTCTGCTCAGTGCTTTTAGGGAAGCTCTGTCTGTCTTATCTGCACTCACAATCAGCAGGAAGTAAGTGGTGGTGGTTGTGTATGTGTGTGTGGGGGGTGGGCGGATAGGGGAGCGTGACACAGGGAGATGAGGAGTCTGGTGACCTATAATGCAGAAGTGCAGGCGAGGCCAGACTCAACAGGAAGAGTCCTCAGGAAACCAGTGCAACCCCACTGGTGCTGCACAGGCTATCATACCAATATTTCCACTGCCAACACAACATATGGATATGGGAAACAGCAGCCCTGCTGCCATTTTGGATCAGATTTGATAAAATCAAATAAAGCATGATTTGATCTGGCAAGGTCTGTTACAATTACAATGTGGGAAATGTGTGTGAGAATATGACAGAAAAACATGAACGGGACAGGCAGTGAAACCATTTTGTGCTACCTGGATTTTTATTTGTGAGCACCAGCGGGCCTAGAAAAAAAAATCACCAAGATAATAATTGTTGGCATGATTAGGTTTCTCTCTACCGTTGTTTCCGAGTGTCCTAGAGAAAAGTGCATATTTGTTAGCATAATGGTTTTACCATTACTACAGCGGCTTGTTTCTAGCCCAAGCAGTTGAAACAGTTTGATATGTAATTATAATTCGTAATATATCATACGAAATGGATGCATACCATACGAAACATAAGATGGATTTACGTACAGGATAACATGAAATGCTCTGATATCAGGTTGTGTTCAGTCACATTACCTCATTTTCTTTTTAACCTTTATTTAACTAGGCAAGTCAGTTAGGAACAAATTATCTTATTTACAATAACAGCCTACACCTGCCAAACTCGGACAATTGTGCACCACCCTACAGGACACCAAATCACGGCCGGTTGTGATATAGTCTGGATTCAAACCAGGTTGTCTGTAGTGATGCCTCTAGCACTGAGATGCAGGGTCTTAGACCACTACGCCACTTGGGAGCCCAGGTAGCTAGCTAAGAACCTGGTAACTTTACTAGTAGGCTATATCCGAACATTTGGGGGCACAGAAAGAAAGGAAAAAGGATAGCTTCTTCAGGAGATCAATGATCATAGCGCTGACCAAGATGGCTGCTTCGTGACTAGCTCCTAAGAAACTCTGCAGTATTTTGTTTGTTATGTACTTTTTTTAACGTTATTAGCTCAGGAATTGTTTTGTGCCATTACATACAGCCGGGAAGAACTATTGGTTATTAGAGCGGCGGTAACTCACCTGAACCAGGAGCATTACGATCAGGATTACGACTTTCCCAGAGCAGATCCTTTGTTCGCACTCCCCAGGGCAATTGACTTTATCCCAGATGCCGACCCAAGACAACAACAACGCCGGCGGAGAAGAGGTACACTTTAAATGTGTTAACCCTCACAAGGCTGCCAGCCCAGATGGCATCCCTAGCCGCGTCCTCAGAGCATGCGCAGACGAGCTGGCTCGTGTGTTTACAAGCATATTCAATTCATCCCTATCCCTGTCTGCTGTCCCCACATGCTTCAAGATGGCCACCATTGTTTCTGTACCCTAGAAGGCAAAGGTAACTGAACTTAATGACTATCGCCCCGTAGCACTCACCTTTGTCATCATGAAGTGCTTTGAGAGACTAGTCAAGGATCATATTACCTCTACCTTACCTGCCACCCTAGACCCACTTCAATTTGCTTATCGCCCCAATAGATCCACAGATGATGCAATCGCCATCACTCTGCACACTGCCCTTTCCCATCTTGACAATAGGAATACCTATGTAAGTATGCTGTTTATTGACTACAGCTCTGCATTCAAATCAAATGTATTTTAAAGCCCTTTTTACATTTTACAAAGTGCCATACAGATCCCCAGCCATGGTACCCTCCAAGCTCATCATTAAGCTTGAGGCCCTAGTTCTGACGGGCCACTCCCAGGTGGTGAAGGTAGGAAACAACACCTTCACTTAACTGATCCTCAACACTGGGGCCCCACAATGGTGCGTTCTCAGCCCCCTCCTGTACTCCCTGTTCACCCATGACTGCGTGGCCAAGCACACCTCCAACTCAATCATCAAGTTTGCAGACAACACAATAGTAGTAGGCTTGATTACCAACAATGACGAGAGCCTACAGGGAGGAGGTGAGGGCTCTGGGAGAGTGGTGCCAGGAAAACAACCTCTCACTCACCGTCAAAAAAACAAAAGAGATTAATGTGGACTTCAGGAAACAGCAGAAGGTGCACCCCCCTATCCACAACGACGGGACCGCAGTGGAGAAGGTGGAAAGCTTCAAGTTCCTTGGCGTACACATCACTGATAAACTGAAATGGTCCACCTACACAGACAGTGTGGTGAAGAAGGTGCAACAGATCCTCTTCAACCTCAGGAGGCTAAAGACCCTCACACGTAAAACCCTCACAAACCTTTACAGATGCAAAATTGAAAGCATCCTGTCGGGCCATATCACCGCCTGGTACGGCAACTGCACCGCCCATAACCGCAAGGCTCTTCAGAGGGTGGTGCGGTCTGCCCAACGCATTACCGGGAGCAAACTACCCGCCCTCCAGGACACCTACAGCACTCGATGTCACAGGAAGGCCAAAAAGATCATCAAGGACATCAACCACCCGAGCCACGGCCTGTTCACCCCACTGTCATCCAGAAGGAAGGGTACAGGTGCATCAAAGCTGGGACCGAGGGACTGAAAAACAGCTTCTATCTCAAGGTCATCAGACAGCTAAACAGCCACCACTAGCACATTAGAGGCTGCTGCCTCATCAAGTCACGTTTGAAGTAAGTGTCTTACATTTTGTCACATCATGTTTTGTTTTGTGAGTTCGTCATTTTGGGAATTTATAATTCAGTAATAAAATGTCGAACTATACCTGCGCTGCGCCTTGGTCTCTGTATGCACCCTTTCGTGACAGAATGACCCACCACGAGGAGACCAAGCAGCGTCGATATACGTTTAGGGAACTCCTCGGAGGGTTCGAGAAGGACTCGTCGGAGGAGGACGACAACGATGACGTGCTTCGGTTCCCTCACTCGTGGGGGCTCCTGGAGGGAACCGAAGCACGTCATCGTTGTCGTCCTCCTCCGACGAGTCCTTCTCGAACCCTCCGAGGAGTTCCCTAAACGTATATCGACGCTGCTTGGTCTCCTCGTGGTGGGTCGTTCCGGAAGGGGATAGGCGATGGGGAGAGGAAGATCAGGGCAGTCCCAGCCCTCCAATGCCAGTTCCCAACCCGGTGCCTCCAGCGCCGTCCCAGAGCTCGGTACGGTCCGTGCCGACTCCACGCACCACACCATCGGTGCGCTCTCAGCACCCGGAGAGGCGGGAGGAAGAGGATCGCCCACCAATTCGTCTTCCCACGATCCACGATAGGGAGAGATCGGAGGGTTTTTTCAAGAGATCAGAGGAGGAGTAGACGAGGTGGTGAAGAGCCTGGAACACTCTTCCTCTGGAGGCGCCGAGGGATCCGCGGATCCTCCAAATAGAGGAGGAGAAGGACTCCCAGCGCCGATGTGCTCTAGTGACGAGGCTTATGTCTAGACGGGAACCTCCAGCGATGGTTCGCAACCCGGAGCCTCCAGCGAAGGTCCGCAGCCCGGAACCTCCAACGAAGGTCCGCAGCCCGGAACCTCCAGCAAAGGTCCGCAGCCCGGAACCTCCAGCGAAGGTCCGCAGCCCAGAACCTCCAGCGAAGGTCTGCAGCCTGGAACCTCCAGCGACGGTCCACAACCCAGAGCCTCCAGCCACAGCCCAAGGCCTGGAACCTCCAGCTACGGTCCACAGCCCGGAACCTCCAGCTACGGCCCACAGCCCGGAGTCTCCAGAAGTTAGCACAGCTCTGTGGCTGGAACCTACCGCTCCACCGATGCCCAGTCCGGGTTCAGCCGTCTGCTCCGCTCCAGTGCCAGAGCAGTCCGCTCCACCGGTGCCCAGTCCGGGTCCGGCCGTCTGCTCCGCTCCTGAGCCAGAGCAGTCCGCTCCACCGGTGCCCAGTCCGGGTCCGGCCGTCTGCTCCGCTCCCGTGCCAGAACAGTCCGCTCCACCGGTGCCAAGTCCGGGTCCGGTGGTCTGCTCCACTCCCAGGCCAGAGCAGTCCGCTCCACAGGTGCCCATTCCGGGTCCAGCCGTCTGCTCCTCTCCAGTGCCTGAGCAGTCCGCTCCAACGGTGCCCAGCCCGGGTCTGGCCGTCTGCTCTGCGCCAGTGCCTGAGCAGTCCGCTCCACCGGTGCTCAATCCGGGTCCAGCCGTCTGCTCCGCTCCAGAGCCAGAGCAGTCCGCTCTACCGGTGCCCAATCCGGGTCCAGCCGTCTGCTCCGCTCCAGAGCCAGAGCAGTCCGCTCCACCGGTGCCCAATCCGGGTCCAGCCAGAGCAGTCCGCTCCGCCAATGCCCAGTCCGGGTCCGTCCGTCGGCTCTGCTCCAGTGCCAGAGCAGTCCGCTCCACCGGTGCCCATTCCGGGTCCAGCCGTCTGCTCCGCTCCAGTGCCAGAGCAGTCCGCTCCACCGGTGCCCAATCCGGGTCCAGCCGTCTGCTCCGCTCCAGAGCCAGAGCAGTCCGCTCCACCGGTGCCCAGTCCTGGTCCGGTGGTCTGCTCCACTCCATGGCCGGAGCCGTTTGTCCCACCGGTGCCCAGTCCGGGCCCGGTTAATTGCCCAGCTCCGTGGCCGGAGCCGTTTGTCCCACCGGTGCCCAGTCCGGGCCCGGTCATAAGGAGAGGGCATGGCAGGAAGTTGCCTACTTCGCCGGGGCCGGAACCGCCACCAAAGAACTAAGCTTCCCTCCCTAACTCTCCCCCCATGTATTTGTGTTTTGGTTTGCGTTTCGGGAGTCCGCGCCTTTGGGGGGGGTACTGTCAGGCTCTGGCCATAGAGAAGCCTATTGCTTCTCTATGTATCCATTGTCAGAGTCTGACAGGTCTATTATTTCTGGCTCTGTGTGGTGGTTTTGTGTTGGATCCCTAATTAGAGGCACCTGCACTGCATTGTCTCTAATTAGGGATCCTACATATGTTTGTATGTCCCACACCTTTGTGCGGGTCGTTATCATCAAGTCAAGTTTGAAGTAAGTGTGTTACGTTTTGTCACATCGTGTTCGTCATTTTGGGAATTTATAATTCAGTAATAAAATGTCGAACTATACCTCCGCTGCACCTTGGTCTCTGTATGCACCCTTTCGTGACAACTAGTCACTTTAATAATGTTTATAACGCTTACATATCTGGCATCACTCATCTCATATGTATGTACTGTATTCTATACTTTCCTTCGGTATCTCAGTCATTTAATAATGTTTACATATCTTGCATTCCCCATCTCATTTGTATATGCTGTATTTAATACTATTTTACTGTATCTTAGTCCATGCCGCTCGTCCTTATGTATATAGGCCTAATTAATTCCTTTCTTAGATTTGTGTGTATTGGGTATATGTTGTGTAACTGTTAGATATTACTGTTAGATATACTGCACTGTCAGAACTAGAACCACAAGCATTTCGCTACACCCGCATCTGCTAAACATGTGTATGTGACCAATAACATTGTATTTGATTTGATTTGAATGAAAAACTGATCTATTGCCTGTCATCACTCACAAAAATGATGTTCTTAAAGAGACAGTGTACAATTTTCAATGTAAAGCATCTCAATAGGAAAACAGTGCTTTTAAATAATTTAGAAACCTAATATTCCACAACTGAATTTGTAATTTAAAGTGGAACTGACAGTGTTTTAGCAACATGAATTCTTATTAATATCTGTTCATATAGTTTATTTTATTACATTTTTCTGACAAGCGAGGACTTAGATATGGTCGTTCTCATGAATTCATATAATGTTTGGGAATAATGTATTGAAAGGCATTTGTGAAAGTTCTACAGCAATATAGTGTGTGAAAATTCTATATTAATATAGAGTGGGAATATTCTATAGCAATATAGGGTTTGAAATATTCTATAGCAATATGGAGTGGGAAAGTTCTATAGTAATATAGAGTGGGAATATTCTATAGCAACATACAGTGTGAAAATTATATAGCAATATGGAGTGGGAAAGTTCTATAGTAATATACGTAGAGTGGGAAAGTTCTATAGCAATATAGAGTGTGAAAGCGGCCGTGCAGTTGGACAATTAATAGAAACTACAGAGTCAATGCAGACCGGTGCGCCATAGCCAATCAGAGCTACAGTAGGCCTTTATGCAAATAAGCCATTTGCCACACTCGCCTGCCATCATTCACTTTGAACTGGACTGTGTTTACAGGCAGTAGAAAGTTCAGCGTGACTTTAGATCATTAGAACGGATTCGCCAAAAGCCACAAAATACACCTGAATGGATTAGGAACATTAGATTAACCCTCTCAAACTTTATCAGCTAGTTGGCTGTCAAATTTGCACTGATAAACGATGGGGAATAGTAGCCTGCTCGTCCTTCTGCAGCTTGCCTGCTAATGCATGCTTGTCCTAACCCACATTTTGACAACTGAATGGGAATTTGCATGCCCGCCCATTTGATTGATGCTGTTCTGAACAAACAGAGTAAAAACGGACTAGAAAAAGTTCAAACCAAGTTTATTCACCCACTGGGTCATACAGCTGCAAAGACAAGCTATGATTACACAAGCACATATATTTATAACCTCCTACCAGGCGGGGTCATCTCCTGACATATCTAGAAAGCCAATACATCTCTGTTGCTATGCAGGAACTTAATTGGTTCCTCTCACTGGTGTAGTCATGGCCCTGCCTGATGCTAGAACCTTCGTGGGCATGGAAGTGAATGTGTGTGAGATAGGACTGTAGTAGGAGGGTTGTTGGGGTGGGCCATGCTTGTCCTAACCCACGTTTTGACAACTGAATGGGAATTTGCCTGCCTGCCCATTTGTCAATGCCAAATACATTTGATTGACAACTAAGGGTGTGTTCATAAATTGCATGCAGTGTGTCAGAGTGCGCTCTGGGTCGTTTGTAAATTCAGAACGTTGTCATATTGTTTGTAAATTCAGAGCGTTTTGCTCTCAGAGTGTTCAGAGGAATAGGGTTGATCCAAGCTTGTCTGACAAATGCAGTCAAGCACCCAAGCTCTGGCTAAATTTGGCTAGCTTACAGTAGCTACTTCCAGACACATTGTTGGTTAAGGACTTGTAAGTAAGCATTTCACGGTAAGGTGTTGTATTCGGCGCATGTGACAAATACAATTTTATTGAATTTGAGTTGTATAATTTGGGAGCACCAGTGCTACCAATGGAAATTTGTAATTTAGAGCCTAGGGACAAGGGATTAAAATAAGGATAAACCAAAGAGATCAATTTTCATGTCATCCAACAAATGTAAACAATTGGAGTTTGATAAACGTCATTAGCACTTGGATTGGAAGCGTTGCTTTGGTCATGAAAATATAGATTTTTGGTCACGCACACCAGTGGTGGGTTTGGCGTCGGAAAAGAGACGCATATGCAGAAAAGTACCTCATACCTACTGGTGGTGGATCTTTGATGTTATTGGACTATTTTGCTTCCATTGTTCCTGGGGCCCTTGTTAAGGTCAACAGCATCATGAACTTTACATTTTAGTCATTTAGCAGACGCTCTTATCCAGAGCGACTTACAGTTAGTTAGTGCATACATGTTCATACTTTTTTCATATGGGAATCAAACCCACAACCCTGGCGTTGCAAGCGCCATGCTCTACAATCTGAGCTACATGGGACACTTTACCAAGTATCAGGACATTTTTGCCAAATACCTGCTCACTGGGCACACAATGGTTGAATCAACGTTGTATCCAATTCATTTCAAAGAAATTAGGTTGACCCAACGTGGAATAGACATTGAATTGACATCTGTGCACAGTGGGTGGATGCCAGGAGGCTGACACAAGGCCAAAAGTGGATCTTCCATCAAGACAATAACCCCAATCAAATTCAACAAAGAAATGGTTAATTGACCACAAAATCAACATTTTGCAATGGCTATCTCAGCCTCCAGACTTGATCCCCATTGAAAACCTGTGGTTTGAATTTAAGAGTGCAGTCCATACGCACAGATGAAGGTATGTAAGAATGGTCAAAGATCCCTCCAAATGTGTTCTCCAATCTCATAAAACATTTTAGAACATGTTATCAGTGTCGTTACCCTCACAAGGGGAGGGTGCTAGATTATTGAAAATAGGTGTCAATAATTTTGACCTCTATCTTTTTTGGTAAGACCGCTATCTTTTTCTTGTAACAGAATAGCACAGCGGCCATCTGTGTGCATGGCATTGGACAAGGCTTCATCCCAAATGGTACCCTATTCCCTTTATAGTGCACTACTCTTGACGAGAGCCCTATAGGCCCTGGTCAAAGGTAGTGCACTATAAAGTGAATAGGATGCCCAGTGTCCTTTTAACACCCATCTAGAATCGTTCCTAACACATCCTCTGAAATGGACCACATCCTCAGGATATCTCAGGTTGGAGTTGGTATGCTCTCACTCGGCAAGTTTAGCAGCACAGGCAAGCCTCGTTTTAAGCTACTTGGGCCAGTGAGAATTCATCGAAAGTGCATCCTACCTTCATAGACATTAGGTCGAACAAAAAGGAAAACAATACAGAACGAAGTCGATCTATATACTTTAATGACTCACTGACAAGTCTGAGTCGCTGCTCAGAAACAATAATCCACATGCACAACACAGGGAGGGGAACATATAAAGGGTGTGCAATCAAGTGATTGGAAGCAGGTGTGTGCGTGTGTGTGCGTGAGGAATCAGGGGATGGGCATCAGCTGTGGGCGCGTGAGCGCAGCTGCCATCATACTCATGCCAGTGATTAGTATACCGGCGAGCCAGAGTGCCGGGGCGGGAGGGGCACCGTAGAGGTCGTAGGCACAGGCGTTACAGTACCCCACCCCCCAAAGGCGCGGCTCCAGGCGCCGCCACTCGTCGGTGCCTCGGACGACCCAGAGGTCTAGGCCATAGCTTCGCAGGAACCATCCCAGCTTTTGGTTGGTGCGTTCCGCCTGCCCACATCTGGGATGGTACCCAGATGTGAGGCTGACCGTGACCCCCAGACAGGACAGGAACGCCCTCCAGACACGATATGAAAATTGGGGACCACGGTCGTACACGATATCCTCCATACAGCCTGAAGACCTGCTGGAATAGGACCTCAGCGACCTGAAAAGCAGAGGGCAGCCCAGCGAGAGGTACAAAACGGACCATCTTGGAGAAACGGTCTGAAGCCAGTTCTACACGCCAGTCATGCATGAGTGTGTTCTTGGTGCCTGGGCGGTAAGTCAGGGTGAAGCGGAACCGGGCGAAGAATATCGTCCACCTGGCCTGACGGGGGTTAAGGCGCCGAGCAGCCCTGACGTATTCCAGGTTGCGACGATCCGTGAGGACTGTAAACGGCTCCCGTGTGCCCTCCAGCCAGTGTTTCCACTCCTCCAGTGCCAACTTTACCGCCAGGAGCTCCCTGTCACCCACGTCGTAGTTGCGCTCCGCAGAAGACAGTTTCCTTGAATAGTATGCACAGGGGTGCAGTTTTGGGGGACTCAGCTCTTCCATCTTGACCCCCCTCCGGAGAGATGTAATACCCCAGGTCGGAGAGCGGATACTAAGGACTGGTCAACGAAACTCCCCCGGCCCCGGAATCTTTCAGGGCTGTGGAGACATGAGGGTGAGCACCTCCAGACAACATAAAGGGCTAGTGATGTCGGTGACAAACAAAGCACCTACCGTGCCTGTCCGTGCAGTCTGAGTACTCACGCCCTTTCCGCAGAACAGGCACAGACCCTGTCGACACCAAGCGGTCACAGACTCGGAGCTGCCTGTCGTTGATAATGGCCCGGGCGATGAATGCATCCAACGACATGGCTTCACTCACACACACCAACTCCATCCAAACCTCCGCCCACAAACCCCTGCAGAACGCGGTTCCAGCCAATGGGCGCAGCCACCGTCCGGAAAGACAAAGCATACTCCGCGGCCATGCCCGTCCCCTGTTGTAGGGGCAAAAGCTGCTCGCCCGCATCTCTCCCTCCTGCCGGATGAACGAACACGGCTCGGAAATGGACGATGAACCTGGGAAATTACCTCAGTTCCTCAGATCCGCTACCCCACGAAGCCGTTACCGCATCCGGTTAGGCGCGAGGTCATCGTGGTCACCTTCTCCCTGTCTGGGACCGGTTGATCCCCAAAATTTAACTCATATTGGAGAAGGAAACCACAACAACCCTCCGAATAACCATCATATCGCTCCGGTAGAGCTCTCCGGAGCTCGCAAACCGGAACGCTGCTAGGTGCCCCCCCTCACAGGTGAAGAGGAATCTGTGGCACCACTTGGCTGTATCTGACACGGCACCTATCCTCTAGCCCGGACAGACGTCCACCCGGTCCGGATCCCCCATCGCGCTCGCCCATGCTCATAGAGAGTGAAAAAGGGACGAGAAACAAAAAAAAATGAAAAAGGTGAAAGAAGTACATAGACTAAAAACCTCCGGGGTGGTGGTGAATTCTTCTGTGACAGTGCGAGGGTGGGGCACAGAAAAGGAGGAGGTAGAACACAAAATGAAAACAATACAGAACAAAGTCGATCTATATACTTTAATGACAAGTCTGAGTTGCAGCTCAGAAACAATAATCCACATGCACAACACAGGGAGGGGAACATATAAAGGGTGTGCAATCAAGTGAATGGAAGCAGGTGTGTGCAAGTGTGTGCATGTGGAATCAGGGGATGTGCATCAGGTGTGGGCGAGTGAGCGCGGCTGCCATCATACTCATGCCAGTGGTTAGTATACTGGCGAGCCGGAGCGCCGGGGCGGGAGGGGCACCGCCGAGAAAGGAGGCACAGGCGTTACAGATCCACATCCGGTGCGATGTGTGCAAGCCTTTACAATATGATATTTTGGACAACGGTCTATGTTGGTCTATGTAACGTGTAAGTGCACCAAAAGGAATCCGATTAATCCTCTAGCCTATTAAATTCCCCCACAACTCATGGCATTCCATTAGGCCACCATTTTAACACATCTACAATGGGACTTAATGGGGGTGAAGTCTGGGCTGACTGCCGCCAGGACGAGGTTAGATGTAATACACAGTCATTGATTTACCATTTCTGCAGCGTCGTGAGGTGCAGCCATGTCAGGTTAATAAAGATAAAGACTTGTCCTGAACCCTAACGTTCTCCTCTCATCTCCTCCCCTCCCCACCCCTCCTCTCCTCTCCTCTGCATGGCACAGTGTCTGTGCATGCCACTGTAATATCTCAATATCTTACACACAGCAATAAGATTTACCTCAGCACAATCTCTGAGGGTATTAAAATGATATCTGTTTTCTCTATCGAAATATTCAGCGCTAGTGTTCCATATCCAAAGGCTTCAATCATTGTAACATTGCAATGCTTGGTCTGTCATCTGAGTAATACTTTGAAAGAAAATGAGTCAATTGGCCTTACAAAACAACTGATTGAGAGCCTATACCTTGCATGTGTTGTCTTTCTACAAGTAAGGATTTGTGCCCAGGCTTAGTACAGTTCCCTGTATGTATGTCTTGTGGTTACATATTCTTTGTTTAGGCCTTTGTGTTTGAGTCAAGTCTCTCATCTGTCCATTAGCCTAGCTAACATTTCCCTCTGACACTACCACCATGTCAGAGCGACAAAAAGAAAACGAAAACGACTGAGAAGTCTGTCAATCTGGTTCCTATGTTTAAGTGTATGTCTAAGAGTGCATCCCAAATGACACCCCTATATACAGTAGTGCACTACTTTTGACCAGGGCCCATATGTACTAAGTGTAGTGATGATGGGGAGCCTTGTCAAAAGGCAGCGGCATGAAAATGCAGGTCTTAGTTTTCCGCCGTCATGAGCTTTTCATCAGGGAGCTAGGCTATGTCACCACGGGCCCAAATTGCATGACAATTAACTGGGCTGAAGTTGATACTTAGCGGATGAGGAAAGTGTGGTGTCTCTATTAAGAGCCTTTTGTATTGGGGATTAGTTTGGCGTGCGCTGGTCTTTAAAACTGGCCAACTAAGTAAAAATAAGGCTTATGGTAAACTGTACATGACGAGTACAGTGAATTCGTCCAAAATGGCACCCTATTCCCTATGAAGTGTACTACTTTTGACGAGAGCCCGCTACGGGCCCTGGACAAAAGTAGTACACTATATAGGTAATAGGGTGCCATTTGGGATGCAGACAATATCTAACCAGCCAGCCAACTCAGTCAAATGTGAATTGCTGGATTACCAAGTCTCTTAATTAAGAACTCGACATAACAATGGGGCTTTAATGATTAATCCATTTTACGGTACTTTGGTTTTGGATATTAAATGCCCCTTCTTTTTAATAGCTCCTTGTAAGGACAGAGAGCTTTAGTCTGCATCCCAAATGGCACCCTATTTCCTATTGTGTCTGGTCCAAACTAGTGCACAATATAGGGAATAGTCTGTTATTTGGGACAAAATCCTAACTCCTCCTGGAGCACATGAGGGAGTGGAGTGGTTCCTCTTTTCTCCTTTAAAATTGGACACAAATTTGACTGATATGTATGCTTGAGGCTTGACCTTAACTACTAAAACACAATATTCTCTTGAAACCCCACCTGCACCCTAGCAGCAGGTGCCTCCATGAGTTATGGATATAATTTCAGGCTTGAGACACAAGGCCCAATTTGGTTTGATCACATGTAACCAGATTCTGTTAGCACATGTATGTATCACATAACCAACATTAAAAGATGTCTGACAGTCTAGGGTGTCTGTCTATGTCTTCATTCCCCTGAAGACTACATTAGTTCACAGGCATGAAAAACTGTTGGCCATGGCCCCTAGTGGATTGCAGGTACTCACTCGCTCCGTGCAGCAGCATGGCTTGCAGTTTTTTGTCAGTCGGATAAATCTGTGGTAGAGGAAAATAAGATTTCTTTATTTTCCATTTACAACATTAGCAATGGAAATGTATATTTTGCTAAACCCGTTCTACCTGGTAGACATACATATAGACATACATATACAAATAAAGTACATACAGTGGGTTGAGCAGGCATCCTTGTGGGGCCCCCGTGTTGAAGATCAGTGACTAAAAGGTAGTTAAAGTGCATTTGGAAAGTTTTCAGACCCCTTGACTTTTTCCACAGTTTGTTACGTTACAGCCTTATTCTAAAATGTGATTAAACAAAACAAATTCCTCATCAATCTACACACAATACCCCATAATGACAAATTAAAAACAGGTTTTTTTTTGCAATTATCCTTGAATGTAAGAAGTTTAGAACCACCAAGAATATTCCTAGAACTGACCACCCAGACAAACTGAGCAATCGGGGGAGAAGGGTCTTGGTCAGGAAGGTGACCAAGAACCCGATGGTTACTATGACAGAGCTCTAGAGTTCCTCTGTGGAGATGGGAGAAACTTCCAGATGGACAACCATCTCTGCAGCACTCAACCAATCAGGCCTTTATGGTAGAGTGGCCAGACAGAAGCTAATCCTCAGTAAAAGGCACATGACAGCCCGCTTGGAGTTTGCCAAAAGACACCTAAATGACTCTCAGACCATGAGAAACAAGATTCTCTGGTCTGATGAAAGCAAAATTGAAGTATTTGGCTGAATGCTAAGCATCACGTCTGGAGGAAACCTGGCACCATCCCTACGGTGGCAACATCATGCTGTGGGGATGTTTTTCAGCGACAGGGACTGGGAGACTAGTCAGGATCAAGGCAAAGACGAACAGAACAAAGTACAGAGAGATCCTTGATGAAAACCTGCTCCAGAGCACTCAGGACATCAGACTGGGGAGAAGGTTCACCTTCCAAAAGGACAACGACCCTAAGCACACAGCCAAGACAATGAAGGAGTGGCTTCGGGACAAGTCTCAATGTACTTGAGTGGCCCAGCCAGAGCACTGACTTGAACCCGATCGAACATCTCTGGAGAAACCTAAAAACAGCTGTGCAGCAATGCTCCCAATCCAACCTGACACAGCTTGAGAGGATCTGCAGAGAAGAATGGGAGAAACTCCACAAATACAGGTGTGCCAAGCTTGCAGCATCATACCCAGTAAGAATAAAGGCTGTAATCACTGCCAAAGGTGCTTTAACAAGGTAAAGCGTCTGAATAATTATGTAAATGTCATATTTAAATTTGTTGTTTTTTGTTTTTTTATTAATTAGCAAAACATTCTTAAAACCTGTTTTCGCTTTGTCATTATGTGGTATTGTGTGTAGATTGATGAGGGGGAAAAAACTATTTAATCAATTTTAGAATAAAGCTGTAACCTAACAAAATGTGGAAAAAGTCAAGGGGTCTGAATACTTTCCGAAGGCACTGTACATACAGTGGTGTCTGAAATTGACACCCTTGATAAAGATGAGAAACATTTAAAATAAAGAATTCAAATTTTGATCTATATTGTATGCTCCAAAAAATTGGGAAATTATATGATTTTCTGCTAACACAATTGCTCTTAGACCATTCCTCCATATATAATCCTTCCAGATCCTTGATATCCTTTGTCCCCTTTATGGACAGAATTGAAACCCAGGTTTTCAATTTGTTTCAATTATGGATGATTAATTTTAATGTTGATTTTGTGGCTAATTAACTATTTCTTTGTGGATTTTGATGTGTGCTTGCGGTTATTGTCTTGCTGGAAGATCCACTTGCAGCCAAGTTTCAGCCTCTTGGCATAGGCAACCAGGTTTTTGACCAAGTTTAAAATGACCTGGTATTGGGTAAAGTTCATATTATTTGGGTAAAGTTGGGTAAAGTTCATAGTTATTTAAGATACTCTTCAAACCCTGCTGACACTGCTGGTCATCTATGAACGTTTGAAGAACAATCTGGTCTTGTACTCTTGTAATCTCCACCCGGCACAGCCAGCAGAGGACTGGCCACCCCTCATAGCCTGGTTCCTCTCTAGGTTTCTTCCTAGGTTCCTGCCATTCTAGGGAGTTTTTCCTAGTCACTGTGCTTCTACATCTGCATTGCTTGCTGTTTGGGGTTTTAGGCTGAGTTTGTCTATAAGCACTGATTTGAGCATTGATTGATTCAAAGAGGTAGGGTCTCAGACGTTTTCGGAAGATGGGCAGGGACTGTAAGCAAGCACCAGGGTCTTGAAGAGGATGTGAGCGTCGACTGGAAGCCAGTAAAGTGTGAGAACTTAGAAAGGTTGAACACCAGGTGGGCTGCGGCATTCTGGAGAAGTTGCAGGGGGTTGATGGCACAAGCGGGGAGCCCGGCCAGCAGAGAGTTGCATTAGTCTAGACGGAACATGACAAGTGCCTGAATTAGGACATGCATTTGAGGAAAGGTCATACTCTACAGGTGTTGTAGAGCATGAACCTGGAGCAAGTTACGGCTTTGATGTTTGCAGAGAATAGACAGGGTGTTGTCCAGGGTCACGCCAAGGTTCTTTGCAGTCTGGGAGAGCGAAGCCCCCTCAGTTCAAACTTGGGCCCCTTCAGTTTTATGTTGTTATATAAAAATAGCAACAAACAAAATTATGAGTAACAGGTTGCCGCAAAACAAATCTGTATCTCCACTGCGCTGTGTCAGCACAATGGACAGAGCGCACTGGGTTTCCATATAAAGCGGGGGAAAACACTTCTGATCTCTGTGGTAGGCTAAGTGAATGACGTGATTCGCCTCCGTCTGTAATATTGTGCTCGATTTGAATGTGTCTTTCTGCCTTCCTGTCACATGTCCATTAGTTTGGGTAGTGTGTGCGTTTAATGGGGGGTGGTTAGAAGTACTGAAAAGTAATGAGTTCAGTTGAAGAGAAAATTACCACTGCTACGTTCTGATAATGTTTTGAGATTACTGTTTATGTGTGAGGAGCGTGTCTCGAGCATAATTTAAAATGTAGAGACCAGAATCAGTGGGAGGGGTGTCTGGTGAAGATGCGCTATAGGCACATCTCTGCTCCCGAGTGGCACAGCGGTCTAAGGCACTGCATGTCAGTGCTAGAGGCGTCACTACAGACCCTGTTTCGATTCCAGGCTGTATCACAATCTGGCCGTGATTGGGAGTCCCATAGGGCGGAGCACAATTGGCCCAGCGCCGTCCAGGATTGGCCGGGGTAGGCCATCATTGTAAATAAGAATTTGTTCTTAACTGACTAGTTAAATAAAGGTTAAATAAATAAATAAATAAAAAACTCCACTGACTCCCACCAGTTCATGCACACTATTTGTTTCACTGCGTCAATTGTTTTATCAATGTTTATCAACGCCCCGTGAGATATATATTAATCAGTGAAGTTACTGTTAATCCCAACATATTCCCCCATTAATTTACAATGTTTGGTTATGGAAATTCTGATAATTCATTATATATAATATACATTAATACCATTCTCATTATCTAAGTGAAAAGGTTGTTTGGAGAGCTCACAAACTGCTCAACACTTGTGATAAAGAACTTTTGGTTTTTTAATTTAATTGACCAATTTCTTTGTTGTCTTTGTTTATAGAGCATGTGTCCGGTTTCTCCGTCATGTTTAATGTTGTGTGAACTTGCACGCTTTTGAATGTTTAGCCAATTGTATTTAAGTGCCTGTTTGGGGATATTTTAGTTCATATAGTCCTGGACACCTGCTTGTTGAACATCTCATTCCAAAATCATGGGCATTAATATGGAGTTGGTCCTACTTTTGCTGCTAGAAAAACTTCCACTCTTCTGGGAAGGCTTTCCACTAAATGTTGGAACATTACTGTGGGGACTTGTTTCCATTCAGCCAGAAGATCATTAGTGAGGTCAGGTATTGATGTTAGGCAATTAGGCCTGGCTCGCAGTCTGCATTCCAATTAATCCCAAAGGTGTTCGATGAAGTTGAGGTCAGGGCTCTGTGCAGGCCAGTCAAGTTCTTCCACACCAATCTCAACAAAGCATTTCTATATCGACCTCGCTTTGTGCACGGGGGCATTGTCATGCTGAAACAGGAAAGGGCCTTCCCCAAACTGTTGCCACAAAGTTGGAAGCACAGAATCGTGTAGAATGTCATTAAGATTTCCCTTCACTGGAACTAAGGGGCCAAGCCCGAGCCATGAAAAAACAACCCTAGACCAGTATTCCTCCTCCACCAAACTTTACAGTTGGCACTATGCATTAGGGCAGGTAGTGTTCTCCTGGCATCCACCAAACCCAGTGTATGTCCCAAATGGCACCCTATACTGTAGATCGGCCTAGTGTTGAGGGGGTCTGAGTTGGGGCATGGGGTGAGGACTCCCAAACGGTGGGAAAAACTGCAGACACTGATCCGCAAATCTGCTTATTTCAAAGTTTTAGTGCCGCATGGCAAGAGTTTACAACAACAAACTCTACCCCCACATACCTAATTTGAACCAAACACATAGGGAAGATAGTGTTGGCATTAGCAAGGTTTGTACAGTCTTCCCCCCATTGGCCACATAGTATGCTGAATATGTGCATATAATCATTAAAGCCAAATAAGTTCTTAACAAAACCTAATTTGAACCAATCACAAGTGACGAAGGGAAGATAGGATTAGCAATATTAAGTTAGTTCATATTTGTTAGTTCAATTCTCACCATGGGCCACATACAGTATGCTGAATATATGTACATTATTAACTGTAAGTCCCTTTGGATAAATAACCATTAAAGTCGAATCAGATCCTGCTTTCTAATAAAAGTCAGCACAATAAGTGATATGTTTTGTTTTCCATCTATCTCTAAAACTCTTGTTATTGATCTGTTCTCTCTCTTTATGTATTACATCCTGACTTTGAAAGACTTCTAAAGCAATCTAAATAAAATCCCTCCATGTCCTTATATCCTGTGTTACAACAACAAAACAGTGATTTGATGGAGGAAAAAATGCATATACTGTACATAGTCTTAACATCATACTACCGTAGAACAGTTATAATGGTCATTCCACAGGTCGACTTGTCTTTAATGACTGCTTCCGAAATGGCACCCTTTACCTACATAGTACTGGGGAATAGGATATTATTTGGGATTCAGCCAATAACAAAGTTCAGAGGAAGACCAAGGGGGCACATTTCAACTGAGCCATATTAGATACTGTATGTCTTAGATATGTCTGACAAGCATAGACATCTTAACTGGAGGAGATTATGCTATTAAACAAAGACTAAGATTATGAATTAAATACAGTCTAGTAATCCAGACAAACACGCACTGAGGAAGGAACCTAATTTAGGACCTTGGTTAGTCTGGATTCTGGATGGCACATTTGGTGGCGTCCCGAAAAGCACCCTATTCCCTTCAAACAGCACCCTATTTCCTTTATAATTCCCTACTTCTGACCAGTGTCCATAGGGCTCTGGTCAAAAGTAGTGAACTATAAAAGAATGGGGTGCCATTTGGGATGTAACCTTGGTGTGGTTGGATAAAGAGTTCACTTTATTTAGGGACTAAAACCCCTAAAAGCCTGAGCCTTGCATTCATCATAATTAACCCCTGTAGCACCCTCAGCTTCCTGTGCAAATCATGCAGTGAGCCACAGCACCAGATCGACTTTCAAATTAAAGCCACTAACACTGCTTGAGTCCCAAATGGCACTAGATTACCTATATATGGAAGTGCACTGTATAGGGAATAAGGCGCCATTTGTTAGTCACAACTGAGTGCGGCTGCAACTGGGGAGCGGTTGAGCCAATCGCTCTGACGGGGTAACCTGGGCAACCTAAAGAACGGTGAGCAGGGGAAAACTACAATGATGAAAACTACAATGTTTGTCTTGCTGTGTGCACAAAGTGGAATTGGGCGTGTATTCGATTTTAAATTAATTTCAATGACCTATTCAAAATGACATTCCCTTTGTCAGTGGTTCTATGGATAGCCACATGGAAGGAGGTGATATTATACAAAGAAAATGGTGCTTAGAAGTATTCTCTTCTACTGTTTAACCTATTTGTCTTTGCTTCGTACCGGAAACGAGAAAGCCATTAGAGGAGATATCATATTAACAAGCTTCCCCATTTACAAGCATTGCACATTGTAAAGCAATAAAACCGCAGTTAATATAGTGCTTTATTTACAGCACTCGAGACAGGAAAATTAGAAAAGGGTCTGTGCAAGGATCTTTGAGTACACTGAATGGTGACATACATCACTGCTCTCAACAAAAAGAACAGGGAATGTATATTCAAACCAATGAATCTTGGCAGCAGGCCAGATTGTGACTTTCTTTCTACAGATGAACATATGCGGCAAAGGAAGAGTCATATTCATTCGGCACCTAACAGAAGAAAACGGACTGAAACAGGGAGGGACTAATAAACATACATATTCCTTTTGCAAAAAGTTTTGCTACGGTGTGCACTAATGAATACGACCATGGGCTGGTAGGCTGTTATACAACTACTATGTACGGCCCACTCTAGACAGAGAGCCTTGCTCCACAATCCAATGTATGGATTCATTGTTTTGGTTCGAAACTTAGGCATCCCAGAGTGTCGGTTGGAAGAGTATCAGTAGGCCTGACTGATTTGGATTATGAATATAATACAGATCATAATAGATGAAATAGATACGGATAAACTCTCCACGAGACTATATTCTGTTACGATGCGGCCACAGCCACAACACTAGAAGATTAAATGATATTTTCAAAAACAAATTATTTTCAAATCATCGTGTTCTGTTGGCGTGTGGGACAAATCAATGTCAATGGATGTTTCCAAAATGGCATCCTATTACTTATGTGGTGCACTACTTTTTTACCGGAGTTGTATGGGCCCTGGTCAAAAGTAGTGCACTAAATAGGGAATCGGGTGCCATTTGGTATGCAGGCCATAAGGGACGGGGCAGAACTAAGTGTTGAGGGAGCATGAAGGACAGCTGTAAAATTGCTAATAAATACTGTATATCATATGAACAAGAATTTGTCCGTAATGTAATACATTTGCAACCAGGCTGAACAAGCACTCTCTCCACTAAATAAGAAATCAAGCCAAGTGTAGATTTTCTAAACAACATTAGGAGAGCAATAGCCTTGATGACCTTTATCTGCGTTGTGTTTGCTAATGATTTCAGGCAGTTTGTTTTTTAAGTTCTGTAAGTCAATATATCTGTTCTCTCCTTCCAACAGGAAGAGCATCTTATGTCAATAAGATAAGTAGCACAGAGGACTCTGATCCAAAGGCAATAACACACACCTCTTGTGTGACAGAGCTAGAGCTGATATATGCATGTCGTCGCTGTGTGCAAAGCTGTCATCCAGGGTGGCTACTTTGAAGAATCTTAAATATAAATATATACTTTGATTTGTTTAACACTTTTTTGGTTACTACATGATTCCATATGTTATCTCATAGTTTTGATGCCTATAAAGAAAAACCCTGGAATGAGTAGGTGTGTCCAAACTTGCAGTTAACTGGTACTGTGCATTAATGTGGGTGTTCATTTCAGTGGAGGCTGCTGAGGGGAAGACGGCTCATAATAATGGCTGGAACAGCACAAGTGGAATGGCATCAAACCATGTGTTTGATCCCATTTCTCCCCAGCCATTACCACAAGCCCGTTCTCCCAATTAAGGTGCCACCAACCTCCTGTGGTTCATTTTTCATCTAACATTTCAGGGCATAGGGCAGGCAGACCCTATATCAACCTTTCATGGCATAGGGCAGGCAGACCCTATATCAACAGCTACCATCAGTATGTGGATGAAAATATAGACACTGATGATGCAATAAGCAAAACAGTACGCAACTCCTTTTGGTTTCATATTGAAATACTAGGATAAGGATAAGAGTTTGGAAGGAGCTGTGAATAATACCTGATGCTTTTTGAGAAGATGCATCTTCAGTCAGCAGCAGAGGATGGGTCAACTACTCAGCAGTTTGATCGGAAGCAGGAAATGTGTTTCTAACCTTGAGCAAAAAAAAATTAAGACTTCTAAAAGCATCTACTGCTTCTTTGCAATACAGGTGGCACAGTGGAGAGGACTAGTGAGTAGAGTAGTTGTTACCTGTTTTTGTATCCATCAAAGCCCATGGAGGTGGTCCAGACAACACTATCTTTTCATTACTTAAATGTGTTTAGAAGCTATAGGGCTCTGGTCAAAAGTAGTGCACTATATAGGCAATAGGGGCACGTACAGTGTCTTTACAGTCACCCAGAGATAAAGATTTTAAGATGCCACCAAAATATGGCAAGCATGTACTACATTGATAAATGGGAGGCCATACAACTCCATACACATACTAATTGCATCTATGAACATGCAACTTTGGCGGAGTATGTGGGGATTGAATTGTGCAGCTTATTTTATTTTTTATTTAATTTATGATGGTCAAGTAAAATGTAAATCATGGGGGCTTAGCTGGTAGGCAACAGTATGCCTTTTACAAATGGAGACAACACAGTATGGGGTGACTGGGTCACTGTATCTGGCAAACACAAACAGACCGTGGCTATCAATGTTTACATATCACCACAGGAAACGAGCTAGGTGAGGAACATTAGATGAGTGGATTAACCTCTATCCAAATAAGATACCAATGAGCCCATTTAAATGGTTGCGTGGATGCAAGTTGTAGCCTACCGACTGTCTGGCTCAAAACAAGTGATAGTGGTAAGGCATTAACAGTGTTGAAAGTTAGGCATATATTATCTAATGTTTTGAATTGGGCTTTGCTCCCGAAGGTGACAGAAAGACCGCTATTCAGAATACAATTGATCTGTGAAGACAGTGCCAAGGTCCCAAATGGCACCCTATTCCCTAATCTAGTCATCGTAGGGCTTTGGTCAAAAGTAGTGCACTATATAGTGAATAGGGTGCCATTTGGGGTAAAGTTTGTCATGATGACAGACTGATGCAGGAGAGGGGTTGGACCCTGAGTATTTTGATTCACCAATAAGTCTCTGTAGTTTTGTCTCCATGTAGTTGAATGATATTATCTGGAGCAAAGTTGAGCATCCTGCAAAATTATAAGTGGGAATACACTTAAATAGGGTACCTTTGTTCATGAGCAGGCACAGATCCTGTGAGAGGTATGATAAGGGTGGTAACCATTGTAAGTCAGTCAACACAGGAATGTAAAATAGAATACAATAGCCTGTAGGCCTACAATTAGAAGAGGGTGTTGACGTTAACTGTCTTTTACCCCATAGTGCGTTATGCTAAAGTTTAACAAATCACTACATGCAAGGTGTCATATCAATGCATTTCTCAAGGATGCCAAGGTCTCAATAAATATGCACACCAAAAAGTCAATGAGACAGTGACAGGCTATTTGATGTAATTTAAACTAGTTGATGTGTTGTCCTTACCAAATAGCAGCTACACTTGGCTAAATAGTATTTTAGTCAATAATGTCCCCACAGCAACAAAAAAAAAACATTGAAATTCAGTTGAATCAGTTCCAGCTGATTTATTCAGTTTAGTCAAGATACAGACTTCAGCATGACGACAAGTAACGCATTTAATTTGCTACAAAAAAAACATGGATGGTCCATTTAAGAGTAGCCTATATTGCACAAAATAATGACGAAAAAAATGTGCCAATAAGATAAAATAAGAAAATCCAGTTTCACACCTGCTATTTGGGACCCATTCACACAGATATACATAAACTCCTAATTTTACTATTTTACAGAACATGTACAATCTTAATTCTAGTACCAGCAATGAGGTCTATATTCCCCAATTCCAGTTGAACTCATTAAACACCCCAAATCTGATCTACTTCTTCTGTACATATACCATAGCTTAAAATAAATCACAAGGCATTTTTCAACCCTTGCATGCTAAACGAAAATGAAACAGGGTACAAGTGCCTGAAGAAAAAAAGAAAGACAAAACTAATTGAAAGCACAGTAAGAACATTCCCTTTAACTGTACAAAAATATGCCTGAAAATATATATTTTTTTCCCAAAGATGAGGTATGTTGGTTATGTATCAAAATGCTGCTTCCTGCCATACCTGTGTCCTATAGCGGAGTTAGCCTACTATTTACAGTATTTCCATACCAGGAGGGAACCTGAAGGGATAAAAAGAAAAACTTGTGGAATACAGAAAATCATATAAAACCTTTGAAAAGTTATACATCCTGAATGAACTGTCTCCGATTTTGCCTCGGATCAGCCCAGCCGTGACCCGTGGTTACAAATGGGATGGGAATGCATAGTTCAGATTATACTCTGTGGTCCACTTTAAATTCGATCAGTTTCACTGCAGATCCGAGGAAAATCCATAAAACCCTGTCATGGTAACAAATTAATGCCACCGTTTTGTTTTGTTTTTTGCAATAGTACCACATTGTAACGAATTTGTTTCAGTTCATTGAGGATCCCCTCCTTCCATACATGGTAACACAGGGCTGGGGAGGAAATTGATATCATAACACTGTCCCCGCCACAACCAGATAATGATTCCTTCTGTACTTAGCTAGCTAGTAGGTAAACACCAAATCTGAAAAGTTCGCGTCAAGCCAATCGCCTGCGATCATTTCGCTCAACTCGGGGGTGCAATAGTCTGGGAATTCAAAGTGAGAGCTAAGGCTGCCCTCACTGAAAGAGTCCAAGTCCTTATCCACCAAGGAAAAAGACAGATTTCCTGAATTCGAGGTCCCCAACTCCACTCCGTGAGCTCCGGAGGCTAAATTTAAACTGAAGTCAACCAGTAAGTCATCAGCGTCCTCGCTGGAACTGGACGAGGTGGAGACCGACCTGAATGAAGAGGCTGGTGAGAGTGATGCAGGGCAAATTGTGCTCTGCTTGGTAATGTTTTTGAAATTGTAGAACAGTCTGTTAGGAGCTGCGTTTGAATTCCGCGACTCCTCGTACATGCTAGCGCCCTCAGACTCAGCAGTGGAGCTCAGAGTGGGACTCGCTGGCACTTTGGCGATGTTGTACGGTATTGGTTCCTCGTCCTCTTCCACTTTAATCCGAGAGAACACTTCCTGCTCGTAGTCCTCTTCGTCGTCATCATCCTCATCATCAGAATATTCGATTTTTACAGACTTGCTAGTTGTAAAGCTGGTGAAAACATAGTCGTAACGAGGGTCGTGAGACGGTCTCGTTGTCACCGCCTTGGTAGTTTTCAATTTAGTGAATTTCTTACCCGGGGCTTTTACAGGTTTACTGTTAGTCTTCTCCGGTGATTGCGCGGCTGGTTTTGTGGAACTGTCGAGTTTTGGTTTCTTCTTGGGTCGGTACTTGTAGTCAGGGTAGTCAGCCATGTGTTGTAGCCGGAGCCTCTCGGCTTCCCTGATAAACGGGATCTTTTCACTGTCCTTCAGCAATTTCCACCGCTTTCCCAGTCTTTTGGAGATTTCCGCGTTGTGCATGTCCGGAGACTGCTCCATGATCTTTCTCCTCTCGACTTTCGACCACACCATAAATGCATTCATGGGTCGTTTGATGTGACCGGTTGCTGTCTTGCACCAGTCGGCTTTTACGGATTTCAGTGGCACGGGGCTGCAAGCCATCAGTTCGCTTTCATCAGTGTCTGTAGCTTCCCTGGACATGCTACTCTCTGTCTCGCTGTGTTCTGTTTGCTGTACCATGTTCCGTCGTGTGTTTCAAAGCCACTGCCGGCTTTAAAATACCCACACAGGCACTTTCTGCTAAGTCCTTGCTGTGCTAGCTAGCGTTTGTCACTCTTTACAATTCTAGCTCACCCAAACAACCCCTTCCCAAAGTTACCAAATGCCTTCTTAACTAGTTCTTTGGTCTTTCATATCGGTTACGTCATTTTTAATTACCCAATCACAGCTCTTCACTCCGCCCAGCAGTTTCCAGACATTCCGTTAACCCTTTGCTGCCACGCGAGATTTCATTGGTGGTGGGGGCATGTGGACGGAGCTTTCATGATGTCTGGACATGGTGTGCGAGACAGGAATATTGAATGTACACTGATGGTAGGGATTGGCAGACGATACATTGGGAAAGTCAAAGACAAGTGTGCATCAGTTTCATACAGTCCTCTCCATAAAACAAGTATTATTACATTGCATTGTTTTCTCTGGCCAAACATATATTTGAATGGATAAGTGAGGCTAATTGTGTCGCCTGAGCTCAGTAATGGACAGTATATTATTTAGGAAGTAACCACAATAATGTGCAATTCACTCTTGTTTTGTGTTTACATCTGATTTATACAACACAGGAGGCATCGGCTGCAACCTGGTCTCAGAGCAAAGCTTATTATATGTTACTAAAATCCACGCCACTCCATTTATGATATGATATGAAAGGGAAAGAGCATACCTAGTCAGTTGCACAAATGAATGCGTTCAACCGAAATGTGTCTTCTGCATTTAATTCAATCCCTCTGAATCAGAGAGGTACGAGGGGGCTGCCTGAATCGATCTCCACGTCATCGGTGCCTAAGGTGCAGTTGTTGTTGGGGGTTAACTGCCTTGCTGAAGGGCAGAACGGCAGATTTTTCCACCTTGCCGACTCGGGGACCTTTCAGTTACTGTTACTTTACGTTGATCTATGTAATAGTGGTCATACAATATAATATGAATTGTAGGACATATAGTACATTACAAATTACAATTCGTATGATATGTTACCAATTGCAATTGCCAGGTGGAGATTATAACAATTTATGGCCATTAAGGCCAGTTCTTTCTCCAAGATGTTCAAATGTTCATAGATGACCAGCAGGGTCAAATAATAGTAAAAGTAGTTGTGGAGGTTGCAACAGGTAAATACATCAGGAGTGAATGTCACTTGGTTTTTCAGTGCAATAGAGCGAGAGCGAGATGAAAACAGCAGGTCTGGGACAAGGTGGCACGTCCAATGAACAGGTGAGGGTTCCATAACCGCAGGCAGAGGAGTTGAAACCGGTGCAGCAGCACGACCAGGTGGACTGGGGACAGCTAGGAGTCATCAGGGCAGGTGGTCCTGAAGCATGGTCCTCCGGGTAGGCTCAGGTCCTCCGGGAGAGGAGGTAGGGTGGGAGAGAGAGAGAATTAGAGGGAGCATACTTAAATTCACACAAGACACTGGATAATAACATCAGATTTAGGGGTTAAGGTTAGGAGTTAGGTTAATGGGTTATGTTTACGGTTAGGGGAAGGGTTAGCTAACATGCTAAGTAGTTGCAAAGTAGCTAAAAAGTAGTAATAGTTACTAATTAGCTCAAATGTTAAAGTGGTCTGTGATGACATTCGAACAATCTATCTATCTATCTACCTATCTATCTATCTATCTATCTACCTATCTATCTATCTATCTATCTATCTATCTATCTATCTATCTATCTATCTATCTATCTATCTATCTATCTATCTATCTATCTATCTATCTATCTATCTATCTATCTATCTATCTATCTATCTATCTATCTATCTATCTATCTATCTATCTATCTATCTATCTATAGATTGCTAAACATTTGTGTTATACACCTACCCATCCATGGGTAGGTGTATAACACAAATGTTTAGCAATCTATAGATAGATAGATTTTTGATGTAGCACCCTTTTCCTGCAATCAAATGACAAAATCGCCCTGTAGTGGCCTCATGGGTGGAATTTTAGCTAGAGTCACATTATCAGAGACCGAAGCAGAGATGTGTCAAGGAACAGTGCAGCCTCTCTCTAAAGACCACCCTAGCGTCAGTTATTCTTGGCCCTCTGCCGGATTCATCTCATAAGGCTTTTTCTAGCTCTCTTTTCATCCCCTAGAGGGCAATCATTTACCCCTCTGGATCTGCACTCCAGCAAATCCACTACTCTACTCTACTTTACCTTCCCCCCCATTCAATCTCATGTGGTGAGACATTAGAAAGGGAGAAAGGGAGAGGGGGAAGAGAGGGCGAGCGAGGGATAGAAAGAGCACTCACCTGTTTCATTTTCCTCAGGAAGTACACAGGGTGGTGTGGCTGGCCCTAGCTTCAAATGCATTACCGAAACAGACAACTCAGGCCGTAGTGTATTCATCAGATTAGGCTGGTTACATATGGCACACACACTCAGCCACTCTGGCACATTTTGTCCAGTGTGACAATTTACAGCTGACGTGTGTGTCTTCATGAATAACAGGAAACCTAATTAATTGACTATCCAATTTGATCATACCTGTCTGAAAGAGTTACTAGCTGTTTTTGAAGTGTTGCATCATGTTTGTGTTTATGGCTTTCTCTACTTTCATCAGGCCTGTAGCACTTGTTAGCAACAACCTATTTAGTTATGTGGCATTAGAAATGCAATAAGCTATAATCCCGTTTAAGTAATGTAGTGTAACATCTTAATATTTAAAAACAACACCTGGTTCAAAAAATGCAATCCAAAATACAAGACAACTTCTCCAAGTAGCATCAATGATATCCTGAGCTTGGAGCATTGCTTTGTCAGATCAAAGGCCCAGTGCAGTCAAAAATGTGATTTTCCCGTGGTTTATATATATTTCTACACTATGAGGTTGGAATAATACTGTGCATTTGTGAAAATTATGATAATTATGATAAAATTATGATAATGCTGTTTGAAAAATTGTTATTATAATAAAAATGTAAGCATACAGAAATGGTTTGTCGAGATCGAAATGGTGTGGAAGAACTTGACTGGCCTGCACAGAACCAACAGTGCCCGACCTCACTAAACGCTCAACAGTGTCCGACCTCACTAATGCTCTTGTGGCCGAATGTTAGCAAGTCCCTGCAGCAATGTTCCAACATCTAGTGGAAAGCCTTCCCATAAGAGTGGAGGCTGTTTTAGCAGCAAAGGGGGGACCAACTCCTAATAATGCCCATGATTTTGGAATGAGATGTTCGACGAGCAGGTGTCCACATACTTTTGACAATGTAGTGTACATCGCGATTGCAATGATGTCCAAGGGGAAAAAACTGTCTTTGTTCTTGTTAAACTCTTTGTTTCTGTAATATCGCAAACAGACATGGTTGTTTCACCATCAAGGATTCCAGGTGTAAGTAGATGATTTTGAATATGGCATAAAGCACAAGTGGAGTCTGGATAGCAGACTCCATATCTGAATGAGTAATCTCTCTCCACAGTGCTTATCTGTAGGACTGAAAGCTGCTGTTAAAAAGACCCACAAAGAAGTGCTGAAGCATAGGATCAATACCAGAGCTCTGACTGTGGGGCCTATCTGATATTGAAGATCCTGGGATGGATTCCTTCTGAATAGCCTTCAGACAGGGGTACTCGATTAGCTTTCCTTCACTTTCTGTGCTCACAAAGGCAAGTCAGGTACAGCTGCACATCCCCCATACAACAGCACTGATAAAATCCATATTACAGTTAGGTAATATGAGCCTAGGTCTATCCCTATGTATGCTACCTTTATGTATGCATATGTACTTTTTCAAATGTATTTGTGAATGCATCCTTATTCCTTACCATTGGAAATTAAGTCATACCACCAGGATAAGGAGATTAGTGAGAGACAAAGGTCACACATCATTGATCTGTTAATGGGTGGGGCCTCTCATTCACATAGATGAGTAAACCACTGCATCCTAGCCATTTCTTTAGGTATGCAACTGTGCTGGGCCGAAGAAGGCTGAGACGGGGAGGGAGAGAGGTGAAGAGGGGATCTAATGGCCACCATTAGGGGTGTGAACTCAAGAGTATATTTTCTGGGTATGGAGACAAGCAGCTGGGGTTTGCTTTATCGCCATTGTTTTGGAAGCAAAGCTGTAAAAGCAAGCTGTTCTCCCTGGACTGATGTGTGGTGGATAAGTGCTAGGTGGTTGGAGTGGCTGTGGAGATTGTGTATGCGTCCCAAACAAGACCCTATATCCTTTTATAGTGCACACATTTTTACCTGAGCTCTTTGGGATTCCCTATTGGCTCTGGTCAAAAGTAATGCACTATATAGAGAATAATCTTTACTGAGGAGTCTCTTCATCTCATCGGAGAAGGGGTTTTGAGTTTGATTGGGGTATTAATTTGATTCAATGAAAAGCATTCAGACTACTGCAAATGTATGCTACTACAGTGCCTTTTCATGAATGAAAAGTATCTTTCCTACAAAAATTGTATCTGGTGAATTTATTTTGAATAGTATAGCATTGTGCTTGTTGCTAATGTTCCTCAAAACACACTGCTTGAGGGTCAATCTGTTGTTTGCAGCTTTTGCCTTTTTGCAAGGCAGCAGTGCTTTATATAAGAGGCAGCTAAGGTTATAGCCCAACAATAATCAGTTACAGGAAGGGTGGAGGTTGTAGACTAGAACACTCTGTTATCATGATTAGTCCTGAGAGTGTCACAAAGCCCCACATACTGTAATGAAATTACCTGCTGTTGCCTCCACCATATTCTCTGAGCCCTGGTCAAACAAATTTGCACTACATAGGGAATAGGGTGCTATTTGGGACACAACCGAGGTCAAACACTTTGCAGACCATTAATAACTGGAGGGTCTTGTCATGAATGCAAACAGAGGCTAATTAACACTCTGTAGAGTGTTTGTCACTTTGCAGACACATGCAAAGGGCTGCAAATCTACTCTCTCTCAGGGTTCTCTCCTTCCAGCTAGCACATTTGGTTCCCTGGAAGTTGTGGGAACGTGTGTTAAAACTAATTACATTTTTTTGTCAAGTTCCTTTAATGTGCTGAGAATGTTCCAAAGCCAAGCATCTATACTGCACCATTCCCTGAAAGTTGTGGGAAGGTTGTATGCAAAATAACCATAGGACAACCACGCCCTCACCAAGCTCTAAGAAACATATGGTTCTCTAAACGTTATGTGCTAGCTGAGCTTCTACCTCTTTGCATATGTATAGCAGAGGGGGGCAGGGGCCAGCTGAAGTCAGATAGCATGCTCTCTGAAAATGTAACCTATTCCATACAATTGAAAAATAAAATCACAAAGTAATTTCTCCTTGCTATGTACAGTATTGACAGCTCATACATTGGGGCTATCAAAGCTAACACTGAGAAAGAAGTCCCACTACGACCTCTGCAGAGCTACCAAACATGTAAATGGACAATACAGGAATAAGGTGGAATCCTACACCAGGACTACATTCTATTATGATGGTGTAGGCTGTCATTGTAAATAAGAATTTGTTCTTAACTGACTTGCCTAGTTAAAAAAAATATATAAAAAATAATAATAATTCCGGATTACAAAAGAGGACCCAGCCTTGAACTGCCAAACGATGCCTCTCTACCAGACAAACTCAATGCTTTTTATGCACTCTTCGAAAAAAACAACACAGAGCATTGCATAAGGGCCCTCACTGTTCCAGAGGACTGGGTGATATCTCTCTCCGATGCCGACGTGAGTAAGACTTTTAAACGGGTCAACACTCGTACACACCCCCATCTACATCAACGGGCTGCAGTGGAGAAGGTTAAGAGCTTCAAGTTCCTTGGTGTCGACATCACTGAGGACTTAACATGTTCCTCTCAAACCAGCACAGTCATGAAGAAGGCACTACAGTGCATCTTCTCCCTCAGGAGGCTGAAGAGATTTGCCATGGCCCCTCAGATCCTCAAGAGCTTTTACAGGTGCACCATCAAAAGCATCCTGACTGGTTCTATCACTGCCTGATATATATACCACAACTACGTGCTAAGGAAGTACCCGTGCTAAGGTCTATTCAACGCTGGTCTGACCAATTGGAATCCATGCTTCAAGACTGTTTTGATGACGCGGACTGGGACATGTTCCGGATTGAATACAAATAATCCAGTTATGCCCTATGTAAGGCAATCAAACAAGCAAAATGTCAGTACAGAGACAAAGTGGAGTCACAATTCAACAGCTCAGACATGAGATGTATGTGGCAGGGACTCCAGACAAATCAGGGATTATAAAAGCGAAACAAGCCACGTCACGGACACCGATGTCTTGCTCCTGGACAAGCTAAACAACTTCTTTGCCTGCTTTGAGGATAACACAGTGCCGCAGACATGGGCCACTCTGGAGGAGTTTGAGCTCTTGTTCTCCGTGGCTAAGCGTGTCAACCCTTGCAAGGCTGCAGGCCCAGATGGCATCCCTAGCCGTATCCTCAGAGCATGCGCAGACCAAGTGGCTGAAGTGTTTATGGACACATTCAATCTCTCCCTATCCCAGTCTGCTGTCCCCACTTGCTTCAAGATGTCCACCATTGTTCCTGTACCAAGCTAACATATGGAATTGTTTTAAAATGGCCATACCAAGGATTATTTAGAATGTTTAGACCCCTTAAGGTATCAACCAAAAATATTTAAAAAACATTGGATGATGGCATTACTGCTATTAGCCAGTAGAAACTACATGGAACAACAAAGTCTAAAGGAAGTTTGTTCTGAAGTGTCTGTTACATGTATTTATCCCCTTATTTTAGGCACTAAACTATCTCCATATTTACTTCCAAGTTGGCAGAAGAGGCTGTACCAACTTCAGACGAGTCCTAGAATGGGCGTCCTAGAGCAAAACGGAGAACACCATGTTCGTGAGTCTCATCTTTCAATAGGGTTTGTAGGCCAAACCTTTTCGATGCTACATCCAGTTTTGTGAGAAGACAGATTTTCAAGATGTCTCATGGTCTCACAAACAACGCTCTAGCTCTGCCACCCAGATGCGGAAGAGCAATATTGACGGATGCGTTGATTGAGACACAGACATCTCTAGCTTAAACAGAGATAATTCTCTTAAGATTTCCTGTAAGCACATTCGGAACCAGTCCAATCAGGCCCACAGTTGGGAAAGCATACAGAAACATGTCTGGCCACTTATGGACCATCGTGTCAAAACCTAGAGGAGCATTTTGATTTCGAAGAACAGGCCACAGTGTGCCTTGTCCTGTGATGCGTACAGATCGGCGGTAGCCCTGCCATAACGCCCCTACACCTCCTTCTGGATGAAGTCCCCACTCTCCTGATAGGGGATTCACCCACAACAGTAAATCTGAATCCAAGATCAGTCTGCCTGGCTGTTGCTCCATAGCAGGATCTCTTGAGCTACTTTTCAGTTGATATACACCACCGTAGACATATTGTCTGAACTGACTAGGACATGTTGGCCCTGTAGGAATGTACTGAAGTGCCTGAGGGCTAGTAATACAGTGTAGAGCTTGATAATGTTGATTTGTGCTTTACTCAGATGGTCTGACCAAACACCGTTCACCGTACGGCCTTCGTGAACTGACCCCCATCCCTGTAGTGACGCATTCCGTCATCACTACTTTGCAGAGAGAAACACACATCAGTACCGGTGGAGAGATGGGTTTAAGCGGAGTGAGAGACGGTCTCTCATGCGGAACTACCACAATCATGGAGGCCATGAGCCCAATACGCCTCAGATACATCCAGTATGTGACTGATGTTGTTGGGCAAAACACTGAGGCAGTGGCTAAAGGTTTTTGCTCTGCTCGACAGGCTACAGTCCAGAGACAATGCAAATAGATTTTGGTCAGTAAGAGCGAGCTTTTGGCATAATGTATCCTGAATCCTAGAGTGAGAAGGTGCAACAACATCTGGGTTTTGTGCTCCGCTGCCTTGGCTCGAGTGTCTGCCTCAGTCTTCTTTTTCTTAGACTCGAACCTGGCCTGTATCTCTGAATAGTCTGGTGGGATCGATCTGTCCATTTAGGATCTGTCTTTTCAGACACCCTTATATTGATCAGCCAGAGGGCTCACTGGCCGACAGTTGCATGTGCCATGTCCCTCCCAGAAGCCCAAGAGGTAAACTTGAGGGCCTGGGTGGGATGGTCAGCAAGGTGGCTTGACTTCGATAACTCCTCCCGGTCATTGGTGCCACCGTTGGCCAGGGAGTCGACCGAGAGTACGGCAGCTACATTAACGGAGCACCCTGCCTGAGCTGCAGATCGGTGGATCCTGTCAAACATGGCTGCGGTGGAGCGCTCGTTGGGATGAGAGAGTTTGGGGGCATAGGAAGAGGAGCTCAAACAGGAAAGGCTCCACGGGAGAAGTGCTGAACCATCCCAATGACTCCATAAATATCCAAGTGGGGTTAGTTAGGAGGAGGTGACTTAAGTGGCTCTGCCCAGGAAGACTCCACCAACAACACACAGTCTGGGAAGGCTTCTACACGTTGTCGGACGGATGTTGAATTACCCTGAGAGGGGATTCCATCCATCCTAGTCTTCTTCGTAGGCGGGGGCAACTTTGAGTTTGGTGGCAGCGCGTCCAATTGCCTCGAAGAAGAGGAAATTAGTAATTGACTCCTGCCCTACCTCCTCAGTTTGGCTGGGCAGCACAAGCTGAGCAGAAGAGAGCAACTGGTCAGAGAAGGAACTGCCTGATGCGACAAGAGACATGCTGTCATCCTTACTTCCGGATTCGTCTGAAAGGCCCTCCTCCCCGGGAAAAATGGGAATCTGGGCACTCAAGCAGCGGGAAAAAATTGACAGCTTCTCCCTTCTCTGGGACTTTGTTCTCAAAGGAGTCAACCTCGAGCTGAGTCAAGCTGAGCACAATACACACAGTTTGCGGGAGCAATAACAGCCACCAAAGCGTGCTCCATGCTGAGGCAGGTAGCACAGAACTGATGGGAATCAGACTGGGACAAGTAATGACTGCAATTGCCATGGCAAGCTTTGCTAGGCTTGTGCAGATTTCTCTCCCCCTTGGTGGTTTTATTAGTCTACATTGTTTTGACCGGAAGGACGAAAGCGGATGGAATTACTGCTAACTGAAGTTGGACAAGACACTGGGTAATCATAGCTGGAAGCCAGGTAAGCAGAAACAGAAAGCTTTATTTACCAGGTGAGTGGGAGATAAAGACAGTCTTTATACTTTCAGAGTAGTGCAACTAGCACTAGCAGAGATGTTAGCTAATTAGCTGGTTTTCAACACGAGTGACAATAGCTAGCTATTTCTAAGTGTCTTTTAACGCCAACTGCTGACTTGGCGTGTAAACCAAGCAACTCCAACAAAAAAAGCGCAGCTAGGCAATTATTTAACAGAAAGCTTTATTTGGCATGTAAACGAAGCAATTAGAGGTAAATACGTGCAGCTAGGTTTATCTTTTACAGGGGAATGTAAAAGGGATGGTACGTCAATAGTGCCCTGCTCGTGTTAGCCAAACTAACCCGATTGGGGGTTTATCCTAGAGGTTGCTAGCCAAAAACATGTGTGGCTAACTAGCTAGCTAGGACACTCGACAGTACTGCGCTGCGCCTTGGTCTGTCTACACCACACATCGTGACAGAATGAACCACTACCATACCAAGAATAAGCAGCGCTATACTGGAGAGCCGGAGTGGAGAGAGGAGGAACGTTGCCTTCAAGGGAAGTGGGATTTTTACGAGGAGCACCTCCAATCAATCTTCCCACTTCCCGAAGAGGAGTCCGGGCAGCAACATCCCTGAAAGGCTACCAGGCGGCGATCAAAGAAGAAAGGCCATCAACCAGAACCGAGTCAACCCCAGAACATGTTAGGAGAGGGGTTATGGGGTTGGTCAGGAAGGCTGGAGGAAGAACCCCTGCCTCTCTCATCGTGGGAGTTCGAAGGAGAGGATGAGTTCCGGTATGGCTATAACTGGGGAGGAGTCAAGGAGCCCCTGTATCTTCCATCTGAGGGAGTTAACGAACCGCATTGGTATCGAGAAGAAGAGGAGAGCCCACCACTTCGTCTTCCAATGGTCGATAATAGGGATTTTTCGATCGGCCACTGGAAGTACAAGCGAGGTGGTGGAGAGCCTGGATGGCTCTTCCTCCCAAGACGCTGCCGGACCTATTCCTTCAGAGGATGGAGGAGGAGGAAGACTTCGGCCGCAGATTGGCTCTCATAAAGGAGCGGCTGTCTCCTCTGTTTAAAGAACGGGAGAGGGAGAGGGCTTCTGAGCCTGTGACGGCTGCGCCTGTTCCCAGTCAGGTAAGGCCAGTGTCGGCTCCATGCACCAGACCACCGGTGCGCCCCCACACTCCAGTGATGGTTTGCAGCCCGGAGCCTCCAGGGACGGTCCGCAGCACGGAGCCTCCAGTGACGGTCCGTAGCCCAGGGGGTCCAGTGACGGTCCGCAGCCAGGAGTCTCCAGAGACGGTTCGCAGCCTGGAGCCTCCAGAGACGGTCCGCAGCCTGGAGCCTCCAGAGACGGTCCGCAGACTGGAGCCTCCAGAGACGGTCCGTAGCCCAGGGGGTCCAGTGACGGTCCGCAGCCAGGAGACTCCAGTGATGGTTCGCAGCCCGGAGACTCCAGTGATGGTCCACAGCCCAAGGTCTCCAGTGACGGCCTGCAGCCCTGAGCCTCCAGAGACGGTCCGCAGCCTGGAGCCTCCAGTGACTGTCCGTAGCCCAGGGTGTCGAGTGACAGTCCGCAGCCCGGAGACTCCAGTAACGGTTCGCAGCCCGGACACTCCAGTGACGGCTCACAGCCCAGGGTCTCCAGTGATGGCCTGCAGCCCGGAGCCTCCAGAGACGGTCCAGATTCCGGAGCCTCCCGTGACAGTCCAGATTCCGAAGCCTCCCGTGATGGTTCAGAGCCCGGAGCTTCCCATGACAGTCCAGAGCCCGGAGCCTCCCGTGACGGTCCAGATTCCGAAGCCTCCCGTGACGATTCAGAGCCCGGAGCTTCCCATGACAGTCCAGAGCCCGGAGCCTCCCGTGACGGTCCAGATTCCGGAGCCTCCCGTGACGGTCCAGATTTCGGAGCCTCCCGTGACGGTCCAGATTCCGGAGCCTCCCGTGATGGTCCAGATTCCGGAGCCTCCCGTGACGGCCCAGAGCCCGGAGCCTTCAGTAACGGTCCAGAGCCCGGAGCCTCCGGTGACGGTCCAGATTACAGTGCCTCCCGTGACGGTCCAGAGCCCGGAGCCTTCCGTGATGGTCCGGAGCCCGGAGCATTCCGTGAAGGTCTAGAGTCCAAAGCATTCCGTGACGGTCCAGATCCTGGAGTCCCCCCGTGAGAGTCCGCAGTCCGGAGCAGTCCGCTCCACCGGTGCCCAGTCCGGGGCCGGTAGCCAGCCCAGCTACGAGGCTGGAGAGCTTCTCTGCGCTGGTGCCCAGGCTGGGCACAGCTTTCAGCCCTGCTCCAAGGTTGGGGCCGTCCACTGGACCGGGGAATCAACAGGATCTGCCGTCCAGCCCCGATCCAGTGCTGGTGCGGTCTGCTCTAACGGTGTCCAGTCCGGATCCGGTCGCCTGCCCCGCTCCAGAGCCGGAGCTACCTACCACACCGGTGCCCAGTCCGGGTCCGGTCATCTGCCCTGCTCCTTGGCCGGAGTCGCCTGCCACACCGGTGCCCAGTCCGGGTCCGGTCGTCTGCCCTGCTCCATGGCTGGAGTCGCACGCCACACCATTGCCCATTCCAGGACCGGCCGTCTGCCACACACCTTTGTGTGGTTCATTATAGAGAGTGTCATTGGATGTACCTGGAGTGTTTAGTTCGGTACTAGTAAGTACATTATCTTGTTTTGTTGTTTTGAATATAGTTTAAGTGAATAAACATTATGTTCCAGTACAACTGCGCTGCGCCTTGGTCTGTCTACACCCCACATCGTGACAGCTAGCTAACTCCGAATGGTGGGGACCGACGGAGAGCTAGCGACAACGAGTAGAAGAAGCTAAAAGTAGTGGAAACCTGCTCTACCTGCTGGATCGAATTCCCGGTGCTATATAAAACCCCCCTTTGCTCTCAGAACAGCCTCAATTCATTGGGGCATGGACTCTACAAGGTGTTGAAAGCGTTCCACAGGGATGCTGGCCCACGTTGACTCCAAGTTGGCTGGATGTCCTTTGGGTGGTGGACCATTCTTGATACACACAGGAAACTGTTGAGCGTGAAAAATCCATCAGCGCTGCAGCTCTTGACATAAACCGGTGTGCCTGGCACCTACTACCATACCCCGTTCAAAGGCAATAACATTTTTTGTCTTGCCGATTCGCCCTCTGAATGTCACACATACACAATCCATGTCTCAATTATCTCAAGGCTTAAAAATCCTTCTTTAACCGGTCTCCTCTCCTTCAGCTACTCTGATTGAAGTGTATTTAACAAGTGACATCATTAAGGGATCATCACTTTCACTTGGATTCACCTGGTCAGTCAATGTCATGCAAAGAGCAGGTATTAATGTTTTGTATACTCAGGTTTATTTTGAATCGTACACATTTTGCAGCGAAAAGCTGAATTGCATCACATGTAGGCCTATGTACATTACCGGTCAAATGTTTTAGAACACCTACTCATTCAGGTTTTTCTTTATTTTTACTATTTTCGAAATTGTAGAATAATAGTGAAGACATCAAAATTATTAAATAATCATGTAGAAACTCAAAAAGTGTTAAGCAAATCAAAATATATTTTAAATTTGAGATTCTTCAAATAGCCACCCTTTGCCTTGATGACAGCTTTGCACACTTTTGGCCTTGTCTCAACCAGCTTCAAGAGGTAGTCACCTGGAATGCATTTCACTTAACAGGTGTGCCTTCTTAAATTAATTTGTGGAATTTCTTTCCTTCTTATTGCGTTTGAGCCAATCAGTTGTGAGAAGGTAGGGGTTATACAGAACATAGCCCTATTTGGTAAAAGACCAAGTCCATATTATGGCAAAAAACAGCTCAAATAAGCAAAGAGAAACGACAGTCCATCATTACTTTAAGACATAAATGTCAGTCAATACGGAAAATCTCAAGAACTTTGAAAGTTTCTTCAAGTGCAGTCGCAAAAACCATCAAGCATTATGATGAAACCAGCTCTCATGAGGACCGCCACAGAAATGGAAGACCCAGAGTTACCTCTGCTGCAGAGGATAAGTTCATTAAAGTTACCAGCCTCAGAAAATGTAACAAACACATCTCAACATCAACTGTTCAGCAGAGACTGTGTGAATCAGGCCTTCATGGTCAGTTTGCTGCAAAGAAACCAAAAACAATGATTGAATTCAACCATTATTGGGATCAAATACACATTTAGATTTGTGAACAGCCATCCACAACAACCACAATCCGTAAGGCGCAAATAGCTAAATGAGAGAGCAGCAGTGTGATTCACATCAATGTGCTATGTAGATCAATAATAAGTGATATCCGTATCACCGTCATCCTTACCTCGAAGCGTTTATTCAAGTTGGATACCGACAGCAGTCGCACCATTGGAAGACATAGCATGGACTGTAGCCTACAAAAGCCTATTCCTGCTCTTTTCCCACGATCCATCAAACATACTTGGTGTGTCATCATAGTGGTCTCGCTCAGGTGGAACAAACTTAAACTTGCACCTTTTTTCAATGCTGATTTGAATGTCATTGAGAAAACAGAGAAGTGTCAAAGATTTTTTTTCCGCAAACATTAAAAGTAATTCTCAAAGTAATCATCTAGTTTTTCAAAAGTATCTGTAATCTGATTACAATATTTTAGCTGGGAGCGTAACAGATTACAGTTACCGTTTTTTGTAATCCTTTACATTTATTCCGTTACTTCCCAATCCTGCAGGTGTGGAAATCAAGAAGCTGATTAAACAGCATGTTCATTACACAGGTGCACCTTGTGCTGGGGACAATAAAAGGCCACTCTAAAATATGCAGTTTTGTCACACAACACAATGTCACAGATGTCTCAAGTTTTGAGGGAGAGGGGGTCTCCCGAGTGGCGCAGCGGTCTAAGGCACTGCATCACAGTGCTAGAGGCAGTGCTGATGAAACTGTGGGTTTGCACAACAGAATAATTTCTGCACGGACTATCAGAAACCGACCCAGAGAAGCTCATCTGTGTACTCGTTGTCCCCACCAGGGTCTTGACCTGACTGCAGTTCGGCGTCGTTACCGACTTCAGTGGGAAAATGCTCTCCTTCGATGGCCACTGGTAGGCATACAGCGTATATGGCGTCGTGTTGGTGAGTGGTTTACTGATGTCAACGTTGTAAACAGAGTGCACCATGGTGGCAGTGGGCCTATGGTATGGGCAATTTCATTTTAACAATAGAAATTTGAAGAGAGCCTGAGGCCCATTGTCGTGCCATTCATCCGCAGCCATCACTTGTTGTTTCAGCAAGAATCCATGCCCCATGTCTCAAGGATCTGGAATTCCTGGAAGCTGAAAATATCCCAGTTCCTTCATGGCCTGCATACTCACCAGACATGTCACCCATTGAGCATGTTTGGGATGCTCTGGATCGAGGTGTACGACATCATGTTCTAGTCCCCGCCAATATCCAGCAACTTCGCACAGCCATTGAAGAGGATTGTGATAACATTCCACAGGCCACGATCAACTCTATGCGAAGGAGATGTGTCGCGCTGCATTACATAGAAGTGGGAGTCTCCTTGAGGAAACCAGACAAATTCTAAAATAGCTAATTTTCCATAACCTGTAGGTACTGTAGGTAGGTAGGTAGGCCTGGAGTCTGAAAAGGTAGTTCAGAGCTTCTGCTCTTCTCTATAGCCTGTAGGGAACACAATATATTTTCTATAGACTGGTGTTTTGCGTGTACTATTTAATGAAGCTGCCAGTGGAGAACATGTGAGGCATCTGTTTCTCAAACTAGACACTCTAATGTACTTGTCGTCTTGCTCAGTTGTGCACTGGGGCCTCCCACTCCTCTTTCTATTCTGGTTAGAGTAGTACACAGCGTTGTACGAGATCTACAGTTTCTTGGCAATTTCTCGCATGGAATAGCCTCAGAACAAGAATAGACTGCGAGTTTCAGAAGAAAGTGCTTTGTTTCTGGCCATGTTGAGCCTGTAATCGAATCCCCAAATGCTGATGCTCCAGATACTCAACTAGTCTAAAGAAGGCCAGTTTTATTGCTTCTTGAATCAGCACAACAGTTTTCAGCTGTGCTAACATAATTGCAAAAGGGTTTTCTAATGATCAATTAGCCTTTTAAAATGATAAACTCTGATTAGCTAACACAACATAGGCCCCCATTAAAAGCCGTTTCCAGCTACAATAGTCATTTACTAGTGTAGCCCACAGCCATATGGCATAGCCAGATCAGGGCGTAACATAACGACGGCTCAGAATATACTTTTCTATTCATCTGAAATAGGCTACATTTTCTTCATAACATAATGTTTCTTTAGACCTGCCTAAAATAAATTATGAATTTATTGTGATGGTGTAGGCTATGGATTTATTAGACCTTTTGAAATGTAGATGTTCCAAAGGTCCACATCAGTGGCTTGTAGGCTATGCATGGAAACCCGGAGATGCTAGACTTGTTCATGTTAATGAACGTTCAGTTATCGTGAGACTGGCAATTATTTGCATGTCAGTTACCGGCTGACAAATTTTCATGAGCGCCACAGCCCTATGGAGGGGAATGGGTGGGGTATATTCAAATGTAAAAACTGTAGTTTTTTTTGCAACAATTGTAATGTTTTTGCGGACATTAATTAAACGTAGCCAGTTCAGAAGGGAAACCCGAGTGTGGTGGAGTCTGGTGGCATCAGCTGATCACATCAGCGGATATTGCACCAATTGGATTCACATCCTACTTACATGTGGTCTATTGAAGTTGAACTTAAATTCAATTTATTTTGCAGACTGGTCTGGATTAATGTGCTTGTATACTGTAGCTACACCTTGCTGCTTTTCTGCTCGGAGCAAAACAGAGTATCTGCTAGCTCATTATTAGCATTTTACAATATAATTTCAGTCAATGTAGTTTTCGCTTCATCCTTATCGGCAGCAGTATATTCAGGCTCTGATTATTACCCATGTTTCTAATCATGTGTCATGCATTTTACATAGTTAGTCCCTCCCTATCGATCCATCTTGCATTCTAATAGTATTATTCTATTGACTGTTTAGTGACTCTATTGTATTGTATGCTAATTATTTCTAGTCATTTATTAGCTAGCTACTGTTATTAATTCATCTTCTGCTGGCATTTTTCTTCTTGTCGTACATACTAGTTATATTGTGTGTTATTATGCTGCAACTCTTAATGCTGTAGTGAATGCTCACACATTCAGGTGTTAGCTGATATTCTTTGCTTCTTTATCTGCACACAGTATCGCATTATGGCATGGCTGCCGATATTACATTGCATGTGCATGTTTAGGCTCCTTGCCGAGGTCAATGCTTGTGCTAATTCATGCATTGGCTGTTATGTCCTGTATCTTCTGCACATAATCGTTATGGCATGGCTGCTCTCATTGCTATTGCCAAGAGCACACAGTGAGATTGTGGTGTCATAGAGGCAAACACTTGCCACGCCTTCCACAGCATCTGCTTGGAGCATCGCAGTACAATGTCTGACAGATCCATTACCAGATGCTATGAGGCTTTATAACATGAACACTTAGTTTCACATTAATTTTGTCATGGCTGGTAGGCGCAGAGCTGTAGTAAATTGACATTCCTTTATTTGTTTTTTGAAAACAACAAAAAGGAAAGGAAGCAACCTTGAACTGTAGTGCAACATGCACAAACAATAACCCACACGCAGGTGGGAAACTCAACAAGGCGGGGGCTCCGACCCCAGAGCAGGACGTGGGACCCAGTCAGGCGGGAGCAGGACAGAGCTCCGCCCCAGGAGCAGGACTGATCACCGGGTCATTATCGCGTTTTACTGTCATCCATAGCTGTCGTTTACATATTTTACATCACTTTCTCAGACTTCTCCCCAGCTAATAGTGGTTGGATAATCGTTATTGGTTTATCCCAGATTGAGTAAAACAAAAAAGCATTCTTACAGTTATCTATGAAATAGTTCTGTCATCTTTCATTCTCGCTGTAGTGATTATGAAGTATCAGGTTAGGCAATATTTTACTATTATACTATATTCTAGGATTGTTGTAAGAAAGTTTACATGCGTTATCATGCATGCTTGTACATTGTGCATATGCAGGCATCTTATACCCCTGATGCAACTCACTCTGCTACAGTCATTTAACTGAGCGTGACTCATATCGACCACCATCGTGCTGGCTCAAATGCTGTGGGCCGCCAAATGCACTGTTCAGCAGTCGAGCAGTGTGATGTCCTGTGCTACTCGGATGGCGTCAGTTTGCCGCCGGATAAACATACTGGGTCCTTTCATTCTAGTAATCTATGTGGTATATTTCTTCTTATCAAGTCAACATCTTCTCTCATGGCTTACCGGAATATACTGTTAGACATAAGCTTCTAATTTTGTAGGCCTAGGTTTTAGATTATCATGTTACTCACTGTGCATGCTAAAGATGCATCAGCTACTTAGTAGTACCAGTAGTGACAGACTCTTTGGATAGGACAGGTGGTTTTTTAGTGGCAGGGACTGGGAGAGTAGTCAGGATAGAGGGAAAGATGGACGGAGTAAAGTACAGAGAGATCCTTGATGAAAACCTGCTCCAGAGTGCTCAGGGCCTCAGACGGGGGCGATGGTTCAACTTCCAACAGGATAATGACCATAAGGATACAAGACAACGCAGAAGTGGCTTTGGGACAATTCTCTGAATGTCCTTGAGTGGCCCAGCCAGAGCCCGGACTTGAACCTGATCGAACATCTCTGGAGAGACCTGAAAAGAGCTGTGCAGCGACCCTCCCCATCCAACCTGACAGAGCTTGAGAGGATATGCAGAGAAGAATGGGAGAAACTCCCCAAATACAGGTGTGCCAAGCTTGAAGCGCCATACCTGAGAAGACTCGAGGCTGTAATCGCTGCCAAAGGTGCTTCAACAAAGTACTGAGTAAAGGTTCTGAATACTTATCAAAACATTTTTTTTTTATAATTGTGCAAACATTTCTGAAAACTATTTTTGGCTTTTTCATTATGGGGTGTTGTGTGTAGATTGATGAGGAAACAAGAATAAGAATAACAATTAGAAAAAGTCTGTAATGTACCAAACTGTGGAAAAAGTAAAGGGGGCTGAATACTTTCCGAATGCACTTTAACTTCCTTTTAGTCACTGATCTGCAACACGGGGGCTCCACAAGGATGCCTGCTCAACCCCCTTCTGTACTCCCTGTTCTCCCATGATTGCGTGACCACGCACGTCTGCAACTCAATCATCATGTTTACAGGCTACACAACAGTGGTAGGCCGGATTACCAACAAAGACGAGACCGCCTACAGGGAGAAGGTGAGGGCCCTGGCGGAGTGGCGCCAGGAAATTAACCTCTTCCTCAACTTCAACAAAATGAAGGAGCTTATCGTGGACCTCAGGAGACAGCAGAGGGACCACGCCCCCATACACATTGATGGGACCGCAGTGGAGAGGCTAAAAAGCTTCAAGATCCTCTGTGTGCACATCACTGACAACCTGAAAAGGTCCATCCACACAGATAGTGTGGTGAAGAAGGCGTAGCAGCTCCTCTTCAACCTCAAGAGGCTGAAGAAATTTGTCTTAGCCCCTAAGACCCACACAAACTTCTACAGATGCACCATTGAGAGCATCCTGTCGGGCTGTATCACTGCCTGGTACGGCAACTTCACAGTTCGGAGGGTGGTGCGGTCAGCCCAACGCATCACCGGTGGTACACTGCCTACAGCACCTTGTGTCACAGGAAGGCAAAGAATATCGTCAAGGATCTCAGCCACCCGAGCCACAACCTGTTCACCCCACTACCATCTAGAAGACGGAGACAGTTCAAGTGCATCAAAGCTGGTATTGACTTTTAAATAGTCACCCCTAGCCGGCTTCCACCCAGTACCCTGCCCTGATCTTTAGTCACTGTTACTGGTCGGCTACCACCCGGTGCTCAACCCTGAACCTTAGAGACTGCTGCATTATGTACATAGTCATTGAACACTGGCCACTTTAATAATGTTAACATACTGTTTTACCCCCTTCATATGTATACTGACCAATACATTTAGATTTTATTTGAACCATGCATTTGTTATTACAATTTTAGTTAGGCAAAGGCATCCTTTCTTGATCTTGGTCCAATAGCAGGGATTCTGTTCGTCTAGGCTGTCAGGACCCTTCAGCATTTAGTCTGCTCAGGAATCCATCTGTCTGCCTCCTCTTCATGCTTTACGGAGAAGCGACCAACGGGCATATCGAAGAGTATCTCTAATCTCTCAGTAGTACATGTTTGAGTTCACTTAAGGCAATGGTGTTGGGTTTACATTACGCTTTGCCAGAGGCAGTCGTATGGCTTTATGGGTTCTTCAGTCTGAAATGCACAAAATGTTCCATCCTTTTAATCATGCACGATCTCTCAAGTTCTGATTGCATTATGGACACTCACATGCTAACAGTACTCCTGTACCCTCAGAGATGAAAGATTAGCAATGGAACACATACATTGTCATCGCTAGAACTAACACTGCCTTGTCCTCTGTTTCATATTATGCTACCTGCATGCTGAGCATGGGTAGCACCTGGCAAACCTCTGTTCAACATTGATGCTGGCATCCAATGACAAGACAGTGGAACACATCACGGCTCAGGTTCCTCCATCAGTGCTGCAGGCTAGCTCTGAGCTAATGGCTGCTCACTCCTGCATCGGCGCCGCTACTGCTTCTCAATCGGTCATGAGCCCATAATTTTACATTCAATTGGAATTCTGAGAGTGTGGAGCTTACATGAGTTCCTACACTAATGGCTAATATGATCATGATTGTGTCAGCCCTGTGGTCCAATAGCTATGTTGCTTCTGTCTTTTGTATTGCAATCTGATGTACAGTATAACACTGTTTTATAGCTACAGGTGGTAGGATGGCACCCGGTGGTGCATATATTTTGCAGGTGGTTGGCTGTGTTCTTATGTATAATCCTCATGAACCAAGATGGCAGCTCAACAGGGCACCCAGCCAAGATCAACAGGGCACCCAGCAGCGTGTCATATGAGAAATAATCATATGGCTGCATTAGCTCATGCTACACATAGTTAGTATTTACACACAGGCCTAGTAGTCAGTCATGTAATGGTAGAAAGACCTTCGCTCTTCGCTGGTCAATTTTGGACTCCCGAGTGGCGCAGCAGTCTAAGTGGCGCACTGCATCTCAGTGCTAGAGGCGTCACTACAGACACCCTGGTTTGAATCCAGGCTGTATCACAACCGGCCGTGATTGGGAGTCCCATACAGCGGTGCACAATTGGCCCAGCGTCGTCTGGGTTTGGCCGGTGTAGGCCGTCATTGTGAATAAGAATTTGTTCTTAATTGACTTTTTCTAGTTAAATAAAGGTTAAAAAAAAGAAAAGAGAGCTCTTGAACTGTGCATTCTTCCATACACATAGTTCATCTTCTGACTTGTGGTTCTGCTGTTTTGGGCGATTTTATATGGAATATGTGCTCACTGCCTGTAGTTATTTTATCATCTTCATATAACGCTTCGCTCTGACAGTGAGCTACCCTGAAGGAGCAGAGCCTAATGCAAGACTATGCATTGTAATATTTTCTAATAAATGGTTAAACGTACACATAGTGTTTCCTTTCTGAAATAAAGCATAGCCAGTTCAGGAGGGAAATCCAATTGTGGTGGCATCACACTCTACTTACATCCGGTCTATTTAAGTTGACCAGTTCTAGACATGCTTCCTCGATGCTGCATGTCACACGCATGCATGCCCTGGTGTCTCTGGCTGTAATTGCATTGCTGCTGTAACTTGCTGTTACTCGCTATGCTTGCTGTTTTCTCATATCCCACCACCACCTCAGCCTTCACCTGTATGGGTTCTGTGTTTCTTCCTTCAGGGGATTTGGTATAGCATATTATTGTCACTGCCTATAGTTATTTTATCATCTTTATATGACGCTTCGCCCTGGTAGTGAGTTACCCTGAAAGAGCAGAGCCTAACAGCAAGACTATGCATTGTAATATTTTCTAATAACTTGTTAAATGTACATGTGGTGTTTATTTTCTTCCTTCTTTTTATGTTAAGCTACAGTATATTGGGTAGGCTGTGTTGTATGCTAATGTAAGCATGTTCTGTATGCTTTCTTTGCATGCAGCGTATTATGTATGCTCTCTGCATGCTGTATTGTATGTCTGATTTTACTCCGCACCGCTATGAATTCAATTGAAGCTAAACCAATTAGTAAACTGTCATGGGCTTACTCACAAAATGCTCGCAGCTACTTGATATTGAAGTTCCCTGCAAGCCTATCCATAAACACACTCCATCCTAGGGGCAGGCTAATTTAAAGGTAGGTAGAGGATGTCATCAATTGTGAGCAAATCAGACAATGGTGAGTGGGAGGAGGAGGAGGAGGAGGAGGGGCAGGTGGGAGGAAGGGAAGTAGCGGTGGAGGCGATGGGGTAGGAGAAAAAGAAAAATAGAAAGATAATGATCATGACTTGGAGATAAAAGAAGCAATTATTTCAACCTAGTTCATCTCGTGTTGACATTCCAGTTAATTACCAAGTGCCTGGAGAGGACCAGGTTCCTGAGCAGGGGCATGACAAACACAGCTAGGAGAACCTGGGGTTTACTGCAGCACGGCAGCCAACAAGGGAGGGTTCTTACTCAGGGAGAGCCAACCTGGCTGCAGGTAACATTATCCCCAGCAGCCAGTGGTTTATCAGCTGCCCAGAATCAGCATCCATCAACAGGGCCACACTCAGGGTTCATCCCAAATGCCACCCTATTCCCTATAAAGTGCACTACTTTTTAACTAAACCGTATGGACCCTTGTGTAAAGTAGTGGACTATAAAGGTAATAGGGTGCGATTTGGGACGCACACACTCACCCCCACCACTCTCCCCCAACCTGTAAGGAAACAGTAGAGCACGGTAGAGGAAAATACCCCCGCTATCTATGCATGCATTTGAAGACAGGAAAGGACTCAAATTTATTAATTTCATTCCTACCATTCTGGCTAATGCACTTTTTCTGGGTCTGTCTGTGAAGGGATTAATGCTTAGTCATTCCTTAGATAGGGAGATGTGTGCTTGCATACCAGGGCGATTTGGCCATAGAGAATGAATGGTCTTTAATCTATGGTTATACTGAGGAATTGATCTGAAGATGGACAGTCAGTACATTTTGCACTTTTTTTAAAAGAGCCCTGTCGTGGCCAAAGGTTTTGAGAATAGTATTGGTATTGGTCTCCACAAAGTTTGCTGCGTCAGTGTTCTTAGATATTTATGTCAGTAGTTACTATGGTACACTGAAGTATAATTACAAGTATTCCATAAGTGTCAAAGGCTTTTATTGACAATGACATTCAGTTTATGCAAAGAGTCAATATTTGCAGTGTTGACCCTTCTTTTTCAAGACCTCTGCAATCCGCCCTGGCATGCTGTCAATTAACTTCTGGGCCACATCCTGACTGATGGCAGGCCATTCTTGCATAATCAATGCTTGGAGTTTGTCAGAAGTTGTGGGTTTTTGTTTGTCCACCCGCCTCTTGAGGATCGACCACAAGTTCTCAATGCGATTAAGGTCTGGGGAGTTTCCTGGCCATGGACACAAAATGTCGATGTTTTGTTCCCAGAGCCACTTAGTTATCACTTTTGCCTTATGGCAAGGTGCTCCATCATGCTGGAAAAGGCATTGGTCGTCACCAAACTGTTCTTGGATGATTGGGAGAAGTTGCTCTCAGAGGATGTGTTGGTACCATTCTATATTCATGGCTGTGTTCTTAGGCAAAATTGTGAGTGAGCCCACTCCCTTGGCTGAGAAGCAACACCACACATGAATTGTCTGAGGATGCTTTACTGTTGGCATGACACAGGACTGATGGTAGCGCTCACCTTGTCTTCTCCCGACAAGGTGTTTTCCGGATGGACCAAACAATCAGAAAGGGGATTCATCAGAGAAAATGACTCTACCCCACTCCTCAGTAGTCCAATCCCTGTACCTTTTGCAGAATATCAGTCTGTCCCTGATGTTTTTCCTGGAGAGAAGTGGCTTCTTTGCTGCCCTTCTTGACACCAGGCCATCCTCCAAAAGTCTTCGCCTCACTGTGCGTGCAGATGCACTCACACCTGCCTGCCGCCATTCCTGAGCAAGCTCTGCACTGGTGGTGCCCCGATCCCACAGCTGAATCAACTTTAGGAGACTGTCCTGGCGCTTGCTGGACTTTCTTGGGCACCCTGACGCCTTCTTCACAAATATTGAACCTCTCTCCTTGAAGTTCTTGATGATCCGATAAATGGTAGATTTAGGTGCAATCTTACCAGCAGCAATATCCTTGCCTGTGAAGTCCTTTTTGTGCAAAGCAATGATGACGGCACGTGTTTCCTTGCAGGTAACCATGGTTGACAGAGGAAGAACAAAGATTCCTCCTTTTAAAGCTTCCAGTCTGTTATTCTGACTCAATCAGCATGACAGAGTGATCTCCAGCCTTGTTCTAGTCAACACTCTCATCTGTGTTAACGAGACAATCACTGGCATGATGGCAGCTGGTCCTTTTGTGGCAGGGCTGTGGAAAGACAATCAATTCACCATAAATTTACCTCGACCAGGTGCTCCTCCTTTGCCCATTCATCCTTCCTTCAATTACAGTGGAGAGAACAAGTATTTGATACACTGCCGATTTTGCAGTGTTCCCACAAAGCATGTAGAAGTTTGTAATTTTTATCATAGGTACTCTTCAACTGTGAGTGACGGAATCTACAACAAAAATCCAGAAAATCACATTGTATGATTTTTAAGTAATTAATTTGCATTTTATTGCATGACATAAGTATTTGATACATCAGAAAAGCAGAACTTAATATTTGGTACAGAAACCTTTGTTTGCAATTACAGAGATCATACGTTTCCTGTAGTTCTTGACCAGGTTTGCACACACTGCAGCAGGGATTTTGGCCCACTCCTCCATACAGACCTTCTCCAGATCCTTCAGGTTTTGGGGCTGTCGCTGGGCAATACAGACTTTCAGCTCCCTCCAAAGCCACGAACCATCTTCAATGCTCTTACTTAGGGAAGGAGGTTGTTGGCCAAGATCTCGCAATACATGGCCCCATCCATCCTCCCCTCAATACGGTGCAGTCGTCCTGTCCGTTTTGCAGAAAAGCATCCCCAAAGAATGATGTTTCCACCTCCATGCTTCACGGTTGGGATGGTGTTCTTGGGGTTGTACTCATCCTTCTTCTTACTCCAAACACGGCGAGTGGAGTTTAGACCAAAAAGCTCTATTTTTGTCTCATCAGACCACATGACCTTCTCCCATTCCTCCTCTGGATCATCCAGATGGTCATTGGCAAACTTCAGATGGGCCTGGACATGCGCTGGCTTGAGCAGGGCGACCTTGCGTGCGCTGCAGGATTTTAATCCATGACGGCGTAGTGTGTTACTAATGGTTTTCTTTGAGACTGTGGTCCCAGCTCTCTTCAGGTCATTGACCAGGTCCTGCCATGTAGTTCTGGGCTGATCCCTCACCTTCCTCATGATCATTGATGCCCCACGAGGTGAGATCTTGCATGGTGCCCCAGACCGAGGGAGATTGACTGTCATCTTGAACTTCTTCCATTTTCTAATAATTGCGCCAACAGTTGTTGCCTTCTCACCAAGCTGCTTGCCTATTGTCCTGTAGCCCATCCCAGCCTTGTGCAGGTCTACAATTTTTTCCCTGATGTCCTTACACAGCTCTCTGGTCTTGGCCATTGTGGAGAGGTTGGAGTCTGTTTGATTGAGTGTGTGGGCAGGTGTCTTTTATACAGGTAACGAGTTCAAACAGGTGCAGTTAATACAGGTAATGAGTGGAGAACAGGAGGGCTTCTTAAAGAAAAACTAACAGGTCTGTGAGAGCCGGAATTCTTACTGGTTGGTAGGTGATCAAATACTTATGTCATGCAATAAAATGCTAATTGATTATTTAAAAATCATACAATGTGATTTTCTGGATTTTTGTTTTAGATTCCGTCTCTCACAGTTGAAGTGTACCTATGATAAAAAATTACAGACCTCTACATGCGTTGTAAGTAGGAAAACCTGCAAAATCGGCAGTGTATCAAATACTTGTTCTCCCCACTGTATGTGAAGTTTGCCAGTACCATTTGCTGAAAAGCAGCCCCACACCATGATGTTCCCACCTCCAAACTATACTGTTGGTATGGTGTTTTTAGGGTGATGTGCAGTGCCATTTCTCCTCCAAACATTGTGTGTATTATGACATCCAAACAGTTCAATTTTGCTCTCATCTGACCACACTATTTTCTCCCAGTATTTCACTGGCTTTTCCAAATGTTGTGCAGCAAACTTTAAACGAGCTTCAACATGCTTTTTTTTCAGCAATGGAGTCTTGCGTGGTGAGCGTGCATACAGGCCATGGCGGTGGAGTGCATTACTTACTGTTTTCTTTGAGACAACAGTACCTGCTAATTGCAGGTATTTTTGAAGCTCTCCACAAGTGTTCCTTGGCTCTTGGACAACTCTTCTGATTATTCTTTTCACTCCTCTGTCAGAAATCTTGCGAGGAGCACCTGGTCGAGGCAAATTAATGGTGAAATGATTGTCTTTCCACTTCCGAATTATGGCCCCAACAGTGCTCACTGGAACATTCAGAAGCTTAGAAATGCGCCTATAACCAATGCCATCATTATGTTTTGCAACAATTAGGTTGCGAAGGTCTTGAGACAGCTCTTTGCTTTTACCCATCATGAGATGTGTCTTGTGTGACACCTTGGCAATGATACCTTTTTGTAGGCCATCAGATGGGACTGAACCAGCTGATATTAATTTGCACTGACAGGGGGCTGGATTGCTTTTTAATTACTGATAGTTTTCAGCTGTTGTCTGGGCTTTCCATGCCTTTTTGAACCTCCCTTTCTTCATGTGTTCAATACTTTTTTCACATTATTACACATAACGTCTTTGTATGTATGGATTACTTGGGTTGTTACCAACATCTGGTGAAGATTTCATGTCAATAGCACCTTTGGAAATATATTTACTGAGAAAAATGGTGACGTGTTCAATACTTATTTCACCCGCTGTATGTCAGGGCGGCATTGGCTTGGGATAGAGTGGCATAGTAAGCTTTATAGTATACAGTATACACATAAGAGATTGGTGATGCAGAATGTAAACACGATTAAGTGACTAAGATACTGAAGAATAGTATAGCGTACAGTTTAAACATATGAGATGTGTAGTGCAAGATACGGAAACATTATTAAAGTGACTAGTGTTTCATCCTTAAGTGGCCGGTGATTTCTAATATATGCCTATAGGCAGCAGTCTCTGATGTGCTAGAGATGGTTGTTTAGCAGTCAGTGGCGAAGTATAGAGTACAATACAGTATATACATATGAGATGGGTGATGCAATATGTACACACAATTTGAGTGACTAAAATACCGTAGAATATTGTAGAGTGCAGTTTATACATAGAGTGATGCAGATACGGATACATTATTAAAGTAGCTAGTGTTCTATTCCTTAAAGTGGCCTGTGATTTCTAATCAGTGTCTATAGGCAGCCACCTCTGGTGTGCTAGTGATGGCTGTTTAGCAGTCTGATGGCCTTGAGATAGAAGGTGTTTTTCAGTCTCTCGGTCCCTGCTTTGATGCACAGGCAGTGGCTCGGGGGTTGATGTCTTTGATATTTTTTGGCCTGTGGCAACGGGTGCTGTAGGTGTCCAGGAGTTTTCCCCCAGTAATGCGTTGGGCAGACCGCACCACCCTCTGGAGAGCTTTGCTGTTATGGGCAATGAGTTTCCGTACCAGGCGGTAATGCAGCCCGACAGGATGCTCTCAATTGTGCATCTGTAGAAGTTTTGTGAGGGTTTGGGGTGATAAGCCACATTTCTTTAGCCTCTTGATCAGGGGGTGCTCCCTCTGCTGTTTCCTGAAGTCCATGATCATCTCCTTAGTTTTGCTCCTTAGTTTTGCTGATGTTGAGTGAGAGGTTATTTTCCTGGCACCACACTCCCAGAGCCATCACCTCCTCCCTGTAGGCTGTCTCATCGTTGTTGGTAATCAAGCATACTACTGTTGTGTCGTCTACAAACTTGATGATTGAGTTGGAGGCGTGCTTGGCCACGCAGTCATGGGTGAACAGGGTGTACAGGAGGGGGCTGAGCATGCACCCTTGTGGGGTCCCGGTGTTGAGGATCAGTGAGGAGGAGGTGTTGTTTCCTACCTTCACCACCTGAGGGAGACCCGTAAGGAAGTCCAGGATCCAGTTGCACAGGGCGGGGTTCAGACCCAGGGCCTCGTGCTTGATGATGAGCTTGGAGGGTACTATGGTGTTGAATGCAGAGCTATAGTCAATAAACAGTATTCTTACATAGGTATGCCTCTTATCCAGATGGGATAGGGCAGTGTGTAATGTGGTGGCGATTGCATTATCTGTGGATCTATTGGGGCAGTAAGCAAATTGGAGGGGGTCTAGGGTGGCAGGTAAGGTGGAGGTAATATGATCCTTGACTAGTCTCTCAAAGCACTTCATGATGACAGAGGTGAGTGCTACAGGGCGATAGTCATCTAGTTCAGTTACCTTTGCTTTCTTAGGTACAGGAACAATGGTGGCCATCTTGAAGCATGTGGGGACAACAGATAGGAATAGGGAGAGATTGAATATATCTGTACACAACAGCCAGCTGGTCTGCGCATGCTCTGAGGACGAGCCTAGAGATACCAACTGGGCCAGCAGCCTTGCAAGGGTTAACGCATTTCTGTGTATGTGTGTGAGTGTGTGCGTACGTGTGTGCGTACTCTTATTGAATATCTCTAATAAGGTGGAAACATAGTTGATGAACCTGGCTGGGATCAAGCCTCACTGGTCCACCTCACCATGACCTAAATTCAAAGTTAATCCCATCTCAACTGTGCTTCCTAGAAAGGTAAACATTTATAAATGTGAGGATTAGATATATCCAAATAGGTGAAATCCAGGACATAATGATATGATCAATATAAAATATGGCTGTGGAAATATTTTCCTTTCCTTTTACACACTCACACACACACACCTTAACACGCCTTGTGTGTTAAGGTGATTTTTAGTGCTGAATGCTTTTCTCAGGTTAAAGAACTTGGAATTCTACAAGTAGACTGTATCCAACATTAAGCGAACCTCCCAATACGATCTTTTCTGGGGTACGATATGTAATATGGAATAGGGTTTCAAATAATCCTATACAGGTCAGGAGATAAAATGTAATGCCTGAATAAATATGCACATATAGACTGCTGTTTTCCACCTTTCCATATAAAAGATCTGCATGCTTTTGGAAAGAGGCTACTCTATTTTCTCCACACAATCAATCATTTCATTCACCATCTGTCATATATACCCACATACAGTATACTTACATTTCGGTCTAAAACATATAATTTCAAAGAGCATCAATATAACACAGGCATCTATGTAATCTCCAGTATTTTAACTTGTACAGAAAAAATAGATCCCTCTCAATATTGTTTTTGGTATGACATCACCATGCACCATTTCAGTTAGTGACACAGTGAAGCTCCCTGCAGCTTTTAATTAATTTAATCACAGCGTTAACCATAACAACAACTCTCTTGTGCAACGGCAAAGAGTCTCCCTGAAATGCCTGTGTTTGTCAGGTGAGCGAGTCAAGACAGAAACGACATGACGGATAGCTGACTAATATCGGAGAGGAAACGATGAATGAGGGTTCTTGCCCCTCCACGTGAAACCCACTAGTAATTTCCTCAGGTCATCTGCACTTAACACATTTTTCATGTGTATAGGAAAAACCAAAGGGGGTCACATGATAAGAGGCCATACAACACCACCCACCACCGAGAGATTGATGGCTAAAGTGGAGGGGCTGTGAAATCTATGTTATCTCTCGCATACTACCGGTACTTACAAACGAATGAGTGCGGGGGGTTTGCAAGAGATAAAGTGTACAGATTTTCATCTTATCTACTAATCTATTAGTCGTAATTAATTCAACGTGGCACCTTGAACATACACAGCAAATTTGCCGGTGTTAAAATCTTGGTGTTGAGGTAAAAAGTGTTGTGAGTTTGATATCTGAGTGTTGATTCTAATGGGTTCAACACCAGTGGGATTGAAATTGACACCACCTGCAGTGAATAAATTAAGTGTTATTTGAATCTCAGTGGCATCATCACCACATGGTTTGTTGTTATTCAACTGCATTGAGTTAATTTCTGTTAACTCTCTCAGAATGAAAAGGACATGGGAGGTTGCAAGCCAGCATTATGTGACTTGCCAATGTGGCCTGCAAACCAGGAGTTTCAGACCACTGTGTTAGGGTAAAGCTAGGCTGTTGGGTATTGTAAAAAAAAATGTATCATCATAAATAATTCAATTTATATGATAAAATATTAACTTACGCACTCAGTTGGTGAAGGCTACATAAATGAAAGCCATTGAACGCAACAATAATGTATCTGGCGCTAGTAAACACAGTCATGGGTGCTACTGGTACCTCAAATATTCACTCGAAAGGCACCCTTGTAAAAAAAATAAGTGTTACAGTGTTAAAACACCCACAAATGATTTACTGTAACAACAAATTAGTTACTATAACACCACAGGTGTAGCTAGAGGACTGATATCTGCAGGAGTGATGAGTATCATTTAACAGTGCCCTTAGAAAGTATTCACACCCCTTGACTTTTTCCACATTTTGTTGTGTTACAGCCTGAATTTAAAATAGATTAAATTGAGATTTTGTGTGGACTGGTCTACACACAATACCCCATAATGTTAAAGTGGAATTAGGTTTTTATAAATATTTTCAAGTTAATAAAAAATGAAAAGCTGAAATGTCTTGAGTCAGTAAGTATACAACCCCTTTGTTAAGGAGTAAAAATATACTTAACAAGTCGTATAATACGTTTCATGGACTCACTCTGTGTGCAATAATAGTGTTTAACATGATTTTTGAATGACTACCCCATCTCTGTACCCCACACATACAGTTATCTGTAAGGTCCCTCAGTTGGGGATGTTCTCCAATGCCTCCCAAAGAAGGGCATCTATTGGTAGATGGGTAAAAAATTAAAAGGCAGACATTGAATATCCTGGTGAAGTTATTCATTACACTTTGGATGGTGTATCAATAGACCGTGTTACTGTAAAGATACAGGAATCCTTCCTAACTCAGTTGCTGGAGAGGAAGTAAACTGCTCAGGGATGTCACCATGAGGCCAATGGTGATTCTAAAACAGTTTAATGGGTGTGATAGGAGAACAACTGAGGATGGATCAACAACATTGTAAATGACAGTCAACATAAGGAAGCTTGTACAGAATAAAAATATTTTAAAACATGCATCCTGTTTGCAACAAGGTACTAGAGTAAAACTGCAAAAATTGTGGCAAAGAAATTAACTTTATGTCCTTAATACAAAGCATTATGTTTGGGGCAAAACCAACACAACACATCACTGAGTACCACTCTTCATATTTTCAAGCATGGTGGTGACTGCATCATGTTATAGGTATGCTTGTTATCGTCAAGGAACAGTGGTGAAAAAGTTCCCAATTGTCATTCTTGAGTAAAAGTAAAGTATAGAAAATGACTCAAGTAAAAGTGAAAGTCACCCAGTAAAGTCAGTAAAGTCAAAAAGTATTTGGTTTTAAATATACTTAAGTATCAAAAGTAAAAGTATAAATCATTTCAAATTCCTTATATTAAGCAAACCAGGTGGCACCATTTTCTTGTTTTGTGTATTTATTTACAGATAGCCAGGGGCACACTCCAACACTTGGATATAATTTACAAACACTGCCAGATCAGAGGCAGTAGGGATGACCAAGGATGCTCTCTTGATAAGTGAGTGAATTGGGCCATTGTCCTTTCCTACTAAGCATTCAACATGTAAAGAGTACTTTTGGGTGTCAGGGAAAATGCATGGAGTAAAAAGTGCATAATTGTCTTCACGAATGTAGTGAAGTAAAAGTAAAAGTTGTCTAAAATATAAATAGTAAAGTACAGATACCCCCCAAAAATGACTTAAGTAGTACCTTAAAGTATTTTTACTTAGGTACTTTACACCACTGGCAAGGAATAGGCAGTTGATATAGAATAAAAACAAAGGGAATACAGCTAAGCACACAAAAACCTAGAGGAAAACCTGGTACTGCTGACTGCTATTAATTTGCAGATGATTGTTTACACAGGATTAATGGGCAGGGCAATTTGTGACTGTTGTTGCTTTGGTAATCAGTGGCTGTATAGGAGTGGTTTCTCCTCTCCTAGGCTATAAGCAATCATTAGCGGGAGGTGTGCTCGTCACCTTTGCAAGGCAATAGCAATTAGTATTAGTACTTCAGTCTGCCCTGTTTTCTTAAAGGCAGCTGTAACCGGCGCTCGTGTCAGAAGCTGTTCTGCCGAGTTATTCTGCCAAGTTATTTGAGGAAGGAAAGAGAAAAGAAGGTTGACGACAGCATCAACATTCCCTCTTAATCTTTATGGAATGGTCTGCCTATCCATGTGAGTGACGCAGACTCTGTCTCGACCTTTAAGTCTTTACTGAAGACTCATCTCTTCAGTAGGTCCTATGATTGAGTGTAGTCTGGCCCAGGGGTGCAAGGGTGAATGGCAAGGTACTGGAGCGACGAACTACCCTTACTGTCTCTGCCTGGCCGGTTCCCGTCTCTCCATTGGGATTCTCTGCCTCTGCCTGACCCTATTACGGGGGCTGAGTCACTGGCTTACTGGTGCTTTCCATGCCATCCCTAGGAGGGGTGCGTCACTTCCTGTCCGGTTTGTCACCCCCTCGGGCTTGTGCAGTGGAGGGGATCTTTTGTGGGCTATACTCAGCCTGTGGGCTATACTCAGGGTAGCCAGTTGGTGGTTGTTGATATCCCTCTATTGGTGTGGGGGCTGTGCTTTGGCAGAGTGGGTGAGGTTATATCCTGCCTGGTTGGCCCTGTCCGGCGGTATTGTTGGGGGTATTGTCGGAGGGGGCCACAGTGTCTCCTGACCTCCCCTGTCTCAGCCTCCAGTATCTATGCTGCAATAGTCTATGTGCCAGGGGGCTAGGGTCAGTTTGTTAAATCTGATGTTATTATCCGGTGTCTTGTGTGAATTTAAGTATGCTCCCTCTAATTCTCTCTCTCTCCCACTCTACCTCCTCTCCCAGAGGACCTGAGCCTACCCGGAGGCTATGAAAAGCCAAGTGACATTCACTCCTGATATATTTACCTGTTGCAACCTCTACAACCACTATTATTATTATTATTTGACCCTGCTGGTCATCTATGAACATTTGAACATCTTGGAGAAAGAACTGGCCTTAATGGCCATGAATTGTTGGCACAGCCAGAAGAGGACTGGCCACCTCTCAGAGCCTGGTTCTCTGAGGGTTTTTTCCTAGGTTTTGCCTTTCTAGGGAGATTTTCCTAGCCACCGTGCTTCTACATCTGCATTGCTTGCTGTTTGGGGTTTTAGGCTGGGTTTCTGTATAGCACTTTGTGACATCGGCTGATGTAAAAAGGGCTTTATAAATACATGTGATTTGATTTGATTTGATACCTCACCACTGGCTACATCCACTCTTACTTCAAAATGGCCTGAGTAGCTCCCCTTCTCAAAAAACCAACACTCAACTATTCTGATGTCAGAAAATACAGACCGGTATCTCTCCGCACTGCCAAAACTGACTCTCTCCTCTGCACACTCTTGGATTGCATCCTACCTGGCAGGCCATATGTTAAAAACCCTACACCACAACCCAAGCACTCCCTTCTGCCACCTCTGGTCTCCCTCCCACCCTAGTCCAAGCTCTTCTCTGTCCTGGCACCCCAATGGTCAAACCAGCTTCCCCCTGAAGCTAGGATAGCAGAGTTCCTGCCCAGAACCCCCCTTACTTACTGTGACACATTTAACACTGTGGGTGTTAAAATTCTGATCGCAAATTTGCTGCGTAGTTTCCTTGTTTACTACTGTAACACTGGGAAATTGCTGAAGGGAAGTCAGCAAGTGTATGCATGGCTTCCCAAAGCCTGGATGTTTCCCAAATGGCACTATATTCCCTATATAGTGCCCATAGAGCTCTGGTCAAAAGTAGTACACTATGTAGTGAATAGGATGCCATTTGAGACGCAATCACTGTGTCAGTCAGTCAGATGGGTCTTGTATGGGGATGTTTTCTCTTATGTAAAAAAATAATAACGTCAATGTGGACATACAGCAGAGCCGCAATGCGGACACACACCTGAAGCTCTGTACCTTCCTCACCAGATGTTTAACTCCTCGTTACTCAGATTAGAAACATCCAACTCTCTCTTGCTTCTGCTGCTGGCTGCAATGTTGCTGCGGTGACCTCAGTTTGTTAACACCCCTCCTGTGACAATGCCAACTGATGAATGATGTCATCCAGCCATTCCTAAACATACCTCTCCATTTGTGACTTCCTAGGTCCCCCATGATTCATAGTTTGCGTCCCAAATGGCACCCTATTCTCTTTTTAGTGCACTACAAAGGGAATAGGGTGCCATTGGGGATGCTTATTTTCTTCAGGGGGAATGTCATGCGGGCTGTGTTCGACCAATCAGGAAACAGAGCTTATTAACCCTGGCTGGCATGATTTACTGGTTGCATGAATTAATAATCAACCATAGGAGGGTGTAGGGAGTTCACATTATGGTGACGTCCCTATAACGTTGATGCTGTCAGTTAAACGTCATTCTCTCATAAATGTTGTTGATGACTGTCAAAGTCAATGACTCAAGGTCTGTGAAATTGAAAAATGTTTTTTTGCACTTCTTACAATGGCAAGAAGATACCTGACATGGTTATTTTTAGATGACCAATATAAAACATCTGTCACAGGTGCCTACAGACCGGAAAACCCCTGAAATGCGTGACTTAAGGCATCAGCATGCTTCAGTTGTGTGCTCGTTCGCCTAGTTTGCTTGAAAAAAGAGAAAAAAGCGTCAATAGTAATGTTTGTCCATTTTGAGATTCCGTAGCCAGTATACTTCCTCAAAAAAAATTACTCAAGAAATCTGTCAATAACTTTTAGGTTTTTGCCAAGGAGATCTTAGTCGCACAATTTTACATCTAACTAAGAATCCCTACTCTTGACCAATGACAGATGAACCGGCGTAGACTTCGGCTACCAACTTCGGCTACCGACTTTGGTTACCGACTTCGGCTTGCCTCAAGAAAATAATAGTGTGTGCCCGAACATAATTTCCTCCATTGCAGGAAAGTTCTCCTGCAACAGGGTGATCAAATTAAGATCCTACATCTGTACAAGTAGTACGTATTCAGGGCACCACAACCTCAATATCACACCCCTTTTTGAATCTACTTTTCCAAAACAGCTAGCGAAATCATGCTTAAAATCTCCCATCAGGCCTGATATTCCCTACTTGTTAGTTGCTCATTATATCACTGTATGATAGATATACTGTAACTCAGCAGGGAGGCTGAAGCTACTCAAAGAAGTTCTGTATGTCTGGTCGTTATTCATTGACAAGACAGGGCTGTTGTTTGCAGATTATTTGCCGCTGATCATTATGTGGTATGTAGTAGAGGGAATGGAGTGAGCGACTCATAATGTGTCCCAAATGTTACCCTGTTCCCTATGGGCCCTGGGAATAGGGTGCCATTTGGGATGCATCAAATGTAAGATTCTCAGCTGTGCTGGCGGATGCCACCATGAAGGAAATATACTCAGACAGATCTCTGTCCTGTGGTTACCCCGCAAGGTCATCCGGGGTCTAAAAGGAAGGCAGCGATGAGCAGGAAGGACATGAGATGAGACACATTAGTTGAATTTATGTAGCTAGGTACGATGACATCTTGATTACGATCATCTTGCCATTTATTCCCCCCCCACTCCCTCTCGCACATGTTAAGTACATGGGGATGTGTGAAACATACTCCTCAGCCTGAAGTGTCCCCACTTGCACCACCGAATAGCTATCGTTTCGGTGGCACCGACTATTAAGACAGTTCGTGAGGGTGGTCATGTGTGCTAGCAAAGCAAAGGTCATGGGTTTGAGCCTTAGTGTGAGCCGAATCAATTGGCATGCGCTAAGCAAGCAGTGTGACGTCCGTTATAGATGCACGCAAGCACACACATGCACACACAGTGTGAATTACGGGAGACATCCAACAAAGTCAAACTTTGGGGGAGGTGGGTCTCTAAATAATACTTTAACCATTCTCCTATTTGTTTACAATGCAATTTGTACTGCTACAGTTGGAAATATTAACCCAATGAGTCCCACCGTAACGCCAGCGCCCCTTTTAAACATTGTGTGTTTGAGCTACAGACTACCATTGTCTATTTCTCCTATATCCGTAGATACCACCCATTAGTCTGTGTGATTAATGGCGGCTGAGCTAAAGCAGTGTTTGGGAGACAAGGGCAGATCCCGAAGTGGCCCGAGCTGGATCTTTTAAAAATAAAATCTGTAAAGTCTGAATGTTTTGAGCTACAAACTATTAAAAGCTATCTATGAAAAGCTGAGGCTCTCAGGAACACACACGTAATATGTTTTGCTATATGACCCTCACAAGCTACAAAATAGTAATTAAAAGGTAAGGTTTTATCTACATAGAAGAGCATAGGAAATCGAATCAAATTTTATAGAAAATCAAATCCAATTTTGTTTGTCACGTGCCGAATACAACAGGTGTAGACCTTACAGTGAAATGCTTACTTACCAGCCCTTAACCAACAATGCAGTTTTAAGAAAAATAAGTGTTAAGTAAAAACTAGATAAGTAAAAAATAAGTATAACAAATAATTAAAGAGCAGCAGTAAAATAACAATAACGAGGCTATATACAGGGGTACCGGTACAGAGTCAATGTGCGGGGGCACCGGTTAGTCAAGGTAATTGAGGTAATATGTACATGTGAGTAGAGTTAAAGTGACTATGCATAGATAATAAACAGAGAGTAGCAGCAGTTTCCATTCCAGGCAGTGATGCAACCATCAGGATGCTCTCGATGGTGCAGCTGTTTAACTTTTTGAGGGTATGAGGACCCATGCCAAATACTATAATAAACTCACATAGTTACAGCATTCATATAAATTCCTTTTGATCAGGTTTTTGCTTTGGCAGACTTTTTTATTTGTCAATAAAACTCATGAATGCCACTATTTATGTCAAATTATTTAGTGTTCTACTTGTAGCCCTGGTTGCCCTAAAAAGAACATGGTAAAACACTTAATTGTGAGTCTAAATAAAAGGACTGTACATGAAGATAAATGAAAGTCAGATAAATTATAAGTTGATTTTTGTTGGTGTCTCGGACTGAAAATAAAAGCTTATTCCAAATTAAACTAACACCCCCACCTCTATATGTGTCATGGTTTAAACATTTTTCCCCCATGTGTCTGCAAAGTCCCACCAAAGATGGTGGATAGATAGTTCACCTAGGCCTTTTACCATTGAAAAAATGTAACAGAGTGGACGAACATGCTCAGGTAGCCTACGTTTTTAAGTGATTTGTTTGACAATAAGATTAAAACATCATGACTGTTTGTGTGTTCATGCCAAATTAAAAGTTAATAAAGAAAACCCATAAAAAATGTTTTTGCATGCGCAAATGCGTGCAAACATAGGTATTCCCATGAAAGAAACGAGACCCCGCCTAAATATCACAGTATAATTCGCACACTACACACACGACTCCTTTCCTTCTCTCCTTCTGCGGTTCTCTGTGAGTGTTTCCAGCTGCTGATACGTATTGAATATCCCCCTATTGGGGCGGCAGGTAGCCGAGTGGTTTGAGTGTTGGTCCAGTAACTGAAAGGTTGCTGGATTGAACCCCTGAGCTGACAAGGTAAAAAAAAAAATCGTTCTGCCCCTGAACAAGGCAGTTAACCCACTGTTCCTAGACTGTCATTGTAAATAAGAATGGGTTCTTAACTGACTTGCCTAGTTAAATAAATAAAAATATTCTGGTGGAATGAATGCCAGTTTTCTCCAGTCTCTCCACCTCTGTTGTCCCACCAACCCTACCTGCTTAACTAAACTCCCTCCATTTGATTTTCCATTCTCAGCTGGAAGGATGTGGGTGATGATATCACACATGGTCTACAGTATAGTAGGCCTGTGTCCAAAATGGCACCCTATGGGCCTTGGTACAGTAGGGCTGTGTCCAAAATGGCACTCTATGGGCCTTGGTCAAAAGTATTGAACTAAATAGGGAAAAGGTGCCATTTGGGATGCAAACTAGGTATAAGGGGCCAATGAGGGGCCCCCACAGCTGCCTTTAAAACAGCACAGGAAATTGACTTCTTTGTCAAAGACAGTTTTAAGTGGAGGCTTTCCATTAAAATAAGCATAAAGGCCAGCTAGAAGCATAGCTTCAGATGTGTAGACGGAGGAAGTCAGGAGTGAGATATTACAATTGTGAGTTGCAAGGAGGACTGGCCAACCCTCACGAAGGCTGCTAGTTATGAAATCACCCACACAAAAGAACAGTAGTACAGTTGTTTTTTTTGGTAGCTGAATCGTTTCTTTGCTTTGTTGAGATTGCCAGGGCAGGTTGAATACAGAAATAAGCAGATAACCGAGGCTCAAAATGGAGGAGCTGGTTGGCCCAGAGAGATGTAATAGTGAAATCCTATTATAACATGACTAGAGCAGTGGGAGGGCTCTTTTGGTGCAACTAGGCTTACATACGCAATTCCGAGGCAGGCTCAGGCTGGGAGGAGGAGCAGGCTTCTGGGCTCCCGTCAATAGGATGAATGGCATAACCACAGCTGCTGAAGGTACATTCAGGGCTTTTGGAGAGATCTTGATTGCCTGACTGAAGTAGAGCTCCACATTAAGAAAAGACTCTAAGACCCTTTTGTCACCCCTTCTCAGGGCTGAGGCAAACAGTGGTGTGTGGGTGGATCCAGGGCCACAGCTGTTCCGGCTGCAACAAGAGGGAGAGGCTGTGTCTGTGGCTGTCTGTGAACCAGAGAACTGTTGGTTACACTGACAGAGAAGTTATAGACTACTAGAGCATATATTATTTGTTCTGACAGTCACCACAGAGAGAGGGAAGAGACTGGGAAAAGGTAAAAGAATAATGTTTTGAAATGCAATTCAAAAGCTATGAAATGTCCTGAGTCCCAGGGCCAGGAGAGGTGTGACAGACAATCCAACACATTCCCCAACACAGTGATCTGTGGAGAAAGAGTTAACAATCTATATCATGAGCTTGTTTCACCGCATTCCTACGCGAGGTCTTTCTGTGGTAGGCATGAACTTGGTATGTATCCCTATTCTCTACATAACGCACCCGTTAGGCCCTGGTCAAAACTAATGCAATCAATAGGGAATAGGAGGCAATTTTAGATGTGACCCTGGTCCCTGTTCCATGCAGGCTGCTCTGTATTGCGTATGCTGCCGTCCAGGGCCTAGCCAAGCCGGCAGCTCATCAAAGTGACAGGCCAGCACTGAAACAGCCCAGTCAGGAGCCCAGAAGATATTACAAGCCTCAGATGGGTGTGAAATATATGTCAGAAAGTCCAGTAAATGCCTCTGTCTTTTTCTCTCTACTTGTTTTTTGCTAATGTTAGAAAATGACACAACCTATTGAAACATTCTGGGAACCTTTAAAGAACAGAAGAAATATGTTCTGGGAACGTTCTTGTAACATCAAGTGAATGTTTTTTGCACCCTAAAAGAAACATTGTAGAATCATCCGCACAACTGGACAGTTTTGTGTTTTCTTTAGAACACATCTTTTGCGATGTCCCCACAATGTTCTCACCAGACTTTTCACACAACTTAAAGAAACATTCTAGGAACCTTTAAAGAACCGATTAAATGTGTTCTGGGAACGTTCTTGCAACATCAGGCAAATGTTTTATACAAAGATTCTATAATCATCACCACGACTGGACAGTTTTTGTCTTATGAGAACATTTGCAGCGACCTAACAGGAGTTCAGAATACTACAACATCCCCAGTGTTCAAGAGGCCTCTGAAAAAGAGAGAAAATTAAGAGCAAAATAGAGAAAAAGGAAAGAAAGATATAAATAGATAAAGAAGTGATCTGCAATCCCCCATTTTATCTGAATTTATCCTACACAAGTGAGTCTGGGGCTGTAAGCTGTCGAGAATAATGACCCCATTGATTTCCTATGCAACTCCTATTGACTTCCCTTCTGCTATAATGTATCTGGAAAAACAATAGGACCCCAATACAAATTAGAGTTACTGTTAGGGAGCTCCACTCAATGTGTCACAAGGCAAGAGACAAACATAAATAAGCCAAGGAGCATAGTTTAACCCATAGAATAAGAATTAAGGTCAGAGGTTCCAAGCCTGTTCTACTCATTCTATTTCTTTGGTTTCCCCCTAATGTGGAGTACTGTTTTGGAATAGAGAGCCATAGTAATGCCGTCTTTTTGTAGGCACTAACTCCGCCATTGAACAAAGACTATGGGGTAATAATTTGAGTTTTTATAGGGTATTTGAATAAACGCCGAAAATTCGGTCTGTGGTAAACTCAGGCTTAGGAGATGTGGTTCTATAAGATCATTTTCATCAGCTAACGTCACTTTTTGTGGATTATGAAGCATTTATGGGTTAGGGTTAGGGGTAGGGTATAAAGCACAAAGGATTCTTATTCATAATGGGCTTGCTAACTGACATATTATTTCATAGAACAAAACATACAAGATATCCTAAACCTGTGTTTACATTAGACCTTATTTTCGGCATTGATCCCAAAACCCATTGTTTCCCCATACATTTTCCCCATAGGAATGGTTGAACGAACCAAAGGTAACTAATTTCAGTTTTTTAGGAATACAAACTGGCGAGCTCTATAGGCTAGGCAGTGGGGTGGATCTGAGTTTTCTATTTAATCTGACCCCCCAAGTCATGTGATTCTGTGGCGGTGTGGCAGTAACCCAAATAAACATGTCAGGGACATTTCCTGATTAAAGTTAAATGGAGGAAGTACATGGGTGTAGTGAGGCCAGTAGCTGTCCAGGGGTAATATACTGATCGCCACTACCGAGTGAGGGTGAATAGTCTGGGTCCTTTCCCACAGTACAGTATAGCAAACCAGGGTTCAAATACTATTTAAAAAATGTAAATACTTTCACCCTCAATCAAACTTACTGTTTGATTGAGCCTGCCTACAGTGGCAGGTGGGCGGGGGTTGTACTTTTTGGGACTATTCCATTGTTTCCATTCCACCAGCTAGGCAAGCTCAGTTGAGCTCAGATTTAAAATATTAATTTGAACCCAGATCTGCATTGTAGATGGGTTCACGGTATGGTATGAACAGAGTCAATATTTGTGGCACAGCTCATACAGCCTCACTAGCAAGTTCCAGACACTAGCTCCTAATGTAGTTACCACTGTAACAGCCCCACAAGGTGAGATCCATCACTATACTCACCTTTCAGTTTAATTCAAGAAGGGCCCTTAACATGAAAAACTGCTGTGAAGGAACACAGCAGGGATCCACCAAGTCAAACACATCTTTCTCTCAACACCTCATCAGGACATTCAGTTATCAGATAAGTACCACAGCAGAGATAGATAGGATCCACTCAGGGACATTTGCCTCGGTCTCCCTCTGCAAACAAACACCTCAGTGCGACTCAGCCAAAGATTGAGTCTGATATCCTTTAATAGCTCTCACCTCAAGCAGCCCTTCTTCCCCATTCGTCTCTGCTAGTGTCCCAAATGGTACCCTATTCCCTACTTAGTGCACTAATATTGACCAGGGCCCTATGGTAAGTAGTGCACTATATAGGTAATAGGGTGCCATTTGACACAGGACCTCTGACTTGAGGCTGTGGTTAGACAACATTAAATCAGGTAGACAACCGAGACAATTCCATTATGTGTCTGGATGAAGTTGGCAGACGAACGGGAAGGCGGAGGAGTTGAGCTCCACATGCTCAAATGCAAATCGAGGAGGCAACCTCGACGGGGGACCGCTAAGTGTGTTTGAATTATTCTGAGGAGAAATTAATGGTTATGGCACTTTATACAGGGTTCTCCTCCATCTTTCATGTGTTGTACTTAGATTTTTGCCATGCTTGTTTGGAGATGGAAAATAAACATTGGAACTACTTTTTATGTTTAAACCAGAGGAGGCTGGTGGGAGGAGCTATAGGAGGACAGGCTTATTGTAATGTTTGGAGTGGAACAAATGAGACGGAGCCAAACAAACAAAGAGGCGAAACGATAGTACAGGGACAAAGTAGTCGCAATTCAACAGCTCAGACACGAGACGCATGTGGCAGGGATTCCAGACAATCACGGATTATAGAAAGCCAGCCACGTCACGGAGACCGACGCCTCACTCCCAGACAAGCTGAACACCTTCTTCTCCCTCTTTGAGGAAAACAACACCGAGACGCCCACGTAGGCCCCCGCCACTCATGAAGACTGTGTGCTCCCAATATCCGTGGCCGACTTAAGTAAGACATCCAAGCGTGTTAACCCTCGCAAGGCTGCCGGCCCTGGCGGCATCAAAAGCCGCGTCCTGAGAGCATGTGCAGACCCGCTGGCTGGAATGTTTACGGACATACTCAATCTCTCCCTATACCAGTCTGTTGTCCCAACTTGCTTCAAGATGCCCGCCATTGTTCCTGTACCCAAGAAAGCAAAGGTAACTGAACAAAATGACTATGTTCCCGTAACACTCACTTCTGTCATCATGAAGTGCTTTGAGAGGCTTAAAGATCATATCACCTCCACCTTACCCGAAACCCTAGACACATTACAATTTGCATACCGCCCTGTAAGAACTGACGTTGATGATGAGAAGCAGGTACAGGGAGTGAACATTTAATAAATGACGGACATGGAACAAGACAGGAACAGCGTCAGAACAAGGTAAACAAACGACATACGACAAGCCGGCTGAAGCGTAAAACTCTGACGATCAGACGGAGGCCTGACGTGGGATGGAAGCCTGCCGAGCCAACCGGAGCAAGGAAACTTCTCGAGCCAGCTAGGGCGTGGAAGCCCGACGAGCCAGCTTAGGCACCCCCGGTTCCATTGGCAGCGGCCCCCGGACCCGACGTCACCACCAAGTCCAGGAAAGCCAGCACTCCCTGATGCTTCAATTAGGGGCTTCTGCATTCTGTAAGAACCAACGCTGATGATGAGAAGCAGGTACAGGGAGTGAACATTTAATAAATGACGGAAATGGAACAAGACAGGAACAGCGTCAGAACAAGGTAAACATACGACATATGACAATTAATGCAGAAGCGGGGAACCGAACTGAGGAACAGACAGACATAGGGGAGGTAATAAAACATGTGACAGAGTCCAGGTGAGTCCAATGAATCACTGATGCGCGTGACGAGGGAAACAGGTGTGCGTAATGATGGTGGCAGGAGTGTGTAGTGCTGGGCCGCCTTCGAGTGCCAGGGAGAGAGAGCGGGAGCAGGCGTGACGCCGCCCGAACAGATCCACAGACAACGCAATTGCTATTGCACTGCTGTTCATCGACTACAGCACCATAGTGTCTTACCAAGAAGGAGAGTGATGGAGTTCTGCATCAGATGACCTGGCCTCCCCCTCAACCAAATTGAGATGGTTTGGGATGTGTTGGACCGCAGAGTGAAGGGAAGGCAGCCAACAAGTGCTCAGCATATGTGGGAACTCCTTCAAGACTGTTCGAAAAGCATTCCAGCTGAAGCTGGTTGTGAGAATGCCAAACGCGTGCAAAGCTGCCATCAAGGCAAAAGAATGCTATTTGAAGAATCTCAAATATAAAATATATGATGATTTGTTTAACACTTTTTTGGTTACTACATAATTCCATATGTGTTCTTTCATCGTTTTTATGTCTTCACTATTATTCTACAATGTAGAAAATAGTTTTTGTTTTTTTAAGATAAACCCTTGAATGAGTAGGTGTTCTAAAACTTTTGACCGATAATGTATAATTCTGGACTCTGACATTGCTTGTGTCTTAATAAATTATTATAATTTTTTAATTATAATATTATCTGTGTATTTTTAATGTATTGCTAGATATTACTGCACTGATGGAGCTAGAAACATTTGCATTTCGCTGCACCTGCGATAACATCTGCTATAACATCTGAAAATCTGTGTACACAACCAATAAACTTTGATTTGATTTGAACATGTGGATTCCATATGTTTGATACGTTCCATTTACTCAATTTCAACCCTCCTGTTATAACTCCTCCCACCAGCCTCCTCTGTTTTCAACAGTAACTGTTGCAACAACAATGTAATTTGTAATTTGTCATCAAAAAACAATAACCGTTCTAGATTCACTTGTAGAAGTTAATGACTTTTAGCTTACAGTGCTGCAAGAGTGTGTTTAAAGGAATGCTCTAGTGATGATGACAAATATTTTACTGCCAAAATAAAAATACCCTAATTCAATTCAATTCAGTTAGTTTGAGCATGAAACCTTAACCAATCACGTTATCCTGTTGTAGACACCCCTCCAAATTAGTGGATTTGGCTATTTCGGCCACACCCGTTGCTGACAGGTATATCAAATTGAACACACAGCCATGCAATCTCCATAGACAAACAACTGTAAGTGCTGTTTTTGTGAAGTGGAAACGTCTAGGAGCAACAACGGCTCAGCCTAGAAGTGGTAGGCCACACAAGCTCATAGAAAAGGAGTGCGTCTGTCCTCGTTTGAAACCAACGTTAGCACAATAAAGGTTAGTTGGCAGCTTCATGAAGTGGGTTTCCATGACCGAGCAGCCGCACACAAGCCTAAGATCACCATGCGTGAAGTTAGGTGGAGGAATAATAATCTGCTACAGCATTCTAGACGATTCTGTGCTTCCAACTTAGTGGCAACAGTTTGGGGAAGGCCCTTTCCTGTTTCAGTATGACAATGCCTTCGCGCACAAAGCGAGGTCCATACAAAAATGGTTTGTCGAGGTAGGTGTGGAAGAACTTGACTGGCCTGCACAGAGCCCTGACCTCAACCCCATCGAATACCTTTGGGATGAATTGGAACTACAACTGCGAGCCAGGTCTAATCGCCCAACATCAGTGCCTGACCTCACTAATGCTGAATGGAAGCAAATCCCAGCAGCAATGTTCCAACATCTAGTGGAAAGCCTTCCCAGAAGAGTGGAGGCTGTTTTAGCAGCAAAGGGGGGACCAAATCCATATTAAACCCATCATTTTGGAATGAGATCTCCCGAGTTCCAACATGGTCTCTATCTAACGATAGACCCCATGGTTACCAATTAGCCTCTCCTTTTCTCACGTTTGTAACACAAATTTACCAAATTTCCCTTTGATTTTATGGACCAGACACTACACACTCACATCTGGAGAGGGACATCCAGAGAAACCTTGACTGTTAGCACCACCATGCCCCCTGTTGTCATCATACTCAGAATGCGTTTGATTTCTGCGACATTGCAATCAACGACTGCTCATTATGATTTGTAGATCAGTCAGCATGCACTCGCCGACTGCAATGTAGTCGATCTCAAATATACTCTTTGATTGGCAGACTCTTTGATTGAGGAAGTTTCAACCAACCATGACACAGTGTCACCTTATCAGTGACAGACACAAAGCTACATGGCTTCTGGATATTCGCCGGCTTGGAGATTAAACAACACTGAACGGCTTTATTTTTCTCTCTTTTTTTCTCTCCTTTCGGTCTCCATGTCTCTATCTCTTTATATTTCTGTTCTTAAAGGCCTGTGGCTGCTCCCTGGGGTTGTCATAATTGGACCCTCATTTCCTGCCTGTGAATGGTCTGAGTTCCTTTAATTTACTGACTTTTTTAACTGGCATTGAGATATTTAAATGGAAACCAAATGCTGACAGCAGCACAGACCAAAGCCATCTGACCATCTGACCATCTGATAAACCTTGATAAACCTTGACACCGACGACAGACTGTCAGGTCCTGACCGTAGGGAGGCCTCTGGCTTCTCTATGTTTTTCACGGTCAGGGCATGACAGGAGAGTTCTACTTGAACTCTATGGTTTAATTTGTGTTTTGGTCCCCAATTAGAGGCAGCTGCTAGGCGTTGTCTCTAATTGGGGATCCTATTTAAGGTTTTTGCTTTCCCACCTGTGTTGTGGGATATTGTTGTGTATAGGTGCTTTTTGAGCTCACACATGGTGCAGCTGCGGTTTGCTCTAGTTTATTGTTTTTTTAGTTCTTCTAATAAAATGTCAAACTACTACAGCACTGCGCCTTGGTTCTTGCCTACACCCAGCCGTGACAGAATATCCCACCAAAAGGGAACCAAGCAGCGCTACACGGTGAAGGAACTTGGAGTAGGGGAGTCTGACTCTGAGGAGTCGGACCTTCACTGTCCATTCACTGTCCATGCCTTCACTGTCCACTGCATGTCGGCAAGCAACAGACCCAGCTAGTAGCCTGAGGAACCCCCCCCCTGGGGAAGGGGGGGCTATGGGGTTGGTCTGGAAGACCAGGAGAGGAACCAGTGCCACTACCCTCGTGGGGGGTAGAGGAAGTGTTCCTATGGGGAGCGAAGACTAAGGAGGAGGAAGAGTACCTGTCGGGAATCTATGAAGGGATCATGGAGGAGTTCCTGCAGCAATGGGAGGTCGACGATGAGGCGTCGGATGTGGATTTTGAGGTGCCTCCAGTGCGCATCCTCAGTCCGGTACATCCAGTGCCAGCCTCACGCACCAGACCTCCAGTGCGCATCCCCAGTCCAGTACGTCCAGTGCCAGCCTCATGCACCAGACCTCCAGTGCGCATCCCCAGTCCGGTACATCCTGTGCCAGCCTCCCGTACCAGATCTCCAGTGCGCATCCCCAGTCCAGTACGTCCTGTGCCGGCTCTCCGCACCAGGCCTCCAGTGCGGGCCCCCAGCCTGGTTGCTCCTGTACCGGTTTCTAGCCCGGTAGCGACAGTACCGGTTCCCAGCTCGGTGGCGCCAGTGCCAGTGCCTAGCCCGGTTGCTCCAGGGCCAGTTCCGAGTCCGGTAGCGCCAGTACCGGTTCCTAGCTCGGTAGCGCCAGTGCCAGTGCCTAGCCCGGTTGCTCCAGGGCCAGTTCCGAGTCCGGTAGCGCCAGTGCCGGTTTCTAGCTCGGTAGCGCCAGTGCCGGTTCCTAGCCCGGTGGCGTCAGTGCCGGTTCCGAGCCCGGTGGCTCCAGGGCCGGTATCTAGCTCGGTTTCCCCTATGCCAGTTCCCAGCCCGGATCCTCCTGTGCCGGTCCCCAGCCCTGTGTCCAGTCTTGTTCCGGGTACTGTCAGGTCCTGACTGTAGGGAGGCCTTTGGCTTCTCTATGTTTGTCAAGGTCAGGGCATGACAGGAGAGTTCTAGTTGAACTCTATGGTTTAATTTGTGTTTTGGTCCCCAATTAGAGGCAGCTGCTATGCGTTGTCTCTAATTGGGGATCCTATTTAAGGTCTTTGCTTTCCCACCTGTGTTGTGGGATATTGTTGTGTTTAGGTGCTTTTTGAGCTCACACACACACACACACACACACACACACACACACGTTGAGGTTACTTTTTGCTCTGGTTTATTTTATTTTTTTAGTTCTTCTTATAAAATGTCAAACTACTACAGCGCTGCGCCTTGGTTCTTGCCTACACCCAGCCGTGACACAGACGTGACTACAAGAAACATTTTGGACTGACCAGGTGGCTAAGCTGTTGTTAATGCCTGTTTTATGATAACATAGGCCTTTGTGGAAATTCGACTCCCTTTTTACTGAAGCATAAGCGACTAGTTCTCAACAAATGTTGTGTTTGGCATGTGTCCCTGGTCATTAACATGCAAATAAGCGTTGCATTTATAGATCAGATATGAATGCTACATCAGAAGATATCCTTTTTTAATGCAGGTTCAGTTCATTAAATAAAATAGATGATAAAACAGATACTATAAAGAACAGATTATGGTAGGCTATAGTATTTCATGTTTTATTTAACAGTTAAATAAGTACTGTGAAAACAGCTATTCACACTCAGTCCCACATGCAAATGAGAGTTGCTGGGTCTTTGAACGGTTCTTTGGCATTCTCTGATTGCATTGATAACAACATGCCAATTAGGTGTGTTTTGGCATGCACACCTCCCAGCCTGCCAACAATAGATCCTCCCTCAATGCCACTGTTTTCGTCAGGAAATGAAGTAATAGCTTGATTTTATAATCAGATAAAATGGGAATGAGTCTCAGCCAGAAAAACAAAAGTCCACTACCCTTTTGCCTCTGTCTCTCTCACACACTCACTCTCCTGAATGAATAGCTAATCATGTTTATGCTGGTAATAGTAACAGGCTTCCTTTTCATTAAAAGGACACGGTATGTTCAGTCTGAAAACATGCTAATAGCTGGGATAAACTCAAGAGATATTTGTTTTTGTCACATACACCGGATAGGTGGAGTGAAATGTGGTTACAGCGCACCTGGAGCAAATTAGGGTTAAGTGCCTTGCTCAAGGGCACATAAACAGATTTTTCACCTTGTCAACTCAGGTTTTCAAACCAGTGACCTTTCGGTTACTGGCCCAATGCTCTAATTGCTAGGCTACCTGCCTCCCATCACTCATAAACTCATCACTGACTAATTGGAATCTTACCATGCTGGTTATAGAACAGCAAATTGGAATCTCATTGTGGTATATGGTGTGGAATGGAAACTTTGTATATAACATCATCAAAAAACAGTATTCTTCCTCAGCCTGATATAGACTCACATGCCACAAAAATAAGTGAATTTCACCTCACAAGTGACAAGTAAATGGCAATCCCTAGGCTAGGAGGACAGGACACTCATGGCAGGCTGCTAGTCAGTGTGACTTCAGGGAATTGGAGTGGAGGAGTTCTCTGTGTGACCAGCTGTGTTCCCTCATCATGGACATGCTCCCCTTTTACCTATGGGATTCCCTATGGGCCCTGGTCAAAAGAACTGACTTGAACTAACTTGTTGGAAAGGTGGCATCCTATGACGGTGTCACGTTGAAAGTCACTGAGCTCTTCTACTGCCAATGTTTGTCTATGGGGATTGCATGGCTTTGTGCTGAATGGGTGTGGCTGAAATAGCCGAATGCACTAATTTGAAGGTGTATTCAAATTTTTGTGTACCAATAGCGTTTGCTGGCCGAGAGTACTTAGCACCTCTGAACAGAGTGCCGGATGTAATTTGAAAACAGAGTGCAAAACAATTTGACATTTGACATTTCAGCGGGGGTGGTCTCTAAAACACAGCGTGCCAAACGATCTGCAGACGAATGGTAGATCTACATTTGGTGCGATGTGTGTTATCCTTTAGAGAATGATTTATTGAAAGGGGGAAGTTTTAAAAATGTATTACTACTCATCAAAGTAATTAGTTAGATAATTCCTGTTTTAGAGAATACAGTTTTTTGCTCATCAATTCAATTTATATCATTCAAACTCATTTTTCAACCACTCAACAGATTTCATGTTAACAAACTATAGTTTTGCCAAGTCGGTTAGGACATCTACTTTGTGCATGACACAAGTAATTCTTCCAACAATTGTTTACAGACAGATTATTTCACGTATAATTCACTATATCACAATTCCAGTAGGTCAGAAGTTTACATACACTAAGTTGACTGTGCCTTTAAACAGCTTGAATTATGTCTTGGCTTTAGAAGCTTCTGATAGGTGAATTGACATCATTTGAGTCAATTGGAGGTGTACCTGTGGATGTATTTCAAGGCCTACCTTCAAAATCAAAATAAATCAGCCAAGACCTCAGATCATAAATTGTAGACCTCCACAAGTCTGGTTCTTCCTTGGAAGCTATTTCCAAACGCCTGAAGGTACCACGTTCATCTGTACAAACAATAGTACGCAAGTATAAACACCATGAGACCACAAAGTCGTCATACCGCTCAGGAAGGAAACACGTTCTGTCTCCTAGAGATGAACGTACTTTGGTGCAAATCAATCCCAGAAAACAGCAAAGGACCTTGTGAAGATGCTGCAGGAAACAGGTACAAACATATCTATATCCACAGTAAAACAAGTCCTATATTGGCATAACCTGAAAGGCTGCTCAGCAAGGAAGAAGCCACTGCTCCAAAACCGTCATAAAAAAGCCAGACTATGGTTTGCAACTCCCCATGGTGACAAAGATCATACTTTTTGGAGAAATGTCCTCTGGTCTGATGAAACAAAATTAGAACTGTTTGGCCATAATGACCATTGTTATGTTTGGAGGAAAAAGGGGGAGGCTTGCAAGCCGAAGAACACCATCCCAACCGTGAAGCAAGGCAGCATCATGTTGTGGGGGTGCTTTGCTGCAGGAGGTACTGGTGCACTTCACAAAATAGATGGCATCATGAGGAAGGAAAATTATTATTATGTCCAAATGGACAACGACCCCAAGCACACTTCCAAAGTTATGAACAACAATGTCATGGTATTGGAGTGGCCATCACAAAGCCCTGACCTCAATCCTATAGAAAATGTGTGGGCAGAACATAAAAAAGCGTGTTAGAGCAAGGAGGCCTAGAAACCTGACTCAGTTACACAAGTTCTGTCAGGAGGAATGGGCCAAAATTCACCCAACTTATAATGGGAAGCTTGTGGAAGGCTATCCGAAACATTTGACCCAAGTTAAACAATGCTACCAAATACTAATTGAGTATATGTAAACTTCTGACCCACTGGTAATGTGATGAAATGAATAAATGCTGAAATAAATCATTCTCTCTTCTATTATTCTGACATTTCACATTCTTAAAATAAAGTGGGGATCCTAACTGACCTAAGACAGGGAATTTTTACAAGGATTAAATGTCAGAAATTGTGAAAAACTGAGTTTAAATGTATTTGGCTAAGGTGTATGTAAACTTCCGACTTCAACTGAACCATTTATTGCCAATGGGTTCCCTTCAGGCATTATTCACGAGCCTTAATGACGAAGAACCATATATCTCCAGTTGAAATTATTTTCAACAGCTGATATAATTGCATTTGTATAAACAATCTAAATCATTTGAAGTTAGAATGTTGCACATCACCTTAAATTACACGATCTCTACAATCTAATTATATGTCTGTACAAAACTCTTGATGTTACAGTCAGCAGATAATGACATTTGAAAACATCACAAAAATTGTAAAAGGCTCGTATATGGTTCTTCTTCTGTAGGGCTCAGTTGTTAATAAAGAAGTGAACTCTGGAGTATGTTGTGTATCACAGTTGGGCCTACTAGGATATATATAGGGTATATATTTATTTTCATTTTAAAGTACGATACACCATAGTTTACTGGAAAGTGTAAAAAATATATAAAAAGGAGTGATATTAAGATACACAGATCAATAATCGTGATACTTTTCTAGTCATCTCCTTCTTTAAAACAATGAAACTCTGTGTCAACTACCTTTTGTTAACTATTTTTTCCCCCATTACAGTCTACAGTCTAACTGACAAAGTACATGGTTTGAGACTAAACCATCTTGAGCACAGACAGAGGGTTTGATTGGTGAATGTGTGTGTGTGTGTGTGTGTGTGTGTGTGTGCGTGTGTGTGTGTGTGTGTTTGGGGAGTGGGGGGTTGTCCCATGTCCCATCCTAAAGGCCGTTGAGGGCACATTCATTTGCAAAACACTGGGGAATGGCCCATCCACCGGCCCATCCACCCAATCCCCTCACTCACTCACACCCCCCTGAAGAGATGCTATTTTGTCACCTTAACAATGGCTGTGCATTCAAAATGAGGCTTCAGCAGCTCTGTTGGTTCTTCAATTATCTGGGGGTGTAGGAGGTGTGTGTGTGCATGGTTATGTGTGTGATGGTCTAGATAACTACTGAGAGTGACTTGAATGATTGATGGAAGCTTTGCTTTTAGGATTCACAGACTTATCTGACCATATAGCCGTAATGCAATCTGCAGGGGGGCAGAGATAAAATACTACTCTATTCATTTCTCATTTAATAAGAGAACAACATTTAGAAACAAAAATAATCCCAATTGTTCCTTATCATTATGTGATTTTATTTTATTTTTTGAGTGGTCCTGGAAAGGTTCTCACTTCGAAATGTTATGCAATGACATGCCTGTATAGGGAAGAGGGTGCCATTTGGGACACAGTGTTTGGGAGCTTGGCTAGAGAGAGGTAGATGTTTGGCTGCTTCCTGAAAGGCTGAAGGTCTGCCAGATCAATTTGCAAGCAGGAAAGAAAAACCCCTAGGGAAAAAGATGTTGGTCAAATGAGATCCGTAGTTCTCCCGGCTCCCTCCCACATAGATATGCTGATATAGGGAGAAAATGGTGGCCTGCATGTGACAGATAAGACTTACATGTTTTTCTAAACTTCCTAACACCTTCTTTTTCTATTTCTCTCATCCCTTTAATACCTAGACAAAAGCTTGTGATCTTTACCATACCGTCTTCTTTATACCGCCTTTACGTTATATACAGTGGGGAGAACAAGTATTTGATACACTGCCGATTTTGCAGGTTTTCCCACTTACAAAGCATGTAGAAGTCTGTAATTTTTATCATAGGTACTCTTCAACTGTGAGTGACGGAATCTAAAACAAAAATCCAGAAAATCACATTGTATGATTTTTAAGTAATTAATTAGAATTTTATTGCATGACATAAGTATTTGATACATCAGAAAAGCAGAACTTAATATTTGGTACAGAAACCTTTGTTTGCAATTACAGAGATCATACGTTTCCTGTAGTTCTTGACCAGGTTTGCACACACTGCAGCAGGGATTTTGGCCCACTCCTCCATACAGACCTTCTCCAGATCCTTCAGGTTTCGGGGCTGTCGCTGGGCAATACGGACTTTCAGCTCCCTCCAAAGATTTTCTATTGGGTTCAGGTCTGGAGACTGGCTAGGCCACTCCAGGACCTTGAGATGCTTCTTACGGAGCCACTCCTTAGTTGCCCTGGCTGTGTGTTTCGGGTCGTTGACATGCTGGAAGACCCAACCACGACCCATCTTCAATGCTCTTACTGAGGGAAGGAGGTTGTTGGCCAAGATCTCGCGATACATGGCCCCATCCATCCTCCCCTTAATACGGTGCAGTCGTCCTGTCCCCTTTGCAGAAAAGCATCCCCAAAGAATGATGTTTCCACCTCCATGCTTCACGGTTGGGATGGTGTTCTTGGGGTTGTACTCATCCTTCTTCTTCCTCCAAACACGGCGAGTGGAGTTTAGACCAAAAAGCTCTATTTTTGTCTCATCAGACCAAATGACCTTCTCCCATTCCTCCTCTGGATCATCCAGATGGTCATTGGCAAACGTCAGATGGGCCTGGACATGCGCTGGCTTGAGCAGGGGGACCTTGCGTGATCTGCAGGATTTTAATCCATGACGGCGTAGTGTGTTACTAATGGTTTTCTTTGCGACTGTGGTCCCAGCTCGCTCTCTTCAGGTCATTGACCAGGTCCTGCCGTGTAGTTCTGGGCTGATCCCTCACCTTCCTCATGATCATTGATGCCCCACGAGGTGAGATCTTGCATGGTGCCCCAGACCGAGGGAGATTGACCGTCATCTTGAACTTCTTCCATTTTCTAATAATTGCGCCAACAGTTGTTGCCTTCTCACCAAGCTGCTTGCCTATTGTCCTGTAGCCCATCCCAGCCTTGTGCAGGTCTACAATTTTATCCCTGATGTCCTTACACAGCTTTTTGGTCTTGGCCATTGTGGAGAGGTTGGAGTCTGTTTGATTGAGTGTGTGGACAGGTGTCTTTTATACAGGTAACGAGTTCAAACAGGTGCAGTTAACACAGGCAATGAGTGGAGAACAGGAGGGCTTCTTAAAGAAAAACTGTGAGAGCCGGAACAGGTCTGTGAGAGCCGGAATTCTTACTGGTTGGTAGGTGATCAAATACTTATGTCATTATTAATTATTTAAAAATCATATAATGTGATTTTCTGGATTTTTGTTTTAGATTCCGTCTCTCACAGTTGAAGTGTACCTATGATAAAAATTACAGACCTCTACATGCTTTGTAAGTAGGAAAACCTGCAAAATCGACAGTGTATCAAATACTTGTTCTCCCCACTGTATATGCATAGTGTAGGCCGTCATTGTAAATAAGAATTTGTTCTTAACTGAATTGCCTGCTTAAATAAAGGTTCAATTAAAAAAATGTTATAGTCAATCTAGAAAATGTTAAGAACTTTGAAAGTTTCTTCAAGTGCAGTTGCAAAAAACATCTAGCGCTATGTTGTCATGCCTCAAACAAAATAGATCTCAGAAGACCTAAGATTAAGAATTGTTGACTTGCATAAAGCTGGAAAGTGTTACGAAAGTATCTCTAAAAGCCTTGATGTTCATCAGTCCACATTAAGACAAATTGTCTATAAATGGAGAAAGTTCAGCACTGTTGCTACTCTCCCTAGGAGTGGCCATCCTGCAAAGTTCTCCCCATGTCGCCTCTGCGAGTCAGGATTCTTAACTCTTGCATACTTAAGAAACAAGTAAAGAAACAGACTCAATGCTGAGCATTACCTCAGGGTTGCACTGTTAAATTTTTTTGTCCAGAATAGACCTGCTTGTTGAAAACTTCAACCAGTCACACACCTCTGTGTGTGTGTTTTCTGGTCTACATCTGTGTGATGTGATCAATCAGTTTATTCCAATTCAGAATAAAAATGATTTATTGTATTTTAACAGCAACATTTCCAACCTAGACTTTTTTTAAACAATAATTTCTACAGTAAGATGTACTGTAGGCCTGAATTTCTCATCTGTACTGTTACTTAGGGTTGTACTATCAAAAACTGAGTATGTGTGTGTGCACTGTTATACATCTGTGTGAGGTGATCAATCAGTTCAGAATTTAAATTATCTATTGTATTTTAACAGCAGTTCCAACCTAGACAACCAACCGATATTTACGTAGAGTTGCATGTTTTCGAAAGCTTGGGTCCCAGGCACAGGTTAGCTGAGATAATTGAGGTAATATGTACATTTGGGTAGAGTTAAAGTGACTATGCATAATAAACAGAGAGTAGCAGCAGCGTAAAAGAGGGGTCGGGGGGGGGGGGGGGGGGGCAAACTGTTGCCATTTTGAACCATTTCATGTGTCTGATGGTACAAACTCTGCCTTCCCGGCGGGCCCGGAGAGAAAAATCAAGTGCACTATAGGCCTTCTGCTGGGCAATCGGATGGCTCAGATTACCATGTCTGCAGTAGCGTTACAGGCAAAAAAGAAAGCTTACAGGCAAAAAAGAAAGCTACAGCAAAGTTGATACTGTGAGATTTCAAAACGTTTAAAACCATGACTAGAGAGAGACTGTCAACGAATACAGCAAAGAGCTGCTGTTTGTATGAGTGAGTTCATGTTTAAGTTCTTACTCAGCACTGTCAACACTTTGTATTCAACAAATGCGTCTTCTTCCTATTTCTATTTAGCGCTACAAGAAGCACTGCAACAGTAATGAGTGAGTAGGACAGTGTAGCGATTGGCTTTTGTTGCTGTTATTAATTCAATTCAATTCAGAAACGTGGCTATTTTTTTATAGGAATATTTCACTTTCTCTGTTCATAGGAGTAACAAGATGAATTTGTGCATGAGGCAGAAATAATGTGTTGCGACTCGAGTTTTGCCATCAGCTGGAAGACGGTGTCCCTTTTTGGTCAGTGTCAGTGGAGGAAAGGGAGCGGAGGGATGTTGAGAGGCGGACCCTCAGTCTGCTGCCCTCTCCCTCTGCTGAGACTGACCATCAGATGCAGGCACCATCAGCCCCGTAAAATAAATATTAAATAATTTAAATGTATATTCGCTCAGCTGTGCCTTACAAATAATACAACAACGGATCTATTACCGGTAAAGCCTACCTCAAATTGTTAAATATAATAAAAATAAATGGCCCAAACAATTCAAGCAAAGCCAATATAAGGCGATAATGTATTGGGTCTATAGCTTACTGCACAAACGTCATTGCTACAGTACTGTTTTTTTGCAAATGCTTACATTTTTTAAGTAATGTCAAAAAAAAATCAGAGCGGTACATCTCGGTTTTCATTTTGACTCAGAAAGTGATATTGACTCAGAAAAGGTTGGTGACCACTGCTTTATTGTGTCAAGGACTTTCTAGAAACTTTTCCTCTCTCTCTCTCTCTCTCTCTCTCTCTCTCTCTCTCTCTCTCTCTCTCTCTCTCTCTCTCTCTCTCTCTCTCTCTCACACACACACACTCTGACAGTTGTGCTTTATACAAAATCCATAAGGCTTCAGAATGATAATATTGGTTTCAACAGCACTGATTTGATGCGCTGGAGGTCTGTTCACACAGAGAGAGCATTTGTATTTATTAAGGATCCCCATTAGCTGATGCCAAGGCAGCAGCTACTCTTCCTGGAGTTCAGTTATATACAATAACAAATATTACATGACATTGCATTTCATGACACTTTTCACAACACAACACGTGTACGTGTGTGTGTTATCATGTGTATGTGTGCCTGTGTGCATGTCTCTTCACAGTCCCCGCTGTTCCATAAGGTGTATTTCTATCTATTTAAAAAATCAGATTCTACTGCTTGCATCAGTTAACTCATGTGGAGTTCCATGTAGCCATGGCTCTACGTAGTACTGTGTTCCTCCCATAGTCTGTTTTGGGCTTTGGGATTGTGAAGAGACCTCTGGTGGCATGTCTTGTGGGGTATGCATGGGTGTTCGAACTGTGTGCTAGTAGTTTAAACAGACAGCTCGGTGCATTCAGCATGTCAATACATCTTACAAAACAAGTAGTGAGGAAGTCAATCTCTACTCTACTTTGAGCCATGAGAGATCATCAACATAGGAATCACTACAAAACTTCTTGTATGACCTCTTATACAGTATATTAGGTCCAGCTTTTGGAACTTTGGTTTTCTTAGATATGGCTACTATAATGTGATCACTACATCCGATTGATTTGGATACTGCTTTAAAGATTTCTGCAGCATTAGTAAAGATGTGATCAATACATGTTGATGATTTAATTCCTGTGCTGTTTGTAAATACTCTGGTAGGTTGACTGATAACCTGAACCAGGTTGCAGGCACTGGTTACATTTTGAAGCTTTCTCTTGAGTGGGCAGCTTGATGAAAGCCAGTCAATATTAAGGTCACCCAGAAAATGTACCTCTCTCTTGATATCACATAAATTATCAAGCATTTCACACATATTATCCAGATAGAATGGGTTTTAACAGCAATGATTTGTGCTGGAGTCCTGTTCACACACAGAGAGCAGAGCATAGCTATGGCCCTCACTCTACTTGTAGAGCAGTGGTCACCAACCTTTTCTGAGTAAAGATCACTTTCAGTTAAAAAGCAAGTCGAGATCTACAGCTTAAGAATTTAAGGCTATGCAACATTAACAAAAAAAAAAAGTTTTGTAAAAATTAGGTTTGTGCAGTAGGCCTAATACTGTCACGTTCGGGTGTGTAGAGAGACCAAGGCGCAGCGTATCGATAGTTCGACATGTTTATTTAAGGAACTGACGAACTATACAAAATAACAAATGCAATATAATATAATAAGGAAACACACGTAGCACGACACGAGACAACATAACAACAATGAACCACGCCAACGGAGTGGAACACAGACATATAAGTAAGATCCCTAATTAGAGGTAATGCCTAGCAGCTGCCTCTAATTAGGGATCCCACACACAACACCACACAGACGTAGAAATAATAGATCTGCCAGACTCTGACCATAGAAATATAGAGAAGCAAAGCTTCTCTATGGCCAGAGCCTGACAGTACCCTCCCCCCAAAGGCGCGGACTCCCGGCCGCAAGAAAAACAAACACAAAAACATGAGGGAAGGGTAAGAGAGGAAAAACATCACGACATAACCATCGCAGGTGGCGGTTCCGGCCCCGGCGAAGTGGATATTTTCCTCCTCATTCCTACTTGGCCCGGACTAGGCCCTGGTGTGGCTGGCGACTCAGGCCATTTAAAGGGGCAACCCACTGGTCCTGGAAATGACCATGGTGGGGCAAAAGGCTCAGGCCAAGGAGCGGGACAAATAACCGGGCCAGGACTGGGCACTGGTGTAACAGGCGACTCCGGCCATATAAAGGGGCAACCCACCGGTCCTTTAAATAACAATGGTGGGGAAAAAGGTTCAGGCCATGGAGCGGGGCAAATAACCGGGCCAGGACTGAGCACCGGTGTGGCAGGCGACTCCGGCCATATAATTATCACGGGAGGCTCCGGGCTGTCGAGCTTCACGGGAGACTCCGGGCTGTCGAGCGTCACGGGAGGCTCCGGGCTGTCGAGCGTCACGGGAGGCTCCGGGCTGTCGAGCGTCACGGGAGGCTCCGGGCTGTCGAGCGTCACGGGAGGCTCCGGGCTGTCGAGCGTCACGGGAGGCTCCGGGCTGTCGAGCGTCACGGGAGGCTCCGGGCTGTCGAGCGTCACGGGAGGCTCCGGGCTGTCGAGCGTCACGGGAGGCTCCGGGCTGTCGAGCGTCACGGGAGGCTCCGGGCTGTCGACCGTCACGGGAGGCTCCGGGCTGTCGACCATCACGGGAGGCTCCGGGCTGTCGACCATCACGGGAGGCTCCGGGCTGTCGACCATCACGGGAGTCTCCGGGCTGTCGACTATCACGGGAGTCTCCGGGCTGATGAGGCGCACCGACGGTCTGGTGCGTGTAGCAGGCTCTGGAGGTACCTGGCTGGGCACACGCACTGGAGGTCGAGTGCGGGGAGTCGGCACGGGACGTACCAGACTGGAGAGGCGCACTGGAGGCTTGGTGCGTGGAGCCGGTACTGGAGGAACCTGGCTGGGCACACGCACTGGAGGTCGAGTGCGGGGAGTCGGCACGGGACGTACCGGACTGGAGAAGCGCACTGGAGGCCTGGTGCGTGGAGCCGGCACTGGAGGTACCTGGCTGGGCACACGCACTGGAGGTCGAGTGCGGGGAGTCGGCACGGGACGTACCAGACTGGAGAGGCGCACTGGAGGCTTGGTGCGTGGAGCCGGTACTGGAGGAACCTGGCTGGGCACACGCACTGGAGGTCGAGTGCGGGGAGTCGGCACGGGACGTACCGGACTAGAGACGCTTACTGGTAGCCTGGTGCGTGGAGTCGGCTCATGTGGCACAGGACTAATAACACGCACCTCAGGGCTAGTGCGGGGAACAGGCACAGGACGTACCTGACTGGAGACGCGCACTGGAAGCCTGGTGCGTGGAGTCGGCACATGTGGCACAGGACTAATAACACGCACCTCAGGGCTAGTGCGGGGAACAGGCACATGACGTACCGGACTGGAGAGGCGCACTGGTAGCCTGGTGCGTGGAGTCGGCTCATATGGCACAGGACTAATAACACGCACCTCAGGGCTAGTGCGGGGAACAGGCACATGACGTACCGGACTGGAGAGGCGCACTGGAGGCCTGGTGCGTGGAGTCGGCACTGATGGCACCGGACTGGTGACACGCACCTCAGGGCGAGTGCGAGGAGCTGGCACATTACGTACCGGACTGGAGAGGCGCACTGGAGGCCTGGTGCATGGAGTCGGCACTGATGGCACCGGACTGGTGACACGCACCTCAGGGCGAGTGCGAGGAGCAGGTACATTACGTACCGGACTGGAGAGGCGCACTGGAGGCCTGGTGCATGGAGTCGGCACTGATGGCACCGGACTGGTGACACGCACCTCAGGGCGAGTGCGAGGAGCAGGCACATTACGTACCGGACTGGAGAGGCGCACTGGAGTGTAGCAGACGGCCGGACCCAGACTGGGCACCGGTGGAGCGGACTGCTCTGGCACTGGAGCAGAGCAGACGGCCGGACCCCGACTGGGCACCGGTAAAGCGGACTGCTCTTTCATGGGAGTGGAGTAGGCGACTGGACACGGATTATTCCACTCCGACATTTCCTCTTCAACCTCCTCTGCTATCTCCCACATTTCCTCCAGAACTTCTCCAAAATGCTTCTCCAAATATTCCTCCTTTTCCCTCATCTCTTCTAATATGCCTCCATAATATGCCTCTAACTCCTTCTCTTCCCTCTTGCTTTGCGCCCCCCACTTATATTTCGGCATCAGCGAATCCCAAATGGATAGTGGTACTGGCGCGTCCTCTTCCTTGCCAGACCACCCCCATAGCCCCCCCCCCCGAAATTTTCCTGGGGTTGACTACGGGCTCCTTTACCTCCATAACGCCGCTGTCTTCCTTTCTCCTCCTTAGCTCCAGTTTTACGCTGCTTGGTCGGGTGGTGGTTCATTCTGTCACGTTCGGGTGTGTAGAGAGACCAAGCGTATCGATAGTTCGACATGTTTATTTAAGGAACTGACGAACTATACAAAATAACAAATGCAATATAATATAATAAGGAAACACACGTAGCACGACACGAGACAACATAACAACAATGAACCACGCCAACGGAGTGGAACACAGACATATAAGTAAGATCCCTAATTAGAGGTAATGCCTAGCAGCTGCCTCTAATTAGGGATCCCACACACAACACCACACAGACGTAGAAATAATAGATCTGCCAGACTCTGACCATAGAAATATAGAGAAGCAAAGCTTCTCTATGGCCAGAGCCTGACAAATACATTATTACAGCATATTGGCTATGCTTGGTCTGCCAATATTGTTCTTCTCAGACCATATTATTTTTCTATATTCGAGCTATGTTAACAAAATAGATCAGTTGATGTATCGCTTGCAAGGCACAGCTGAGCATAAATTGAAATAATTCGCTTTTTTATTTTACTGGACTGATGGTACCTGCATCTGATGGTCAGTCTCAGTAGAGGGAGAGAGCAGCAGAGGGTCCGCCTCTCACGGTCCCTACTCTTTCCTTTCCTCTGATGAGACTGACCAGAGAGATGGCGAAACTCAAGTCGCAGCACATTATTTCTGCCTCATGCACAAAATCATGTTCCTATGACAAGAGAAAGTGAAATGTTCCTCAATAATAAAATAGACACAACGAGCTGCTGATAATAAAAAAATGCAGGTTTATGATATACTTGGCTACTCATTCATTGCAGCTGCAGTGCTGATTTAAAGCGTGAGCGGAAATAGGGAGAAACTTGTTTTATGTTTTCTAAAAGTATTGAATAAAAACAGTGCTGAATAAAAACTTAAACATGAACTCGCTCATAAAACAGCAGCTCTTTGCTGTCTTCTTTGACTTTCTCTGGTCATGGTTTTACAAATGTTGTAATCTCACGTAGGCTAGTAACAAACTTTGCTGTGGGGTCATGCAAGTTGTAGGCACATTGATTTGAGCTATCCGATTGGCCAGCACAATAGGCACACTTGATTTAGCTCTCCTGGTCCACCGGGTAGGTGGAGGGTTATGGCTATAAGGGATTTTTATTTATTTATTTATTTCACCTTTATTTAACCAGGTAGGTCAGTTGAGAACAAGTTCTCATTTGCAACTGCGACCTGGCCAAGACAAAGCAAAGCAGTGCGACAAAAGACAACACAGAGTTACACAGTAAAACAAACAGTCAAAAACACAATAGAAAAATCTATATACAGAGTGCAAAATGTAGTGCAAAAATGCAGTAAGATTAGGAGGTAGGACAATAAATAGACTATAGTGGTGAAATAAATTACAGAATTATCATCATTAACACATGAATGAAGGATGTGCAAATTATGATGTGCAAATAGAGGTACTGGTGTGCAAGATTAGTGAAAATAAACAAAAAATAAATATGGGGATGAGGTAGTAGTGTGGGCTATTTACAGAAGGGCTATATACAGGTGCAGTGATCGATAAGCAGCTTTGATAACTGATGCTTAAAGTTATTGAGGGAGATAGGAACCTCTAGCTTCAATGATTTTTGCAATTCGTTCCAGTCATTGGCAGCAGCGAACTGGAAGGAATGGCGGCCAAAGGAGGTGTTGGCTTTGGGGGTGACCAGTGAGATATACCTGCTGGAGCGCATGCTACGGGTGGGTGTTGCTATTGTGACCAGTGAGCTGAGATAGGGCGGGGATTTACCTAATAAAGACTTATAGATGACCTGGAGCCAGTGGGCTTGGCGACGAATATATAATGAAGGCCAGCCAACGAGAGCATACAGGTCGCAGTGGTGGGTAGTGTATGGGGCTTTGGTGACAAAACGGATGGCACTGTGATAGACTACATCCAATTTGCTGAGTAGAGTGTTGGAGGCTAGTTTGTAAATGACATCACCAAAATCAAGGATCGGTAGGATAGTCAGTTTTACAAGGGCATGTTTGGCAGCATGAGTGAAGGAGGCTTTGTTGCGGAATAGAAAGCCAATTCTGGATTTAATTTTGGATTGGAGATGGTTGATGTGAGTCTGGAAGTTGAGTTTACAGTCTAACCAGATGCCTAGGTATTTGTAGGTGTCCACGTATTCTAATTCGGACCCGTCGAGAGTAGTGATGATAGTCCGGTGGGCGGGTGCTGGCAGCGTACGATAGAAAAGCATGCACTTAGTTTTACTAGCGTTTAAGAGCAGTTGGAGGCCACGGAAGGAGTGTTGTATGGCATTGAAGCTTGATTGAAGGTTAGTAAACACAGTATCCAAAGAGGGGCCAGATGTATACAGAATGGTGTCGTCTGCGTAGAGATGGATCAGAGAGTCACCAGCAGCGAGAGCGACATCGTTGATGTATATAGAGAAAAGGGTTGGCCCAAGAATTGAACCCTGTGGCACCCCCATAGAGACTGCCAGAGGATCGGACAATAGTCCCTCCGATTTGACACACTGAACTCTGTCTGCAAAGTAGTTAGAGAACCAGGCAAGGCAGTCACTTGAGAAACCAAGGCTGTTGAGTCTGCCAATAAGAATGCGGTGATTGACAGAGTCGAAAGCCTTGGCCAGGTCGATGAAAACGGCTGCACAGTACGGTCTTTTATCGACTCTGGTTATGATATCGTTCAGTACCTTGAGCGTAGCTGAGGTGCACCCATGACCAGCTCGGAAACCAGATTGCATAACAGAGAAGGTACGGTGGGATTCGAAGTGGTCAGTTATCTGTTTGTTAACTTGGCTTTCGAAAACTTTAGAAAGGCAGGGCAGGATGGATATTGGTCTATAACAGTTTGAGTCTAGAGTGTCTCCTCCTTTGAAGAGGGGGATGACCGCGGCAGCTTTCCAATCTCTAGGGATCTCAGACGATACGAAAGAGAGGTTGAACAGGCTAGTGATAGGTGTTGCAACAATTTTGGCTGATAATTTCAAAAAGAGAGGATCCAGATTATCTAGCCCAGCAGATTTGTAGGGGTCCAGACTTAGCAGCTCTTTCAGAACATCAGCCTTCTGGATTTGGGTGAAGGAGAAGCGGGGGGGGCTTGGGCAAGTAGCTTCCGGGGGTGCAGAGCTGTTGGCCGGGGTAGGGGTAGCCAGGTGGAAAGCATGGCCAGCCGTAGCAAAATGCTTATTGAAATTTTCGATAATCGTGGATTTATCGGTGGTACAATAAATAGACTATAGTGGTGAAATAAATTACAGAATTATCATCATTAACACAGGAATGAAGGATGTGCAAATTATGATGTGCAAATCGAGGTATCGAGGGATCCAGCTTTTGTCAAAATAACGTCAGATTTGACTTTTCGTAGCAGGTTAGGAGAACTTAAGCAGCAGGTTATGAGAATTAACGTAGCCGTTTAGGATAATTAGGTTAAGGTCAGGAAAAGGGTTAGGGTTAGCTAAAATTTGACAAAAGCTGGATCCCTTCTAGCCATGACCTAAGCGCTGTTTGTCCCTTCAGTCAAATTATTGTTTAAAATGGAAACACTTTGCCTACCTGGCACGCGGGGGTTCTGAATGAAGTGCATGTACCGCCAACAGCACACAACAGATTTTATAAAAATTCTGCTTTTCTACAGAAATGATTGGTGATTGACTAGGAATGCCTAGGGTTAGATCGCGATCGACCAGTTGGTGACCACTGTTGTAAAGAAACATGAAAATATCAGGTATTTTCCTTCTCAAAAAGCAAATGACTAGCTGTGCGACTGAGTTACATAAATGCAGATGGAGAGACGTGTGATTCGCTGATAGGTGCAGGCATGAATCGCAAATCAGCCAATCTACTGTACACATTACAGGTGTGATCCATGGATGGAGACATCCCTCACTAAGCTCACTGACTGTGTGGCGGTCATTAAAAATATATATATAATAATCTTTCTAATTCTCCTTCCAGATGAGAAAAAAATCAGTTTACCTATGAAGTGATTTTTTTTTTTAAGCATTTGGAATCAGAAAGAAAAATATAATATTTTTCTTGTCAGAACACCAACCTTTGCGTTTCTCTATCAGATCAACTGAGGTATTTCATTGGATTATGAAGATTTGATCAAGGAATGCTTTATGTTGTTTGCTCCCCGGCATATATAGTACTGTTTCCTCTGTAACTCATGCAAATGGACCCGGGGCTCTCAAGTCCAATTTAATTATTTTTAGCTTATCAGCTGCAGCTCAGACTAAGGCCCGGCCTTATCCTCACTCTCCTCTCTCTCCCTGTGTTCAATATTTATCGAGAGAGATCCAGCTGGGCCGGCTGCTGCAGCCTTGCATGTTATTTCTGTCCCTGATAAAATAAATGTGTGCCAGACCATGAAGCCATCACCCAAAAAGAGCACCCACAATTTAACCAACCTGACCACCTCTGACTCTTGACCTTGTGCATATTGAGTTGGAAGAGGTCCTATTTTCCCGATCCAGTTCACAACCTCAGAAAAGTGACTTTAAAGGCATCTACAGAGAATACATAGACTGGGCCGACGGAGCATAGCGCAGTGTTGCAATGTCGTTTTTCGTCACAAAAGAGGGGGCTCCTTGTAGAACAAAAATCATTGAAGCTAGAGGTTCCTATCTCCCTCAATAACTTTAAGCATCAGTTGTCAAAGCTGCTTATCGATCACTGCACCTGTATATAGCCCTTCTGTAAATAGCCCACACTACTACCTCATCCCCATATTTATTTTTGTTTATTTTCACTAATCTTGCACTCCAGTATCTCTATTTGCACATCATAATTTGCACATTCTTCATTCCTGTGTTAATGATGATAATTCTGTAATTTATTTCACCACTATAGTCTTATTTATTGTCCTACCTCCTAACCTTACTGCATTTTTGCACTACATTTTGCACTCTGTATATAGATTTTTCTATTGTGTTTTTGACTGTTTGTTTAATGTGTAACTCTGTGTTGTTATTTGTCGCACTGCTTTGCTTTGTCTTGGCCAGGTCGCAGTTGCAAATGAGAACTTGTTCTCAACTGACCTACCTGGTTAAATAAAGGTGAAATAAAAAATAAAAAAAATAAAAGAACGCTCCGGGCATTCAATGCAGTGTTCTTCTACCTGGAGATTGAGACCCGAGGTATCAATCCTTCCGCCGCCGTGGGGGCAGTGTTGTCGCTTGGTTCCTTGATCTGATCTATAGGCAAAATAGGCTATTCATCAAAATAGCCTATTTTGTATTAATAACCAAATCTAATGTCAGCAACTGTTCTAACAATAAACCAAACAACATTGTAGCCTTATAGAATCCCCCCAAAATGTAGTTGTTTTTTGTGATAAAGATTATGACATTCTATTTTTAGCTGAGAGTGAATATATTGAAGCAGCATATCAAATTAGAATAATGTTGTAGATTACACTGGCAAGTATAAGAATATATGCCAGGGCATATTTTTTTATTCAAAATCTGATTATTTCACATGTAGGTGTGGGAAGCTAAAAGGCTAGCTAGCTTGCAGTGATTAGTCAACTTGCTAGCAAGGGAAGACAAGACAAGAGACTCTTCTTTTGATTTCACCACGAATGAGAAGACAACTAGAAAAGCCAAGAATACACCCAAAAGGGTATTTTGTTTAGAAGTAATAACTAGTGATTACAGGCCATGTGACTTTTTCTCCACAACCAACACATGACGTTCTATTTTTAGCTGATATGGGAAGTAATACACAAGCAGCATATAAAACTGGAATAATGGTTTTGGTTACACCTGCAAGTATAAGAATATTTGCTAGGGCCAGTGGCGACCCGCCATTCAGGGCAGGTGGGGCAGACAAAATTTGCCCACCAAGGACCGCCACGCCACCTTCATATTCAAGTGAGCACAGCACAACAAGGTGAGTCCAAAAATGTCTTGTATGCTACTGCATAAATTATGTAATATGCCAGGGAGATATGTATACTGTAGCTAAGAAAGTAATACTAAGTGTATGTTGTGTGGTAAGCTGTTAGTAGCCCATGTGCCTCACCCTAATACTTTGGTCTATTTTCCCCACTTAATGTCACGTACTGTTCTGACTTGGTGGTGCACATGTAGCCTATAACCTGTTTTAGAGAAATGTAATCATTGAATATTGTAAGAGCTTTCATTGTCTGCTTATATGCCCCAAGTGGCTCCCAAGTGGTGCAGCAGTCTAAAGCACTGCATCTCAGTGCTAGAGGCATCACTGCAGACACCCTGGTTCCATTCCAGGCTGTATCACAACTGTCCCATAGGGCAGCGCACATAGGCCCAGCGTCGTCCGATTTTGGCCGGTGTAGGCCGTCATTGTAAATAAGAATTAGTTCTTAACTGACTAAATAAAAAAATTACATGCCCCCTTTATTTATCCTACGGTTCTGACTTGGTGTACAGGGAGAACACTGTAAGAACGGCCCATGTTCTGAACTCTGTCACTGTACATTTCAAAATATAGTTATATTGACTACGTCTGTCCTAGCTCGCTCATTAATGTCTTAATCGAAATTACGGATTGGGACAGCTTTATGTAGGCCCTAACAGTTTGTGGGCACCGTTTGTCACCGTTATAGTGCAATTAATGATTTGTTTAGTGTTGTGTTGTGTAGTGGCTTTGCTGGCATGCATCCCCAAATTTTTTGTTGTTGTTTGCCCCATCAAGATTTACATGCTAAAATCAACAATGGCCAGCTTGCTATGTTTTTAGCCAAACTAAAGCCAGCTAGCCAGGCTGCCAGCCGGCTACTACTAGAAGGGGAAGGTGACTCTTCCTTGTTGTTTACAAAATGAAAAGACAGAAATAAAAAATGTTGCTATCACCCCCTTGTGAATATGAATAGACCGATGAGGATATCATGTTACCAAAAGGCGTCTGCTACTCCAAAGATCCCACTCCACCCACGTGCACGCACGTAGATCAAGGGAGTGGAGCTTATAGAAACCTTAAACACTATGCATCTTACATGTCTCTTAAGCACCTTAAGCATCTTACATGTGTATGCGCCCACAGACACAGAGACATGTAAGACTCGCAAGAGACCCGGTGGCCGTGGAGAATCACGGATGCAAAGTTCATTCAGGATTTTCCATGTCACTGCTTCTCCTTACCTTTCTGCTAAGCCCAATTGTGCCTCCCAAAAGCCTATTCCCTATACAGTGCACTACTTTTGACCAGAGCCTTATGGGCCCAGGTCAACACTAGTGCACTAATATCTATCTGAGATGGAACAGAGAGGTGAAAACCTGGCCCACCCGGACACGGTCTAATCCAAAACACAAAGGTGTTTTATTCAATTTCTTCTTCTTTGAAAGATCAGTGCTGTGTACCACCCCTCAAGTCCCACAGCCTACCACCACCACTGCTCTCCTCTCCTTGCACCCCATTCGTATGCTATCTGGGCATGCTGAAGGCTGAAAGGAAACCAGAGGGGTGTACTACAAAGTAGAATCAATGAGTTAGCCGCTTAACTGATAAACAACCAGAAATAACAGTTGATTTATTTGGTTCATTAAGAAACCTTAACATATATAGGTTATGTGTTTTTAGTTGTTGAGTCAATTAGACCATGCCCATGTCAAGCTTATCTTTCAAAAACGAAAAAGTTATTTCAGAATATTCAGTTACAGTGGGGAGAACAAGTATTTGATACACTGCCGATTTTGCAGGTTTTCCTACTTACAAAGTATGTAGAGGTCTGTAATTTTTATCATAGGTACACTTCAACTGTGAGAGACGGAATCTAAAACAAAAATACAGAAAATCACATTATATGATTTTTAAATAATTAATTTGCATTTAATTGCATGAAATAAGTATTTGATCACCTACCAACTAGTACGAATTCTGGCTCTCACAGACCTGTTAGTTTTTCTTTAAGAAGCCCTCCTGTTCTCCACTTATTACCTGTATTAACTGCACCTGTTTGAACTCGTTACCTGTATAAAAGACACCTGTCCACACACTCAATCAAACAGACTCCAACGTCTCCACAATGGCCAAGACCAGAGAGTTGTGTAAGGACATCAGGGATAAAATTGTAGACCTGCACAAGGCTGGGATGGGCTACAGGACAGTAGGCAAGCAGCTTGGTGAGAATGCAACAACTGTTGGCGCAATTATTAGAAAATGGAAGAAGTTCAAGATGACGGTCAATCTCCCTCGGTCTGGGGCACCATGCAAGATCTCACCTCGTGGGGCATCAATGATCATGAGGAAGGTGAGGGATCAGCCCAGAACTACACGGCAGGACCTGGTCAATGACCTGAAGAGAGCTGGGACCACAGTCTCAAAGAAAACCATTAGTAACACACTACGCCGTCATGGATTAAAATCCTGCAGCGCACACAAGGTCCCCCTGCTCAAGCCAGCGCATGTCCAGCCCCTCTGAAGTTTGCCAATGACCATCTGGATGATCCAGAGGAGGAATGGGAGAAGGTCATTTGGTCTGATGAGACAAAAATAGAGCTTTTTGGTCTAAACTCCACTCGCCGTGTTTGGAGGAAGAAGAAAGATAAGTACAACCCCAAGAACACCATCCCAACCGTGAAGCATGGAGGTGGAAACATCATTCTTTGGGGACGCTTTTCTGCAAAGGGGACAGGACGACTGCACCGTATTGAGGGGAGGATGGATGGGGCCATGTATCGCGAGATCTTGGCCAACAACCTCCTTCCCTCAGTAAGAGCATTGAAGATGGGTCGTGGCTGGGTCTTCCAGCATGACAACGACCCAAAATACACAGCCAGGGCAACTAAGGAGTGGCTCTGTAAGAAGCATCTCAAGGTCCTGGAGTGGCCTAGCCAGTCTCCAGACCTGAACCCAGTAGAAAATCTTTGGAGCGAGCTGAAAGTCCGTATTGCCCAGCGACAGCCCAGAAACCTGAAGGATCTGGAGAAGGTCTGCTGCAGTGTGTGCAAACCTGGTCAAGAACTACAGGAAACATATGATCTCTGTAATTGCAAACAAAGGTTTCTGTACCAAATATTAAGTTCTGCTTTTCTGATGTATCAAATACTTATGTCATGCAATAAAATGCAAATTAATTACTTAAAAATCATACAATGTGATTTTCTGGATTTTTGTTTTAGATTCCATCACTCACAGTTGAAGAGTACCTATGATAAAAATTACAGACTTCTACATGCTTTGTAAGTGGGAAAACCTGCAAAATCGGCAGTGTATCAAATACTTGTTCTCCCCACTGTATGTTAGCTGGCTAATTCCTTGATCTGGCTTTGTAGTATACCCCTCTGATATCTGAGGGACAAAAGGGTGACCGAACAATGCATCCCCCCATAGCCCCCTCCAGACCCCCAGCCCAATCCTGCCCTGGGAGAAATTAGCTGCAGGCAACCAGGTAGAACTCCCTTACACACATATTCTCTCTACCAAGCAATGAAGTTTTCATTATGTGTGTGCTGATGTGCATGGTGTCCAGAGGAGATTGTATTGGAGAGATTAGAACATGTGAACCACCTGTGTGCAATGCGTTATGAAAGTATTAGTAAGCATTTATGGATTCATACTTATGAGCTGCTGTTATTATACAAGTCTTATTGTGGGTTATGTCCACAATAAGCTTTATCCTTAACGCATTGGTAAGCTGTTTTGAATACTTATTGTATTGTCTAACAATGCACTATGGAGTGCTAGAAAGCAATAGTTGTATTCTATATTCCTTAATGGACTTTATAACTAACATTCTTCTATTGTATTTCCAAGTCCTTGGGATGATAGTTTATTGTTCTGTTATTCGTTCATCCTGTCTCCAAAAGTTTTTTTAATGAGCTAAACACCGACTTCTGAATACAATAAACAACTATGTGACATAGAGCTGGCAAGTGATGAAAAGACAAGGCAACCAGGCTCAATTCATGCAACTCACAATAGATTTGAAAGCAAATTGCCTCCTGATACGTCATTGGTTTGTGGTTAATTGAGACATGGATTGTGTATGTGTGACATTCAGAAGGTTAATGAGCAAGACAAAAGATGCAAGTACCATTGAACGGGGTACGGCAGTAGGTGCCAGGCACACCGGTTTGTGTCAAGAACTGCAACGCTCCAGGATTTTTCACGCTCAACAGTTTCCCGTGTGTATCAACTGTGGGAAGCATTGGAGTCAATATGGGCCAGCATCCCTGAGGAATGCTTTTGACGAATTGAGGCTGTTCTGAAGGCAAAAGGGGGGTGTTCCTAATGTTTGGTATACTCAGTGTATTGCAGTACTTTTGACCATGGCCCCTCTGGTCAAAAGTAGTGCACTTTGTAGCGAATAGGGACGCAACCACTCTCTGTCTCTCTCCGCTAATCTGGTCTGTCTGGGGGTTTGAACCTGGCCTGAGGAGCTTGTGGGTGGTTCTGACATGCCAGTCTAGGATGCATCTTAAATGGCACCCTATTCCCTATATAGTGCACTAAACTGACCAGTGCAGATTAGGGGCTCAGTCCAATGTTATGTACTGTAGGCTATGTGGACGTGTGTGTGTTCTGGTTTTGTATGAGAGAGAGAGAGAGAGAGAGAGAGAGAGAGAGAGAGAGAGAGAGAGAGAGAGAGAGAGAATTACTTGCATTGGATGCCTTTTTTACTCTGTGTGAGGATGATGTAACATCCTCACCTAAAGACTCGTACATTGTGTGTGTGAATGTGTTCATGTTTATTTGTTAAAAGCCCTATGAAGGGTCAACACTGCAAATATTGACTCTTTGCATGAACTGAATGTCATTGTCAATGAAAGCCTTTGACACTTATGGAATACTTGTAATTATACTTCAGTGTACCATAGTAACTACTGACATAAAGATCTAAGAACACTGAAGCAGCAAACTTTGTGGAGACCAATACTTGTGTCATTCTCAAAACTTTTGACCACGACTGTACATGTCCAAAGGTATGTGAAAACCTGCTTGTCGAACATCTCATTCCAAAATCATGGGTATAAATATGAAGTTGGTCCACCCTTTGCTGCTATAACAGCCTCAAGTCTTCTGGGAAGGCTTTCCAGTAGATGTTAAACATTGCTGCGGGGACTTGCTTCCATTTAGCCACAAGAGCACTAGTGAGGTCGGGCACTGATGTTTGTGGTGACTTTGTGGTGTGGTGTGAGCAGAACCACCTTCAGCTCAACATCAGAAAAAACAAAGGAGATGGTGGTGGACTTCAGGAGAACCAAGGCCCAACTGACTGCAGTCCCTATACTGGGGATGGATGTAGAAATGGCTGGGTCATACAAGTTCCTGGGAGTCCATATGGACAACAGGCTGGAATGGGATGGTTACACCGGGGCTCTGTACAAAAAGGGCCAGAGCCGACGCTACTTTCTGAGGAGGCTCAGGTCCTTCAAAGTGTGCAGTACTTTCTACCAGTCACCACCACTCTTTTTTGCAGTGGTGTGCTGGGGCGCCAACATAAAGGCTGGTGATGCTTCTCGGGTAAATAAATTGATCAGGAAGGCTAGCTCTGTTCTGGGGATTAGCCTTGACACTATAGAGGAGTTGGCGGAGAGACAGATCTTGGCCAAACTGCTAGCCATCATGGACAACGTCACCCACCCTCTGCATCCTATGGTTATGATGCAGAGGAGCACTTTCAGTCACAGACTGATCCCACCACGGTGTGCCAGAGAGCGCTACAGGAGGTCCTTACTGCTGGCGGCTATTAGACTATTTAATGCCTCACCGGGGTGCTGTGCCATCGGCAACATAGACCTGGAACTGTTGGGATGTTAGGACCTAGTTTAACAATTATGCATCCATCCGTGAGTAACTCTGGTCTGTAATCACTCATTCACTCAGGACTTATTCATTCAGGACTGTATATACATATTCATGTACAGTTGTTATATCATATCACGTGCAATATTGTAAGTAATTCTTGGACTTAACTTACGTAGTCATTCACTCAGGAATGCATATTAGTATCCTATCAGTTGTATCTTTTTTAATTGCTTTTAGTATATTGAATGTGCAATACATGCATTATCTGTAATCAAACCCTGCACTAAGGACTGTATTTTAAGTGAATTATTATTATTTCCTTATTATATCATACGCACATTTAGCAATTTAAGTATCTCTTCCTGTCATTTACCTGTACAGTTAATTTAACCATGCAAAATAGTCACTTACCTGTTCATTTAACCAGACTGTATATTAAGTAAACTATTATTCCCCTCACTTATATCATATGCACAAATAGCTATTTAAGTATTTCTCTACCATCGACCTGTCTGTCTGTCTGTCTGTCTGTCTGTCTGTCTGTCTGTCTGTCTGTCTGTCTGTCTGTCTGTCTGTCTGTCTGTCTGTCTGTCTGTCTGTCTGCCTGCCTGCCTGCCTGCCTGCCTGCCTGCCTGCCTGCCTGCCTGCCTGCCTGCCTGCCTGCTTCATGCCTTCATGCTGAAACAGGAAATGGCCTTACCCAAACTCTTTCCACAAAGTTGTAAGTGTAGAATTGTCTAGAATGTAATTGTATGCTGTAGCATTTAGATTTCCCTTCGCTGGTTCTAATGGTCTAGCCTGAACCATGAATTACAGCCCCACGCCATTATTCCTCCTCCACCAAACTTCACTGTTGGCGCTATGCATTGGGGCAGGTAGTGTTCTCCACTGAGTCCAATGGCGGTGAACTTTACACCACTCCAGCCGATGCTTGGCATTGCGCATGGTGATCATAGGCTTGTGTGCGGCTGCTCGGCCATGGAAACCCATTCAATGAAGCTCCCGACGAACAGTTATTGTGCTGACGCTGCTTCCAGAGGCAGTTTGGAACTCGGTAGTGAATGTTGCACCCGAGGACAGACAATTCTTATGCGCTACGCACTTCAGCGGTCCCATTCGGTGAGCTTGTGTGGCCTACCACCATAATATTTCATATCATACCATAGTCAAACATTTATTCCACTATTGCATCTGCTACAGTTAAGTGTTTAATTGAATCTGTGTGAAGAATGTGTTTGTTAAATCAGGATTGGGTAAGGAGGTTAATTTGGATTGACTCCTTTCGTCGCAGGAGGAAAATAATCCTGTAGCAGGAGGATTTGAATATCTGAAGAATAATGTAGAATTGCCACCAGGGGAAAACTGTAAGCAGTGTTTTGTATACAATGCACAACGTACCTACATTATACCTTATGTACTGTAGGCTATGTGCAAGCTACAGCACGCCTCATGTGAATTCTTATTTGGATTATAATAAATTGACATATTTGTAAGGGGTAGATGTATTCTATCGTTGGCATAGGTTTGAATCTGTCTCACTGCCCTTTGATTCATGGATGAACGTCCAATCCTGATGCATTAATTCTGCTTAGTTAAAGGGTTAATTCCGCGTGGTTACAGGGTTAAAACAGAAACAACTCAAAACAGTTTAGGCATTAATTCAGTTAGTGTCTCAGCTAAAAAAAATAATCTTTGGATAGGCTGAAATATATAAACATCTTGACAGCTTTATGAAATTAAATATTAAAGCCACACAATACAGGCTTTCAATCCACACCATAACTATATTGACAAATTATACATAGCCTAACCAGTGATAACATTTTAGATACAGTACATGCCAGCAAAGCCATTACACAAAACAACACTAAACAATACATTAATTGCACAAAACGGTGGCAACAAACTGTTAGGGCCTACATAAAGCAGTCCCAACACCTTACCACTGCTACACCTGGCTATCAGCGCAGCCTTGTCTGGCAGCGAAACAGTTTCAGACAAATTTACTGCCTTTTAAAAAAACATAGCTGATATGGCTGACTTGCTTAAAAAAATGTGGTTTCTACTGACAATTGAGATATTCAAACTATGGCATCGGGGGACGACGAGCTGATGAGGCAATCCGTAATTTCGATGAAGACATTAATGAGCGAGAAAGGACGGACGTAGTCAAAATAACTATTTGTTCTGCAAATGTACAGCAACAGAATTCAGAACATGGGCCGTTCTTACAGTATTCTCCCTGTACACCAAGTCAGAACCGTAGCATAAATAAACGGGGCATATAAGCAGACAATGAAAGCTCTTACAATATTCGATGATGACATTTCTCCAAAACAGGCTATAGGCTAAATGTGCACCACCAAGTCAGAACAGTAGGCTAAGTTATTAGAGGAAAAGGGAGCAAATTATGGTGAGACACATGGGCTACTAACAGCTTACTACACAACATACACTTAGTATTGCTTTCTTAGCTACAGTATACATATCTCCCTGGCATATTACATAATTTATGCAGCAGCATACAAAATGGCACATTTTGTCATGCAACTTTGTCATCAAAATCTGGCAATTTCTGGATTTATGGGGTTTTCAAGGCAAGGGTACTCAGAATAAAACAAGCACTAATCATGACATCAGTGATCTTCAGGTCGTAGCTCCAGAAAGAGGCTTGGGTTCCCGACTTGGAATGCTGAGTTGGATGACTGTTCAAAATGTACTTTCCCAGTTTTTTTCAGAGTTCCCAGAAGTCTTGAACTGAGATTTCCCAGTTCAGAGTTTCCAGTTGTTTAGAGCATGGCAGAAGTCATGCTGGATTGACAGCATGGCCAACGTTGAATGTTTATCCTTTTAAGCTTGGAAAAGTGACACTTAAACCCAGACTTGGACAATACACCCACTCCACTGAATAGCAGGCTAGTGATTGCTTTGCAATGCTTGCAGTTAGCCACTGATTCCTTTCAAACCACGCATTGGTGAATTTGAGATTTCCAACTTGTTATGTAATGTTTATGTCCAATGACAGATGAGTACCGATACGTTTGATCTATTTCTCTTCATAATTTCTCTTCATATGACAAGGATTGAAAAGGATTTGCCAGTAGATTGTTGACTTGAAAGTATGTCCAATTGTAGCTAAGGTACATATAATGTGATTTGATTTAATTGTATCTGTGGTTAATGACCTTGAGCCTTCTTGGATGGGCACTTCTAATGTAACTCTATTTTCGAGTTCTCCACGTAGATTTTGCGGTGACTTAGTGTCCCCATGAGTGACAGAACACTGAGCCAATCACGGGAGAACATTACCAACCCATCTGTATTTTTCACTGGCGACCCCACCACTGCAGAAAATACCTGCATTTTAACGGGTAGCCAACAGAAGGTAGCCTATTGAAATATAATCAAATAATAATAAGGGGCCTAATGAAACCATCGATGGCACTAGATTATCGCCAGCTGATGTCTCGTTAAACCATCAATACACACTAAATTCACCCACGCAGCTGATCTCAATTGCAACCGTTATTGGTCACCTCATTACCCCTCCCTAAAAGATGATGTCGGTGTTACCCTTAATCCTGATTGCAACCAAAGTCTTTCAAGATATGTGTGCCCTCTGGTTGGTATTGTAACTGGAACAACGTAGTACTTTTAAACAGACTAAGGGCAATTTATCTAGTTGACAAGCATTCCGTACAATAGAAATAAAGTATTTTATAGTTTACCATGGCAAATCTACTGTTGCAATTTACCCGACATTTTGTATGAATGAAAACGAATGTTGGTGTAGCCTATTGTTGTTTCCTATTGATGTTATCCAAAAGTGTCCGGTATGGTCACTTCTTGTCAAGAAGGGGGGTAAAATATTCCTGGATTTTCAGTATTTGAAATGTGTAAATAAATCAAGTAAATCGAGGGAATTGAGTTATTTGTGCCAGAAGGGCATGGGCCGGAATAAAACCCATAAAGACACAGTAGGCCTGAAGGCAGCTGCTCTAAATGCTAGACCACCCCAGGCCACGATTGATCAACATTTTGACCTTAGCATACCTTTGACACTTGTATGTTGTAGCCTAGTGGAGACCAGTAGCAATGCTTGGGTAAAATCACTGGGGAAGTCAATCCAAGGCAGTAAAACAGCCATATTACAACCAATGTTGTGATATTTGCGTTGTTTTCTCTATAAAACATTTGTTCATACGGCACTGTGATATACAATAAGGCAGTGACAACAAAATGGCAGAAAAAATTTAACTACAAATATGTTTCTTTAATCACAAAACCAGAGAGCAACATCCGTCCGGTGATGTCACGTTGGTATAATGATTGGGAGACAGGCGCAGGAATGCTTAATAGGGTTTTTTATTTCCACCCAAGTTGTAAACTAGTTGAATGCCAATGCCGTTCTCCTCTCTTTCATGTTGGCAAAATGGTCTATGGCTCTGTACGCTTTTAGTTTTTCTTTTCATAGGCTACATAGCTATTTCTCGAATGGGCAACAATGAACCAACTAAGTTAGCTAGCCAGTAAACATGAGCCTACTAGGCTACATCTACTGTATGTCTCTGGCCAGTGGCACAATATATACATGTATGGTTAAATCAGAATTGCAGTCATAATGACACGTGTTATGTTCATCACATATGGATCTTTGTTTGTGCATTTGTGCATTTCAGTTCTTGGTTGCTTTCTCTCCTTGTTTTGGGACTACAATAAAGGACTGCAGATTGGAGTCACCTGGTTCAGACAACCAACCAATGCATGTTTGAGGAACCCAAGAACATTAAGGAGCTCCAGCGCTTCTTGGGATTTGCCCATTTTAACCGCCGGTTCATCCAAGGCTTCAGCTCCATCGTCTCTCCACTCATGTCATTGCTGAAAGGTAAACCTCAGTGCCTCCACTGGAACCCGGCGGTTAAAATGGGCACTGGAACCCGTGACCTGAGAGGCAGGTTCACCAGAGCACCTCTGCTACGCCATCCTGATCCACATCTGCCTTTTGTCGTGGAGTTCGACGCGTCCGAGGTAGGCTTGGGGGTGGTCCTCTCCCAGCAGCATGGAGATCCCCGAAACTGCACCCATGTGCGTACTACTCACGGAAACTGTCTGCTGCGGAACGAAACTACGACGTGGGTGCTCCTGACGGTAAAGTTGGCACTGGAGGAGTGGAGACATTGGCTGTAGGGCGCACGGGAGCCATTTACAGTCCTGACGGATCATCGCAACCTGAAATATGTCAGGGCTGCTCGGCGCCTTAACCCCCGTCAGGCCAGGTGGACGATGTTCTTCGCCTGGTTCCGTTTTATCCCAACGTACTGCCCAGGCACCAAGAACAGCAGAGCCGACGCACTCTCCTGCATGCAGGACCGGGAGGAAGAACCAGCTCCGATGGTCCCCATCCTACCCACAGAGTGCATTGTGGGTCCAGTCAAGTGGGACGTCAAAGCAAAGATCGTCCGGGCAGGAAGAAGGGACCCTCCACCACCGACATGCCCCCCGGGGAAGACCTACGTGCTGCAGAGAGTGCGAGGAAGGCTGGTGACCTGGACGCACCAATCCCCGGCGACGGGACATCCGGGGATTACCAGGACCCTGGAGGCGCTCCGGGCGAAGTACTGGTGGCCTGGCATGGGGAGGACTACTACATCCAGTCCGGCACCATCTGCACACAGTCCAAGGCGTCAAGACAGGCTCCCGCATATTGCAGTAGACTTTGTCACAGACTTGCCCAGGTCAAAGGGACATACAACCCTCTCGCTGGGCTGCCTCCAGGTTGCTGAGGTCTTTTTCCAGCAGGTCTTCCGGCTGTATGGAGTTCCGGAGGATATCGTGTCCGACCATGGCCCCCAATTCACATCTCGGAGCGATTGCCTAGATAGGCCAGGTGAGTGGTCACGCTTTCTTCCCTGGGCGGAATATGCCCAGAATTCCCTGTGCCAGTCCTCCACAGGGTTGACTCCGTTCCAGGCCATCCTGGGTCGGCAACCTCCATTGTGTCCGTGCACTGGTACCGAGCCCGGTAACATACCTGCAGTGGAGGACTGGTTCAGGTCAGCAGAGGAGGTTTGTTCTGCCGCTTGGTATGTGGGGCCGTTTAAGATCCTCCGGAAGGGGATACAGTCCGGAGGAACGCAGCTGGGTCCGGGTGGTGGACATCTGCGATCCGTCCCTGACTAGAGAGTTCTACGCACGCTCCTCCGGCCCCGCCTGCTCCTCGACCTCCGGGGCGTCCGAGGGGCGGACGAGTGGCGGCGTCGGGAGCCGCGCCCTTGGGGGGAGTACTGTAACACCTGTGCCTTCTACCTCGACGGTGCACCTCCCGCCCCGCCGCTCTGGCTCGCCGGTATACTAACCACCGGCATGAGTATGATGGCAGCCACGCTCACGCACCCTCACCTGATGCCCATCCCCTGATTCCACACGCACACACACACACACCGTTTTCCACTTGCTTGATAGCACTCCCTATATATGTTCCCCTCCCTCACTGGTGCGTGTGGATTATTGTTCTGAGCTGAGTCTCATTCATTGTTTCAGTGTGTTATTAAATTGTCAGTTCTCTACGTCGCTCGTTCTTATTTTCATTTTGTGTTCGACTTCCTCCTTTTCTGTGCTCAACCCTCACCTGATTTTAACCAGTCGTTGTATTTATTTATTTATTTATTTATTCAAATACATTCTACATTTCTGAGTAAAACTGTTCCTTACTTCAATAAAATGTTTTTGCACAAGGTAACCTCTCTCTCTCTCTCTCTGACTTTCTCTCTCTCTCTCTCTCTCTCTCTCTATCCCTCCCCTCCCACACACATACACAAACTCTCTCTCTCCTCTTTCTCTAAGGCATTTCGTCTGATTATGAGTACCTTGTAATCTGTGACAGTTTGATTGATGCTTCTCGTCCATGAGCAGAATTTAGCAGCACCTCATTGGCGCTCCAGATACACCCAATTATGCTCCTGGAAGCCCGGTAACCTTGAATTTATGTTGCCATGGCAACAGAACCAGTCATGCATTATGGATTATCATTGAAATTCTACGCCACCTACGTAACATAATAATGGGAGCTTGGGACTTAATCAAACCCGCCATTCTTTCCCCCCATGCGCGTGTGTGTGGCTGTGTGTGTGAATGGTCGAGTGCGTATGTTTGTGTGTGTGTGTATGGCAGGTGTGCGACAGACAGAAGGACATGCTCCCTCATTGTTGGGCGGTGTGCTGTGGAAGCAGAGTCTGGGCCAATAGGGAGTCTACAGGCTGGTTGCTGCCTCATGGATACGCTGCTTGTGAACAGTGACTAGAGAGATCTGAGGCTATATCCTAAATGGCACCATATTCCCTATTTAGTGCCCTACTTTTGACCAGGGCCAATAGGGCTTTGGCCAAAAGTAGTACACTATGTAGGGAATAAGGTGCCATTTGGGACGCATCTGAGATAATAATAACCCCTCCTAAGTGGCTGGAGTTCCAGCATCAGCAGACGTCTACCTATCACACACCAATAACACAGAGAGACGTCACACAGACAAACAGTGGACAGGAATATGCTGAGTTTATAAAGTCTCATGTCTGAGGAAACCTAACCATAGCTGTCCAATGGTTGCCACACCTGGGTGTGTGGTTGCCATGCTGGGGTGGAAAGGAGTATGTCTTGCTCTCTCTCTCTTTCACAATCACATCACAATGCATATTTGAATGGTGTACACTTGTCAAACAATTTAGCTACAATCAGAATGTTTGCAAGATCAGGACTAAGGCTGCATCTTAGAACCAGGTATAAACAGGGTCTCTCTCTCTCTCTCTCTCTCTCTCTCTCTCTCTCTCTCTCTCTCTCTCTCTCTCTCTCTCTCTCTCATTTCACAGAGCCTAAGGCTCCTCAGCACTCATCAGCCTGGTCCTCGCCATGCACTACCTCTGCTCCACTGCACACTGTAGTTAACACACAGCTACACACAGACAGCTAGTGACAGACAGGGAAACCAAAGTTTCATGGTCAGTTCATCACTGACCATGAATCAGGCTGGATGCATGTCCCAAATAACACCCTACCTATTCCCTATATAGTGCACTACCTTTTAGCAGGGCCCATTAAGGGTTTGGTTAAAAGTAGTGCAGTTAATAGGGAATATGGTGCCATTTAGGATGCAGATTGAATTACATTCTAGGGCCGGAGGGTGTGCTGCAGGGGTGTATGCGAGTGCCATTAGTAATAAACATGCATCCATCATGCTTACCATACAGCTTCTGAAAACAAATCTTTGATCAAAGATATAGATTACCGGTTGGTGCACTGTGGAAGCCATTCTTCTTGCCTTAAATAGTAATAGTCCTAAACAGACAGTTTGGGAAGAATAAGGCCCCTTACTAGAACTTTGGAGATGTTGCTAGCCTATTTTGTCTCATAAGAGATTCACATTTATATAAATGGGGACAGGTGACAGGTGATCTGATGTGTTTATCTGTCCATAATTTTTGTTTTTAACATGCCACATAGTGCTGTTCAGTTGTGGCTGCTCACCATTAGATTTTACAGAATTTATTGCAGATTCACATTTTGCATATAGCAGCACTTTCATAAATGTGTCTCTTGTTCAAATACATGAGAAAAATAAATGAAAACAGAAAACCCCACATATTCGATCAAATACGGGGGGCACAGTGCAAATATAAAATGCCTGGTTAAGTGAGTTAGGCTCTCTGATTGAGGGCAGCACAATTGGCGGTGACAGGTCCCAAACAGAATCTGTCAAAGCAGTAATGGCAGTGAAGTAGGCAGATGAGCAGGTGATGGATTTGGCCGTCTGAATCTATTTCTACAGTCCAAGCGTGGAATCGGGGCAAGGTGGCCTGCATGCATGGTGCATATTCACTAATTAGCTACCAGCAGCCATTTTTGGAGCCAGAGAGGCAATCTGAAAGGCAACTAGCTATACCCCCATACCAGCTCTAATGGAATATTGGAATATTTTGGAGGTGCAAATTCTAATTTTGACAGGTCACTTTTGAGTGGAAGAGAAATTAAATTGTGGGGATTGGGGGCTGAAGCGATTCTCTTGTGAGACGATTGTTAACAAACACCCCTTCTTATTTACATGCGCTGCATATACAGTTAAGTATAAAAGGAAAGGAAACAGGACACTTTGATGAAGCAGCTCTCTAAATATATTCCACCCTCATTATTTTGAGTTACCTAAGTGGTGCTATATAGAGCTTGAACAGACATGAAAGTCTGAGATCAGGTAAATGGGACGAACAGCTCTCGGAAAGACGTATTTTTCTTGTCAGTATTCAGCACACATGTGAAAAGCAGGGGCGGGCTGCCTCCCAAATGGCAGCCTATTCCCTATATAGGGCACTATGGGCCGTGGTCAAAAGTAGTGCACTAGATAAGGAATAGGGTGCCATTTGGGATGCAACCATTGTCTACATACAGGGGAACATGCTGAAGCATAAGGGAGTAGTTCATGTATGCTGGCAGTATAACCACTCTTATATAAATTGTACATTGGGACCAGGAACATGAACAAGAACATTTGGATTTCCTGACATCAAAAAACAACACACAAGGGATGCAATAACATCATAAAAAGGTTGATTCATCCATTGCCAATGTAGATTATTTTCAGATATCTAGGACTTATAATTTTGTGAAATGTTGTTTCCAAATGTGGATATGCAGGCTCTTCTTTTATTCCTGCTCATCCGCCTTGGCTTTCAGGATTTGAGTCCCAAATGGCATCTTATTACCTATATAGTCCTCTACTTTGGACCAGAGCCCTAGTCAAAAGAAGTGCACTATATAGGAATTAAGGTGCCATTTGGGATGAACTTAGTCGCTGAGGGATAGTGGCCCGAGGCCTGCTGATGGATGTCAGTGAGCAGGGAGCACGCCCATGCGGTGTAGGATGGAAACCAATGGAAACCATTCCCTGCTGCTGATTAGAGTGTGCTTTACACGGCTGTCCCCCCACACAGGCGTCCACTGCGCCACTGCCTAAACCAATTCAATCACTTTTGGGATGTTGGTGTCACTCTGATGTGGGCCTCACAGCATCACAGCAACCCCCATTACCCCTGTGTGCCCTGGGTGGCACAGCCCAGAGGCAAGGACCCATCAGTGGGATAGATAGACCTCAGAGTAGGCCCCACTCAACTACCATAATCCTCTGCCATCCATCCCTAGTCATGTCACCCAGGACATACATTAATGGGCAATCTGGTGTACCCCAACCCCACCCTCACACTCCCTCAGTGGCCATTGGGGTCAGTAGTGAAGGCAGAGGGGGGAGTCCGACTTCCATATTAGGTAGTACCATCCTGGCCCCATGCAGGGAAGCTCTTATTGTGAAAAATTAGGAGGTTTAAAGAAAAAGGAAAACAGGAACGAACGTAATTGATACATATAGTTTAATACTGCACTGCACGACTGAGACACAGCCCATGAACAGTAATCCACACGCACAACACAGGGAGGGGAACATATAAAGGGTGTGCAATCAAGTGAGGTGTGTGCGTGTGTAATCAGGGGATGGGCATCAGGTGTGGGCGCGTGAGCGCGGCTGCCATCATACTATGCCAGTGGTTAGTATACTGGCGAGCCGGAGTGCTGGGGCGGAAGGGGCACCGTCGAGGTCGTAGGCACAGGCGTTATACTTATGCTCAATTATATTCTACACATGGCTCCCTGGGCTCCAATCCCAGAAATAACAGTCCCTTCTGGTACCCACCAAAAAAAAATAGGTACTTCAAGCATAACATAACAGCCTGCATCATTATGAATAAGGGATTATATGGTATTATCTCAACCCTTGCCCCATACACCAAAACACGTATTTATGATATCATGGAATATACTGTAAATGGGTTAATAATATGGTTAAATTGCTCACACCGAAAATGTTGGAGTGGTTTGAATCTAGTCCTGGCCACAGCAGAGTTGTTTGTTTTGGCAAACTGTACTTGGACCAGTCTGTGAGGAGGGAGGGTCTGCATGCAAAATGGCACCATATTCCCTACATAGTCCACTACATTTGACCAGAGCCATGGTCAAAAGTAGTGCACAAAATAGGGAATTGGGTGCCATTTGTGATGCAAAAAGGGCAAGAGCAGCTGGGACATGAATAGGCAAAACCAGGGCCAGGCAGTTACCAACCAACCACCCTAACTCCCATCCCCCATCCCCTCCCTTATAAGCATCTCTCAGGGACCTGCTTCATAATGGTGCAGGGGGGATTTAGGCAAGAGGAACAGTCACTCACATTCAGGAAGCCAGTCCTTCAGGAGCTCCCTATCCACCACCGGATTAGGACTGTTAAACACAGGACTCTAGGATTTCAAGATCCAAGATCGAGAGTGTGACGTTCCCCCTGGGACTCCATAGAATACAAGGGAGGAGGAGAAAGGAGGGCCAGTTCTTTCAAATGGCCATCTATCCATGTTGATTCTTTACAATTGGCTACCATAGGCTTGGCAGGGTTGCCTTCATTTGTATTCACCAATCCATTCTTTTGCAATTAATTGTTTATGAAGAAAAGGGTATAAAGAAGACAATGTAAGCCATATATGATGTAGGAATCATTTCAGTTGTAAATGCATATAAACATTTCTGTCATTTAGCAGACGCTGTTATCCAGAGCGACTAAGGTTAAGTGCTTTGCTCAAGGGTAAAACGACATATCTTTCACCAGTTGGCAAGAGATTTCGAACCAGCAACCTTTCTGTTACTGGCCCAAAGCCGGCCCTAGTAGAATGTAAAGCTATACTCTAATTGTTGTATATATTTCACCTTTATTTAACCAGGTAGGTCAGTTGAGTACAAGTTCTCATTTGCAATCCGTGTTCAGGTAATGCAACATAAAAAAGTGATAGCCCAACACCTAGATTTAATGTCTTAAAAGCTGAAACTTACAGTTTTAGATTTACTGGGGCTTAGGCTACATTGCAGATGGATCATTTACTATGTATGAGTGGATTTTGGCACTCTGCTGTTTGTTGAGCACTGTGTTCTCATTATTTATGCAACCATTACAAACCCAACAAACTGGCACTGAGTGTGAAACTCACTGGCATTGCAGGGCCTTCATTAATCTGCCACATTGGACCGCTGAAAACAAAAAAAACATATTCAGCAAGGTGCATCGGAATATGCGCAAATGGCCTTAATCACAATCAATTCTGTCAGTACATGACTGTACCTCGATCGCTGTATTTTGCCCTCATAAACCACATCGATGTATTTGGTCCCCATAAACCACATTGATGTATTGTATCCCCATAAACCACGGCAACCAAGAAAAATATGCTTTCGGGATTTCTATTGGGTTGTAATTGGTGACACAGTTACCTAAAAACATTTATGCAACACTATTCCTGAATTGCCATTCAAGAAACGGTGGGCTATTTATAACAGCAGATAGTCAGGGCGAAAAGAAACAAGGGAGTCAGGAAACTGTTTGAGTTCTATTCAGGACTCCTGACATGCAGACGTCTCACGCAATAACAGTGCAAGCTGATTAGCCACAGTTAAGCTCCATTTGATGTAGCGGATCTGCAGCTAGACAGACAGACAGACAGACACTTTATTGATCCGAGGGGAAATTACTTAAACGAACAATGGGAGCTGCTTAACAGGTGACCACACAGGACGGCGCCAACCAAAAAAACCCTTAATAACTGTGTTGTATTGTAATAACAGTGAAAGCGGTGATGATGCAGTTGCCTTTGGGTTCATCTCATTGAAAACAATTAAAGGGATACCTCAACATGTTTGCAATTATTGTTTTGCCCTTTATTTACTTTCACAGAGTCAGATTATCTCATAGATTGTCATGTCCTGATATGTTTCACCTGTCTGTGTTTGTTCCCTCCCCACACCAGGTGCACCCTATCTCCATCATTAATTAGTTTGGGTATTTAGTCCCTTGGGTTCTGTTGGGGTTTTGCCAGATCGTCTTGCCTAGTCAGTCGTTTCCAGCACTCTCCTGTATTACTAACTCTGCCAGTCTGTTTCCCGGTATTTGGACCTCTACCTGCCTGTTGGATTACGTTCCTGTCTAGCCCCTCATGTGCCTTCGACCATCTGATCTGCTGCCAAACGAACTCTGCCTGCATTACGGATTACGAGCCTGCCTACTCCTCTGTACTACCATCCTTCTGATCCCCGGTTACGAACATTGCCTGTCATTGACTACGAACCTGTCCTGCCCCAAATATCATATTAAACAGTCAATCATATCTCTGCCTCCGTGTCCGCTTTTGGGTCCCGTATATCTGTCGTTCTGTCATAGATGCCATGTTTATGTCTCTGGGTCCAGTATGAAGGAAGTTAGAGGAAGTTCCGCAAGCCAATGCTAACTGCAATTTCCTTCAAAACTGTAGGCAGAGACATAAAAATGGTGTTCATGAGTTCATCTGACTCTTGAAAATCTTGAGGTATCCCTTTAACTCCATATGTTGTGTCAGTTAACAGACATGTTGGATGAGTTACTTTTATTTGGTGCTGATCCACTTGATCTATAGGCAGGAGGGAGGGAGGGGGGGGAGGGAGTAGAGGGCGAGATTGAGCAAGACAGGTTACCACATGTACAGTATACATTAATCACAATGTGCCCCAATTATTATAATATTCAAAAAGTTATTAAACCTGAATATCGCTTATCTTGCTATTTTCCACAGACAATTATATCCATAATCAGCAGCTGCGTATTTGCTGGCTGCAATTAGCTTTTGCCTGGTCAAGATCTGCACAATCTGGGGGAATAGAACTGACATAATTTCCAGTTATCTGGTGTGTGACAGGAGCCTGGCAAGAGAGAAGGAGAGGGAGACTGGCTTGGCACCGAGTGTGGCACGGTGGCACGTTCCGCTGTGCTGTCTGTTGCCCTTGGCAGTGCCCCAAATGGCACCTTATTCCCTATATAGTGCACTACCTCTGGCCAAGAGTATTGACTATGTAGGGAATAGGCTGACATTTGGGAGTCAACTTCCCATTTATCTGAGGGAGGAGACTGTCCCTGAGCATGGGACTGAACTAATGGGGAGATGGAAGCGTCTGCCACTGACTGATTAAAATCTTAGAGCAAGGCACCAGAAAGAGATCTGGGCTCTGGGTCTTGTGTTCTGAAGCGGCAGCATCACGTTTATAAGGAATAGTTTGGGAGCCTTAGAATTTGTTTGTCTGATATGTGGTAGTAAAGATCTTGAATTAGGGATTGGCTGGCCTTCTCATGTAATTTAAGTTGTTTTGATTAGAAAGAGCATAACAAAATAAACAGAACAGCTGAAAACTTTGCTGCCAAGCTTTAGATGGGGGTATTACCACAGGAACAACAAAACAGGTGAAAAGGGTTAGAAAAACAGAAAAGCCCCATCTCTCTCCTCCTCCCTCCCACCCAATGGTTTGTGACACACGACACATTTATTTTGGGCTTTTGGGGAAGAAGAGGGGACAGAGAGAGGGTGAAATGGAGAGAACAAAAAAACCACAAGGAGTCCTTTATCTCTCTCTCTCTCAATTGAACAAACAGGGTTTGCCCTGGAGTCCCCACTCTTCTGGGTGTGGCTAACCTCTCAGGGTTACAGGCCATGCAGGCAGCACTCTAATAAGCACCTCACACAAAAGCCCCAGTAGGCAGTGGGAGGAGGAGAAGTGGAGGCGGATGAGGAGGGTAGGGATTGTTGGGGGCAGATGCCAGACACCAACGAGAGCAGATGGGGCTTGATGAATCCTGAATGGAAGGAATTGAAACCCACTGAAGTTGCCAAGCGGCCAGCCACAATTATCACCGTGCCTTTGGGTTCATTGTCAATTAGAGTGGCGGTTGAAGCGAGCGGCAGCTGTGGCAGATGGCGAGGTTCCAGATAGGAGAAGGGGGTGGAGAACAAGGGGAATTAGGGGTGGAGGGGGGATGTAGGGGGAGATGGGACTGGGGCCATTCCCTGGAGGCTATATCTCTCTCTCAACCTCCCCCCTCCCCCCTCACACACACAATCCGTCTCTCTACCTTTCCCTGAACCGCATACTCATCACTTGTTCACTCTACAGGAGAACAAGACTGCCAATAGTCAGTCCATGACTCGCATGACTCGCAGGGAATATATAGAGGCGGAGAAATGGTGTATCACACCACACCTGAGCATGCACATCTGCCTCCCTCGGTTTCCTAAAATGTCTGCAAAAATCATGTCTTGTTCTGAACAGGAGAAGTTGCACAAAAGGAAATGTTCAAGTACCAATCGTCACACATAAAATGTAATATGGCACCCTATATTAGGCAATGGAGTGCCATTTGGGTCACATCAGTAGTCTATTAACTCAGCAGCGGAGAAAAAACCCAGTAGCAGGTATGTTAAATCCATGCTCCTCCTTATACTTTAGAATGGGATCAGGGCATTTGCCACAAAAGGCTATAGATTTAGTATAGATCGTCTCTGCACTCAGGCTGCAGTGTGAGAGATGGAGGGGAAGTTGGGAGATGTATGACTCTTGTGCTACATTTGTACCGTATTGATCTGGAATAACATTGAATCAGCTGAGATGGTAATGTATTGAATCAATCGGGCCTCGGTAGGTAGTGGGTCATGCTAGCTTTGGGCAAGGAGATAGACCTGGAGTAGGACTAGGGCCAATAGAATTTCTGGTCAAAAGTAGTGCGCAAAATAGGGACAGTGGCGGCCCAGTCCATTAGGATTGGTAAAAACAAAATGACTGGGCACTGAGTATACAAAACATTATGAACTCTTTTTTTCTATGCTCTTGTGATGGACATTTTTTGTTTGTGCTTTTCTAATAACCAATTTCCGTGTTCTATTAATGTGCTTTTCTAATAACCAATTTCTGTGTTCATGCATGTGACTGATCCTCACGATCAGTATCTGCAATTTGGCAGTACGCCCAGAACCTTGTTTTCAGTGGTGGAAAAAGTACTCAGTTGTCATACTTGAGTAAAAGTAAAGACACCTTAACAGAAATTGACTCAAGTAAAAGTTACCCAGTAAAATACTACTTGATCAAAAGTCTAAAAGTATCTGTTTTTAAATGTACTTAAGTACAGTGGTAGAAAAAGCACTCCATTTACATACTTGAGTAAAAGTATTTTCGTATTATTTTTAATTACGGACAGGGGCACACTCCAAATTGAAGGGTTTCAGATCACAGCATAAAGTAAAATGGAATGAGCGCACAGATCTACTGGTTACATGTGGTCTGCAGCTGTGAGGCCGGTTGGATGTACTGCCAAATGACAAAGCTAGACATTTTATTGTCCCCAGCACAAGGTGCACCTGTGTAATAATAATGCTGTTTAATCAGCTTCTTTATATGCCACACCTATCAGGTGGATGGATTATCTTGGCAAAGAAGAAACGCTCACTAACATGGATGCAAACCAATATGTGCACAACATTTGAGAGAAATATTGTTTTTGTGCGTATGGAAAATGTATTTTAGCTCATGAAGCATGGGACCAACACTTTACATGTTGCGTTTATATTTTTGCTCAGTGTATATTCGCATGACAAACCACTGTCCTAGCAGCATTTATTTGCAAAGATTGTTATTTTTATACAATACTTGTCTAAATTTACATGTTGCGTTTATATTTTGTTCAGTATAGTTAGCCAGCTACAGTAATTTGTAGAAACATTCAGAAATAGTTTGGTAGATTTTTTGATAAAATTAACCATTTACCTTAAGTTACGGCAAGCTAGCTACTGGTTGCCAATTTCAAATCTATCTCAACTAATATCGTCAATATTGTGATTTCAGAATGAAAGTTAACTGGTTAGTTCATCATGTTTTCACTTGTTGAGTTCTCACTGTGCTTGTCACCGGTGCACTTTGCTCGTGAGCTGGCTGCTTATTCTAAGTTGGCAATCTGTTTAAAACAGTGGCAGTATGTACAGCAGTGGTGATTTATGCTGTAGTTCAGATAATAATAATAATAATAATAATAATAATAATAATAATAATAATGCAATTTAACAGACGCTTTTATCCAGAGCAACTTAGTCATGCGTGCATACATTTTTCCATTGCGTTATACAGTATATCTTCCCAAAGAAACTACCGGTAGTTTGAAAACTTAGTATAATATTTCTGTCATGCTACATTGTTGACAATATGACAGCTCTGGGAGAACGTGGTGCCATTTTGATGGACCCTGGCCAAAAGTAGAGTGGCATTTGGGACACATACCGAGTCTCTCACATTACCCTACCTCACTCCCTCTCTACAGGCCAATGTGAAATTTCAAACTTCACAGTCATCTGTCATGGTCTAGAAGGTGAGAGATGAGTGAATATGTGTACAGAGGGGCAGGGAGAGTGTGTGTGTGTATATGTGTATGTGTGTGTGTGTGGGTGCTCGCTTGTGTGTCAGCTGTGTGTATGCAAGTCTATGTGTGTGTGTGTGTGTGTGTGTGTGTGCTATGCTTGCGTTTGTGTGCATGCATGTGTGTGCTTGGAGACACACAGTGCAGTGTTCTCCAGGCTGCTCCATGGTGACTGGGTTCACTATTGTTGGGAATGGTGGCCCTTGACCCCAGTAGTGACCCTTCACCCAGCAGATGGAGGGTTGACCCACCCCACAACCTCAACCACACACACACACACACACACACACACACACACACACACACACACACACACACACACACACACACACACACACACACACACACACACACACACACACACACACACACACACACCATAGTCCCCCTATCTCAAACACACACTCCTCCCTGGTCAGGCAGCCATCAGCTGTATGGAGACTCAGTGAAAGCTCCCAAAGAAACAGCATGTCGAAGCAGGAGGAGGAGGATTGGCTGCTCACCACAATGCAGGGTTACAGGGCTCATTGTGGAGGGAGGCTGGAGTGGCTGGAGCTGAAGAGAGGAGAGGGGAGCACCAGGCAGTCTGGAGCAGCAGGACACATTCCCATCCACAGGCAGAAGGCTGGGGGGAGGAGGGGATGAGGGACTCAGCTGCTGGGGGTGGGGGTTGATGACCCCCTCCATTTTAAACACACACGCGCACATACACACACACGCATTTTGCACAAAAACACACACACACCCCTCCTTCGAACAGATGTCACCCACCACTAAACCAGGGTTTTCATAAGCATTCAACCATTATCAAAGACCACCATCCTGATTCTACCCACATTGGGTGTCATTCTGTGTATAATGGAGAGGTTTGCAATGTGTCATTTGGTTTTATCTGTTTTCATTTGCTTAATTCAGCTAAATTCCAGAGTGCACTTTTAAATTCAGTATATCAGTCTCTGTCTGGTGCCCACAAAAACAAACGGTCCCTTCTCCTATCTCTGTGCTAGACCTGGGTTCAAATACTATTGCTCTAGTCTGCCTGGAGTGGCAGATGGGTATGGAGTGTGTGTGGATGTGAGTATTAGATTGGTTCCATTATGCAGAGGAAGCTAAATCAAGGAGTTGTATTTTAACTCAGGTCTGCTCTGTGCTGCCTGCCTTTAGCTGTTAACATCCATTAATGAGAGCCTTATGTGTTTAATTGTATGCACAGGACTGTTAAGGAGAATCAACATGCAATCTGGCAGTGTGCTTTCGAATTAATTACAGCGAGCTGGGTGTATTTCATTAAACCTGTTACTAAAGGAGGATTCAACAGAATTAGATCTAATCCCAACTGTTGTTTTGTTGTAGCCACATACTATTTATTAAGCTATGGACACTTGTCCAATCACAGATGATTTATCACTGGTTGCACCCCAAATTGCACCCTAAATGCTACAGTTTAAGTCAGAAGTTTGCATACACCTTAGCCAAATACATTTAAACTCAGTTTCACAATTCCTGACATTTAATCCTAGTAAACATTCCCTGTTTTAGGTCAGTTAGGATCACCACTTTATTTTAAGAATGTGAAAGGTCAGAATAATAGTAGAGAGAATTATTTATTTCAGCTTTTATTTCTTTCATCACATTCCCAGTGGGTCAGAAGTTTACATACACTCAATTAGTATTTGGTAGCATTGCCTTTAAATTGTTTAACTTGGGTCAAACGTTTCAGGTAGCCTTCCACAAGCTTCCCACAATAAGTTGGGTGAATTTCGGCCCATTCCTCCTGACAGAACTGGTGTAACTGAGTCAGGTTTGTAGGCTTCCTTGCTCGCACAAGCTTTTTCAGTTCTGCCAACACATTTTCTATAGGATTGAGGTCAGGGCTTTGTGATGGCCACTCCAATACCTTGACTTTGTTGTCCTCAAACCATTTTGCCACAACCTTGGAAGTATGCTTGGGGTCATTGTCCATTTGGAAGAACCATTTTTTAACTTCCTGACTGATGTCTTGAGATGTTGCTTCAATATATCCACATAATTTTCCTTCCTCATGATGCCATCTATTTTGTGAAGTGCACCAGTCAAAGCACCCCCACAACATGATGCTGCCTTGCTTCACGGTTGGGATGGTGTTCTTCGGCTTGCAAGCCTCCCCCTTTTCCTCCAAACATAACGATGGTCATTATGGCCAAACAGTTCTTTTTTGCTTCATCAGACCAGAAGACATTTCTCCAAAAAGTACAATCTTTGTCCCCATGTGCAGTTGCAAACCGTAGTCTGGCTTTTTATGGTGGTTTTGGAGCAGTGGTTTCTTCCTTGCTGAGCGGCCTTTCAGGTTATTTCGATTTAGGACTCATTTCACTTTGGATATAGATACTTTTGTACCTGTTTCCTCCAGCATCATCACAAGGTCCTTTGCTGTTGTCCTGGGATTGATTTGCACTTTTGGCACCAAAGTAAATTAATCTGTAGGAGACAGAACGCGTCTCCTTCCTGAACGGTATGACGGATGATGAAATACATCCAAAGGTACACCTCCAATTGACTCAAATGATGTAAATTAGCCTATCAGGAGCTTCTAAAGCCATTTCCAAGCTGTTTAAAGGCACAGTAAACTTAGTGTATGTAAACTTTTGACCCACTGGAATTGAGAATTGTAAGTGAAATAATCTGTCAGTAAACAATTGTTGGAAGAATTTCTTGTGTCATGCACAGTAGACATTCCAAAACTATAGTTTGTTAACATAAAATCCGTGGAGTGGTTGAAAAATGAGTTTTAATGACTTCAACCTAAGTGTATGTAAACTTCCGACTTCAACTGTATATAGGGCACCGTATACCCTACATAGTGCACCCTGGTCAACAGTAGTGCACTATGTAGGGAATGGGATGTCCCTGTCACAGGTGATATGCAGTCATACAAAAACTTCCTTTTGCCAGACAGGATGAGCAATAGTCAAACATACTATAGAGGGATTGCCCAATACCCCCAGCAGAGGCTTGACTAACAAGTTGGAATCTGCACTTCAAATCCACATCAAAATCTGTTAGAAAATGCAGGGAAAACAGACAGAGAGACAGACAAACAAGCAGATGGCATGTCTGCCCTTTTGTATGTCTCCCTGCTCCCCCCTCAGGTGTCCCAACATGGTACAATTTGAAGTAAACAGCTTCCACCCTTCAAACCGTATGCAGCTCATAGTTATAATGAATTTCATCACTTCAATTTGCATACCGCCCCAATACATCCACAGACGATGCAATAGCCATGGCAATGCACACTGCCCATCCCATCTGGACAAGAGGAATACCTATGCAAGAATTGACTACAGCTCAACCTTCAACACCATAGGACCCTCCAAGATCATCATTAAGCTTCGGGCTCTGGGTCTAAACCCCGCCCTGTGCAACTGGGTCCTGGACTTCCTGACGGGTCGCCCCCAGGTGGTGAAGGTAGGCAACAACACCTCCACTACGCTGATCCTTAACACTGGGGCCCCACAAGGTGCTTGCTCAGCCCCCTCCTGTACTCCCTGTTCAACCATGACTGCATGGCCAACTCAATCATCAAGTTTGCAGACGACACAACAGTAGTAGGCCTAATTACCAACAATGACGAGACAGCCTACAGGGAGGAGGTGAGGGCCCTGGTGGAGTGGTGCCAGGAAAATAAGCTCTCTCTTAACAAAAAGCTTCAAGTTCCTAGGCGTACACATCATTGACAATCTGAAAATAGTCTACCCACACAGAGAGTGTTGTGAAGAAGGCGCAACAGCAAGAAGAAGAAATTTGGCTTTGCCCCAAAGACCCTCACAGATACACCATTGAGATCATCCTGTCAAAATGTATAACCGTCTGGTACGTCAACTGCACCGCCCGCAACTGCAGGGCTCTCCAGAGGGTGTTGCGGTCTGCCCAACGCATCACCGGGGGCACACTGCCCGCCCTCCAGGACACCTACAGCACCCAATGTCACAGGAAGGCCAAAACGACATCAACCACCCGAGCCACGGCCTGTTAACCCCGCAATCACCCAGAAGGCGAGGTCAGTACAGGGTCATCAAAGCTGGGACCGAGAGACTGAAAAACAAGCCCATGAGACTGTTAAATAACCATCTCTAGCCGGCCTCCACCCAGTAGATAGATAGATAGGTACTTTATTGATCCCCGAGGGGTAATGTCTTGGTCAAGCAGCTATGAAAAAGAAGAAATGCTCACTAACATTAACAAAAATACACAAAAGACAGATACACGATACATGATACATAGAGCGGCAGTATGAAAAAGTATCAAAATACAAGAATTCTTGAGTGCAAAAAAGCTATAAAAAGACATTGCATAGTATGGGTGGATGGCTGAATATGTACACTATACATTGGTGGATGGTGCATGGTTAACTATACTATAGAGGTCGATGGCAGAGAAATACTTAAATAGCTAGAAGTGCGTATTATATAAGTGAGGGTAATAAGAGTTACTTAATATACAGACTGGTTAAATGAACAGGTAAGTGAATATTTTGCATGGTTAAATTAACTGTACAGGTAAATAAACAGTTAAATGTACAGGTAAGTGAATATTTGCATGGTTACATTAACTGTACAGGTAAATGACAGGAAGAGATACTTAAATAGCTAAATGTGTGTATGATATAAGTTGGTGTAATAATAGCAATTCCCTTAAAATACATTCCTTAGTGCGCAGGGTTTAATTACAGATAAATGCCGTATTGCACATTCAATATACTAAAAGCAATGAAAAAAGATACAACTGACAGGATACTAATATGCATTCCTGAGTGAATGACTACGTAAGTTAAGTCCAAGAATTACTTACAATACTGCACGTGATATGATATAACAACTGTACATGAATATTGTCAGGCTCTGGCCATAGAGAAGCTTTGCTTCTCTATATTTCTATGGTCAGAGTCTGGCAGATCTATCATTTCTATTTCTGTCTGGTGTGTGTGTGTGGGATCCCTAATTAGAGGCAGCTGCTATGCATTACCTCTAATTAGGGATCTTACTTATATGTCTGTGTTCCACTCCGTTGGCGTGGTTCATTGTTATGTTGTCTCGTGTTCGTGCTACGTGTGTCCTTTCATTATATATTATCATTTGTTATTTTGTATAGTTCGTCAGTTCATTAAATAAAGATGTCGAACTATGGATACGCTGCGCCTTGGTCTCTCTACACACCCGAACGTGACAGAATGAACCACCACCCGACCAAGCAGCGTTATACGGGAGCAACGGAGAGGAAGAAAGGAAGACAACGGCGTAATCGAGTAAACGGAGGTAACGGAGCCCGTAGGCAACCCCAAGAAAATTTCGGGGGGGGGCTATGGGGTTGGTCTGGCTACGAGGAGGACGAGCCAGTACCACTCTCCATGTGGAATACGGTGGAGAAGGAGGAAGAGGAATACCTGAAGGGGGTATTTTGTGACATTATGGAGCTGTGTAGGCGTAATCGGGAAGAATGTGAGAACGAGCGGAGGGAGCTGGAGTTAAAGGTGCCCACGGTGTGCATCCCCAGTCCGGGTCGTTTACTGTCTACATCCCGCGCCGAGTCTCCATTGTACATCCCCACTCCAGTATGTCCTATGCCGGTTTCACGTGTGAGAACTCCAGTGCCAGAGCAGTCCGCTCCACCGGTGCCCAGTCTGGGTCCGGCCGTCTGCTCTACTCCAGTGCCAGAACAATCCGTTCCACCGGTGCCCAGTCTGGGTCCGGCCGTCTGCTACACTCCAGTGCGCCTCTCCAGTCCGGTACGTCATGTGCCTACTCCTCGCACTAGCCCTGAGGTGCGTGTCACCAGTCCGGTGCCATCAGTGCCGACTCCATGCACCAGGCCTCCAGTGCGCCTCTCCAGTCCGGTACGTCATGTGCCTACTCCTCGCACTAGCCCTGAGGTGCGTGTTATTAGTCCTGTGCCACATGTGCCGACTCCACGCACCAGGCTTCCAGTGCGCGTCTCCAGTCAGGTACGTCCTGTGCCTGTTTCCCGCACTAGCCCTGAGGTGCGTGTTATTAGTCCTGTGCCACATGTGCCGACTCCACGCACCAGGCTTCCAGTGCGCGTCTCCAGTCAGGTACGTCATGTGCCTGTTCCCCGCACTCGCTCTGAGGCGCGTGTTAGTAGTCCAGTGCCACCAGTGCCGACTTCACGCACCAGGCTTCCAGTGCGCCTCCCCAGTCCGGTACGTCCCGTGCCGACTCCCCGCACTCAACCTCCAGTGCGCCTCCCTAGCCCGGTACGTCCCGTGCCGACTCCCCGCACTCGACCTCCAGTGCGTGTGCCCAGCCAGGTTCCTCCAGTGCCAGCTCCACGCACCAGGCCTCCAGTGCGCCTCCCCAGTCCGGTACGTCCCGTGCCGACTCCCCGCACTCTACCTCCAGTGCGTGTGCAAAGTCCGGTACGTCCCGTGCCGACTCCCCGCACTCGACCTCCAGTGCGTATGCCCAGCCAGGTTCCTCCAGTACCAGCTCCACGCACCAGGCCTCCAGTGCGCCTCTACAGTCCGGTACGTCCCGTGCCGACTCCCCGCACTCGACTTCCAGTGCGTGAGCCCAGCCAGGTGCCTCCAGTGCCAGCTCTACGCATCAGACCGTCGGTGCGCCTCGACATCCCGGAGCCTCTCGTGATGATCGACAGCCCAGAGCCTCTCGTGATGATCGACAGCCCGGAGCCTCTCGTGATGGTCGACAGCCCGGAGCCTCCCGTGTTGGTCGACAGCCCGGAGCCTCCCGTGATGGTCGACAGCCCGGAGCCTTCCGTGACGATCGACAGCCCGGAGCCTCCCGTGATGGTCGACAGCCCGGAGCCTCCCGTGACGCTCGACAGCCCGGAGCCTCCCGTGACGCTCGACAGCCCGGAGCCTCCCGTGACGCTCGACAGCCCGGAGCCTCCCGTGACGCTCGACAGCCCGGAGCCTCCCGTGACGCTCGACAGCCCGGAGCCTCCCGTGACGCTCGACAGCCCGGAGCCTCCCGTGACGCTCGACAGCCCGGAGCCTCCCGTGACGCTCGACAGCCCGGAACCTCCCGTGAGGCTCGACAGCCCGGAACCTTCCGTGAAGATCGACAGCCCGGAACCTTCCGTGAAGATCAACAGCCCGGAACCTTCCGTGACGATCGACAGCCCGGAACCTTCCGTGACGATTATATGGCCGGAGTCGCCTGCCACACCGGTGCTCAGTCCTGGCCCGGTTATTTGCCCCGCTCCATGGCCTGAACTTATTTCCCCACCATTGTTGTATCCAGGACCGGTGGGTTGCCCCTTTACATGGCCGGAGTCGCCTGCCACACCGGTGCCCAGTCCTGGCCCGGTTATTTGCCCCGCTCCATGGCCTGAGCCTTTTTCCCCACCATGGTCATTTCTAGGACTGGTGGGTTGCCCCTTTATATGGCCGGAGTCGCCTGTTACACCGATGCCCAGTCCTGGCCCGGTTATTTGCCCCGCTCCTTGGCCTGAGCCTTTTGCCCCACCATGGTCATTTCCAGGACCAGTGGGTTGCCCCTTTAAATGGCCTGAGTCGCCAGCCACACCGGGCCCAGTAGAAATGGGGAGGAAGCTAGCCACTTCGCCGGGGCCGGAACCGCCACCTGCGATCGTGTGATGTTTTTTCCTCCCTTACCCTTCCCTCATGTTTGTGTTTATTTTTCTTGCGGCCGGGAGTCCGCGCCTTTGGGGGGGGGTACTGTCAGGCTCTGGCCATAGAGAAGCTTTGCTTCTCTATATTTCTATGGTCAGAGTCTGGCAGATCTATCATTTCTATTTCTGTCTGGTGTGTGTGTGTGGGATCCCTAATTAGAGGCAGCTGCTATGCATTACCTCTAATTAGGGATCTTACTTATATGTCTGTGTTCCACTCCGTTGGCGTGGTTCATTGTTATGTTGTCTCGTGTTCGTGCTACGTGTGTCCTTTCATTATATATTATCATTTGTTATTTTGTATAGTTCGTCAGTTCATTAAATAAAGATGTCGAACTATGGATACGCTGCGCCTTGGTCTCTCTACACACCCGAACGTGACAAATATGTATATACAGACCTGAATGAATAAATAAGTCCTGAGTGAATGAGTGATTACAGACCAGAGTTACTCACGGATGGATGCATCATTTTAAACTAGGTCCTAACAACCCAACAGTTCCAGGTCTATGTTGACGACGGCACGGCACCCCGGTGAGGCATTAAATAGTCTAATAGCCGCCGGCAGGAAGGACCTCCTGTAGCGCTCTCTGGCACACCGTGGTGGGATCAGTCTGTGACTGAAGGTGCTCCTCTGCGTCATAACCATGGCATGCAGAGGGTGGGTGACGTTGTCCATGATGGCCAGCAGTTTGGCCAGGATCCGTCTCTCCGCCACCTCCTCTAGAGTGTCAAGGCTAATCCCCAGAACAGAACTAGCCTTCCTGATCAGCTTATCGTTCCCTGGGAGGCCCCTGTGTTGCTCACTGCCCGTTCTGACACACAGGTCTGTAGTCACACAAATTGTGGCCTACCGGTCAAGTAGTCTGTGACACAGGAGACTAAGGGTGCTTCCACTTTCATCCTATTCATCTTCTCACCCAGTAGCAGGGGCTGAATGGTGTTGAAGGCACTGGAGAAGTCAAAAAACATAACCCTCACAGTGCAACCTGTGTTGTCCAGGTGAGAGTAGGCCCTCTGCAGAAGGTAGATGATTGCATCATCCACCCCGATGTTGCGCTGATATGCGAACTGCAGGGTGTCCAGTGATGTACACACCAGGGGTCTGAGGTGAGCGAGGACTAACCTTTCCAGGGTCTTCATGATGTGGGATGTTAGCGCTACAGGTCTGAAGTCATTCAGGACAGTGGGGTGCGCCTTCTTGGGCACTGGGACGAGGCAGGATGTTTTCCACAGCACAGGGACCCTTTCTAGGCTCAGGCTAAGGTTGGAGGGTCGCTGGAGTATTCCACACAGTTGGTCGGCACAGACCCTAAGCACACTGCCCTGAACTTAGTCACTGTCACTAGCTGGCTACCATCTGGTTACTCAACCCTGCACCTTAGAGGCTGCTGCCCTATGTACATAGACATGGAATCACTGGTCACTTTAATAATGGAACACGGGTCACTTTAATAATGTTTACATAATGTTTTACTCATTTCGTATACACTATTCTACTGTATTCTAGTCAATGCCACAGCAACATTGTTCTATGTATTGTTGTGAATTGTTAGATACTACTGCACTGTTGGAGCTAGGAACACAACCATTTTTCTACACCCGCAATAACATCTGCTAAATATGTGTATTTGACCAGTAAATTTGATTTGAATTATGAATGAGACATCTCAAAAGAAATAGTTATTTAATTTTAATTATTTCTTTCTTTCTCTTTCATTCTTTCTTTGTGTCTTTCTTTCTTTCTTCCTCCCACTCCTTCTCAGTCTCTCATCTCTTTCTCTCTCATCTTTCGTGAGTAAAAAGTGAGTCTCCTTGCAGTGCTCTCTCCTACCTGCTCTCCGTCTCTGCTGTGGTCTTGATCTGAAGACTTATCTGCTTAAGAAGTCATCCTGGTGGAAGGCAATCCCATAAAGCTTATGGGCAGATAGAGCAGGATTCCTGTTGGCCAAGAATTAATTGCTTAGATAAGGACTTTCTCCTCAACATATCGATTTGGCTCAGTCTGTACAACTATGGTTCAAATTCACAATGGAGGCCAAAAAGCTCACCCCATAGCGTGTGCTGAAAAACAGTTTTGCTATTGCTGTTACTTTTTAAAATACAGAATATTTTTTATATGACAGTATACTGTGCAGGACAGAGCAACATTCTCAAGTTAAAGACAGCAAATTGTGACAGTACTTGACTTGCGTTAATGTCAATTAAAAATATAGTTATGTACGGTATGGATGCCTAAAAGAGTAAACATGACGTTACGGTGGGCTAGTTATAGTTTACTACAAGGGTTGTATCAAGTGAATAGTATTTTATCAAAATAATATTTGCAAATAAATGCTGCTAGGACAGGTGTTTGTCATACTAATATATACTGATCAAAAATATAAATGCATGTAAAGTTAATGTCCCATGTTTCATGAGCTGAAATAAAAGATCCCAGAATGTCCACTGTTGCCAGAAAACTGAATGTTAATTTCTACTATAAGCCACCTCCAATGTCGTTTTAGAGAATTTGGCAGTGCGTCCAACCGGCCTTACAACTGCAGACCACGTGTTACCATGCGGGATTGAAACTGTGGGTTTGCACAATCAAATTTCTGCATAAACGGTCAAAAGCCGTCTCAGGGAAGCTCATGTGCCTGCTCACTGACTGCAGTTCGGCGTCCTAACCGACTTCAGTGGGCAAATGCTCACCTTCGATGACCACTGGCACGCTGGAGAAGTGTGCTCTTCATGGATGAATCCCAGTTTCAACTGCAGATGGCAGACAGTGTGTATGGTGTCGTGTGGGCGAGCGGTTTGCTGATGTCAACATTGTGCACAGAGTGCCCCATGGTGGCAGTAGGGTTATGGTATGGGCAGGCATAAGCTACGGACAACGAACACAATTGCATTTTATCGATGGCAATTTGAATGCACAGAGACACCGTGACGAGATCATTAGGCCCATTGTTGTGCCATTCATCCGCCCCCATCACCTCATGTTTCTGAATGATAATGCATGCCACCATGTCGCAAGTATCCGTACATAATTCCTGGAAGCTGAAAGTGGCCCAATTCTTCCATGGCCTGAAAACTCACCAGACATGTCACTCATTGAGCCTGTTTGGTATGCTCTGTATCGACGTGTACGACAGCGGGTTCCAGTTCCCGCCAATATCCAGCAACTTCGCACAGCCATTGAAGAGGAGTGGGACAACATTCCACAGGCCACAATCAACAGCCTGATCAACTCTTTGTGAAAGAGATGTGTTGCGCTGCGTGAGGCAAATAGTGGTCACACTAGATACGGACTGGTTTTCTTGTCCACGGCCCTATCCACGGCCTCATGATCTAGTGGCGGCCCTACTTTTTTGTGACCAACAGATGCATATCTGTATCCCAGTCATGTGAAATCCATAGATTAGGGCCTAATAAATTAATTTCAATTCCTGATTTACTTTTATGAACTGTAACTAAGTAAAATTTTAGAAGGTTTTGCATTTATATTTTTGTTCAGTGTAGATTCTGCCACTTGTTTTGTTTCACTTACTGTTTCAAGTCTTGTAATTAGTTATAATCTACAGTATCAGCCCATTAAGACATTTGTCTTCTGTCTGCCCTCCTGTTGTAAAGGCAGCTCAGTACTGCTGGGCCTATTCCCCCCATATCTCTCTCCCCCTATTAGATTGACATTTTACTCATTTAGCAGACATTCTTATCCAGAGCAACTAGTGTTCAGTGCTTTGGTCAAGGCCCATCGGAAGATCTTTCACCTAGCCGGCTCAGGGATTCAAACCAGCGACCTTTCGGTGACGGTTACTTAACCGCTAGGCTACACGACCAAACCTAACCCTCGTCACCAAAGTCTCTCCATTAAAACATCTGCGTTACTCAATAAACCCAATTAATAAGCCATTATTGGGGGGTAGTATTCTATCTTAATCTCCAAAACACACATTTGAGCCGCTGTGTGAATGTGTTAATGATTCACATTGAGTTTAGTAAGAGGCATTCATTGTATTTTTATATCTTCTGTTTAGCATCTCCTTCCCTCGGCGTGCCCCTGGAAGAGGAGTGCAACATTATTTAGCGTTCTCCTTGTCATCTCGCAGCGCCAATAAGATTGAATAAACTCATTGGAAAAAAATAGCACGGTTGACATAGCTCTCACCGTGCTGTAATTCACTGATGTACTATCACCTTATTGGTGTTTATTACCTCAGCTAGGGGTGTCTAATAATCATACATTTTGTTGTCCATTTCTAATGGCGGGGGTTCGTATGGATAATTCATTTCCCAGGTGCATCACTTGTTATTGTTGATTCCGGATCCAGCCAAGAGCTTCGTATAGATAGGCCACAAAGAGTAAGAAGTGCAAAATACTCTCAGACCCATGGTGTAATCTACTTTGAAGATAACTAAGCTACGTAGAACAGGCCATCTATTATCGGCAAAGGCGATTGAGTGTTTAGTCGTTCCAGTGCCGAGCCAATTTCAACAAAGCAAATGCTTCAACAATAGCGACTTGGCTTGGCTGACACAAGAGATACCGGGGTAGATGCCAAGTTGGATTCAACATCATACGAAACTACGAAATCGTATATGAAACAATGGTATGGTAAAGCCTGTCACCCTTGTTTTTCTACCCGTGAAATTGCATTCTTGGTGCTGACGCTTCTCTGGCCTGGGGCGTAGCAGTAGCACTGGTTGAGTCCCAAATTGCACCTTATTCACTATGGGCCCTGGTCAAAAGTGGTGCCCTATATATGGAAAAAGGTGCCTTTTGAAAAGTGGACACTGATGCAGAATTAGAGGCCCTGTTAAGTCCTGTGCTTCTTAACCTGATTATCAGCCCTATGCACACTGGCAGACACATATATATTCATTAAAGAACCCAGTGGGACTACTGATAAACAACTGACAGCTGCAGCATGTTCATGCACACAGAAGACGTGCGTGAAATGCAGGCATATGCATTTGAAAGAGGCAACCGCCCATGCACTTCAACAAGTACACTCTTAGAAAAAAAGGCACTATCTACAACCTAAAAGGGTTATTCGGCTGTCCCCATAGGATAACCCTTTGGAGAACCCTTTTTGGTTCGAGGTAGAACCCTTTTGGTTCCAGCCAGAACCCTTTTCACAGAAGGTTCTACATAGAACACAAAAGGGATCTATCTGGAAACCAAAAAGGGTGATACCTGGAACTAAAAAGGGTTCCATGTTAAGACATGATTTAAAATATCTACAATATTACTCATTGAAGGGTTTTTCTTTATTTGCACTATTTTTTACATTGTAGAATAAAAGTGAAGACATCGAAACTATGACATAACACATATGGAATCATGTAGGAACCAAAAAAGTGTTAAACAAATCAAGATATATTTTATATTTGAGATTCTTCAAAGTAGCCACCCTTTGCCTTGATGACAGCTTTGCACACTCATGGCATTCTCTCAACCAGCTAACATTTCTATGGCCTTAATAAATAGATACGCCGACAGTAGACAACTTTGTTTTACACCTCTTGACAGTATAATACTTTCTGAGAAGTAGACATGATATATTATTTTACACCTGGGGTTACTATACATAACTTTAACCCATTGTATAAGAGCTTCTCTAAAATATAAATAGTCAAGTCATTTATACTGTATATACTGAAAAATTACATAAATGCAACAATTTCAATGATTTTGATGAGTTACAGTTCATATAAGGAAATCAGTAAACTGAAATAAACTGGGCAGGGGCGCAGCCATGGATGAGCCTGGGAGGGCATAGGCCCACCCACTTTGGAGCCAGGCCGACCCACTGGGGAGCCAGGCCCAGCCAATCAGAAATACTCCTCAGCACCCCCCTCTGACGATCCCGCAGGTGAAGAAGCAGGATGTGGAGGTCCTGGGCTCGCATGGTTACATGCGGTTGTGAGGCCGGTTGGACGTACTGCCAAATTCTCTAAAACAACGTTGGAGGCAGCTTATGATTTTTGAGTGGCCTTTTATCAGGGCCGGCCCTGGACGTTCTGCCGCCCTATGCGAGACAAAAATCTGAGGTGGGGTCGGGAACTGCAGCAACGCTATGAGCTGGTAGCTGGTGGCTGGGGCGCCGCCAGGGGTGTAGTAGCCGATCAGGGCGGCAGCCAATTGTCAAAATGCCACCCCAAATTCAAGTGCAGTGATCGCCTAATCTTGCCTAATGGGAGGTCCAGACCTGCCTTTTATTGTCCCTGGCACAAGGTGCACCTATGTTTGAAAGAAATACCCTTTTTGCGAGTATGGAACATTTCGGGGATCTTTGATTTCAGCTCATGAAACCTGGGACCAACTCTTTACGTTGCATTTATAGTTTTGTTCAGTGTATACATTCTAGTCGTACTTTATCAAAAGCCTTTTCAAAATCTGCTATGAATACCAGACCTGGTTTTCTTGATTGTTCATAGTGTTCTATTGTTTCAAGTACTTGTCTTATACTATCTCCAATGTATCATCCATGTTAAAAAAAGTGTCTGATTAGGATGAATAATATCCGACAACACCTTTTTAATTCTATATACTATACATTTTTAATTTCAGTAATAGTGAAATCAGACCTCCTTGCTGAGTACCTGATAGTTTACAATTGTTATAGGAGTGGATCAAATATGCTAATAGTGGATATTTGAGTACATCAAAAAAGGTTTAATATACCCCAAGTGATATGCAATCCAGCCATGGAGTTTTCAACATACTGTATGCATATACAGTGTCTATAGAAAGTATTAATTCCCCTTGACTTATTCCACATTTTGTTACAGCCTGAATTAAAAAAATCTGGATTGTGCAACATTCCTCTCCGGCAACTGAGTGACTGGATGTATTGATACACCATCCAAAGTGTAATTAATCACCTCACCATGCTCAAAGGGATATTCAATGTCAGATTTGTATTTATTTTTACCCATCTACCAATAGGTGCCCTTCTTTGTGAGGATTTGGAAAACCTCCCTGGTCTTTGTGGTTGAATCTGTGTTTGAAATTCACTGCTCGACTGAGGGACATTACAGATAATTGTACGTGTGGGGTAGAGAGATGAGGTAGTCATTCGAAAATCATTATTATTGCACACAGAGTGAGTCCGTGCAACTTATTATGTGACATGTTAAGCAAATGGGATTGAAGGTAGGAAACAACCCCTCCACTTTACTGATTTTCAACACAGGGGCCCCACAAGGGTAGGTCCTCAGCACCTTCCAGTACTCCCTATTCACCCATGAATGCGTGGCCATGCACACCTCCAGCTCAATCATCAAGTTTGAGGTGAGGAGGTGAGGGCCCTGGCGGAGTGGTGCCAGGAAAATAACCTCTCTCTCAACTTCAACAAAACAAAGACAGCCTTCTTCACCACACAGACAGTGTGGTGAAGAAGGCACAACAGCGCCTCTTTAAACTCAAGAGGCTGAAGAAATTTGTCTTGGCCCCTAAGACCCTCACAAACCTTTACAGATGCACAATTGAAAACATCCTGTCGGGCTGTATCCCCGCCTGGTACGGAAACTGCACCGCCCGCAACTGCAGGTCTCTCCACTGGGTGGTGAGATCTGCCCAACACATCACCGGGGGCACACTGCCTGCCCTAGAGGACACCTACAGCACCAGATGCTACAGGAAGGTCTAAAAATCATCAAGGACATCAACCACCCGGGCCACGGCCTGTTCACCGTGCAATCATCAAGAAGGCGAGGTAAGTACAGGTGCATCAAAGCTGGGACCGAGAGTGAAAAATAGCTTCTATCTCAAGGCCATCAGACTGTTAAACAGCCATCACTAGCCAACTACCACCAGGTTAGTGCACCTTAGAGGCTGCTGCATAATTAACATAGACATGGAATCACTGGCCATATTAATAATGGAACACTAGTCACTTGAATAATGTTTAAATACTGCTTTACTAATTTCATATGTATATACCGTATTCTGTTCTACTGTATTTTAGCCAATGCCACTCCGACATTGCTCATCCTAATATTTATATATTTCTTAATTCCATTATTTTACTTTTAGATTTTTGTGAATTGTTAGAAACTACTGCATTGTTGGAGCTAGGGACACAAGCATTTCGCTACACCCGCAATAACATCTGCTAAATATGTGTATGTGACCAATAAAATTATATTTAATTTGAAATATTTACCCCTGAACATATTTAGGCCTTCCATAAAAACGGATTTTTAATTAATTTGTAAAATGTTCAAAAAACATAATTCCACATTGACATTATGGGGTATTGTGTGTAGGTCAGCGACATACAAATGTCAATTTCATCCATTTTATATTCAGGCTGTATCACAACAAAATGTAGAATAAGTAAAGGGGTGTAAATACTTTCTGAAGGCACTGTAGATACAGTGGGGAGAACAAGTATTTGATACACTGCCGATTTTGCAGGTTTTCCTACTTACAAAGCATGTAGAGGTCTGTAATTTTTATCATAGGTACTCTTCAACTGTGATTGACGGAATCTAAAACAAAAATCCAGAAAATCACATTGTATGATTTTTAAATAATTAATTTGCATTTTATTGCATGACATAAGTATTTGATCACCTACCAACCAGTAAGAATTCCGGCTCTCACAGACCTGTTAGTTTTTCTTTAAGAAGCCCTCCTGTTCTCCACTCATTACCTGTATTAACTGCACCTGTTTGAACTCGTTACCTGTATAAAAGACACCTGTCCACACACTCAATCAAACAGACTCCACACACTCAATCAAACAGCTGTGTAAGGACATCAGGGATAAAATTGAAGACCTGCACAAGGCTGGGATGGGCCACAGGACAATAGGCAAGCAGCTTGGTGAGAAGGCAACAACTGTTGGCGCAATTATTAGAAAATGGAAGAAGTTCAAGATGACGGTCAATCTCCCTTGATCTGGGGCACCATGCAAGATCTCACCTCGTGGGGCATCAATGATCATGAGGAAGGTGAGGGATCAGCCCAGAACTACACGGTAGGACCTGGTCAATGACCTGAAGAGAGCTGGGACCACAGTCTCAAAGAAAACCATTAGTAACACACTGCGCCGTCATGGATTAAAATCCTGCAGCGCACGCAAGGTCCCCCTGCTCAAGCCAGCGCATGTCAAGGCCCGTCTGAAGTTTGCCAATGACCATCTGGATGATCCAGAGGAGGAATGGGAGAAGGTCATGTGGTCTGATGAGACAAAAATAGAGCTTTTTGGTCTAAACTCCACTCGCCGTGTTTGGAGGAACAAGAAGGATGAGTACAACCCCAAGAACACCATCCCAACCGTGAAGCATGGAGGTGGAAACATCATTCTTTGGGGATGCTTTTCTGCAAAGGGGACAGGACGACTGCACCGTATTGAGGGGAGAATGGATGGGGCCATGTATCGCGAGATCTTGGCCAACAACCTCCTTCCCTCAGTAAGAGCATTGAAGATGGGTCGTGGCTGGGTCTTCCAGCATGACAACCACCCAAAACACACAGCCAGGGCAACTAAGGAGTGGCTCCGTAAGAAGCATCTCAAGGTCCTGGAGTGGCCTAGCCAGTCTCCAGACCTGAACCCAATAGAAAATCTTTGGAGGGAGCTGAAAGTCCGTATTGCCCAGCGACAGCCCCGAAACCTGAAGGATCTGGATGGAGGAGTGGGCCAAAATCCCTGCTGCAGTGTGTGCAAACCTGGTCAAGAACTACAGGAAACGTATGATCTCTGTAATTGCAAACAAAGGTTTCTCTACCAAATATTAAGTTCTGCTTTTCTGATGTATCAAATACTTATGTCATGCAATAAAATGCAAATTAATTACTTAAAAATCATACAATGTGATTTTCTGGATTTTTGTTTTAGATTCCGTCACTCACAGTTGAAGAGTACCTATGATCAAAATTACAGACTTCTACATGCTTTGTAAGTGGGAAAACCTGCAAAATCGGCAGTGTATCAAATACTTGTTCTCCCCACTGTACATAACGCATCCGTTTCATCCTGACAGCAGATCTATCAAAAACAAAATTCACCAGGGTCATTGCTCTATCACTTTGTCTGTTTTACACATAGGCCTATCGCATCAGAGAGGAAAGAAGTAAGTGTAGCGTATACAGTGGGGAGAACAAATATTTGATACACTGCCGATTTTGCAGGTTTTCCCACTTACAAAGCATGTAGAAGTCTGTAATTTTATCATAGGTACTCTTCAACTGTGAGTGATGGCATCTAAAACAAAAATCCAGAAAATCACATTGTATGATTTTTAAGTAATTAATTTGCATTTTATTGCATGACATAAGTATTTGATACATCAGAAAAGCATAACTTAATATTTGGTACCAGAAACCTTTGTTTGCAATTACAAAGATCATACGTTTCCTGTAGTTCTTGACCAGGTTTGCACACACTGCAGCAGGGATTTTGGCCCACTCCTCCATACAGACCTTCTCCAGATCCTTCAGGTTTCGGGGCAGTTGCTGGGCAATACGGACTTTCAGCTCCCTCCAAAGATTTTCTATTGGGTTCAGGTCTGGAGACTGGCTAGGCCACTCCAGGACCTTGAGATGCTTCTTACGGAGCCACTCCTTAGTTGCCCTGGCTGTGTGTTTCGGGTCGTTGTCATGCTGGAAGACCCAGCCACGACCCATCTTCAATGCTCTTACTGAGGGAAGGAGGTTGTTGGCCAAGATCTCGCGATATATGGCCCCATCCATCCTCCCATCAATACAGTGCAGTCGTCCTGTCCCCTTTGCAGAAAAGCATCCCCAAAGAATGATCTTTCCACCTCCATGCTTCACGGTTGGGATGGTGTTCTTGGGGTTGTACTCATCCTGCTTCTTCCTCCAAACACAGCGAGTGGAGTTTAGACCAAAAAGCTCTATTTTTGTCCTATCAGACCACATGACCTTCTCCCATTCCTCCTCTGGATCATCCAGATGGTCATTGGCAAACTTCAGACGGGCCTGGACATGCGCTGGCTTGAGCAGGGGGACCTTGCGTGCGCTGCAGGATTTTAATCCATGACGGCGTAGTGTGTTACTAATGGTTTTCTTTGAGACTGTGGTCCCAGCTCTCTTAGGTCATTGACCAGGTCCTGCCGTGTAGTTCTGGGCTGATCCCTCACCTTCCTCATGATCATTGATGCCCCACGAGGTGAGATCTTGCATGGTGCCCTAGACCGAGGGAGATTGACCGTCATCTTGAACTTCTTCCATTTTCTAATAATTGCGCCAACAGTTGTTGCCTTCTCACCAAGCTGCTTGCCTATTGTCCTGTAGCCCATCCCAGCCTTGTGCAGGTCTACAATTTTATCCCTGATGTCCTTACACAGCTCTCTGGTCTTGGCCATTGTGGAGAGGTTGGAGTCTGTTTGATTGAGTGTGTGGACAGGTGTCTTTTATACAGGTAACGAGTTCAAACAGGTGCAGTTAATACAGGTAATGAGTGGAGAACAGGAGGGCTTCTTAAAGAAAAACTAAAAGGTCTGTGAGAGCCGGAATTCTTACTGGTTGGTAGGTGATCAAATACTTATGTCTTGCAATAAAATGCTAATTAATTATTTAAAAATCATACAATGTGATTTTCTGGATTTTTGTTTTAGATTCCGTCTCTCACAGTTGAAGTGTACCTATGATAAAAATTACAGACCTCTACATGCTTTGTAAGTAGGAAAACCTGCTAAATCGGCAGTGTATCAAATACTTGTTCTCCCCACTGTATATCAGATCAAACATAAAACCCAACCTTGGTTTTTCCATTTGATTGTCTGTGGCTCACACAAAAGTCATCCTCAGCCATTTTCGCCTTCCCATGAATCTAAACCTATATTTAAGTCCACATAGTCCAAGGTTCCATATTGCATGATTTTCTGTTATGACAAGTTGGGGAGGCATCTGAACGCATCTGCATTCATGGAACGGCATTCATTTGAGACTGAACAAGGCATGAGATCTCTGTCTGTTGCATACTTAAATGTCATACAACATCAATTATATGCCTCCCGCAGCAATAGGGCTCTTGACATTTCATGCTAGTTCTATTCTAATGCTGGATCCATGAAACCTATCTTATTTCCTGCTCTCTTTTCTGCATTTTAGACGTCTTCTGACTTTGTCTTCTAAAGGACTCTGACTTTATCCTTTTTTTATAATTTGACTTGCAACTCCACAGACAGACGGCCTGACCTTATCCAATTGATCTCCAAAAAATGCTCTTAGTACAGCAGATTGATGCAAAAACAAAGACCAGTCATATCGCTCAGAAATCCAATTATCTTCAATGACGGTGTTCTGGTTTTTGAGAATGAAACTTTTGAGTGATGCTCTCTTCTGAGGTTGTGTATTGTGATTTCAGTGCCAACAAAAACTGTATTTTAATTCAATATATTTAATTTTTTATTTTATTTAGATAAGGGATTGGTTAAGAGATGTTGGAGTTATTCATAAATATGAAAATCTGATTTTACATGTCCATTTAGATCCTCTGTAAATTCCCTTTACAATGGCCTATCAACATGAAGCTTTTTACGGTCTTCAAAGACATTACCATAATGAACCATGTTCAGTTTAGCATTGATATCTAAAAAAAATTATGAAAAATATTAACAATTCACTTTTTTGACTAGGCAACGATAATGCTTAAAATAATCATAAAAAATCTTCTCATGGACTAAAAGTCACGTTCACTCCAAATGTGGTCTTTGGACAATAGTCTTTTAAGAGTTTGAGAAAATAACATTGAAGCATTAAAAAGTGGCCACACTAAATCAGTAGATGCATATTAGCACATATGTTTCTGGATCGGGACATCTTATTTTGAGAGATGCTAGGTTATCACATATACGTGTGCAAGATTTTACGGCGGCAAAGTCATTGGGCTTGTTCCAACATTGCAGCAGACTGTGCAGGCAACTACCATACTGACTGCTCTACAAAGAACCTTGCATAATAAATAACTAGTCATTATTATTTGTAGATCAGTCAGTCAGTTACAATTTACCCATGATACATTAAGGATTTGATCCTCTTGAACACGGCCATTAATATTCATTGGGTGATTGGTTGAGGCTTTTGGGTGCGTGACATGGCAGACAGTTTCTCTCGCCTCGGATCTGAAACAACTTACATTTACATTTTATCTTTATCCAGAGCGACTTACAATTATTTCATTCATCTTCAGATAACACATCACAATCGAATCAAATACATTTTCCCTCAACAAAGTATTTATCAGGAAAGAGTAGTGCTAATAGGAAAAGACAAGTGCCTTTTTTATTTTGAGAGTTATTTAAGATACTCTTAAAAAATGTAGGGTTTCAGATGTTTTCTGACGATGGGCAGGGAATCCGCTGTCCAGGCTTGGGGTGCCAGGACAGAGAAGAGATTTAACTGGGCTGAGCGGGAGTTGCCCTCCCGTAGTGGTGGTAGGGCCAAGAGACCAGAGGTCTTGGGTTAGGATGTAGGGTTTGAGCAAAGCCTGAAGGTAAGGAGAGGCAGTTCCCCTTGCTGCTCTATAGGCAAGCACCAGGGTCTTGAAGATGATGCGAGCGACTGGAAGCCAGTGGAGTGTGCGTAGGAGTGGGGTGACATGGGAAAACTTAGGAAGGTTGAACACCAGGTGGGCTGTGGCATTCTGGATAAGTAGCGGGGGTTTGATGGCACAAGCTGGGAGCCCAGCCAACAGAAAGTTGCAGTAATCTAGACGGGAAATGTCAAGTGCCTGGATTATGTCAAGTGCCTGCGCCGCTTCCTGTGTGAAGAAAGGTCCGACTCTGTAGAGCATGAACCTGCAGGAGCGAGTCACTGCTTTGATGTTTTCCAGAGAATGACAGGGTGTTGTCCAGGGTCACAGCAAGGTTATATGCACTCTGGAAGGGGGACAACGTGGAATTGTCAACCGTGATGGAGAGGTCTTGGAGTGGGCAGGTCTTTACCGGGAGGAGAATCAGCTCAGTTTTGTTGAGGTTGAGCTTGAGTTGGTAGGCCGACATTCAAGCTGAGAATTCTGTCAGGCAACAGAGATGCGTGTCACCATCTGGGTGTCAGAAGGGGGGAAGGAGAAGAGCAGTTGAGTGTCATCTGCATAACAATGATAGGATATGACAGAGCCGAGTGACTTGGTGTAAAAAGAAAAGAGGAGAGGGCCTAGAACCATGCCCTGGGGGACACCAGTAGTGAGAGCATGTGGTGCAGACACAGATCCTGAGAGAGATAACGAGATAATTGGTTAGAGAGGAGGGGAGCTACTCTGGCCATCTTGAACTCAGAGGGGATCCAGCCAGTGGTCAGGGATGAGTTGATGAGGGAGTGAGGAATGGAAAAAGATCTCCAGAGATGGTCTGGTCCAAGCTTCTAGCGTCATACCCAAGAAGACTCAAGGCTGTAATCGCTGCCAAAGGTGCTTCATCAAAGTACTGAGTAAAGGGTCTGAATACTTATGTACATTTTTTATAAATATGCAAACATTTCTAAAAACCTGTTTTCCCTTTGTCATTATGGGGTATTGTGTGTAGATTTAAATATTTTTAAAAATATTTTTTGAATAAGGCTGTAACGTAGCAAATGTGGGAAAATGGAAAGCGTCTGAATACTTTCCGAATGCACTGAACATGTTTGTTTTATTTTTTGTCAATGTTGCTGATGCTGATCTACTTTGGTTTAGATACAAGCATCATGAAACCTATAACCCTATAAATTAATTTGACTTTGTGAAAGTACTTTTTCCATGTGGTTCCTTCCTTCACAGACTACATTAATTGTGTGTATGGTTTCCTAGAAATAAGTAGTGGCTCAGCTAACACGTTGGCTCAACTGACCTCACTCTCCCCTACAGCAGGTGATATTGAATTGAATGATGCAGTAGTGTATATTTCTGCCAATGCGTGTCAATACTGTAGCATCTGGCTAACAATGTACCACAGAATCTCTTCCATTTCATCCTGTCAAATATTTAAATCAGTAGGGTGCCAGTGTATTCAGGATGATGTCGCTAATGTTTCTCTGCATTTGACCCGAGCCAAGACACAAGATTTGCTTTCCAAACGACCCACAGCTCATCGCTCTCATTCTGTCTTGCTTCAGCAGGTTGGTTCAGCAGTAGCAAAATCTGTGGGAAGATTCAAAGGAAATGGGGAGGGAGGGGGGCTTTTGCCTGGCCACTGTGTAACCTTTATTTAACTAGGCAAGTCAGTTAAGAACAAATTCTTACTTACAATGACAACGGCTTACCCCAGCCAAACCTGGACGACGCTGGGCCAATTGTGCGCCACCCTATGGGGCTCCCAATCACGTCTGGATGTGATACAGCCTGGATTCGAAACCAGGGACTGTAGTGACGCCTCTTGCACTGAGATGCAGTGCCTTAGACCACTGAGCCACTTGGGAGCCCAATGAGGCCACATTGTTGACAAAAAAGGCAGTAAAAAAGTTTATGAATCCATACAGTTAAATAATAATTCATAATAGATCAATCATTTACTTTCATAAAAATATACTGTATTTCAAATCAATATTACAGAGGAGGCTGGTGAGAGGAGCTATAGGAGGACAGGCGCATTGTAAGGCTGGAATGAATGTCAATTGAACGGTATCAAACATATAGAAACCACATGTTTGACTCTCGCCATTAAAATGAGTCAATCCTCCTATAGCTCCTCCCACCAGCCTCCATTGCAATATTCATATCATGTTTTTCATAATATTAGAAACAAGGGTCATTAAACACCCATGTACTGGGTTTGTGTCTGTGTGTGAACGCTGGAGTTTAACAAAGTAAAATGTCTGAGTGACAAGAAGTACGAGCATCACGATCAATCATCCTACACCACTGCGCGCACACCAGTCATTACTATGATCACTAGCATAGCCATGTCATCAAATGACTGCTGTCTGAACACACAAATCATCTTTGGTCACTTGTAACTTGCTCTTTGGACAGTCAGTATTCCAAAACGGATTTGAAAATCCAGCCTGATTTGAGCATTATGGCCTGCTGTGTCTAGTTGTCATCGGCTCTGTTCGGAAGTGACCTCTATATATTGTTTTATTATTTATGCATGACGGGTCCAACTTTTTGGACCCATGAAGACCTCTAATGTGTAGTCCATGTATCTGGATTTTTTGTTGTAGTTGGGCTAGACAGCATCAAATACATGGCTTATAAAATAGTAAGACAGAAGGGCGCTCTTCTGCTTACTCGGATGCTTTCTCCGGTGAGATAGCTTCGGCAACTTGCAAATTGCAGGAAAGCTGGTGGGTGCATAGTGCATTGTTCGGATGCTGGAATGTGTGAAGGTAACCTACTTTTTGAAGTGATTTGTCATGACTGGTTGTGTTTATGGCACATTAAAAGGTAATACATTTTTATAGTTAAATTATATGTCTTTACTATAAAACCCATTACAAACTGGCCTTTGCCTGGGGCTCCAAATCAGACCGTATGTGGGCCTCTCATAGTCAACTAAAAGAGACAGCTGGCCTTCTGCTGAGGCTCTAATGTGACGACTACGCTGTACATTTTTTTAATCTATTATAGTAATGTAAATTAACACCAGTAACTTCCTTTAAAATGTATCATAGTACTGTAAATCAGATTCCAGTATCCAGGCAAGTGACCAAATGTATTGGTCACATAAACGTGGCTCGCAGATGTTATTGCGGGTGTAGCGAAATGCTTGTGATTCTAGCTCTGACAGTGCAGTAATATCTAACAGTTTCACAACATATACCCAAATACACAAATCTAAGTAAGGAATGGATTGAGAATATATACATAAATGTCAGGGTGGCATTGGACTAAGATACAGTGGCATAGCAAGCTTTATAGTATGCAGTATACATATAAGAGATTGGTGATGCAGTATGTAAACACGATTAAGTGATTAAGCTACAGAAGAATGGTATAGCGTACAGTTTAAACACATGAGATGAGTAGTGCAAGATACGGAAACATTATTAAAGTGAATAGTGTTTCATTTCCTTAATGTGGCTGGTGATTTCTAATCTATGTCTATAGGCAGCAGTCCCTGATGTGCTAGAGATGGTTGTTTAGCAGTCAGTGGCGTAGTATAGAGTACAACAAAGTATATACAGTTGAAGTCGGAAGTTTACATAGCAAAATACATTTAAACTCAGTTTTTCACAATTCCTGACATTTAACCCTAGTAAAAATTCCCTGTCTTAGGTCAGTTAGGATCACCACTTTATTTTAAGAATGTGAAATGTCAGATTAATAGTAGAGAGAATTATTTATTTCAGCATTTATTTCTTTCATCACATTCCCAGTGGGTCAGAAGTTTACATATACTCAATTAGTATTTGGTAGCATTGCCTTTAAATTGTTTAACTTGGGTCAAACGTTTCGGGTAGCCTTCCACAAGCTTCCCACAATAAGTTGGGTGAATTTCGGCCCATTCCTCCTGACAGAACTGGTGTAACTGAGTCAGGTTTGTAGGCTTCCTTTCTCACACTCGCTTTTTCAGTTCTGCCCACAAATGTTCTATAGGATTGAGGTCAGAGCTTTGTGATGTCCACTCCAATGTCTTGACTTTGTTGTCCTTAAGTCATTTTGCCACAACTTTGGAAGTATTCTTGGGGTCATTGTCCATTTGGAAGACCCATTTGCGACCAAACTTTAACTTCCTGACTGATGTCTTGAGATGTTGCTTCAATATATCCACATAATTTTCCTTCCTCATGATGTCATCTATTTTGTGAAGGGCACCAGTCCCTCCGGCAGCAAAGCACCCCCACAAAATGATGCTGCCACCCCCGTGCTTCACGGTTGGGATGGTGTTCTTCGGCTTGCAAGCTTCTCTCTTTTTCCTCCAAACATAACTATGGACATTATGGTCAAAAAGTTATATTTTTGTTTCATCAGACCAGAGGACATTTCTCCAAAAAGTATGATCATTGACCCCATGTGCAGTTGCAAACCGTAGTCTGGCTTATTTATGGCGGTTTTGGAGCAGTGGTTTCTTCCTTGCTGAGCGGCCTTTCAGGTTATGTCGATATAGGACTCGTTTTACTGTGGATATAGATAATTTTGTACCTGTTTCATCCAGCATCTTCACAAGGTCCTTTGCTGTTGTTCTGGGATTGATTTGCACTTTTCACATAAAAGGTACGTTAATCGTTAGGAGGCCGAACGCGTCTCCTTCCTGAGCGGTATGACGGCTGCGTGGTCCCATGGTGTTTATACTTGCGTACTATTGTTTGTACAGATGAACTTGGTACCTTCAGGCGTTTGGAAATTGCTCCCAAAGATGAACCAGACTTGTGGAGGTCTACAATTTTTTTTTCTGAGGTCTTGGTTCATTTCTTTAGATTTTCCCATGATGTCGAGCAAAGAGGCACTGAGTTTGAAGATAGGCCTTGGAATAAATCCACAGGTACACCTCCAATTGACTCAAATTATGTCAATTAGCCTATCAGAAGCTTCTAATTTTCCAAACTGTTTAAAGGCACAGTCAGCTTAGTGTATGGTAACGTCTGACCCACTGGAATTGTGATATAGTGAATTATAAGTGAAATAATCTGTCTATAAACAATTGTTGGAAGAATTACTTGTGTCATGCACAATGTAGATGTCCTAACCGACTTGCCAAAACTACAGTTTGGTAACATGAAATCTGTGGAGTGGTTTATTTTAACAACTCCAGAAGAATAGTGTAGAGTGCAGTTTACACACAGAGATGAGTGATGCAGATACGAATACATTATTAAAGTGGCTAGTGTTCTATCCCTTAAAGTGGCCTGTGATTTTTAATCAGTGTCTATAGGCAGTCACCTCTGGTGTGTTAGTGATGGCTGTATAGCAGTCTTATGTCCTTGAGATAGAGAGACTGAAAAACAGTCTGTCCCAGCTTTGATGCACCTGTACTGACCTCGCCTTCTGGATGACAGCAGGGTGAACAGGCAGTGGCTTGGGGGGTTGATGTCCTTGATGATCTTTTTGGCCTCCCTGTGGCAACGGGTGCTGTAGGTGTCCAGGAGGGGGTGAAGTTTGCCCCCAGCAATGCTTTGGGCAGACCGCACCACCCTCTGGAGAGCTTTTCGGTTATGGGCGGTGCAGTTGCCATACCAGGCGGTGATGCAGCCCGACAGGATGCTCTCAATTGTGCATCTGTAGAAGTTTGTTTTGGGTGAAAAGCCAAATTTCTATAGCCTCCTGAAGTTGTCTGTGTGGGTGGACCATTTCAGATTGTCGATGATGTATACGGCGAGGAACTTGAAGCTTTCCACCTTCTCCACTGCGGTCCCATCAATGTGGATCGGGGGGTGCGCCCTCTGCTGTTTCCTGAAGTCCACGATCAACTCCTTAGTTTTGCTGACGTTGAGGGAGAGGTTATTTTCCTGGAATCACACTCCCAGAGCCCTCACCTCCTCCCTGTAGGCTGTCCAATCGTTGTTGGTAATCAAGCCTACTATTGTGTCGTCTGCAAACTTGATGATTGAGTTGGAGGCGTGCTTGGCCACACAGTCTTGGGTGAACAGGGAGTACAGGAGGGGGCTAAGCACACACCCTTGTGGGGCCCTAGTGTTGAGGATCAGCGAGGAGGAGGCGTTGTTTCCTACCTTCACCACCTGGGGGCGACCCGTCAGGAAGTCCAGGACCCAGTTGCACAGGGCGGGGTTCAGACCCAAGGCCTCGAGCTTGATGATGAGCTTGGAGGGTACTATGGTGTTGAATGCTGAGCTATAGTCAATGAACAGCATACCTACATAGGTATACCTCTTATTCAGATGGGATAGGGCAGTGTGTAATGTGGTGGCGATTGCATCATCTGTGGATCTATTGGGACGGCAAGCAAATTGAAGGTGGTCTAGTGTGGTAGGTAAGGTGGAGGTAATATGATCCTTGACTAGTCTCTCAAAGCACTTCATGATGACAGAGGTGAGTGCTACCGGGTGATAGTCATCTAGTTCAGTTACCTTTGCTTTCTTAGGTACAGGAACAATGTTGTACATCTTGAAGCATGTGGGGACAACAGACAGGGATAGGGAGAGATTGAATATATTCGTAAACACAATAGCCAGCTGATCTGCGCATGCTCTGAGGACGCGGCTAGGGATATCATCTGGGCCAGCAGCCTTGCGAGGGTTAACACGCTTAAATGTCTTACTCATGTCAGCCACTGAGAAGGAGAGCCCACAGTTCTTGGTAGCGGGCTGCGTCGGTGGCACTGTACTATCCTCAAAGCGCGCAAAGAAGGTGTTCAGCCTGTCTGGAAGCGAGACGTCGGTGTCTGCGACATGGCTGGTTTTCCATTTAGAATCTGTGATTGTCTGTAGACCCTGCCACATGCGTCTCGTGCCCGAGCCATTGAACTGTAACTCAACTTTATCCCTATACCCAGCTTAATTGCATTGTGGAAGAAATAACTGCACTGTTTGTATTCTTCCATATTCCCAGTCTTCTTGCCCTGGAAAAATGCAGTGGTTTGCGCTTTCAGTTTTGCAAGACTGCTCCCATCTATCCAAGGTTTCTGGTTGGGGAAAAACCAGAAACCGTGGATAGATGGAAGCATTGGTCTATCAGATGTCAGTCAGATAGCTTAAAGAAGTCAATAAAATAAATCGTCATCATATTCAAATGAAGTTCAAATGAGATGCAGACGTTGGACTGGAGATTTGGAGAAGAGGGACTTCAACACTTGATTTGATGTAGCTAATGTTAAGTAACTATTAATTGTTGAAGACTTTTATAATGCTACCAAGATAGAAAAGCAAGTTACAAATATAGAGTTTAATGTTATACATTTTAGAGAAATTAGATATTAAAATGTTTTGTAGTGGGCGTTATCTGTTTGACGTTAGCTAAAGTAACATTACAGTTTATAGGTAGCTAAGACACAGATAGAACGTTAGTCAGCTAATTAACAATTGTCATTAGTTTTCAAATGAATACTGGAGACTATTGGTAAAATATAATTGAGTGAGGTTATTAACTATAGCTAACCCATTATTCTTCTCTTAATACATTTTATAATTTCACATGGGCAAAAAGATAGAAATAGTAGTAAGCTCGATATACTGTATACAGTATATTATATATTTCTCCGCAAAATGGCGATTAGCTTGCAAACGCTAGCTAGCTACTGTAGAGCAATAAATCCGATTCTGCACGTGCCAGAAAAACAGCAAACAATAGCTAGATAGTTTAGCTAGCTAATCATTCAGGACTGCATATCTGAGAGAGAACAGGACGTATTTGTTTACTCAAAGAGCTAGAAAAGCTAGAACATGGATGAGCACAGAAGGATAACATTTGGATGAATTAATGTACTCTCTACAGTACTGCATTGTTACACCTCAAAAGAGCTAGAAGCAGGTGTTGGAAACAAAATTATTTTACAATCATTCTGTTTTGAACAGAACCATTACCAGGTGGACATTGTAATTATTTACAATGGTAAAACAGGGTTCCCCCAACTCCGAATTTGGCCCATGGGATGTTTTATTTGCCCTCCCCCATACATAATAGAAGTACCTGATCGTATAAAAATGTAAGCAAGGTTTTAAGTATTTTATTTTTGTCAAACATTATATCTGTTCGGGCTTCTTGCTCAATTTGCAGTCTACAAATTATTTGTATTTATATTCCGGCCCACAAACCATCCGCTCAAGAAAAAAATCGACACGTGGCTGAATCTAGTTGATGTTCCCTGGGATAAAGGGAATGTATGACTACCCTTTTCTCTGTTTGTTTTTATTCTCTTCACCAGGATAGTGAGATGGGGGGAAGATTGTTCTCTTATACCTCTACACACTACACTGAAGTAGTCCTTTAGATCCTTGTGAGTCTGAGGACACCTCCTGTCACCTGAACCTCCTGCAGACCACCTGAACTACATTTGGCATCATCTGCTGGAGTTTGGTCTATGCTCATGGTCTCCTGTTCTCTTTCTCACCTCTGCTGGATGTTGGTCTATGCTTAAGGCCTCCTGTTTTAAAGTTAATTTAGTAGTGTAGTGGTTGTTATAACATCTGTGGTAGTATATTGTAGATAATAGTTTATGGTTATGTCCTCAATCCCTGTTATTCACCCTGATTGTTTTTAATAGTACTCAACAGTTCATTTAAAGAGCAGCCATGTCATTTTTTCTCTCTGTATGTGTAAGAGGAGTGTGATGTAGACTCCAGAAGTCATAAGAAAGGCAGCATTTATTGCTACTCCTGTGACCAGTACCCAAATGAGGACCTTACATTCTTACTGATCGTGCTCTGCATAGTTAGTGGTGTATATGGACTCCATCCCTGTAGTCTGCAGACTTCTGATGTCTACGTCACAATCCTTCTCTGACACCTTCCTCTTTGTGAGACACCACCATAACACCTGGTGAACAATAAAATAAAGACCACACTTTATCCTGTCCTATGAAACATTACAATAAAGACTCACACTTTATCCTGTCCTATGAAACATTACAATAAAGACCACACTTTATCCTGTCCTATGAAACATTTCAATAAAGACTCACACTTTATCCTGTCCTATGAAACATTACAATAATGACCCACACTTTATCCTATGAAACATTTTCAGTTTTGAGTTTTGTCTATTTTCTGAAGATGCATATAATTATAGTAGACTATATTTTGTGGTATTCTGACCTAATCTGATGATAGGGCAACAGAACATAAGTAGTTGCCTATACAATGTTTTACAGACATCTACCATAACTTAAGAGGTACTTAATGGTGTTCTACAATGACCCAGTGTCACAAATGATGGCTTCTATTGATTGTGCAGCATACCCTGGGATAGCCTCGGATGTAATATAGCTGGACACATCGGTAAAATAACATTAGCTAGCCATGCTAGCTATGCTAATGTCATCTCAAAAATATTGGCTAGCCTGCCTCGTTTGATGAAAAGTTAGCTAAGTTATACCAGAGAGCTCATTATATTCCAGTATCGCTGGTTATACTCATTACCACCGGTTGTTGCACACCAAGCTAGCCTTACTTGTGCTGGCTTGGACACCGACAAACTCCATGCACCTATTCTGTCCGCATACTAGGGCATGCAAACCAAATAACTGGCTCTGGAGGCATGGTCAATCCGTATAGGGCCTGTGATCCTTTGAACGCATTTGGAGGCGATGAAACATCGGAGCCCCATTCAATGAAGGGAAGCGAAGTGGGCGGAGGGGGTGATTTACACTTGGAGCTTGGCAAAACGGGGAATGATTTATTTTAGACTAAACTGACTTTATGACCAAAATTATCCTATTTACACTTAGTATTCAATTTTGAAAATAGAATAAATGTTTCTGACGCATAGGCTGTTTTCAAAAGGATGTGTTGCTTTTAACTGGGGTTAGACAGTTGAACTAAGCTCATGAAGCATGAGGCAAGTTGTATTCTTCAGGAATCAATAGCTTTATATTATTAAAAGTCCAAATTGGTGATGAACATATTGCAGATTAAGCCTTTAGATCTAAACTCTTTTCATTGCAGCCTTGTTTGAATGCCGCGGTTGCGCAAATGTGTACTGAATGGGATTAGTCACCTTTACTGTGTTATCTTGATGTTACTGCTCTAAGAGCAGCTCAGGTATACTATCAGCACTGCAGCTCTTAGAACATAACTGTGTCAGCTAGATTTTGCTGCTCTAAGAACTACGTAACACTGCTGTAGCCCTTTCCTGCAGTCAATTACTAAAAGCGCCTCTTTGACCTCGTGTGTGGAATGTTAATAATATTTTTCATAATTACTAAAGATTATACAAATAAAACAAAAATATGAAAATCTGGTGTTCTATATCAAACAGTTATATTTTAATCTTCTGTGATGTATATAAAGTGTAATATTGGGATGCAAACACATAATTGATACGAACATGGCAGTCATTGTAAAATAAGAATTTGTTCTTAACTGACTTGCCTAGTTAAATAAAGGTAAAACTATTGATATAGTTATTATATCAATATTTTGATATAGTTGATATAGTTATTATATCAATATTTTGCCCATAAAGGAGTTCCACTGCCATTTCTGGCATAAATAATTTAAACAATTGTACAGGGCAAGAAGGTAGCGACAACAATAGTACATCACGCAAAGCAGCCACAACTGTCAGTATGAGTGTCCATGATTGAGTCTTTGAATGAAGAGATTGAGATAAAACTGTCCAGTTTGAGTGTTTGTTGCAGCTCATTCCAGTTGCTAGCTGCAGCGAGCTGAAAAGAGGAGTGACCCAGAGATGTGTGTGCTTTGGGGACCTTTAACAGAATTTGAATGGCAGAACCGGTGTTGTATGTGGAGGATGAAGGCTGCAGTAGATATCTCAGATAGGGGGGAGTGAGGCCTTATATTGTTTTATAAATAAGCATCAACCAGTGGGTCTTGCGACGCGTATTCAGAGAGTACCCGTTTACAGAGGAGTATAGAGTGCAGTGATGTGTCCATAACCATGTGTGTGAGGTGTATACCCTTGTTTCAAAGTACATTTGTTTAAGACTACCAAGAATCACTCTGTATGACCCTGATTTAGCCCACTGCAGTAAAAGGTTAAGACCAGTTTGAGTCCACTTGGTCATCTGCTGCTCTAACAGCAGAACTGTACTGTGTTATCTTGATGTTTCTGTTCTAGAAGTGCTGATGCTCTTAGAACAGAGCTCTGTCAACTAGATTTTGCTGCTCTAAGAGCAGTTTGAGTCAACTGGGTCTTCTGCTGCTCTAAGAGTAGAACTGACAATACTAGCCATCTAAGAACAGCTCAGGTAAACTAGCAGCGCTGCTGCTCAACTAGGCCTAGATCTTGCTGCTCTAAGAACAGTTTGAGTCAACTGGGTCTTCTGCTGCTCTAAGAACAGAACACTCCTGTTTTATCTTATGCTGCTGTTCTAAGAGCAGCAAAAGACAACTGGGACAGTTTCTGCTCTTGAAAGAGAGCCGTCAACGACATATTGCTGCCATTTGATTTGATGTCAACTGGGTCTTCTGCTACTCTAAGAACATAATTGTACCGTGTTATATTTTATGTTGCTGATCTAGGCACGGGCGTTTTAAAAATGGGGGGCAGAGAGGGAACTAGGCACCAGTCATGCCTTGTATTGAATACTTAACTTATATCTGTCCCTAATCTATTAAACAAATCAAGTTGTAAATGCAAACATTTAAGTTAAATGCAGGTTAACTAGAGTGTATACTCACTGTCAGGCATCAAGTAATTATTCACACTTGAAAAGACGCATCAATGAAATGAAATTATACTGCTACTGTGCCCTCCTCATAATCAAATTACTGATCTGATTTTGACGTGTTTATAAGCAATGAGGTGGGAACATGGAAAACAACGTCTTCACCAATTCAAATTGATATACAGATATAAACACAAAGGTTCTCTTTGAAACATACAGGGGTTCACAGTAGTGGATGTCATAGAAATTTGAATCAATTAATTAATATTTCTTTCTATGGTGGTTGTATTAGTTCTGTTTGCCACATATTTGAGAGTGTAGAACTATTCAGATAAACAGGACAACGCACAGAACTCCTCATTTTGTATGAACGTTATTCATTTTACCGTTTTGTGTTTTTCAATGAAGAAGCAGGTATTCACATAAAAGTGCTACGGCTATAGTTGTCTTGAACAAATAACCATCATGTCAGGCTCTGGCCATAGAGAAGCCTTTTGCTTCTCTATGTAGCCTTGGTCAGAGTCTGACAGCTCTAGGTTTTTGTTTTCTATGTGGTGTTTTGTGTTGGATCCCTAATTAGAGGCAGCTGCATTGCATTGTCTCTAATTAGGGATCCTACTTATGTTTGTAGGTTCCACACCCTAGGTGTGGTCCATTGTCTACATGTCCGTGAGTAAGTGTGCTTTATGTTTGTATCGTTGGTTGGTATAGTTCGTAACATTGAGTCTAGAGTGAAATAAAAAGAAATGTCAAACTATTCCTGCGTTGCGCATTGGTCTGTCTGCACCCTCTCGTGACACATCATTACAACATATATCTTTCAGAATTGTAGGTCTGCATTTGTGTGCAGGTTATCAAATAAACAGTTGTAGTTTGACATTCGAACTATAGTTGTAGATCGACAAACAGTTGTAGTTGACATTCGAATCTCCCTCACTAACTTTAAGCATCAGCTGTCAAAGCTGCTTATCGATCACTGCACCTGTATATAGCCCTTCTGTAAATAGCCCACACTACTACCTCATCCCCATATTTATTTTTATTATTTTAGCTAATCTTGCACTCCAGTATCTCTATTTGCACATCATAATTTGCACATCCTTCATTCCTGTGTTAATGCTAATCTGTAATTTATATCACCACTATGGTCTATTTATTGTCCTACCTCCTAACCTTACTGCATTTTGCACTACATTTGCACTCTGTATATAGATTTTTTATTGTGTTTTTGACTGTTTGTTTACTGTGTAACTCTGTTTTTGTCGCTTTGCTTTGTCTTGGCCAGGTCGCAGTTGCAAATGAGAACTTGTTCTCAACTGACCTACCTGGTTAAATAAAGGTGAAATAAAAAAATTATATTTATTTCATAAATATCCTCAATGACTAACTTCTCAAAGAAACAACGTTATGCAAAACAGAAAACACACTTACTACTTCCGTAACACTGAAGATATCAGACCTCTCAAACAATGACCCACACACAGGTGTGGGGTTGAGCAACTTAAATAGAATCCCCAATCAGAGACATCTCGCAGCTGTCTCTAATTGGGGATTCAACACAAAAAGCAAACCCATAGATTTATGATTCTAGATCCTGTCAGGCTCTGACCATGGCCAACTAGGTGAGCAAAAGGACTCCCTATGGCCAGAGCCTGACACTTTCAATGCTGGGATTACACTGTTTAGCAGTGTCTAAAACCTCTCTCCATAACTCCTCGAAGAAGGACTCATCTCTGTATCCCTGAAACGTGTCCTGGAGCGCTTCAATGAGATCCACTGCTCTAGCTAGATCCAGTGAGGGTGACTGAAGCACATCTGAAAGAAACTTGGTGTCACCAAGTACTTTTTTAAATGTTGCTAAGAGCCCAATGAAAGTAACATCTATCTGTGAAAGGAGGCCCCGTACCTCCACAGACCGATCACCACTGTACTCGTGGGCTATATCTTCAAGGACACGGAGTCCTTCCATCAGATTGCGGCAGGCATAGTGCCTGCATGCCCATCTGGTATCACTGAGCATTTGAAGCTCCCTAGGCTGACCTCCATACATTTCTTTCTGTACAACTAGCCACTTCTGGTGAACGTAAGAGCCTGACATGAAAACATACAATTTCTGTACTAAAGAAAAAAAACATGCAGCCTCAGGTACAGACTTGACAGTATCAACAAGTACTAGGTTGAGGCACTGTGCATTGCAGTGCACATAGAACGCATGTTTTGCAACTTCCTTTATACATCCTTTATACATGCAGATACACCAGAATGTTATCCACTCATTACTGATGCCCCATCATATCTGCCCTACAAGATGTCTTTTGTACTCCAGCCCATACTTCTCTAGGCAGCTGATAATCTTTTCAGTCAATCCTGCAGCATCTAAACAATCAGCTTGTTGAAAATGTAAAAAGCTCTCATGCACTGTGCTATTACAGTAATATCTTAGGACTAGTGACAGTTGTTCTTTTTTTGTCATGTCCTTAGTTTCATCAGCCAGAACACTGAATGCCTCACTTTCTTTGACCTCTTGGATGATTTCACACCGGACTAACTCTGCCAAAGACTCAAGGATTTCATAATGTATTTTATTGCTTGTGTACTTTGCATTTCCACTTGCCATTTTATTTCTTTACTACTGGGTCACGTTTTGCCGTCTGCTTCACAATGGCCTCTTTGTGGAATGTTTTGTGCAGCAGTAAGCAGGAGAACATAAGTCACAGTTTTTACATAGTCACAATTCTCTTTCACAGTTTCATATTCTTTATGCAATGATTGTGACAAAGTTGAGTTACTCTCAAATCCCCTTCTGAATTCTGCCCATGCCAACATGGCATTAACATGGTGCTCTGATTTGGCATGCATGGCAAACCCACCATCTTTATACAAAGCTTTTTTCCAGTTATAAAACCCAGACATAGAAATTAAGGCAGATTGGGGGGCATTGGGTAGTGAAAAGTGTCTGCATGCAAAACAACGTGCAGAGTCCTGGCTTTGTGAATATTCCAGCCATGAATAGTCTTTGTACCATATGGCGACAAAAGCCCTCTTCATTTTACCTTTCCCATGCTGTGTTCTGGGGAACATCTTCATCTTAGCTTGTACTGGACCAACCACTCTGGATTGTGAAAAATCTAAAAGTATACATGTATAGTATCAGTCCCTATTATTTTAAGATGTAAGTTATTCCTTGTAAAATGGTCTACAACAAACCCACTGACTGGTAGATTCCAATTGACTACATACCTTGAGGTCCAACTGGAACAGCAAATGTGGATGATGATCCAGAGGGGACTGGGGGGTGCTCTCTGTCACTGATGCTCTCTGAACTGCTGTTAATACTGCCATGAGAATCATCCTCTTCTTCCTCAGAGGTTGGGTAGGAAAGCTAATTTCTGGGTTTATCTGAAACAATCAGTTACCATTGTTAATATGCTTACCTAGTATTGAGGAAATGTTACTTATGGCAGTAATACATTGTGGTTTGACCAAGATTGCTCTGAAAAGATAATCTGCTAAATGACTGAAAGGTAAATGTAAGTGGTATTTTGTGAATCTTAGGAACTGGATGAGGACAAAATATCCCACTGCTCTGACTTGCACCTGGTTCTGAAGGTCGAAGACTGTTGGTCTGGCCCTGCACTGGCAGGTTCAAATCTGGTCAGGCCCTGACTGGTGGTTTTGGCAAGGCTCTGACCCACACCGGCAGGTCCAAGGCTGGTCTGGCCCTGACTGGTGCTCTCAGTTTGGCTCTGACCTGTGTTGTCTGTCTGACAGGGTTTCTTTTAAAAGAAACTTAGGAAACTTGTAGCTTAGTCTACCGAAGTTCGTTGGTTAGCCCCACAGAACCATTTAGCTAAATTAACTGGAGTTCCCTTATCCCATGCTTAGTTCACACAATTTGTTTTAAATATGTAAATATGAACATATCTTGTAGAATAAACTTGCGTTGAGGATCCTGACTAAAATCCTGTCAACGTAACGAAAGTGTTACAAAATGTGTTCTTCAATGACTGCAGCAGAGCAAAGAAAACGACTGCGTGCACTTGTTTTAGTGTGTTTAATTTAGCCTGCCTGGGATTACCGTTCAGCGGCGGCGATGTTTTCATCTCGTTAAACTGGATGTTCGTCCCCAAAAAACATTCCACGCAACACACCCCTGTTTAACACTAAGCCAGATTGACAGCGCTCTCTGCCAATGAGAAATGGGGGGGCAACAAGGGTGGCCAATCAAATTTCAGGTCCCGCCCCTGGATCTACGAGCATCATGATTATACTGGGAGCAATGCTACTCTCAGAACAGAACTGTGTCAAATACATATCTCTGCTCTAAGACCAGTTTGAGTCAACTGAATCTTCTGCTGCTCTAAGAGCAGAACTGTACTGTGTTATTTTATGTTGCTGCACTGCTTAATTAGATCTAGATTTTGATGCTCTAAGAGCAGAACTGTACAGTACTATCCTGATGTTTCTGTTCTAGAAGTGCTGATGCTCTTAGAACAGAGCTCTGTCAACTAGATTTTGCTGCTCTAAGAGCAGTTTGAGTCAACTGGGTCTTCTGCTGCTCTAAGAGTAGAACTGACAATACTAGCCATCAACTCCATATTCCTCATAATTTTTGGATTCCCTTTTAATTATGTAAAGTGTGTACTCATGACCCATGTGAAATTTACCGACTTGAGTATTAACATATCACTTATTTCCAGAATGTAAAACACATATTGAGTCGGTGTATATCAGAGGATGTATATTGGGTAGTCTTTTTGCTCCTAGCTATGTAATGAGCTGGGTCAGATGTGGATGGAGTCAGGTATGAGTGAGAACACTGTGTCTGGACACATCCAGCTCATGTAACAACACACACTTTTTTAAATGAAAAATTGTTTATGAGCATGGTCTTATTTCTATTACAGCATATTGGATGACTGCCATTCATATTCCATTCACCCAGTTCAATTTAACATTGAACGGTGGCAGGTAGCCTAGTGGTTAGAGTGTTGGGCCCGTAACTGAAAGGTTTCAGGATCAAATCCCTGAGCTGACAAGGTAAAAATCTGTTGTTCTGGCAGTTAACCCACTGTTCCTAGGCCATCATTGTAAATAAGAATTTGTTCTTAACTGACTTGCCTAGTAAAATAAAGGTATAAATAAATTGATAGGTTTAGGCTACTACATGATACTTGGATTTCCATTATACCCATCATGAGGTTGCTACAACCTTGCCTATGAATGAAAGTTACAACATAGAGTGGGGAGAACAAGTATTTGATACACTGCTGATTTTGCAGGTTTTCCTACTTACAAAGCATGTAGAGGTCTGTAATTTTTATCATAGGTACTCTTCAACTGTGAGAGACGGAATCTAAAACAAAAATCCAGAAAATCACATTGTATGATTTTTAAATAATTAATTTGCATTTTATTGAATGACATAAGTATTTGATCACCTACCAACCAGTAAGAATTCCGGCTCTGACAGACCTGTTAGTTTTTCTTTAAGAAGCCCTCCTGTTCTCCAATCATTACCTGTATTAACTGTACCTGTTTGAACGCGTTACCTGTATTAAAGACACCTGTCCACACACTCAATCAAACAGACTCGAACCTCTCCACAATGGCCAAGACCAGAGAGCTGTGTAAGGACATCAGGGATAAAATTGTAGACCTGCACAAGGCTGGGATGGGCTACAGGACAATAGGCAAGCAGCTTGGTGAGAAGGCAACAACTGTTGGCGCAATTATTAGAAAATGGAAGAAGTTCAAGATGACGGTCAATCTCCCTCGGTCTGGGGCACCATGCAAGATCTCACCTCGTGGGGCATCAATGATCATGAGGAAGGTGAGGGATCAGCCCAGAACTACACGGCAGGACCTGGTCAATGACCTGAAGAGAGCTGGGACCACAGTCTCAAAGAAAACCATTAGTAACACACTACGCCGTCATGGATTAAAATCCTGCAGCGCACGCAAGGTCCCCCTGGTCAAGCCAGCGCATGTCCAGGCCCGTCTGAAGTTTGCCAATGACCATCTGGATGATCCAGAGGAGGAATGGGAGAAGGTCATGTGGTCTGATGAGACAAAAATAGAGCTTTTTGGTCTAAACTCCACTCGCCGTGTTTGGAGGAAGAAGAAGGATGAGTACAACCCCAAGAACACCATCCCAACCGTGAAGCATGGAGGTGGAAACATCATTCTTTGGGGATGCTTTTCTGCAAAGGGGACAGGACGACTGCACCGTATTGAGGGGAGGATGGATGGGGCCATGTATCGCGAGATCTTGGCCAACAACCTCCTTCCCTGAGTAAGAGCATTGAAGATGGGTCGTGGCTGGGTCTTCCAGCATGACAACGACCCGAAACACACAGCCAGGGCAACTAAGGAGTGGCTCCGTAAGAAGCATCTCAAGGTCCTGGAGTGGCCTAGCCAGTCTCCAGACCTGAACCCAATAGAAAATCTTTGGAGGGAGCTGAAAGTCCGTATTGCCCAGCGACAGCCCCGAAACCTGAAGGATCTGGAGAAGGTCTGTATGGAGGAGTGGGCCAAAATCCCTGCTGCAGTGTGTGCAAACCTGGTCAAGAACTACAGGAAACGTATGATCTTTGTAATTGCAAACAAAGGTTTCTGTACCAAATATTAAGTTCTGTTTTTCTGATGTATCAAATACTTATGTCATGCAATAAAATGCTAATTTTTCTGGATTTTTGTTTTAGATTCCATCACTCACAGTTGAAGAGTACCTATGATAAAAATTACAGACTTCTACATGCTTTGTAAGTGGGAAAACCTGCAAAATGGGCAGTGTATCAAATACTTGTTCTCCCCACTGTATATGCACACTGGTCGAGACACATGGACAGACAGTGACACATTCAATACCACCTTGCACACTCTTGCCTGCATATACAGTTGAAGTCAGAAGTTTACAAACACTTAGGTTGAAGTCATTAAAACTAATTTTTCAACCACTCCACAGATTTCATGTTATCTGTAATGAATACTCTTAGTCCAGAAATGGATTCAAGCGCAGTGCGCAGCAGGTTTAATGATTCGTCCAACAAGGATATACAAATGTAGAATACAAGGAATAGGCTGCGGTACAAAAGGGCTAGGCAAAAATCGAAATCCAAAAGCAGGCAAATAGTTACAGAAATCCATAAGGATACTTAACAAGACGATGACGGCTCAGTAAAGAGTTTAAAAAAAACAATTCCTCACAAAACAGGAACACACCTGAACAGCTTAAGTAGAGGTAGTAGCAAGCTACCAGGTGAAACTCATCATGGCCAATTAACACAAACACAAGCATAGAAATACAACACACTAGATAGAACACTCTGCAACCAAATGAAAACCCTAAACCTCACATTAACAAACTATAGTTTTGACAATCTACTTTGTGCATGACACAAGTAATTCTTCCAACGATTGTTTACAGACAGATAATTTCACTTATAATTAACTATGTCACAATTCCAGTGGGTCAGAAGTTTGCATACACTAAGTTGACTGCCTTTAAACAGCTTGGAAAATTCCAGAAAATGATGTCATGGCTTTAGAATCTTCTGATAGGCTAATTGACATAATTTGAGTCAATTGGAGGTGTACCTGTGGATGTATTTCATGGCCTACCTTCAAACTCAGTGCCTCTTTGCTCGACATCATGGGACAATCAAAAAAAATGAGCCAAGACCTCAGACAATAAATTGTAGACTTCCACAAGTCTGGATCATCCTTGGGAAAAATGTCAATATGCCTGACGGTACCACGTTCATCTGTACAAACAATAGTACGCAAGTATAAACACCATGGGACCACGCAGCCGTAATACTGCTCAGGAAGGAGACGCGTTCTGTCTCCTAGAAATGAACGTACTTTGGTGTGAAAAGTGCAAATCAATCCCAGAACAACAGCAAAGGATCTTGTGAAGATGCTGGATGAAACAGGTACAAAGGTATAAATATCCACACTAAAACAAGTCCTATATCGACATAACCTGAAAGGCCGCTCAGCAAGGAAGAAGCCACTGCTCCAAAACCGCCATAAAAAAGCCAGACTACGGTTTGCAACTGCACATGGGGACAAAGATCGTACTTTTTGGAGAAATGTCCTCCGGTCTGATGAAACAAAAGTAGAACTGTTTGGCCATAATGACCATTGTTATGTTTGGAGGAAAAAGGGGCACGCTTGCAAGCCGAAGAACACCATCCCAACCGTGAAGCATGGGGGTAGCAGCATGATGTTGTGGGGGTGCTTTGCTGCAGCAGGGACTGGTGCACTTCACAAAATAGATGGCATCATGAGGAAGGAAAATTATGTGGATATATTGAAGCAACATCTCAAGACATCAGTAAGGAAGTTAAAGCTTGGTCGCAAATGGGTCTTCCAAATGAACAATGACCCCCAAGCATACTTCCAAAGTTGTGGTAAAACGGCTTACGGACAATAAAGTCAAGATATTGGAGTGGCCATCACAAAGTCCTGACCTCAATCCTATAGAAACATTTTGCTTCATGTCCCAGTTCCTGGGAGTCCATATGGACAACAGGCTGGAATGGGCTGGTAACACCAGGGCTTTGTACAAAAAGGGCCAGAGCCGACTCTACTTTCTGAGGAGGCTCAGGTCCTTCAACATGTGCAGTAAACTACTGCATACCTTCTACCAGTCTGTGGTGGCCAGTGCCATCTTTTTTGCAGTGGTGTGCTGGGGCGCCAACATAATGGCCGGTGATGCTTCTCGGGTAAATAAGCTGATCAGGAAGGCCAGCTCTGTTCTGGGGATTAGCCTTGACACTATAGAGGAGGTGGCGGAGATACGGATCCTGGCCAAACTGCTGGCCATCAAGTACAACGTCACCCACCCTCTGCATGCCATGGTTATGATGCAGAGGAGCACCTTCAGTCACAGACCGATCCCACCACGGTGTGCCAGAGAGCTCCTAAAGGAGGTCTTTCCTGCCGGCGGCTATTAGACTATTTAATGCCTCACCAAGGTGCGGTGCCGTTGGCAACATAGACCTGGAACTGTTGGGATGTTAGGACCTAGTTGAACAATTATGCATCCATCCGTGAGTAACTCTGGTCTGTAATCACTCATTCACTCAGGACACATTTATTCATTCAGTTCTGTATATACATATTCATGTACAGTTGTTATATCATATCACATGCAATATTGTAAGTACTTCTTGGACTGAAGTTACGTAGTCATTCACTCAGGAATGCAAATTAGTATCCTTTCATTTGTATATTTTTTCATTGCTTTTAGTATATCGAATGTGCAATACATGCATTTATCTGCAATCAAACCCTGCACTAAGGACTGTATTTTAAGGGAATTACTATTATTACCCTATATAATATCATACACACTTTTAGCTATTGTCAGGCTCTGGCCATAGAGAAGCAATAGGCTTCTCTATGTAGTTATGGTCAGAGTCTGACAGTGTCGTTCTTTTCTGTTTCTGTGTGGGGTTTGGGTTGGATCCCTAATTAGAGGCAGCTGCACCACATTGTCTCTAATTAGGGATCCCATATATGTTGAGTCTGTCCTTCACTATGGTGTGGGTCGTTGTTGACGTTGTCGTTATATGTCGCAGTCACGGTGAGAAGTAAGTGTGCTTTTGTTACGTCCGTTCATTCCGTGTGTTTTAGTGAACGTGATGTGGGTTTATAGTGTTTGTTTGTATCCTGTAGTTCGCATTTTGTTTTGATTATACATAGTATAAAGATTAAAATGTCGAACTACTATCCCTGCGCTGCGTCTTGGTCTCTCTCTGCACCCAATCGTGACAGCTATTTATGTATGTCTTCCTGTCATTTACCTGTACATGTCACGACTCCTGCCGAAGTTGCCTCACCCCCTTGTTCGGGCATGCTTCGGCGATCGTCGTCACCGGCTTTCTAGCCACTGCCGCTCTCTCGTTCATTATTCCATTTGTCATGTCTTGTCATTACGCACACCTGGTTCTCATTTCCCCTCATTACTTCATGTATATATGTTCCCTCTGTTCCCTCATGTCCTTGTCGGATATTGTTCATTGTGACAGTGTATTATCGTCTTTATTTTCTCGTCTGTAATCTGAAACAGTTGTACCTATTCCTGTTCAGATTTTGTATGCGTGATTTGGATATTAAAAGGTTATCCTTGAGTTCACGCTACCTCCTGCGCCTGGCTCTCTATTCTATATTCACGCCGTCACAGTACAGTTAATGTTACCATGCAAATATTCACTTACCTGTGCATTTAACTGTACATTTACCTGTACAGTTAATTTAACCATGCAAAATATTAACTTACCTGTTCATTTAACCAGACTGTATATTAAGTAAACTATTATTACCCTCACTTATACCATACACACTTTTAGCTATTTAGTATAGTTAACCATGCAAATACTCCTTATTTATCTATATTAACTTGCAATATCATTTTTTTTCACCTAACACTCTGTAACAATGTATAGTGTACATATTCAGCCATATGACAATTTATATTATTTTTCCAAAATGAATTATTGTTACTCTAAAAAATGCTGGGTTAAAAATAACCCAACCCAGCTCTGGATCAATATTGGACAAACACAGCATTGGGTTAAATCAACCCAGCGGGTTTGGGTTGTGCTTCAACCCAGTGCCTTGGGTTGAGCACTTGATCCAACTGCTGGGTGAATTGGACTATATTAATGGGTTAAAACAACCCTGTGTGTTGGGTTGTGACAAACTCAGCACATTGGGTGGGGGACTGACCCAGCAGCTGGGTAATTTTTTATGTAATCCTTGGGTTATTTTCAGTGTCATCCTCACTTCAATTTTGCTTGTATATTTTTGCTTTCTACACACACAATCAAGATACAATGTTGAATTTAAAATAACTAATTTTTATTGCCTGCATTTCAGAACATACATCACGTCAGAGAATGTACAAGAATATATAAATTTTTGAAATAGCACATTGAAACAATAAATACATATTATTTCACAAGATAAGATTTCATGAGATAGAATTGATTATTAGAATTTATTTATACTATTTCATGAACCAAACAGTCCAAACATCAGCCTAAAGCCTCAGTTGAACTTGATTTGCACACTATGCAAAACTATGCATGCGTGAATGTGTGACACTGTCCGTCTTAAGTGGTATTAACACAGATCTATCTATCAAATAGTGCCAGAGCTAATCAATAGATATTTACATTCACTGACACACTTCGGCTATCTTAGGTGACAGCACACACACACGCACACCATGCCATTTTTCCATACAATAATGGTCTACATTTGGGTCAAGTTAAACCATTTTTTCACAGAACAAGTGTAAAATATTACATTTAAAGGTCACTCTACTAAGGACATGGACTAATGACTCATAACTATATTTAATTCTTAAAGCATTTTTCACAATCCCTAAAATGTAACATTTGTGTTTAAAATATATTTTTGATTTGTGATAGAATGAAAGCGTACCAGAACACGCTTCGGTAGTTGATCTAAAGGCAAACGAGCCTCATACCATACTGTAGACAAAAGCAGGAACAAATGCATTAAAAAACTAACTAAAAGTGCATTTAACCAAGCTATAAATAGTGCCCTAAGAGCATATTAGCATTGGAATGAGACACTCATGGCTCATCCATCCACTGATCTATTAATTCACAGAAACACATTAGCCGGAGGGCTGTGCTTCCTCCTGTCACTTCTCACACTACATACAAGAACATATACTTTCTCCAGTATGGTTTAGTGGAATTCTGTTCCTGGCAGATGATACACCTAACTGTTAGAGAAATCATTTGATTTTATAATAAGAGGACTTGTGCAAAGTCTATTCAAGTCACATTTATTTATAAAGCACATTTAAAAACAACAAGTGCCAACCAAAGTGCTTTACAATGGTCTGTCTGAAACACCGAAAAGAATCCATACATAAAACATATAGCTAACTAACCATATATTCATAGGACATGACAGACATAAATACAATTTCCTAACCATTTGCAAACTCGAATGCAAAAAGAAAAAGATGGGTCTTAAGGTGGGATTTGAAAGAATTGCTACTGGTGGAAGACCTGATATACAGTGGGGAGAACAAGTATTTGATACACTGCCGATTTTGCAGGTTTTCCTACTTACAAAGCATGTAGAGGTCTGTAATTTTTATCATAGGTACACTTCAACTGTGAGAGACAGAATCTAAAAAATCACATTGTATGATTTTTAAATAATTAATTTGCATTTTATTGCATGACATAAGTATTTGATCACCTACCAACCAGTAAGAATTCCGGCTCTCACAGACCTGTTAGTTTTTCTTAAAGAAGCCCTCCTGTTCTCCACTCATTACCTGTATTAACTGCACTTGTTTGAACTCGTTACCTGTATAAAAGACACCTGTCCACACACTCAATCAAACAGACTCCAACCTCTCCACAATGGCCAAGACCAGAGAGCTGTGTAAGGACATCAGGGATAAAATTGTAGATCTGCACAAGGCTGGGATGGGCTACAGGACAATAGGCAAGCAGCTTGGTGAGAAGGCAACAACTGTTGGCGCAATTATTAGAAAATGGAAGAAGTTCAAGATGACGGTCAATCTACCTCGGTCTGGGGCACCATGCAAGATCTCACCTCGTGGGGCATCAATGATCATGAGGAAGGTGAGGGATCAGCCCAGAGCTACACGGCAGGACCTGGTCAATGACCTGAAGAGAGCTGGGACCACAGTCTCAAAGAAAACCATTAGTAACACACTACGCCGTCATGGATTAAAATCCTGCAGCGCACGCAAGGTCCCCCTGCTCAAGCCAGCGCATGTCCAGGCCTGTCTGAAGTTTGCCAATGACCATCTGGATGATCCAGAGGAGGAATGGGAGAAGTTCATGTGGTCTGATGAGACAAAAATATAGCTTTTTGGTCTAAACTCCACTCGCCGTGTTTGGAGGAAGAAGAAGGATGAGTACAACCCCAAGAACACCATCCCAACCGTGAAGCATGGAGGTGGAAACATCATTCTTTGGGGATGCTTTTCTGCAAAGGGGACAGGACGACTGCACCGTATTGAGGGGAGGATGGATGGGCTATGTATCCCGAGATCTTGGCCAACAACCTCCTTCCCTCAGTAAGAGCATTGAAGATGGGTCGTGGCTGGGTCTTCCAGCATGACAACGACCCGAAACACACAGCCAGGGCAACTAAGGAGTGGCTCCGTAAGAAGCATCTCAAGGTCCTGGAGTGGCCTAGCCAGTCTCCAGACCTGAACCCAATAGAAAATCTTTGGAGGGAGCTGAAAGTCCGTATTGCCCAGCGACAGCCCCGAAACCTAAAGGATCTGTATGGAGGAGTGGGCCAAAATCCCTGCTGCAGTGTGTGCAAACCGGGTCAAGAACTACAGGAAACGTATGAACTCTGTAATTGCAAACAAAGGTTTCTGTACCAAATATTAAGTTCTGCTTTTCTGATGTATCAAATACTTATGTCATGCAATAAAATGCAAATTAATTACTTAAAAATCATACAATGTGATGTTTTTGTTTTAGATTCCGTCACTCACAGTTGAAGAGTACCTATGATAAAAATTAGACTTCTACTGTGAGGGCTTGGTTGTGGTAAGGCCTCTTACTCCCACCTAGGGGAGGAGAGAGGCACACAACCAAGCTCTCACACATTATTAGGGAGATTATCATCCCCAATCAGAGACAGCTGTATAGCGTTGTCTCTGATTGGGGATAGTATTTAGACTCCACACACAGCCACCTGTGTGTGGATCATTGTCTGTTGTGTTTGTCTGCACTGCCTGCAACACAAAGTAAGTCACCGTGTTTTCGTTTGTTATCGTGTTTTTGTTTCACTCTCCTTTTTAGTTGTAAATGCCTCGTGAGAATATCTCATTTTCAATAAAAAGGATGACACTTCACCAGCGCTCCGTATATCGTCCCTTAAATACTACGCACCGTGACAGAATGATCCACCACCCTGGGACGCAACGGGGGATTACATTAGGAGATATCCTCCTCGGTATGGGGAAAATTACCGAGGAGGAACACTCCTATTATCGCTCGGTGGAGGAAGGCAGGGGTCCGGAGCAGCCGAGGCGCCGGAGACGGAGGACACGTCACCGGGCTAGAGTTGAGGACCAGCCTGGAGCCCAGAAAACCCCTCAAACTGATTTTGGGGGGGGGCTATGGGGGTGGTCGGGGATCGAGGGAGAAGAGCCCCGACCACTGCACTCGTGGGGGTTCCAGGAGGAGCCCCTACAGCCGTGGGAGCAGGAGTACAGAGAGGAGTCGGAGGAAGACGACAGCGATGTGCTTCTGTTCCCTCACTCGTGGGGGTTCCCGGAGGAACCCTCACAGGATGGGGATTGGCGTTGGAGTAGGGACGACAGGCACAGTCGTGCTCCAGCGTCAGTTCCCAGTCCGGTGCCTCCAGCGCCGGTCCAGAGTCGGAGGAGGAGGAGACCGACTCAGCGCACCAAACCATCGGTGCGCAACAATAGCCCGGTACGGCCCGCGCCTGCTCCGCGCACCAGCTCTATGGTGCGTTTGCCCAGCCCGGCGCGACCCGTGCCAGCTCAACGCACCGATCCAACGGTGCGTTTCCCCAGCCAGGTACAGCCCGTTCCAGCTACTCGCACCAGACCAGTGGTGCGTTCCCCCAGCCCGGTACGGTCTGTGCCTGCTCCTCGCGCCCAACCTATGGTGCGTTTCCCCAGCCCGGCGCGACCCGTGCCAGCTCAACGCACCGACCCAACGGTGCGTTTCCCCAGCCAGGTACAGCCCGTTCCAGCTACTCGCACCAGACCAGTGGTGCGTTCCCCCAGCCCGGTACGGTCTGTGCCTACTCCTCGCACCCAACCTATGGTGCGTGTCTCCAGCCCGGTGCGACCCGTGCCAGCTCCTCGCACCAGACCTATGGTGCGTGTCCCCAGTCCAGTACGCCCCGTGCCTACTCCTCGCACGGAGGCTACCGCGACGGTCGCCAGCCCAGCTCTGTGGCTGGAAACCATCTCTGCGTCGGTGCCCAGGGTGGGCACGACGTTCAGCCCCGCTGTGGAGCAGGAGCTCCATAGCGTGTCGGTGCCCAGTCTGGGGCCGACAGCCAGCCCAACCACAGGGCTGGAAACCCTCTCTGCGTCGGTGCCCAGGGTGGGCACGACGTTCAGCCCCGCTGTGGAGCAGGAGCTCCATAGCGTGTCGGTGCCCAGTCTGGGGCCGACAGCCAGCCTAACCACAGGGCTGGAAACCCTCTCCGCGTCGGTGCCCAGGGTGGGCACGACGTTCAGCCCCGCTGTGGAGCAGGAGCTCCATAGCGTGTCGGTGCCCAGTCTGGGGCCGACAGCCAGCCCAACCACAGGGCTGGAAACCCTCTCCGCGTCGGTGCCCAGGGTGGGCACGACGTTCAGTCCCGCTGTGGAGCAGGAGCTCCATAGCGCGTCGGTGCCCAGTCTGGGGCCGACAGCCAGCCCAACCAGAGGGCTGGAAACCATCTCTGCGTCGGTGCCCAGGGTGGGCACGACGTTTAGCCCCGCTGTGGAGCAGGAGCTCCATAGCGTGTCGGTGCCCAGTCTGGGGCCGACAGCCAGCCCCACCAGAGGGCTGGAAACCATCTCTGCGTCGGTGCCCAGGGTGGGCACGACGTTCAGCCCCACCAGAGGGCTGGGAACCATCTCTGCGTCGGTGCCCAGGGTGGGCACGACGTTCAGTCCCGCTGTGGAGCAGGAGCTCCATAGCGTGTCGGTGCCCAGTCTGGGGCCGACAGCCAGACCAGCAGCAGGGCTGAAGACCACCTCTGCGTCGGTGCCCAGGGTGGGCACGGCATCCAGCCTGAGGTCTCCGGAGAAGGTCAGCAGCCCGAGGCCTCCTGTGACGGTCAGTAGCCTGAGGTCTCCTGTAAAGGTCAGCAGCCTGAGGCCTCCTGTGAAGGTCAGCAGCCCGAGACCTCCGGAGAAGGTCAGCAGCCCGAGACCTCCGGAGAAGGTCAGCAGCCCGAGGCCTCCAGTGAAGGTCAGCAGCCCGAGGCCTCCAGTGAAGGTCAGCAGCCCGAGGCCTCCAGTGAAGGTCAGCAGCCCGAGGCCTCCAGTGAAGGTCAGCAGCCCGAGGCCTCCAGTGAAGGTCAACAGCCCGAGGCCTCCAGTGAAGGTCAGCAGCCCGAGGCCTCCAGCGAAGGTCAGCAGCCCGAGGCCTCCAGCGAAGGTCAGCGCCACGCCACCTCCAGCGAAGGTCAGCGCCCCGCCACCTCCAGCGAAGGTCAGCGCCCCGCCACCTCCAGCGAAGGTCAGCGCCCCGCCACCTCCAGCGAAGGTCAGCGCCCCGCCACCTCCAGCGAAGGTCAGCGCCCCGCCACCTCCAGCGAAGGTCAGCGCCCCGCCACCTCCAGCGAAGGTCAGCGTTCCGCCACCTCCAGCGAAGGTCAGCGTTCCGCCACCTCCAGCGAAGGTCAGCAGCCCGGAGCCTCCAGCCACAGCTCAAGGCCTGGAGCCTCCTCCACCGGTGCCCAGTCCAGGGCCGGTCGTCTGCTTCGCTCCAGTGCCGGAGCAGTCCGCTCCACCGGTGCCCAGTCCGGGGCCGGTCGTCTGCGTCGCTCCAGTGCCGGAGCAGTCCGCTCCACCGGTGCCCAGTCCGGGGCCGGTCGTCTACGTCGCTCCATTGACGGAGCAGTCCGCTCCACCGGTGCCCAGTCCGGGGCCGGTCGTCTACGTCGCTCCAGTGCCGGAGCAGTCCGCTCCACCGGTGCCCAGTCCGGGGCCGGTCGTCTGCGCCGCTCCAGTGCCGGAGCAGTCCGCTCCACCGGTGCCCAGTCCGGGGCCGGTCGTCTACGTCGCTCCAGTGACGGAGCAGTCCGCTCCACCGGTGCCCAGTCCGGGGCCGGTTGTCAGCCCCTCTCCAGGGTCGAGGGCTCCCGCACCAGGGTCCAGACAGGACTTGGTAAATGGCGGGAGTACTGAGGGGGGAACCACCGCGCCGGGGTCCGGACCGGACCGGGCGTGCAACGGAGAGGTAGGAGGAAAGCTACTCTCACAGCCTGTGCCACGCCCGGAACCGGAACCGGAGCCCCCACCAGCAACCACCTCAGTAACCCGCCATGTTCCCCCTAGTTTTGGACATTTTTTCTTTTCAGGAGAGGGGGGATTGTATGTGTGCGGTCGGGAGTCCGCACCTTAGGGGGGGGTACTGTGAGGGCTTGGTTGTGGTAAGGCCTCTTACTCCCACCTAGGGGAGGAGAGAGGCACACAACCAAGCTCTCACACATTATTAGGGAGATTATCATCCCCAATCAGAGACAGCTGTATAGCGTTGTCTCTGATTGGGGATAGTATTTAGACTCCACACACAGCCACCTGTGTGTGGATCATTGTCTGTTGTGTTTGTCTGCACTGCCTGCAACACAAAGTAAGTCACCGTGTTTTCGTTTGTTATCGTGTTTTTGTTTCACTCTCCTTTTTAGTTGTAAATGCCTCGTGAGAATATCTCATTTTCAATAAAAAGGATGACACTTCACCAGCGCTCCGTATATCGTCCCTTAAATACTACGCACCGTGACATCTACATGCTTTGTAAGTGGGAAAACCTGCAAAATTTCAGTGTATCAAATACTTGTTCTCCCCACTGTATAAAGAGTTTCAATAATCCAGACGGGAGGAAATAAAAGCATGGATAACTGTCTCCAAATCCTTCAGAGTAAGAATGGGTTTCAAATTGGCAATGCTCCGGAGCTGGTAAAAAGATAAACCCGAGATTTTTTGCATGGCTGTGTACATGGATGGATAGAGGCCCTAAGTTATTAGCCATTTATTTGGTGGAATCTGTAGGGCAAAATACAACAACTTCTGTTTTTGTGTTATTTAATTTATGAAAGGTTTTTGCTAGCCGGTTTTTTATGCCGCCAAGACAATCAGAAAGTGATTTAAGGGATTTGTTGTCACCAAGTTTCAAATGAAGGTACAACTGTGTATCATCGGCATAACAGTGGTAAGAGATGTTATATTTCTGAAAAATTTAACCCAAGGGAAGCATATACAACTAAAATAAAATAGGGCCTAGAACAGAGCCTTGAGGTATCCCACAGGTGCAGAAGAGGAAAAATAATTTCCGATATTTACAGAAAATGCCTGGTCTCTCAAGTATGATGTAAACAGTTTTAAAGCAGTACCCTAAATGCCAACTTCTAGCTTAAGACGATCTGAAAGGATGGTATGATCAATCTTGTCAAAGGCAGCTCTAAGGTCAAGCAGGATTAAAATAGCGCAATTTCCAGAGTCCCTAAACAACAATACATAATTTAACACCTTAAGGGCTGACTCAGTGCTATGACGTGAAATGTATCCAGAATAATATCATTTAGAAAGAAGGAAAGCTGAGAAAAAATGACTTTCTCTAGAACTTTTGATAGGAATGACAATTTTGAAATGGGACGGAAATTATTAAAAACAGTTAAGTCTAGATTATATTTTTTAATAAGGGGCTGAACCACTGCATGTTTAAAAAAGGAAGGGACATTTTTAAGGCAACTATTTATTATTGACAATATACTGGGACCAATAGTGTCCAGCACTTACTTAAAAAGGCGTGAGGGAACAATATCCTGGGGACAGGTAGTAGGCTTCATGTGTGAAAGTATGTCTATCAGATGTGAGAGAGATACAGGTTCAAACTGGTTAAAAGGAGTGGAGCATATGGCTAAATCTGAGGGATTGTGATCTGGATGTGAGAAGCAAGATCTTATGGCCTCAATCTTGTCAGTGAAAAAGGTCAAGAAGTCTTCACAGGTCTCAGAAGTCACATCAGGAAAAGCCTTAGCAACCGGGTGTAAAGCTGTGTTTATCGTACTGAACAAGACTTTGTGATTATGAGAGATATTTGAGATAATATCAGAGAAATACAGTGGGGAGAACAAGTATTTGATACACTGCCGATTTTGCAGGTTTTCCTACTTACAAAGCATTTAGAGGTCTGTAATTTTTATCATAGGTACACTTCAACTGTGAGAGACGGAATCTAAAACAAAACAATAGGCAAGCAGCTTGGTGAGAAGGCAACAACTGTTGGCGCAATTATTAGAAAATGGAAGAAGTTCAAGATGACGGTCAATCTCCCTTGGTCTGGGGCACCATGCAAGATCTCACCTCGTGGGGCATCAATGATCATGAGGAAGGTGAGGGATCAGCTCAGAACTACACGGCAGGACCTGGTCAATGACCTGAAGAGAGCTGGGACCACGGTCTCAAAGAAAACAATTAGTAACACACTGCGCCATCATGGATTAAAATCCTGCAGCGCACGCAAGGTCCCCCTGCTCAAGCCAGCGCATGTCCAGGCCCGTCTGAAGTTTGCCAATGACCATCTGGATGATCCAGAGGAGGAATGGGAGAAGGTCATGTGGTCTGATGAGACAAAATAGAGCTTTTTGGTCTAAACTCCACTCGCCGTGTTTGGAGGAACAAGAAAGATGAGTACAACCCCAAGAACACCATCCCAACCGTGAAGCATGGAGGTGGAAACATCATTCTTTGGGGATGCTTTTCTGCAAAGGGGACAGGACGACTGCACCGTATTGAGGGGAGGATGGATGGGGCCATGTATCGCGAGATCTTGGCCAACAACCTCCTTCCCTCAGTAAGAGCATTGAAGATGGGTCGTGGCTGGGTCTTCCAGCATGACAACGACCCGAAACACACAGCCAGGGCAACTAAGGAGTGGCTCCGTAAGAAGCATCTCAAGGTCCTGGAGTGGCCTAGCCAGTCTCCAGACCTGAACCCAATAGAAAATCTTTGGAGGGAGCTGAAAGTCCGCATTGCCCAGCGACAGCCCCGAAACCTGAAGGATCTGGATGGAGGAGTAGGCCAAAATCCCTGCTGCAGTGTGTGCAAACCTGGTCAAGAACTACAGGAAACGTATGATCTCTGTAATTGCAAACAAAGGTTTCTCTACCAAATATTAAGTTCTGCTTTTCTGATGTATCAAATACTTATGTCATGCAATAAAATGCAAATTAATTACTTAAAACTCATACAATGTGATTTTCTGGATTTTTGTTTTAGATTCCGTCACTCACAGTTGAAGAGTACCTATGATAAAAATTACAGACTTCTACATGCTTTGTAAGTGGGAAAACCTGCAAAATCAGCAGTGTATCAAATACTTGTTCTCCCCACTGTATATAGCTCTTGCTGTTTTAACAGTGAGCTGGTATTTCAGCTTTCGCTCCCCTTTTTTAAAAAGGAGCAGCAGAATCCAGGATACCAGAACATTTGGAATTAAACATAGTGATTAACCCCTCTGTGCTCATGCTAGAAGAGGGAGCTTCAATGGTGCTGGTGAGAGAAGAGGACTTGTAAGCATCTGAGAAAAGCTTGGCAGTGGAAGGGTTAATAGAGCGAGAGGTTTCCAAGTTACCTGGGAATTTATGTTTTGGGACTAGGCATGGAAGAGTGGCATTAAAAACAACAGGTTTATAATCAGACACACAAATATCATCTATCTCAACATTGCAAATTGGAAAGCCAAAAGTTATAACATGATCTAATGCATGACCATGCTGGTGTGTGGGTCCCATAACCGACTTAGTGAGATTAAATGAATCAACAAGTTGTCCAAACTCTCTAACCATAGGTTTTGAGGGACAGCAAACATGAATGTTAAAATCGCCAGCAATCAGAAGATTATCAGAAGTAGGTACAATAGAAGATAAGAAGTCTGAAAAGTCTTGGATAAAATCCTTATTATATTTGGGAGGTCTATATACAATTGCACATATCATTGGACTGGACAGTTCCACCTTGATCAGCTGTACTTCGAAACTTTGGTATGTTTCAACTGGCAGATTCAGCACTTAAAACCATTTTTTTAAATGACAGCTAATCCTCCATCACGACCAGTGATTCTAGGGGAGCTAAAAAAGTCACAGTCACTGGGAGAGAGTTCAGAAAGTGGGCTTAACTCATCAGTGTTAAGCCATGTCTCAACCACAAACAAAAAGTCTAATTTACGTGATAAGAAGAAATCATTCAAGATATAAGTTTTGTTAAAAATAGACCTTGCATTAATCAAAGCCATTTTAACATAGATGGGTTCCGCCAAATGGAATGAGGCAGAATCACCAGAAAACTTTGAACTGGCACTGTAACCAAGCGAACGTAGATTGCAGCGATTGATTCCTCCCTCATTATCGTGAGGTCTTACCGGCAAAAACTGTGCTGTTTGTGCCAGATCCGGAAAAATAGGTATGAGGCAGGCATATCTCAGAGAGATGAATGGATTGCAGCAGGGAGGATCTCCAGGAAACACGGAACCCCTTGGCCAAGAGGTTATTTTAATCCGAGCCAATACGCCTCCTCCATTTTTCCGAGCATACGAAATGCTCAAAGGAGAAGACCTGTTTACTCCTTTTGGACAACCACGAGATTCATCTGTCCATTGATGGACTCAATTATGCCAAAGAAAATGGCATAATTATGCTGTCATTCCCACCCCATTGCTCTCATCATCTTCAACCCTTAGACAGGTCTGTCTACGGGCCGCTAAAGAGGCACATCAACACCACGTGTAATGTCTGGATGAGAAACAATCCCGGGAAGACAATGTCAATTTATGACATTCCTGGGATTGTGGCAATCGCCTATCCTCTGACTGCAACCCCCTTGAACATTCAGGCCGGCTTTAGGGTGGCTGTGGTACAACCTTACAACAGGGATGTATTTCTGGAAACCGTGTTTGCACCGCCCTACGTTACAGATCGCCCCATTCAGAACCCAACCCTACCCTTCCCTGCCAGGCACCAGCAACATTCCAGCCCTGCCAGTCCCCAGCACCAACCTGACAGGCCCCAGCAACATTCCAGCTCTGCCTGGCCCCAGCACCAACCTGACAGGCCGCAGCAACATTCCAGCTCTGCCAGGCCCCAGCACCAACCTGACAGGCCCCATTACCATTTCAGCCTTGCCTAGCACGAGCTCTGACACAGACCTGCCCAGTTTTTATGCTAGCACCAGCTCACCCTTGCCGCCCCTATTAATTTAGCTCTTTCCTCATTTGTTCAACCATTTGACCTGGCTAATAAATTGTGCAACAATGTTTGATTGGTTCTCTCAAATGTTAGTTTTTTCTCAGGGTTGAGACTTCTTATTGTTTGGATTTGAAAATCCATTGTAATAGAAGGGGTTGGCGCTCAGGGGCTGTGTGCGGCTGTGGGTGTTTTAAGTGTACCATATTACATTTCGGATCATTTACACTACCTTGTAGTTTACCAATAAAATGGTCGGATGGTGAAGTAGATGAACTTGGTATTCACATCTCAAAAAATATAAATAAACTTACCACAATCAATAGAAAGTTTGCAAAAATAGATACGTTTTTACCTCTCCATGGTTACCTCTCCATGGCTTGTTTTTTTAAATCATATGAGCAAAAGATATTTCATTTTATTTGGAATGCTAAGCCAGACAAAATTAATTAAACATGCTTATTTATTTAATTAATATGAGTTTGGTGGGCTAAAATTTTGTAATATTAAAGCTTTAAACCTTTCACTAAAAGCTTTCACTAAACCCAAAATGGTTATCCAGTAGATTATTAAAAAAAGCTCATCCTTTGTTCAAAAATGGCCTTTTTGCCTTTATACAGATTACAACATCGCATTTCCGACTAATTGAAAATGAAGTTTTGTTCAAAGTATCACCCTTTCTTAAACAAGACATACAAAATTGGTTACAATTTCAGTTTTATCCTCCAGAAAAGATAGAACAAATATTACAACAAATGTTATGATTAAACTCAAATATACTGATTTAATAAAAAATACATTCTTTATGGAAACAATGTTTAAAAATGTATTTTATTTATTAATGATATTATGAATAGAAATGGAGGTGTTATGTCACATATGCAGCTATTAAAAATATATGGGAATGTATGCTCAATTCAAATTTACAACCAACTCCACAAAAATGGAGGAGGCAAGTGGAAAACGAAGAAGGTAGCGAACTGGTTTGACTGCCATATATTAAAGATACAAATTGGCTGAAAGGAATTGGCATAAATAGAAAAATATACCAGTTTCATTTGAGGACAAAAATGTTGACAGCTGCGCCATACAGGTTGCAAAATAAATGGGAAAAAATATTCGATGTACCGATTCCATGGCACATGGTTTATGAACTGGTGCAAAAAACAACACTTGATTCAACACTCTTTGTTGTGAAGAGATTGATCATTTATTCTGGTATTGCCCCAATGTAGATTATTTCTGGTCACAGCTTCAGGAATGGTTAAAAAATCACAATATTCACTTAAAATTAACCTTGCAAATAGCAGTGTTGGGCAATTTGGAAAGCCATAGTCAGTCAATAAATAATATAATAATACTCGTAGGAAAGGTTGTCATTTTAGCTCACAATCTGTGGACGCTATACAATTAGGAAGGTTAAAAATGTATGTAAAGCATCATAGCACAATTGAAAAATATATGGCACATGGAAACGAAACAAGGGTGGTCTACAGTGAAAGGAGGGATGGGCTGAGAGTGGCTGAGGTTTGGGATTAAAGAGTTTGTTTGGTAATGTACTATTGTTATGACTGATTTATATAAAAGTACCATGCATGTAAAATGTATATATGAAATGTATGTACTGTATACGTAGCAGAAAAGCTGTAAAAAAAATCTGCAAAAAAGATGTGTCCTCCGAAGAGGGGCGGTGATGGAGGGGTTAATAATTTAAAAAAATTAAATAATAAAAAGGACGAACCTTGGCTGCCTTCCAAGCAATGGGAACCTCCCCAGAGAGGAGAGACAGGTTAAAAAGGTCAGAGATGGGCTTGGCGATGATAGGGGCAGCAACCTTAAAGAAAAAAGGATCTAAACCATCTGACCCAGGTGTTTTTTTGGGGACAAGTTTAGAAAGAAGCATTCTGATAAGTGCAAGCATACTAACAGTTGAGTAACGTTTCAAAATGTAATTGTGGGAAAGACAGTTTATAAAACTCCCAGTTCCTACAAAGATACAGGCGTTCTTCCTAACTCAGTTGCCAGAGAGGAAGGAAACCGCTCAGCGATTTCACAATGAGGCCAATGTGGACTGTTAAATAGTTGCAGAGTTTATTGGCTGTGATAGGAGAAAACTGAGGAGTATTACTCCACAATACTCACCTAAATGACAGAGTGAAAAGAAGGACAGAATAAAAACCTCAAAACATGTGGCAAAGAACTTAACTTTATGTTCTGAATACAAATCATTCCAAATGGAATGTAGTTTAGTAGTCAAACGAGAGCAGACGGAGAAACAGCGGCTATCTTCAAACATACTACATAGGCACGACAAGGCCCGTAAACAAACACGGGCGCACAATGCCCGGAGAGAACGAGATTCCAAGTAACAAGATCTGACAAACAACAATAACGCACAAAGGACATGGGGGGAGCAGAGGGTATATATACACATAATGATGATGCCGGGTTGCCCAGAGGGTGACGTGTGGGCCCAATAGATCAGCTGATCATGGACCGCAGATGGCACATACAGACCCCCAGCTGGACATTGAGGGGGGGGCCGGCTATGCACGTAATGCATGCTCTATGTACGTGTCCAGCGCCCATTTACCGGCGCCACAATGCAGGAAGCCGGGAGTATGGGGGTTGGATCTATGGCCGCTCCTCTGTGTCATACAGCCGGGACAGTGCTTCTGCCTTCACATTCTGGGAACCTGGTCTATAGGACAGGGTGAAATTAAAGCGGGTGAAAAACAAGGACCACCTGGCCTGGTGAACAGAGTCCTCAGGTGACGAAAAGCCCTGTCCGCCTCGGCCGGCCAGCGCAGACGAGACATGGCCAGCGCAGACGAGACACCTACACACCTCCCTGGACACTCTTGCGACCACCCCGTGAAAGTTACCACGAAAATGTGGGGTTATGAAGCGCTAACCAGGGCAGGCCTAACACCACCGGGAACGCAGGGGAGTCAATAAGGAAAAAACTAAGTCTCTCCCTATGATTTCCCTGCGTAACCATGTCCAGGAGAGTGGTGGCCTCCCTAACTAAACCTGACCCTAATGGTCTAATGTCAAGGGCGCTTACGGGAAGGGGCCTTGACAGGGGAACAGAGGGGATACCTAACCTCTTGGCAAATGCACCGTCCATAACATTTCCAGCGGCACCTGGATCGACTAGCGCCTTACACTGAGAATGTGGTGAAAACTCGGGGAGTGTAATGTGTTGGTACAAGTGCACAACAGAGAGGGCGACTTCGGAGGGAGTCGTGACATGGTGGCTGCATCATGTTATTAGTATACTTGTCATCGCCAAGGACTAGGGAGTTATTTAGGATAATAATAAAATTAATAAAGCTAAGCACAGGAGGAAAACCTCGTTCAGTCTGTTTTCCACAGTACTGGAAAACAGTACTTTGTACTTTTCAGCAGGACAATAATCTAAAACACAAGATCAAATATACACTGGAGTTGATTACCAAGACGACAGGGAATGTTCCTGAGTGGCCTAGTGAAAGTTTTGATATAAATCGACTTCAAAACCTATGGCAAGACTTGAAAATGTCTGTATAGCAATGATTAACAACCAACTTGACAGAGCTTGAAGAATAAAAAAAGAATAACGTGCAAATATTGTACAATTCAGGTGTGCAAAGCTCTGAGACTTACCCAAAAAGACTCTGCTTACTTAAACTGCATACTGTGTACTAATCATACTACATACTATTTAGAATGCACTGTTTAGTTTAAACAAATGCAATACGCAACAAATATCAACATACTAGGCTCATCCATGCTGCGAAGGCATCATCTAATGCGCAACTGCATTGAATCCTGCCATTCGTTCATTTTGGTAGAGCGCTCCCTTTAATCTGATTATCAGCTGTTGTCAAGAACACAAGGGTCTCAAAAGAAGATTCTCTTTCTCAGTAGTGTGCAGCGAATTCTACTAGATAAAAGCCTAAATGAGTATGACATCCTGGCATTTAAAGCTTACTACACTTCAAAAATGTCACATACTATAAAAAGTTATATTTTCGCGTACACAAAATGCTTACTGTTTAGAACGCTAGTATGGGGATTCGGACACGGCCCATGACACAATTTTTCTCATAATGTTGTTCCTCTGTTCCCAGGAGACAGGGGCAGGGGAGACAGAACAAAGTCTAGAGGAGCTTATGGCTCATATGAGGAAGTTGTAGCCGGGGCCCAGAAGACACCTTTGCTTTCAGACAACCATCATTGGTTACGTCCTGAATTAAACCCTATTCCCTGGCTGGAATGGGCTGTTAACACCGGGGCTCTGTACAAAAAGGGCCAGAGCCGACTCTACTTTCTGAGGAGGCTTAGGTCCTTCAACGTGTGCAGAAAACTACTGCATACCTTCTACCAGTCTGTGGTGGCCAGTGCCATCTTTGTTGCAGTGGTGTGCTGTTTACGCTTCTTGGGTAAATAAGCTGATCAGGAAGGCTAGCTCTGTTCTGGGGATTAGCCTTGACACTATAGAGGAGGTGGCGGAGAGACGGACCCTGGCCAAACTGCTGGCCATAATGGACAATGTCACCCACCCTCTGCATGCCATGGTTATGACGCAGAGGAGCACCTTCAGTCACAGACTGATCCCACCACGGTGTGCCAGAGAGCGCTACAGGAGGTCCTTCCTGCCGGCGGCTATTAGACTTTTTAATGCCTCACCGGGGTGCCGTGCCGTTGGCAACATAGACCTGGAACTGCTGGGGTGTTAGGACCTAGTTTAACAATTATACATCCATCCTTGAGTAACTCTGGTCTGTAATCACCCATTCACTCAGGACTTATTTATTCATTCAGGTCTGTATATACATATTCATGTAGAGTTGTTATATCTTATCACGTGCAATATTTTAAGTAAGTCTTGGACTTAACTTACGTAGTCATTCACTCAGGAATGCATATTAGTATCCTGTCAGTTGTATCTTTTTTCATAGCTTTTAGTATATCGAATGTGCAATACGTGCATTTATCTGTAATTAAACCCTGCGCACTAAGGACTGTATTTTAAGGGAATTACTATTATTACCTAAAATTATATCATACACACATTTAGCTATTTAAGTATCTTTTCCTGTAATTTACCTGTACAGTTTATGTAACCATGCAAATATTCACTTACCTGTAAATTTAACTGTATATTTAACTGTACAGTTAATTTAACCATGCAAAATATTCACTTACCTGTTCATTTAACCAAACTGTATATTAAGTAAACTATTATTACCCTCACTTATATCATACGCACTTTTAGCTATTTAAGTATTTCTCTGCCATCGACCTGTATAGTATAGTTAACCATGCACCATCCACCAATGTATAGTGTACATATTCAGCCAACCATCCATACTATGCAATGTCTTTTATAGCTTTTTTTGCACTCCAGACTTCTTGTATTTCTGTACTTTTCCATACTGCCACTCTATGTATCATGTATCGTGTATCTGTCTTTTGTGTATTTTCGTTCTGGCATTTTGCACCTGCCCTGTGTTTTTGTTGTAGCTGCTTGAGAAAGACATTTCCCCTCGGGGATCAATAAAGTACCTATCTATCTCTATCTATCTATATAATGCACTACTTTTGACCAGAGTCCTATGGGCCCTGATCAAAGGTATGTATGTAGGCAGTATGTAGGGAATAGGGTGCCATTTGGGACTCGCCCATTATCATCGCGATGCATCGCTTATCTCAGCAACATCAGAGTAAACCTACCACCTTTTAATAAAGAAGCATCGACTCCGCAATGCTCCATTGCAGCCAGCATACAGTATATTACTATATCACCACATTATCAAATAGAGTGAGCTAACAGTACTACCGTACTACAGTATCAATAATCCTTCATGCAAGTACTTATGCTCAAAGGGAATGCAGTGCATGGTTAATGAGCTTACAGTTAACAGTGCTGCTGTTGACAATGATCTGCATATTCCCCAAGGGTCAAAAGCTGTGACATTTTTATTTCTGCATCCGAGAGCATAAACTGGAAGTTGATATACCCTAACGTTAGCCTTATACCTGCCCCTATATCGTATGTAATTAACTTAAGCTTGATGTAATGGACCAGGTACATACAAATGTTAGCTGTATAATTTAAAGTGCTTATGTGTCACCTGTTGTCCGAGAAGAAAGATTTTTGTAATTACACTGAATAAGTAATCAATTATTGCAGTTATGGATATAGCCTCTGACTAATTTCTACTACTGTATAGAATGCTAATTTAAACTGGATTGTTAATGTATTTTCCCCTTACATCTAAAACATTTTGAATGATGGTAAATGAGGCCCAACCTTTTTCTGCATGACAAGCCTGCCTTTACTGTATCTGAAGGCTCAAACCGCACGTAATGCCCTGGACCAAAGCTACTCCATGTCATATTCCCAGCTGTTTAAACTGATATATCTGTAACTGAAACTTTCTCTCCTGAAACTTTACTGACTTGCTCTCTGTACACACTGTGTTTCAGTATTTGTTCGCCAGAATACAGAATCTGTTTGATTATAGTTTATGGTATTCCCATTTTCCTTTACTGATTCTTACACTAGAACACAGTAAAACAATGCACTTGGAATATATGTTTGACACATATATTTTGGTACCTTGTGTCCACTTTAGCTTCATGTACATTCCAACAGTGTCACGATTGTGTGTGGGGAGAGACCAAGACGCAGCGCAGGGATAGTAGTTCGACATTCTTTTATTTTACTATGTAATCCTTACTATGAATTACTATGTATAATCAAACAAAAAATGCGAACTACTTAATACAAAACAAACACACTATACAAACGTCACGTTAAACAAAACCAACACGAATGAACGGACGTAAAGAATAGCACACTTACTTTCACCGTGACTGCGAAATACATGGACATGTAACGATAACAACCCACACCCGCGTGAGGGACAGACTCAACATATATTGGATCCCTAATTAGAGACAACGGATAGCAGCTGCCTCTAATTAGAGATCCACCCAAACCCACAAAGAAACAGAAAAAAACGACACTGTCAGACTCTGACCATAGCTACATAGAGATGCCTATTGCTTCTCTATGGCCAGAGCCTGACAGTACCCCCCCCCCAAAGGCGCGGACTCCCGGACGCCTAAAAAAAACCCACACACAAAACACGGGGGGGTAAATGGGAGGGAAAACTAGTCCATCGGGGGCGGCTCCGGCTCCGGCGATGTGGAAAGTTTTGTGCCCCTTCCTTATCACCGGTCCCGGGCTGTGGACCGGTGGGGCAAAAGGCTCTGGCCATGGAGCGGGGAAAACAACCGGGCCCGGACTGGGCACCGGTGGGGTAAACGGCTCCGGCCATGGAGCGGGGAAAACAACCGGGCCCGGACTGGGCATCGGTGGGGCAAACGGCTCCGGCCATGGAGCGGGGAAAATAACCGGGCCCGGACTGGGCACCGGTGGGGCAAACGGCTCCGGCCATGGAGCGGGGAAAACAACCGGGCCCGGACTGGGCACCGGTGGGGTAAACGGCTCCGGCCATGGAGCAGGGAAAACAACCGGGCCCGGACTGGGCACCGGTGGGGCAAACGGCTCCGGCCATGGAGCGGGGAAAACAACCGGGCCCGGATTGGGTACCGGTGGAGCGGACTGCTCTGGCACTGAGGCGGAGCAGGCGGCTGGACCCGGAACGGGCACCGGTGGAGCGGACTGCTTTGGCGCTGAGGCGGAGCAGGCGGCTGGACCCGGAACGGGCACCGGTGGAGCGGACTGCTCTGGCGCTGAGGCGGAGCAGACGGCTGGACCCGGAACGGGCACCGGTGGAGCGGACTGCTCTGGCGCTGAGGCGGAGCAGGCGGCTGGACCCGGAACGAGCACCGGTGGAGCGGACTGCTCTGGCACTGAGGCGGAGCAGGCGGCTGGACCCGGAACGGGCACCGGTGGAGCGGACTGCTCTGGCACTGAGGCGGAGCAGACGGCTGGACCCGGAACGGGCACCGGTGGAGCGGACTGCTCTGGCGCTGAGGCGGAGCAGACGGCTGAGCCCGGAATGGCTGGAGGCTCCGGGACGCTGACCCTCGCTGGAGGTGTAGAGGCGCTGACCTTCGCAGGAGGCTTAGGGGCGCTGACCTTCGCTGGAGGCTTAGGGGCGCTGACCTTCGCTGGAGGCTTAGGGGCGCTGACCTTCGCTGGAGGCTCAGGGTGGCTGACCCTCGCTGGAGGCTCAGGGTGGCTGACCCTCGCTGGAGGCTCAGGGTTGCTGCCCTTCGCTGGAGGCTCAGGGTTGCTTGCCTTCGCTGGAGGCTCAGGGTTGCTTGCCTTCGCTGGAGGCTCAGGGTTGCTTGCCTTCGCTGGAGGCTCAGGGTTGCTGGCCTTCGCTGGAGGCTCAGGGTTGCTGGCCTTCGCTGGAGGCTCAGGGTTGCTGGCCTTCGCTGGAGGCTCAGGGTTGCTGGCCTTCGCAGGAGGCTCAGGGTTGCTGGCCTTCGCAGGAGGCTCAGGGGCGCTGACCTTCGCAGGAGGTTTAGAGGCGCTGACCTTCGCAGGAGGTTTAGAGGCGCTGACCTTCGCAGGAGGTTTAGAGGCGCTGACCTTCGCAGGAGGTTTAGAGGCGCTGACCCTCGCAGGAGGTTTAGAGGCGCTGACCCTTCGCAGGAGGTTTAGAGGCGCTGACCTTCGCAGGAGGTTTAGAGGCGCTGACCTTCGCAGGAGGTTTAGAGGCGCTGACCTTCGCAGGAGGTTTAGGGGCGCTGACCCTCGCAGGAGGTTTAGAGGCGCTGACCTTCGCAGGAGGTTTAGGGGCGCTGACCTTCGCAGGAGGTTTAGGGGCGCTGACCTTCGCAGGAGGTTTAGAGGCGCTGACCTTCGCAGGAGGTTTAGGGGCGCTGACCTTCGCAGGAGGTTTAGAGGCACTGACCTTCGCTGGAGGTTTAGAGGCGCTGACCTTCGCTGGAGGTTTAGAGGCGCTGACCTTCGCTGGAGGTTTAGAGGCGCTGACCCTCGCAGGAGGTTTAGAGGCGCTGAACTTCGCAGGAGGTTTAGAGGCGCTGACCCTCGCAGGAGGGTTAGAGGCGCTGACCTTCGCAGGAGGTTTAGAGGCGCTGACCTTCGCAGGAGGTTTAGAGGCGCTGACCTTCGCAGGAGGTTTAGGGGCGCTGACCCTCGCAGGAGGTTTAGGGGCGCTGACCTTCGCAGGAGGTTTAGGGGCGCTAACCTTCGCAGGAGGTTTAGGGGCGCTGACCTTCGCAGGAGGTTTAGGGGCGCTGACCTTCGCAGGAGGTTTAGGGGCGCTGACCTTCGCAGGAGGTTTAGAGGCGCTGACCTTCGCAGGAGGTTTAGGGGCGCTGACCTTCGCTGGAGGATTAGAGGCGCTGACCTTCGCTGGAGGTTTAGGGGCACTGACCTTCGCAGGAGGTTTAGAGGCGCTGACCCTCGCAGGAGGTTTAGAGGCGCTGACCCTCGCAGGAGGTTTAGAGGCGCTGACCCTCGCAGGAGGTTTAGAGGCGCTGACCTTCGCAGGAGGTTTAGAGGCGCTGACCTTCGCAGGAGGTTTAGAGGCGCTGACCTTCGCAGGAGGTTTAGAGGCGCTGACCTTCGCAGGAGGTTTAGAGGCGCTGACCTTCGCAGGAGGTTTAGAGGCGCTGACCTTCGCTGGAGGTTCAGGGGCGCTGACCCTCGCTGGAGGTTCAGGGGCGCTGACCCTCGCTGGAGGTTCAGGGGCGCTGACCCTCGCTGGAGGTTCAGGGGCGCTGACCCTCGCTGGAGGTTCAGGGGCGCTGACCCTCGCTGGAGGTTCAGGGGCGCTGACCTTCGCTGGAGGTTCAGGGCTGGGGAGGCGCACCGGATGTCGGGTGCGTGGAGGAAGCACAGGAAGCACCTGGTTAGGCGCACGTACTGGAGGTCCGGTGCGGGGAGCCGGCATGGGTCGTACCGGACTGAGGAGGCGCACTGGAGGTCGTGTGCGTGGAGCAGGCACAGGAAGCACCTGGCTAGGCACATGCACTGGAGCTCGGGTGCTGGGAGTAGAGCAGAGGTCCGGACCCGGACTGGACATCGGAGAAGCGGATTGCTCTGGCATGGAGGTGGAGTAGACGATCGGACCCAGACTGGGCACCGGAGGAGCGAATTGCTCTGGCAGGGAGGTGGAGTAGACAACCGGACCCGGACTGGACACCGGTGAAGCGGACTGCTCCGGCCTGGGAGTGGAGTAGACGACCGTATCCGGGCTGGACCACTCCGCCATCTCCCTCTCGACCTCCCTTTCTATCTCCACCAATTCTTCCAACGCACCTCCATAATACTCCTCCAAGTATTCCTCCTGCTCCTTGCTCTGAGCGCCCCTTTGGTACCTCGGTCTCCCTATGGTCCACATGGGGAGTGGTGTTGGCTCCTCCTCCCTATAGCCAGACCACCCCCATAGCCTCCCCCCAAGATTACATTGGGGTTGTTTGCGGGAGTTGCCTCTTCTTGCGCGTCGCGCATAACGCGGCGGCACCTCCTCTCTCTCCCTCTCTCCCCAGTTACGCTGCTTGGTCTTGCAGTGGTGGGTTGTTCTGTCACGATTGTGTGTGGGGAGAGACCAAGACGCAGCGCAGGGATAGTAGTTCGACATTCTTTTATTTGACTATGTAATCCTTACTATGAATTACTATGTATAATCAAACTAAAAATGCGAACTACTTAATACAAAACAAACACACTATACAAACGTCACGTTAAACAAAACCAACACGAATGAACGGATGTAAAGAATAGCACACTTACTTTCACCGTGACTGCAAAATACATCGACATGTAACGATAACAACCCACACCCGCGTGAGGGACAGACTCAACATATATTGGATCCCTAATTAGAGACAACAGATAGCAGCTGCCTCTAATTAGAGATCCACCCAAACCCACAAAGAAACAGAAAAGAACGACACTGTCAGACTCTGACCATAGCTACATAGAGATGCCTATTGCTTCTCTATGGCCAGAGCCTGACAAACAGACAATGAACTCTCAACCAGGATCGTATTAATTAGTGCACACAGTAGCAAAACCTTCTGCAACGGTTTGCTCAAAAACAAGAGTCTCTTATTGGACAATTATCGATAGTACCTCTCTATTTCGGTCCGTTCTCTTCTGTTTTGTGTCTAGTGAATACACCCAAGTGAAATCATGTGGTGAGAGAACACTCGGGTTCTGGTGAAAAACTGATGGCATGGGTTGGAACCCCATTCTTTTACTTGCATACTGTATGTGAGGTAAATACATTTAAAACACTGCTCAATTATTTAAAATGTTTGATATGCACCATGGCATTAGATTGAGTTTCCATCTTGAAAAAGGCATATGTCATAGTTTAAACGAATGAAACACATCTGCATTCATATCTATTCCTGCACTGCATGGAGACTTGACACTGATTGCATAATTGACACAGCAAAAGTACCTGAGCTCAGTATTCTCTATCAATACAGCTCTGATTCATTGAATTATATGAGCATGCATCCAATAGTTATGGAAGCATATACAGTGCTGTCAGAAAGTATTATGTTCACATTTTATTGTGTTACAGCCTAAATTCAAAATGTATTCAATGTAGGATTTTTCTCACCAATCTACACACAATACCCCATAATGACAATAAAACATGTTTTTAGAAAATTTAGCAAATGTATTGAAAATGAAATACAGAAATATCTAATTTACATAAGTATTCACACCCCTAAGTCAACACATTTTAGAATCACCTATGGCAGCGATTACAGCTGTGAGTCTTTTGGGGTAAAACTGGAAGATGGGACAACACGCTGGTAAGAACTGACAAGACAAAATGGCAACAGAAAAACCGAGAACACAGGTATAAATGCACAGGGAATAATGAGGAAGATGGGTGACACCTGGAGGGGGTTGGAGACAAGCACAAAGACAGGTGAAACCGATCAGGTTGTGACACATTTGTCTCCCAGTGTCTGTTGGAAAGCAGACTGAACCATGTTTTCCTCTATGATTTGGCGTGTGCTGTCAAGTGTACTGTAGATAACTTTCAGCAGGACACATTAATAATGGCTGTATTGTTAAAAGGGAATGTGTTTTTTTTTAAGATACATGTTATATTTTTATGAAACAATGTGAAATTACATCAACACTATTCCGTTTCTTTTTCTACCAAAAAAACCTCCCTAGTCCTTGCCGATGACAAGCATACCCATAACATGATGCAGCCACCACTATGCTCGAAGATATGAAGAGTGGTACTTAGTGATGTGTCGTTGTCAGGTCCTGACTATAGGGAGGCCTCTATGTTGGTCTGGAGGTGACTGTCAGGGTCTGATAGAGGGGAGGTTTTCTAGGAAAATCTATGTTTGGTTTTGTTGGTCTCCAATTAGAGGCAGTTGCCCTGCATTGTCTCTAATTGGGGATCCTACTTAAGTTGATGAGTTTCCCACCTGTGGGTGGGTTATTATTGGTGCATGTGCACTCCAGTTGTTTTTGTATTACCTAAAATAAAGTATGTCGATTACAGCGCTGCGCCTTGGGTCCTGCCTACCACCAACTATGACAGACGTATTGGATCTTCCCAAAACACTTTGTATTCAGAACATAAACTTAATTTCTTTGCCACATGTTTTGCAGTTTTAATTTAATGCCTTTTTGCAAACAGGATTAATGTTTTGGAATAGTATTATTCTGTACAGGCTTCCTTCTTTTCACTCTGTCATTTAGGTTAGTATTGTGAAGTAACTACAATGTTGTTGATCCATCTTCAGTTTTCTCCTATCACAGCCATGAAACTCTGTAACTGTTTTAAAGTCATCATTGGCCTTATGGTGAAATCCTTGAGCGGTTTCCTTTCCTCTCCAGCAACTTAGTTAGGAAGGATGCCTGCATCTTTGTAGTGACTGGGTGTATTGATACACCATCCAAAGTGTAATTAATAACTTCACCATGTTCTAAGGAATATTCAATGTCTGATTTTTTTATTTTTACCCATCCACCAATAGGTGCCCTCCTTTCCGAGGCACTAGAAAAACCTCCCTGGGCTTTGTGATTGAATCTGAAATTCACTGCTCGACTGAGAGACAATACAGATAATTGTATGTGTGGGGTACAGAGATGAGGTAGTCATAGAAAAATTATGTTAAACACTATTATTGCACACAGAGTGAGTCCATGCTCCTTTTTTATGTGACTTGTTAAGCACATTTTTACTCCTGAACCTTTTTAGGCTTGCCATAACAAAGGGGTTGAATACTTTTAGACTGAAGACATTTCAGATTTTCCTCTTTAATCCATTTGTAAAAATGTTTAAAACGTAATTCCACTTTGACATTATAGGGTATTGTGTTTAGTCCAGTGACACAATCTCAATTTAATAAATTTTAAATTCAGGCTGTAACACAACAAAATGTGGAAAAGGTCAAGGGGTTACTCTCTTAAAGCACTGTAGGTGTTGAAATTAAATGTGAAATTCAAATTACATTGACATTTTGGTAATTTAGCAGACACTCTTATCCAGAGCGATGGTGATATTGGTGATATTGATTTATCATTATCAAATTATTATGATCCATTTCAAATTGAAATTTGACAGCTACAGTGGGGAGAAAAAGTATTTGATACACTGCAGATTCTGCAGGTATTCCTACTTACAAAGCATGTAGAGGTCTGTAATTTTTATCATAGGTACACTTCAACTGTGAGAGACGGAATCTAAAACAAAAATCCAGAAAATCCCATTGTATAATTTTTAAATAATTAATTTGCATTTTATTGCATGACATAAGTGTTTGATCACCTACCAACCAGTAAGAATTCCGGCTCTCACAGACCTGTTAGTTTTTCATTAAGAAGCCCTCCTGGCTACAGGACAATAGGAAAGCAGCTTGGTGAGAAGGCAACAACTGTTGGCGCAATTATTAGAAAATGGAAGAAGTTCAAGATGACTGTCAATCTCCCTCGGTCTGGGGCACCATGCAAGATCTCACCTCGTGGGGCATCAATGATCATGAGGAAGGTGAGGGATCAGCCCAGAACTACATGGCAGGACCTGGTCAATGACCTGAAGAGAGCTGGGACCACAGTCTCAAAACAAAACATTAGTAACACACTACGCCGTCATGGATTAAAATCCTGCAGCGCACGCAAGGTCCCCCTGCTCAAGCCAGCGCATGTCCAGGCCCGTCTGAAGTTTGCCAATGACCATCTGGATGATCCAGAGGAGGAATGGGAGAAGGTCATGTGGTCTGATGAGACAAAAATATAGCTTTTTGGTCTAAACTCCACTCTCCGTGTTTGGAGGAAGAAGAAGGATGAGTACAACCCCAAGAACACCATCCCAACCGTGAAGCATGGAGGTGGAAACATCATTCTTTGGGGATGACAGGACGACTGCACCGTATTGAGGGGAGGATGGATGGGGCCATGTATCGCGAGATCTTGGCCAACAACCTCCTTCCCTCAGTAAGAGCATTGAAGATGGGTCGTGGCTGGGTCTTCCAGCATGACAACGACCCGAAACACACAGCCAGGGCAACTAAGGAGTGGCTCCGTAAGAAGCATCTCAATGTCCTGGAGTGGCCTAGCCAGTCTCCAGACCTGAACCCAATAGAAAATCTTTGGAGGGAGCTGAAAGTCCGTATTGCCCAGCGACAGCCCCGAAACCTGAAGGATCTGGAGAAGGTCTGTATGGAGGAGTGGGCCAAAATGCAGTGTGTGCAAACCTGGTAAAGAACTACAGGAAACGTATGATCTCTGTAATTGCAAACAAAGGTTTCTGTACCAAATATTAAGTTCTGCTTTTCTGATGTATCAAATACTTATGTCATGCAATAAAATGCAAATGAATTACTTAAAAACCATACAATATGATTTTCTGGATTTTTGTTTTAGATTCCATCACTCACAGCTGAAGAGTACCTATGATAAAAATTACAGACTTCTACATGCTTTGTAAGTGGGAAAACCTGCAAAATCGTCAGTGTATCAAATACTTGTTCTCCCCCTGTATAGCCTTCCATAGATAGTAAAAGAGAATGTATTATTATTATTTTTATGAAACAATGTGAAATGACGTCAACACCAGGTTCTGAAGGATTTTTATTACACATTCACAAACGTTTCCAGTCATTACATGAATAATATGTATCTTTAAAAAAATTATGCTTTCCCTCTCAACAATACAGCCATTGAACAGACATTATTACATTGTCTTGCTGAAAGCTATCTACAGTACACTTGACAAACAACACCACTATACGGTTCCATCACAAAGCAGCACAATGAACCATTTAGAGTGCAATGGACATTGTTCTTCTCAGGATTGCAGATTGCGAACCCTGGGTGACCCTCAATTGTAACTCCTTGATTCTTCATGTCCTCTCTCCTTTCCCCCTTCTCAAAATGCATTTGAGGAGAAGACCATTTCTAGAAGGAGATGAGGAAATGGACACAATGGATCAAGGAAAGACAAAATTAGATCCACCACCTGTGTTCATGGGAGGGGCGTTAGAGGGAGGGGTCACCCAGGAGGGTGTAGGAGAGGGGTGGGCCCTCACAGGCTAATCGTGTCCCCACTGAAGACTGTCGAGATGGGGTCTTCCCACACACCAGAGACGTCTCCGCCTCTTTGAGCTCCATGGAGAGGAAGATGGACAGAGAAGAGAGAAAACAAGGTTCTTAAAGAGATATGGGTTTGATGACAATGATGATAAAGTAGTGCTGTTCTGGGGCGTTAAAAAAAATATATATCATGGACAGTTAAAAAATAAATCATAAGGAATAAGGTTTTGAAGTGTATGCCCTCGATCTGGGAGATGTAAGAAAGCTCAGGAAATATTTACGTTTTTTTGGACACGTATTTAACCCCTTATTTTTGGGGGTACAAAACTACCTCCGTACATCCATTTGTTTGTATGGGTAACATTCAGATGAGTCCCGTCGGAGAGAAAAATGGGAGAACACCATCGTGTTCATGAGAGTCTCCCTTTTCCATAGTTTGTAGGCCATACTACAGATGTTTTTGTGAGAGGACCGATTTTTGGTCTGACAAACACCTGTGTAGCTCTGCCTCCTTCCACCGCAGATGAGAAGTTGTAATCTGTATAAAGACTTGTAATCTGTATAAAGGCAAAAAGGCTATTTTTGAACAAATTATGTCTTTCTTAGTAATCTACTCGAGAACAATTTTGGGTTTATGTATAACTTTTGTATAAGTGAAGTGATAGGTTTAATGCTTTAATATTTAGTAAATTCATCCCCCAAAACTCATATTCATTATATAAATAGGCATGTTTAATTTTTTGCTAAATTACAACATTGCCTACTACCATACCCCGTTCAAAGGCAGTTACCTGTAAATATGTTTTATTTTGTCTTTCCCATTCATCCTATTAAATCCTTCTTTAACCTCTCCTCCCCTTCATCTACACTGATTGAAGCGGATTTAACAATTGACATCAATAAGAGGTCATAGCTTTCACCTGGATTCACCTGGTCAGTCCGTCTACGTAAATGAAAGAACAGTGTTTTGTATACTCAGTATATTATAAATTCTAGTCATGCTTTATCAAAAGCCTTTCAAAATCTCTTATGAAAACCAGGTTTCTTTGATCTTTGATATTGTTCTATTGTCTCAAGTAATTGTCGTCTATTATCTACAATGTATCGTCCATGTGAAAAACATGTCTGATCAGGATGAACATTATCTGGTAAAACCTTTAACTATTTGTGCTATGCATTTCGCCAGGATGTTTGCATCACAACATTGAAATGTAAGAGTTTTTTACATGGGCTGGAACTTTATACTTACCACCTGGGTCCTGTTTCAGTAATAGTGAAATCAGAACTTCTTGCTGAGAACCTGATAGTCTGCAATTTTTAAAGGAATATTTCAAACATGCTAATAATGGATCTTTGAGTACATCAAAAAAAGGTTTGATATACCTCTACAGGTATGCCATCAAGCACTGGGGTTTTGCCAGACTGAATTTGGCCTTCACACAGGTTTTTCTGTACATTTGTTAATTTTGCATTAACATCATTCAGTGGAGATGGTGGGGACTTATGCTTAAAATCTTTCGCTTCCTCTTTTAAAATGTAATTCAATGAATGACTCCATAATTTGTAACTACTTTCTGTAAATATATTTTTGGGGCATTTCTATGTTGAAGATTCAAGGAAAAATTATATAGATACATATAATACTGTTTTGTTTCCCCCTGTCACACAGTAAAACTCTATCCAATTATTTACTAGACTTTAAATGCACCTCTGATTAACCACCAGTGCATTTTAATAGATGCCAGTTACACAACGTCTGCATCCCAAATGGCACCATAAACCCTATAAAGTGCACTAATTTTGACCAAAGTAGTGCATGGGCCCTGGTCAGAATTAGTGCACTATATAGGGAATAGGGTGCCATTTGGGACAGACATGAACAGATGGTGAGAGCTCATCATCATGACTGTACTCAATGCCCACCCCCCCACCCCTTAAAATGAACCTGCCACCATCTATAAATCCAAATATATATTTTTTTTAAATCCTTGTCATTATGTTTGTCATTACAAGCAAATAATCTTAGGGCTGAATTTCCTCTGCCGTACAACTTGATTTCTTCCTCTGATGTGTAATTAAAAAGAGCACTCATTCTAATTACTAGAGACAGCAGATGATTTGCATTACTATCAATTCTTTGAAAATAAAGTCATACACAGATGCACGCTCACGCACACACACGAGCACATGACCACACACACACACTCTGATTAGCATATTTTTATTAACCTTGGCAAATTAATTATTTACACCTGCTATACATGGGAGTTATAGGAGATATTCATGGGTACCTAAATTGGCTTCTCAGGCACAGAGAGAGCCGTGTTCACCCACTAGAGTGGGTTTGCAGATGCTTGTCTCTTTGGGGATGGGGCGAGGCAGGGGATGGGCTGAGGGAGGTATGGATAGAGTGTGGTTGATACAGGAAAAGGGGGAGGGGTGAAGGGAGGGGGTGCATGGTGGAAGAGGAAAGGGTGAGGCACAAGATGGGAAGGGACGGATGCAGAGGCCGGGGAGGGGGAGGGTGGATGAGGAGAGGGTTGATGAGGAGAGGAAGAGGCAGGGGAGGGGGAAGGGGAAGGGGAGGGTGGATGAGGAGAGGCAGCGAAGGGGGTAGAGGCAGGGTATGTGGAGGAGGACCAGTGAAGAGAAGGGCTGAGACTGGGGGACGTGGAGAGGGTAGGCTTATACCTCATTAGTGCAGTAGGGGGGTGGGGAAGCAGTTGCCACCTGTGTTGTCTCGTCAACACCATGGCAGACTGTATGAGTGGAGACAAAAAGGGGCGAAGGATTTCTCCATGTCTGACTGCCACACATGAAACACATCCTCCTCCCAGCAGCTCACACTAAAAATGACACCATCAAGCATTTTAATAGCAATGTGAAGACTGGGAATGCGTCCAGAATGGCATCCTATTCCCTAAATAGTGCACTACTTTTGGCCAGAGCTCCATAGGCTGGATAATCTAAATAATCCAAATATAAATTTTAAAGACACATATTTGCGTAAAACACAATAAGGCTGTCCACTGCCATAAACGTTTAAAGACACACATTTGGGGTCACACTTGAGAAAACTGTGCCACTGTGCAGACAAAAGAGTCTGAGTAAAAAACTCTGTAATAGGAAGAAAGAAAGAGTTGCCTGTGAGGTTTTTATGATGGTCATTTAATGTATTTTCTCTATCCTCTGCCTCTCTACTGCCTGACAATGAGTAGTGGCAGGAACATTACTCAAAATTAGGACTTTCACACACCGTTTCATTTACATTGCCAGTCAACCTGAACCATTTTTTCCCACACTGGACGAAAAATGTATGTAACCCAATATTATGTCAAATACAGGGATTCACTTTGGGATCAATTCTCCATAAGAGGATTTGAATGGAGTGAGCTGTGTGTCTACTATGTACTTATTATCTTGGTGGGAGTATCTGCAGACTGCACTGCTGGCTCACCCTTGATGTAAGCACCTCGGTTGGTGGCCAATGACATTAACCATGGCTCTCAGTAGTTCAGATTCTGGTTGGGAGCAGCATCATGATGTAATTGTCATAGGGGGTTTGTTCCGACATGATACAGATGGGATGGGCTTTAGAGGTGGAGAGAGAGAGATGGGTAAAGAGGAACAGAGAGTGAGAGCGTGAGTGTAAATAGGTGTGAGAGAGAGAGAGAGAGAGAGAGCGACATCAACAACCGCTCCAAGCACTGCACTCTGACTGTTTAACGTTACTTATGAAGCTATTAGCTGCCTATGTACACAGGCTATTATTCACTCTGTACACCAAACATTAGGAACACCTTCCCAATATTGAGTTGCTTATACCCTCAGAACAGCCTCAATTCGTCAGGGTATGGACGCTACAAGGTGTCGAAAGCATTCCACAGGGATGCTGGCCCATGTTGACGCCAATGCTTCCCACAGTTGTGTCAAGTTGGCTGGATGTCTTTTTGGGGTTGGACCATTCTTGATACACACAGGAAACTGTTGAGCATGAAAAACCCAGCAGCATTGCAGTTCTTGACACAAACCGGTGTGCCTGGCACCTACTACCATACCCCATTCAAAAGGCACTTAAATCTTTTGTCTTGCCCATTCACCCTATGAATGGCACACATACACAATCCATGTCCATGGCACACATACACAATCCTTGGGGTGGCAGGTAGCCAAGTGGTTAGAGTGTTGGGCCTGTAACCGAAAGGTTGACGGATTGAATCCCAGAGCTGACAAGGTAAAAAATATGTTGTTTTGCTCCTGAACAAGGCAGTTAACCCACTGTTCCTAGGCTGTCATTGTAAATAAGAATTTGTTCATAACTGACTTGCCTAGTCAAACAAACAAAAAAATGTCTCTATTGTCTCAATGCTTAAAAATGTCTCCTCCCGTTCATCTACACTGATTGAAGTGGATTTAACAAGTGACATCAATAAGGGATTCACCTGATCAGTCTATGTCATGGAAAGAGCACGTTCTTAATGTTTTGTAGTGTACATGCACACTATTTTAGAGAATAGAAAACCCTAAGGGGAATAGGATGCCATTTAGGATGCAGCCTTATTCTAAACTTTAAAGTAAATTTAGGTAAAGAAATTTGTGTCATAACAGTGTATGTGAGAAAAACTAATGAGCACCTCTGTTCTGTTCAGTTCCTTTCGTTTAGGAGGAATTGTATTATTCTTCCAATTTCACAGTTCACTGTGCTCATGTCTGTCTACCCACCCACACCTCCATTAACATGCATGAAGCACAGCAAGGGTGCGAGCTCCGGGGAAGGTCTCCCAAAGTCAGAGTTTACTTTTTGGCATCGCTAAGGGTGTGAAAGCTGTCAGAGATCACAGCAGTCCGTCTGATTTGGTGCTTTTCATGATAAATACAACGGAGAGAATAACTGTCTTTTTACTTGTTAAAAACCTTGATATTTTATTTAGGACTCATATCAAACCAGTATGGGTATGGTAAGTTAGGCTATTGAAGTGTTTCCCAACTCCAATCTTCGAGTACCCCCAACAGTACATATTTTTATTGTAGCCCCAGACAAACTCACCTGATTCAACTCATTGAGGGCGTGATGATTAGTTGACAAGTTGAATGAGCTGAGCTTGTCTTGGACTACATCAAAAATGTGTACTGATAGATAGATAGATAGATAGATAGATAGATAGATAGATAGATAGATAGATAGATAGATAGATAGATAGATAGATAGATAGATAGATAGATAGATAGATAGATAGATAGATAGATAGATAGATAGATAGATAGATAGATAGATAGATAGATAGATAGATAGATAGATAGATAGATAGATAGATAGATAGATAGATAGATAGGTACTTTATTGATCCTCGAGGGGGAAATTTCTTTGTCAAGCAGCTACAACAAAAAAACACAGGGCAGGTGCAAAATGCCACAACGAAAGTACACAAAAGACAGATACACGGTACATGATACAAAGAGCGGCAGTATGAAAAAGTATAGAAATACAAGATATCTGGAGTGCAAAAAAAGCTATAAAAAGACATTGCATAGTATGGGTGGTTGGCTGAATATGTACACTATACATTGGTGGATGTTGGATGGTTAACTATACTATACAGGTCGATGGCAGAGAAATATTTCAGTAGCTAAAAATGCATATGATATGAGCGAGGGTAATAATAGTTTACTTAATAGACAGACTGGCTAAATGAACAGGTAAGTGAATATTTTGCATGGTTAAATTATCTGTACAGGTAAATATACAGTTATACTGTATATACAGATAAGTAAATACTTGCATGGTTACACAAACTGTACAGGTAAATGACAGGAAGAGATACTTAAATAGCTAAACTGTTGGGGGTCCTTGAGGATTCGAGTTGGCAAACACTGGGCTAGAGCATGCAAGTTGTTGTTTTTGAGTTACATTCACAAAGATTTTCATTCATAGCCTGTTTCGCTTTCATACACTGACGCAAGTAAACAAACAACGTGAGTCCAATTGACCCAAAGTGATTTTCTTTTATCTCCCAATCCACTGTTGGTAAATGGTTTGAATTTGTGCATGCAAATTAGCATTTTAATTAACAGCCGGAATTTGGGCAACTTGTCATTAGTGTGTTGTGATCTATTATGTTTTTTTGCTGGGACTAAATTATGAATACACAAATAGAATTACAACAAGGATAATTATTCCTTATTGGGAAATGCACAAGAGCAGATCAATAATTTGGCTGAGATGTACATCATCACAACTTAATTTACCCATTTTCTATCTCCCAAATAATATTAGGTTTTATGTATTGTATCAATACTATTTAATTGCATCATGCTATTCACAAGGTTTATATGGCTCTTCAGAGTCAGATAGCTGGACTATAAATGCAAATTAATAATCTGATAATGAAAAATGTCAATAGACATCATGTCCTTGTTTCCTTATATGTTATGTATATGTTTCCTTGTATTCCTTAAACAGGTAACTGCTAAAATAATGGAAACATTTAAGTAGGTGCTTCCACACAGTTGTGGTTCCTAAGTTAGTTAAACTGTTAACATCCCATATTGCTTAGGATCATATATAAAAATGCTGGGCAAGCCATTATTTTGGCTACTATGCTCACATAGGATGACAATGCCCCTATCCACAGGGCACGAATGGTCACTGAATGGGCATGAACACTTATGGAAGGTTCTGGAGCTGCGCCCAAAACAGCGTTTTCCACCACCATCAAGAAAACACCAAATTATGGAATTTCTTGTGGAAGAATGGTGTTGTGTCTCTCCATTATTTATTTAACCCTCCCGTTGCCCTGTCTGGGTCAGGATGACCCTGCCATGTTAGAGTGTCAACCCTGGGCTAACACATGGCTGCTAACTTGTTAGAGAGAGTGGTAGTCACTGGAGCCGTTTAGTAGGCTTGTTGTCTTACATGTATGTATGTATGTATGTATGTATGTATGTATGTATGTATGTATGTATGTATGTATGTATGTATGTATGTATGTATGTATGTATGTATGTATGTATGTATGTATGTATGTATGTATGTATGGCAAATAATAAAGTAAGTGTCAAAAGCGAACGTGTAAGGTTGTTGTTGTTATAAATGGTAAAACCAAAGAGAAACTCTGGGTGTAGAGAGAGAGAGAGAGAGAGAGAGAGAGAGAGAGAGAGAGAGAGAGAGAGAGAGAGAGAGAGAGAGAGAGAGAGAGAGAGAGAGAGAGAGAGAGAGAGAGAGAGAGAGAACCACTTGACTTTTCTTTATTGTAGAAAAAGGTACATGGTGTGAAATAAGTGTGACAGAGTTGGCTGGAGTTGGCTGAAAACAACATAGGTGTCGTTGAAAGTAGACACAATGTCCATGGATTTGCGGAGCCGGGTTTCCCCCATCACGATGCCCATCTTACTAGTAGGCCATGGGCGGCGCGGCGGCTGGGTGGTAATTGTCACCGAAGGAAGGACACCTAGAAAGACAAGTGTGTCGTCTGTGTTGTTTGACGATGAAGCCAGTAGTGTAGAGAGAGGATAGGAAACGCTACATCTGCTGCTGCGTATCCTTGATAAAGTACTGGCTGTCTTCGTCGTCGTTGTCGTCGTGGTGGTGGTGGTCCTTCTTCTTCTTCTTCTCCTCCTCAGGCCCCCAAGCGAACAGGGAGCACTCGCCAACCCGGTGGTGGCAGACGTCTAGCAGCTGACCGTTCTCGTCCAAAGACACATTGACCAAGTCTCTGCACGGTATCAAGTGGGATTTGTTGTTGTTCTTGTCCGAGTTGCCTGCTGCTGCTGCTGCTGCTGCTGCTGCTGCGCGTCGTCGTCGTAGTAGAGGATTGACAATGTCTCTGCGCGGTAGTATCAAGGGGGATTTGTTGTTGGTGTCCGAGTTGCCTGCTGCTGCTGCGCGTCGTCGTAGTAGTAGAGGAGCAGCATTGGTACGGCGAGGCACGGGAGGCTCCTCATCGTCGACAACACCAACAAAGGACTCTGCGTCGTCGTCCCAATGCTGCGTTGAACGTTTGGGCCTCAGCAGCAGCAGGGAAAGGCTATTTCGCTGAGGCTCATCGATGTCTGAGGCACCCGGCGGGGCAGGCGGCTTGAAGTCATCATCATCATCACCATCATCGAGGAAGAGCATGGAGAAGGCGCTGGCACACAGAGCCTCGATCCTGTCGAGTAGTTGTGCGTACCGCCCGACAAAGACATCCCCTAGGGCCTCGTACCTGTCCAAAGGCATGCGGATGAAATGGGTGAAGCTCATCTGGTGGTCGTCAACAACCTTTTTTCTTTGCAAAAAAAAAAGGTTCTCCTCCTATTTTTATTGAGAATAATTTTACTTTGACTGTGAACACTGGGCACCACCCCCGTATCCCTTTAGTCAAGCATAATATTGCCTCCCGGCTGTGGTGGTGGTGGTGGTGGTGGTGGTTGTGGAGCTGCCAACCCCGCCGGGTCCTGTCCTCTGAGGGTCAAAACAACCCAGGGCAGGCAGGCAGGCAGGCAATGTGTTAGCTAGCTAGAGAGAGTGGCGGCGGCCAACCCCGTCGGGGCCCTGTCCTCTGAGGGTCAAAACGACCCAGGTCAGGCAGGCAGGCAATGTGTTAGCTAGCTAGGGAGAGTGGTGGCGGCCAACCCCGCCGGGGCCCTGTCCTCTGAGGGTCAAAACGACCCAGGTCAGGCAGGCAGGCAATGTGTTAGCTAGCTAGAGAGAGTGGTGGCGGCCAACCCCGCCGGGGCCCTGTCCTTTGAGGGTCAAAACGACCCAGGGCAGGCAGGCAATGTGTTAGCTAGATAGAGCGAGTGGCCTGTGGCTGTGGAGCGCCACCAACCCCAGCCGGGGCAACAAAACAATGTGTTTTACAGCAGCCAGAAGCTGCGGACGGACGGAGCAACGATAACCCTCAGTCCTCGGGTCAAAACGACCCCGCCGCCGCCGCTAACTGACTAACTAACTAAGTAACGAAGTAAGAGCCAGAGGCATATTTAGCACGTCTTAAACCAGCAGCAGCAGCAGCAGCACCTTCGAGGCCAGCGTTATTATAGCAAAAGTGAGTGAAAGCGTCCCCTCCTGAGGGGTACGGCCAGGCCATCATGTAAGCCCCTAGGGAAAAAAAACAACATGATACTACTAATAAAATATTGCAGCAGCATCAGCAGCAGCAGCAGCCGCAGAGGCCTGAGGCGGCGGCAGGACACCGCAACATCAAGACACGTCCCGACGTGGTGAGAGGTCTTTGGGGGGGCTCCCCAAGCCTAGGTTAGGTGCCTACTAAGCCATGAGTGTTCCTCGTCGTTTCACCGCCAAACAGGTCATAGAACAGATATTTTCCCAAGAAGATTTTGACTGCGAAGAGGAGGAAGCTGAGGAGGCGTCAGAAGAAGAAGATTGTGAGGAATACAACCCGGCAGATGACGACGACGACGACACTGCCGAAGGGTTAGAAGAAGGACAATGAGGAGCCTTAGAAGAACGAGACGAAGAAGAAGAAACAGAAGCAGAAGCAGAGCGAGGAGACCGCAGCTGCCGCCGACAACAACAACAACAACAACAACATGACATCCCTCGAGTGGAAAGAGAGACTTTCGTGTCGAGAAACGGCGAAATCGAATGGTCCTCTGTGCCCTGCTGCGACGACGACGATGACGGCAATCAGGGCGGCAGGGCTTCACAATATAATAGGCCGCCTCCGCAGATGAGGCCGGGGCCTACGGAGCATGCCCTTGGCCAGGCCAGCGACATCCTCTCGACCTTCCGCCTGTTTGTCACACCCGAGATAGAAGACATCATCCTAGACATGACCAATCTGGAGGGCTTTCGAAAATACGGAGACGGCGGCGGTGGCGGCGGCTGGAAGGGTGGGAGGACCATTTTCCGCGCTACCATGCCGCTCAAAGTCTTTCACGCTTACTCGAGACTCCTTCGATTCGACGACCGACGGACCAGACCCGACAGGCGAGCCTCGGACAAACTGGCCGCCGTCAGAGAGGTCTGGGACAAGTGGGTCGAGTGGCTGCCGCTCCTCTACAACCCCGGGCCCGACATGACGGTGGACGAGCAACTGGTCCCCTTCAGAGGTCGCTGTCCTTTCTGTCAGTACATTCCCAGCAAGCCGGCCAAATACGGCATCAAGTCCTGGGTGGCCTGCGACTCCAAATCCAGCTACGCCTGGAAGATGCAAGTCTACACCGGCAAGCCCACCGCCGCTGCCGGAGGCCCCGAGAAGAACCAGGGGATGCGCGTCGTGCTCGATTTGACGCAGGGACTCAGCAGGGGTCACAACGTCACCTGCGACAATTTCTTCACCTCCTACGAACTCGTGCGCCAGCTCCTGCTGAGGAGGAACGTCACCCTGGTCGGCACAGAACAAGCCCGAGCTACCGCCCGCGCTGCTCGTCGCCTCGAAGGACAGCGAGAAGAGGCGCCTCTTCTCCTCCAAGTTCGCCTTCACGCCCACCACAGCTCTAGTGTCATACGTCCCAAAGAAGAACAAGAACGTGTTACTCCTCAGCACTCTGCACGCCGCCCGGGTTCACGTTAGCCGGCGCCACGACAAGAAGCCCGCCATCATCCTAGACTACAACAGCAACAAAGGAGGGGTCGACAACCTAGATAAGGTCATTGGAACCTACAGCTGCAGGAGGATGACCGCCCGCTTGGCCCCTGGTCGTCTTCCACAACATCCTCAACGTTTCTTCCTACAACGCCTTTGTCATATGGAGAGAGATCAACCCCACTTGGATGCCCGGTAAGCGCAACAAGAGGAGGGTGTTCCCCGAGCAGCTGGGGAAGGCGCTCGTCACTCCCTTCATCCAAAAAAGGGCCCGTCTCCCTCGCACCGAAGCCTCCGGGGCACTCGTCAAAGCCCTTCAACAAAGCACGTCTCTTCGTCCACCCCCCCAGGAGCTGTCCGCCCGTGCAGCAGCAGCAGCAGCAGCCCCAGCCCCAGCCACAGCCACCGCTCATCTACAAGCAAGTAAGAGGAAGAGGTGTCAGGTCTGCCCGACAAAGAAGGACTGTAAAACACACACTGTGTGCTCCAGGTGTAACAAATACATCTGCAAAGGCTGTTCACACGCCTACTGTCCCTCCTGTTCCAATTCGGCCTTTAGTCAGAGCGGGACACTTCGACCCGGAGGGCACGGCGTGTACACTGACAGCCACAGCCAGAGCCAGAATAGCGGGACACTTCGACCCGGAGGGCACGGCGTGTGCACTGACAGCCACAGCAAGAGCCAGAATAGCAGGACACTTCGACCCGGAGGCCACGGCATGTGCACAGAATACCAGGACAACGGGAGGGTTAACTAGGTAAGTCAGTTAAGAACAAATTCTTATTTACAATGATGGCCTGCACTGGGCCAATTGTGCACCACCCTATGGGACTCCCAATCACAGCCAGTTGTGATACAGTCTGGATTTGAACCAGGTTGTCTGTAGTGACACCTCTAGCATTGAGATGCCATGTCTTAGACCACTGTGCCACTTGGGAGCCCCAAATAGAGTTCCAGACACATGTAGAGTCTATGCCAAGGTGCATTGAAGCTGTTCTGGCTCGTGGTGGCCCAACACCCTATTAAGACACTTTATGTTGTTGTTTCCTTTATTTTGGTAGTTACTGTACCTGTATGTCTCTGGTACATTTGGTAGAATTAGAAACATATACAGTATAACAAGGAGCTGTTAAAAAGGTTCCTACTTTCAGGCAGCAAGATACAGTGATGACTGTCCCCATTTGTGAACATACAGTATATAATCAATAAAGATAGATATGGAAATGATGGCAATATACAGCGGGTGAAATAAGTATTGAACACGTCACCATTTTTCTCAGTAAATATATTTCCAAAGGTGCTATTGACATGAAACTTTCACCAGATGTTGGTAACAACCCAAGTAATCCATACATACATAGAAACCAAAACAAATAAGTTCAGAAATTAAGTTATGTGTAATAATGTGAAATGACACAGGGAAAAAGTATTGAACACACTTACTGATATTTATTTAATACTTTGTACAAAAGCCTCTTCAGTTCTTTCCATAGATTTTCAATGGGATTTAAGTCAGGTGATTGGCTGGGCCATTCTAGCAGCTTTATTTTCTTTCTTTGAAACCAATTGAGAGTTTCCTTGGCTGTGTGTTTGGGATCATTGTCTTGCTGAAATGTCCACCCTCGTTTCATCTTCATCATCCTGGTAGATGGCAGCAGATTTTTGTCAAGAATGTCTCAGTAAATTTGCCCATTCATCCTTCCTTCAGTTATGTGAAGTTTGCCAGTACCATTTGCTGAAAAGCAGCCCCACACCATGATGTTCCCACCTCCAAACTTCACTGTTGGTATGGTGTTTTTAGGGTGATGTGCAGTGCCATTTCTCCTCCAAACATGGTGTGTATTATGACATCCAAACAGTTCAATTTTGCTCTCATCTGACCACACTATATTCTCCCAGTATTTCACTGGCTTTTCCAAATGTTGTGCAGCAAACTTTAAACGAGCTTCAACATGCTTTTCTTTCAGCAATGGAGTCTTGCGTGGTGAGCGTGCATACAGGCCATGGCGTTGGAGTGCACTACTTAATGTTTTCTTTGAGACAACAGTACCTGCTAATTGCAGGTCTTTTTGAAGCTCTCCACAAGTGGTCCTTGGCTCTTGGACAACTCTTCTGATTATTCTTTTCACTCCTCTAACAGAAATCTTGCTAGGAGCACCTGGTCGAGGCAAATTTATGGTGAAATGATTGTCTTTCCACTTCCGTATTGTCACGGTGCGCATTATATAAGGGACGGTAGACAGAGCGCTGGTGAAGTGTCATCCTTTTTATTGGAAATGAGATGTCCTCACGAAGCATTTACCAAATAAAAAGGAGAGTGAAAAAACACGACTACGGAACAAACAAAACACGGTGACTAACTGAGTTCTGCCACATGCAGACAAACAGTAACAAACAATGATCCACACACAGGTGGATTCGAATGGAGTTTAAATGCTATCCCCAATCAGAGACAACGCTAGACAGCTGTCTCTGATTGGGGATGATAATCTCCCTAATAAGTGTGTGAGGACTTGGTTGTGTGCCTCTCTCCTCCCCTAGGTGGGAGTAAGAGGCCTTACCACAACCAAGCCCTCACAGTACCCCCCCCCTAAGGTGCGGACTCCCGATCGCACACCATACACCCCCCTCTCCTGAAAAAAAAAAATGTCCAAAAACTAGGGGGGACATGGCGGGGTACTGAGGTGGTTGCTGGTGGAGGCTCCGGTTCCGGTTCCGGGCGTGGCACAGGCTGTGAGAGTAGCTTCCCTCCTACCTCTCTGTTGCACGCCCGGTCCGGTCCGGACCCCGGCGCGATGGTTCCGCCCTCAGTACTCCCGCCATCCACCAAGTCCTGTCTGGACCCTGGTGTGGGAGCCCTCGACCCTGGAGAGGGGCTGACAACCGGCCCCGGACTGGGCACCGGTGGAGCGGACTGCTCCGGCACTGGAGCGAAGCAGACGACCGGCCCCGGACTGGGCACCGGTGGAGCGGACTGCTCCGCCACTGGAGCGACGTAGACGACCGGCCCCGGACTGGGCACCGGTGGAGCGGACTGCTCCGGCACTGGAGCGACGCAGACGACCGGCCCCGGACTGGGCACCGGTGGAGCGGACTGCTCCGCCACTGGAGCGACGTAGACGACCGGCCCCGGACTGGGCACCGGTGGAGCGGACTGCTCCGGCACTGGAGCGACGCAGACGACCGGCCCCGGACTGGGCACCGGTGGAGCGGACTGCTCCGTCACTGGAGCGACGTAGACGACCGGCCCCGGACTGGGCACCGGTGGAGCGGACTGCTCCTTCACTGGAGCGACGTCGACGACCGGCCCCGGACTGGGCACCGGTGGAGCGGACTGCTCCGGCACTGGAGCGACGCAGATGACCGGCCCCGGACTGGGCACCGGTGGAGCGGACCGCTCTGGCGCTGTAACAGCGCAGACTGCTGGACCCGGATGTGGCTCTGGTAGAGGTTCAGGGCTGCTCACCTTCACCTGAGGTCCCGGGCTGCTGACCTTCCCCAGAGGTCTCGGGCTGCTGACCTTCCCCGGAGGTCTCGGGCTGCTGACCTTCCCCAGAGGTCTTGGGCTGCTGACCTTCCCCGGAGGTCTCGGGCAGCTGACCTTCACCGGAGGCCTCGGGCTGCTGACCTTCACAGGAGGCCTCGGGCTGCTGACCTTCTCCGGAGGTCTCGGGCTGCTGACCTTCACCGGAGGCCTCGGGCTGCTGACCTTCACCGGAGGCCTCGGGCTGCTGACCTTCACAGGAGACCTCGGGCTGCTGAACGTCACAGGAGGTCTCGGGCTGCTGACCTTCTCCGGAGACCTCGGACAGCTGACCTTCACCGGAGACCTTGGGTTGGACGCCGTGCCCACCCTGGGCACCGACGGAGAGGTGGTTTTCAGCCCTGCCGTAGGTCTGGCTGTCTGTCCCAGACTGGGCGCCGACACGCTATGGAGCTCCTGCTCCACAGCGGGACTGAACGTCGTGCCCACCCTGGGCACCGACGCAGAGATGGTCTCCAGCCCTGTGGTTGGGCTGGCTGTCGGCCCCAGACTGGGCACCGACACGCTATGGAGCTCCTGCTCCACAGCGGGACTGAACGTCGTGCCCACCCTGGGCACCGACGCAGAGATGGTTTCCAGCCCTGTGGTTGGGCTGGCTGTCGGCCCCAGACTGGGCACCGACGCGCTATGGAGCTCCTGCTCCACAGCGGGACTGAACGTCGTGCCCACCCTGGGCACCGACGCAGAGATGGTTTCCAGCCCTCTGGTGGGGCTGGCTGTCGGCCCCAGACTGGGCACCGACACGCTATGGAGCTCCTGCTCCACAGCGGGGCTAAACGTCGTGCCCACCCTGGGCACCGACGCAGAGATGGTATCCAGCCCTGTGGTTGGGCTGGCTGTCGGCCCCAGACTGGGCACCGACGCGCTATGGAGCTCCTGCTCCACAGCGGGGCTGAACGTCGTGCCCACCCTGGGCACCGACGCAGAGATGGTCTCCAACCACAGAGCTGCGCTGTCGACCCTCGCTGTAGGCTCCGTGTGAGGAATGGGCACGGGGCATACTGGACTGGGTGAGCGCACCACTGGTCTGCTGCGAGGCGCAGGCACGGGCCGTACCGGGCTGGGGAAACGCACCGTTGGGTTGGTGCGTTTAGCTGGCACGGGTCGCACCGGGCTGGAGACACGCACCGTTGGGCTGGTGCGCGGAGCAGGCGCGGGCCGTACCTGGCTGGGGAAACGCACCGTTGGGCTGGTGCGTCTAGCTGGCACGGGTCGCACCGGGCTGGAGACACGCACCATAGGGCTGGTGCGTGGAGCAGGCGCGGGCCGTACCGGGCTGGGGAAACGCACCGTTGGGTTGGTGCGTTTAGCTGGTACGGGTCGCACCGGGCTAGTGTTGCGCACCGATGGTTTGGTGCGCAGAGTCGGTCTCCTCTTCCTCCGACTCTGGACCGGCGCTGGAGGCACCGGACTGGGAACTGGCGCTGGAGCACGACTGTCCCTGTCGTCCCTACTCCACCGCCAATCCCCATCCTGTGAGGGTTCCTCCGGGAACCCCCACGAGTGAGGGAACAGAAGCACATCGTCGTCGTCTTCCTCCGATTCCTCTCTGTACTCCTGCTCCCACGGCTGTAGGGGCTCCTCCTGGAACCCCCACGAGTGCAGTGGTCGGGGCTCTTCTCCTTCGATCCCCGACCACCCCCATAGCCCCCCCCCAAAATCAGTTTGGGGGTTTTTCTGGGCTCCAGGCTGGTCCTCAACTTTAGCCCGGTGACGTTTACCCCGTCTTCGGCGCCTCTGCTGCTCCGGACCCCAGCCTTCCTCCACCGCATGATAATGGTAGACATCCTCTTTCGATAATTTTCCCATATCGTAGAGGATGTCTACCAGTGTCTGCTCTCGTTGCGTCCCAGGGTGGTGGATCATTCTGTCACGGTGCGCATTATATAAGGGACGGTAGACAGAGCGCTGGTGAAGTGTCATCCTTTTTATTGGAAATGAGATGTCCTCACGAAGCATTTACCAAATAAAAAGGAGAGTGAAAAAACACGACTACGGAACAAACAAAACACGGTGACTAACTGAGTTCTGCCACATGCAGACAAACAGTAACAAACAATGATCCACACACAGGTGGATTCGAATGGAGTTTAAATGCTATCCCCAATCAGAGACAACGCTAGACAGCTGTCTCTGATTGGGGATGATAATCTCCCTAATAAGTGTGTGAGGACTTGGTTGTGTGCCTCTCTCCTCCCCTAGGTGGGAGTAAGAGGCCTTACCACAACCAAGCCCTCACACGAATTATGGCCCCAACAGTGCTCACTGGAACATTCAGAAGCTTAGAAATGCACCTATAACCAATGCCATCATTATGTTTTGCAAAGATTAGGTTGTGAAGGTCTTGAGACAGCTCTTTGCTTTTACCCATCATGAGATGTGTCTTGTGTGACACCTTGGCAATGAGACCTTTTTGTAGGCCATCAGTTGGGACTGAACCAGCTGGTATTAATTTGCACTGACAGGGGGCTGGATTACTTTTAAATTACTGATAGTTTTCAGCTGTTGTCTGGGCTTTCCATGCCTTTTTGCACCTCCCTTTCTTCATGTGTTCAATACTTTTTCCCTGTGTCATTTCACATTATTACACATAACTTAATTTCTGAACTTATTTGTTTTGGTTGTTACCAACATCTGGTGAAAATTTCATGTCAATAGCACCTTTGGAAATATATTTACTGAGAAAAATGGTGACGTGTTCAATACTTATTTCACCCGCTGTATTTCTGTGATAACTTATCGGTATTCTCAGTGGGCTATTTCTCATTTGCAGCTCCAATGTAAGAACATGCAGGCCTAGCTACCATCTGTAGCGGCCGGTAGCATCCAATTGACTGTCACATATGATGTGATTAGCATGTGAGGGGAAATAGCCTTGGCATTCAGGTGTGTCCCCCAACTGCCATCCTATTCCCTTTATAGTGCACTACTTTTGACCAGTTGTGCACTATATAGGGAATATGATGCCCTTTGGGATGCATCCAGTATGTGCATATGAGAGAAATTGAAACATAATGAGGTAATTCAGACAGGTCTCTGTCAACACATATTTTCAAAACGGCCAATCAGAAGCATTTCATTTGTACCATGTTTTATTGATGAGATACAATCGCAGACAAATGTTGTATGTAGTATAACAAGGTTGCAGAATACAAAAACGTATTTAATAGACAATTTTATTCATATTAAAAACAAAACTACATTTTAAGTGATAAAAGGCATTGGTCTGAAGCCGAAAAATAAAGGAAATTCACGAGCACCACAATGCCTATTCCACCCATGCTCTACCAAGGTTTTCCAGCACACCGCTTCAACCTACTACAGCAGCTGTGTTGGTGTTGTAATTCAAACTGTGACAATCCATTTAGGCAAGGGCCCTTGAAATTATCTAAAAGAATATAGGCATTAAATCTGTTTTGGATCGAACAGCATTCATTCCCCATATGAAAACAAACATGTTACATAAGGAGGATTTCTTTATTCCTTATTTAGTCATATTTGTTCATCAACCATTAACATCTTTTTTTTCAATTTTCGCCTAAAATTACATACCCAAATCTAACTGCCTGTAGCTCAGGACCTGAAGCAAGGATATGCATATTCTTGATACCATTTGAAAGGAAACACCTTAAAGTTTGTGGAAATGTGAAATGAATGTAGGAGAATAGAACACATTAGATCTGGTAAAAGATAATACAAAGAAAAAAACATGAGATTTTTTTTGGGGGGGAGGGTTTGTCACGTCATGTTTGAAATACAAGAGAAAGAACATAATATTACTTAGGAGTCCGGAAGCAATTTAGATTTTGGCCACTAGATGGCAGCAGTGTATGTGCAAAGTTTTAGACATATACAATGAACCATTGCATTACTGTTCAAAATGTTGCATCAAGTCTGCCCAAATCTGCCTATTGGTTTATTGATACATTTTCAAGTACAAAACTGTAAATTGGACAGTGCAGTTAGATTAACAATAATTTAAGCTTTCTGCCCATATAAGATATGTCTATGTGATGGGAAATGTTGTTGTTACTTACAACGTCATGCTAATCACATTAGCGCACGTTAGCTCAAGCGTCCCGAGGGCGGGACACGATCCTGTAGTTTGTTATTGAATCAAGAAGATTAATTTGATATTACACAACACTTGATATGGCAGGGAGTCAGCTGTAATGTTACATCCTCTACAGCAGGGGTGTTACATCGTACCCTACGAGGTCCAGAGTATTGCTGGTTTTCTCTTCTACCTGATAATTAATTGCACACACCTGTTGTCCTAGGTCTAAATCCGTCCCTGATTAAAGGGAATGATGAAAACATGCAGTGGAACTGGCATCAAGGTCCAGATTTGAATTGGAGTGATCTAGAGCTCACTTTAGCAACATGAAAAATGTATTGTTGCTCTGACAACATGGTAATATCCGTATGCACAGTATTCTCAATGTTGATGGAGCATTTTAATCAGATCAAGGGCTATCTTATTTTGTGAGCTGGATGAAGCCTGTGTTTTCACTATAACAACACATTATTACAGAGAGCAGACACACTTTTTAAGGAGCCTCTCTGTCTCTCTGTCTGGCAGAGCAGAGCAGAATATGTCTCCCAGTCTGGTACAGTGTGTCTTTGTGTGTCTAATAGGGGTGATGTAAGCATGCAGTATGATCTATACAGATGATAGGGGGTGACTCATCGGTTGGCAGCAGCCTGGCAGGCAGACACACGCTGTGTCCCAAATGGCACTCTATTCCCTATATGGTGCACTACTTTTGACCAGAGCCCATAGGGTATAATCCATAGGGCTCTGCTAAAAGGTAGTGCTCTATATTGGGAATTTGGGACACAGACACATGCAGGGTACCAGGGTTTAATCCCATCAGTAAATACACCTGATGAGATCTTCCGAGTTTGGTAATATTATTACAGTGAAAGTGAGAAATATACTGTTGCTGAAACTGCAGTAAGTTGTCCTCAGAGGTAACACTTTCTTTGAAAGGTATCTACTTGCGGTTGTTGGCATTTATGAGTTTATGAAATTTACGAAATGCATATGTACTACTTATGAATGTGTTATGAATGTTTTATGACATATTTATGTAGGTAGCCTTCAAATGAACTGTTCTCCTCAGTTATCTTATTGGTATAAAATATTGTTTCCCAATTAATGATCTCTTCTCTCACTGTATCATTTCACTTGAGTTGAGTTGGCACATTACCATATGAAACAAATCCAATTGATATTCAAATCAGACATACACTACAGGTATAGATTAATATTAATATTTTTGTGCAAAAAAACTTATCCTTGGCATATTTTGTAAATATTAGGTTCAGCCTATAAACTCTTGGGTATTCACTCCCACACAAAATCAAATTTCCAGAATAGCTAATTTCGGATTCTCTTTGTTGTAGAATCGTTTTAATGGGATGTTGGGAAAATGTGTTACTGATGATAATTATGGGTTGTGTTCCAAAATGTCACCCTATTCCATACATAGTGCATTACTTTTGACCATAGCCTATTGGGGTTTGACCAGTGCACTATGTAGAGAATAGGTTACCACTTGGGATGCAGCCATTAAATGGCGAATATATATCATATAAGAACACTGTTGGGAAATAAAGCCCATGATGAACAGCATTAACCCTTTGATAAAACCTAGAATTTAATGCCTTATATTGTAATTATTTGATTCAGGTCTTAAATTACTAGTGTCAACTATATTTTCAAAATGCTTTATCTATTGCAAGTATTGGATCTATTTTGGAGGATACAGTGTTTGGGAAATGGGGTAAAATTCAATTAAATCGTTTTTTCTATCCGGAACCAAATAGTGGCACCTTGCAGTAGGTGAACTATGGCTGAGGTGCCACTCTTTTTCATGGTCCTTCAAGCTAGGGCTCTCCCCAGTCCATAAGGGTAAGAAGACAAAGGGTCTGCTCTGCAATACAATGTAGGGCCAGTCCCAAATAGCATCTATTCCCTATATAGTGCATTACTTTTGATCAGGGACCATAAGATGCCATTTGTGACACAGCCTTAATACACCTTCCATCTTGTTGCAGCGACTGCCCACCGGCTCAGCGTCCGCCTATAAAATCCTACAGTATTGCCTTCAGAATGTATTCACACCCCTTGACTTTTTCCATATTTGATTTGTGTTACAGCCTGAAATTAAAACTGATTAAATTAAGATTTTGTGACACTGGCCTACAAACAATACCACATAATACCAAAGTGGAATTATGTTTTAGATTTTCTTTACAAATGTGTCATAAAAATGTAAAAGCTGAAATGTTTTGAGTCAGTAAGTAGTCAACCCATTTGCCGTGGCAAGCCTAAATACGTTCAGTAGTAAAAATGTGCTTAACAACTCACATTATATGTTGCATGAACAGACTCATTCTGTCTGCAATAATAGTTAGTATTTAACATGACATACAACATTTGTCTGTCGTTATATCTCATCAATAAAACATGGTACAAATGAAATGCTTCTGATTGGCCGTTCTGAAAATATGTGTTGACAGAGAGCTGTCTGAATTATGTTATTACCTCATTATGTTTCCATTTCTCTCATATGCACAGACTGGATGCATCCCAAATGGCATTGTATTCCCTATATAGTGCACTACTATTGACCAGTGCCTTATGGGCCCTGGTCAAAAGTAGTGCGCTATAAATGGAATAGGATGCCAGTTGGGATATGCACCTAAATTCCAAGGCTATTTCCCCACACATGCTAATCATATCATATGTGACAGTCAATAGGATGCTACCGGCCGCTACAGATGGTCGCTAGGCCTGCATGGGAGACAAATTCACCTTTTAGCAGGACAATTACCTAAAACACAAGGCCAAATATACACTGGAGTTGCTTACCAAGACAACATGTACAGTCGTGGCCAAACGTTTTGAGAATGACACAAGTATTGGTCTCCACAAAGTTTGCTGCCTCAGTGTTGATGATGGTAATTTGCATATACTCCAGAATGTCATGAAGAGTGATCAGATGAATTGCAATTAATTGCAAAGTCCCTCTTTGCCATGAAAATGAACTTAATCCCCCAAAAACACCACCAGTGCAGAGCTTGCTCAGGAATGGCAGCAGGCAGGTGTGAGTGCATTTGCACGCACAGTGAGGCGAAGACTTTTGGAGGATGGCCTGGTGTCAAGAAGGGCAGCAAAGAAGCCACTTCTCTCCAGGAAAAACATCAGGGACAGACTGATATTCTGCAAAAGGTACAGGGATTGGACTGCTGAGGACTGGGGTAGAGTCCGGAGAAGACAAGGTGAGCGCTACAATCAGTCCTGTGTCATGCCAACAGTAAAGCATCCTTAGACCATTCATGTGTGGGGTTGCTTCTCAGCCAAGGGAGTGGGCTCACTCACAATTTTGTCTAAGAACACAGCCATGAATAAAGAATGGTACCAACACATCCTCCGAGAGCAAGTTCTCCCAACCATCCAAGAACAGTTTGGTGACGACCAATGCCTTTTCCAGCATGATGGAGCACCTTGCCATAAGGAAAAAGTGATAACTAAGTGGCTCGGGGAACAAAACATCGACATTTTGGGTCCATGGCCAGGAAACTCCCCAGACCTTAATCCCATTGAGAACTTGTGGTCGATCCTCAAGAGGCGGGTGGACAAACAAAAACCCACAACTTCTGACAAACTCCAAGCATTGATTATGCCAGATTGGCCTGCCGTCAGTCAGGATGTGGCCCAGAAGTTAATTGACAGCATGCCAGGGCGGATTGCAGAGGTCTTGAAAAAAAAGGGTTAACACTGCAAATATTGACTCTTTGCATAAACTGAATGTCATTGCCAATGAAAGCCTTTGACACTTATGGAATACTTGTAATTATACTTTCATGTACCATAGTAACTACTGACATAAAGATCTAAGTACACTGAAGCAGCAAACTTTGTGGAGACCAATACTTGTGTCATTCTCAAAACTTTTGGCCACGACTGTATTGTTCCTGAGTGGCCTAGTTACACTTTTGACTTAAATCGGCTTGAAAATCTATGGCAAGTCTTGAAAATGTCTGTCTAGCAATGATCAACAACTAACTTGACAGAGCTTGAAGAATTGTGCAAATATTGTAAAATCCAGGCGTGCAAAGCTGTAATCGCTGCCAAAGGTGATTCTAACATGTATTGACTCAGGGGTTTGTATACTTATATAATCAAGATATTAGTGTTTTATTTTTCATCAATGCTTTACAAATGCTAGAATTTCTTACATTTTGAAATTTGAGTATTTTGTGTAGATTGTTAACAAAAATAACAATCAAATCCATTTTAATCCTGCTTTGTAACACAACAAAATGTGGAAAAAGTCAAGGGGTGTTAATAGCTCCCGAAGGCACTGTATATGCTATACATCAGGCCCTCTGCTAATGAGATTGCCAGAGCCGGCCTGAACCTCCATCCACTTCTCCCTTGGAGTCATGGGAACATAAACCATCCTGATGATGATGACATTTTCTGAATAAAGAAAATAGATATTGTTTTATTATCATTATAATGATTATTTACAATGTCCCGTGTAGCTCAGATGGTAGAGCATGGTGCTTGCAACACCAGGGTTGTGGGTTCAATTCCTATGGGGGTCCAGTACGAAAAAAGTATGAACATGTACAGTGGGGAGAACAAGTATTTGATACACAGCAGATTTTGCAGGTTTTCCCACTCACAAAGCATGTAGAAGTCTGTAATTTTTATCATAGGTACTTTGTCTATCACAGTGCCATCCTTTTTGTTACCAAAGCCCCATACACTACCCACCACTGCGACCTGTATGCTCTCGTTGGCTGGCCTTCATTATATATTCGTCGCCAAACCCACTGGCTCCAGGTCATCTATAAGTCATTACTAGGTAAATCCCCGCCCTATCTCAGCTCACTGGTCACTATAGCAACACCCACCCGTAGCATGCGCTCCAGCAGGTATATCTCACTGGTCACCCCCAAAGCCAACACCTCCTTTGGCCGCCATTCCTTCCAGTTCGCTGCTGCCAATGACTGGAAGAATTGCAAAAATCACTGAAGCTAGAGGTTCCTATCTCCCTCACTAACTTTAAGCGTCAGCTGTCAAAGCTGCTTATCGATCACTGCACCTGTATATAGCCCTTCTGTAAATAGCCCACACTACTACCTCATCCCCATATTTATTTTTGTTATTTTCACAAATCTTGCACTCCAGTATCTCTATTTGCACATCATAATTTGCACATCCTTCATTCCTGTGTTAATGATGATAATCTGTAATTTATCTCACCACTATGGTCTATTTATTGTCCTACCTCCTAACCTTACTGCATTTTGCACTACATTTTGCACTCTGTATTTAGATTTTCTATTGTGTTTTTACCATGTTTGTTTACTGTGTAACTCTGTGTTGTTTTTTGTCGCACTGCTTTGCTTTGTCTTGGCCAGGTCGCAGTTGCAAATGAGAACTTGTTCTCAACTGACCTACCTGGTTAAATAAAGGTGAAATAAAAAATTACAGAGATCATACGTTTCCTGTAGTTCTTGACCAGGTTTGAACACACTGCAGCAGGGATTTTGGCCCACTCTTCCATACAGATCCTTCAGGTTTCGGGGCTGTCGCTGGGCAATACGGACTTTCAGCTCCCTCCAAAGATTTTCTATTGGATTCAGGTCTGGAGACTGGCTAGGCCACCCCAGGACCTTGAGATGCTTCTTACGGAGCCACTCCTTAGTTGCCCTGGCTGTGTGTTTCGGGTCGTTGTCATGCTGGAAGACCCAGCGACGACCCATCTTCAATGCTCTTACTGAGGGAAGGAAGTTGTTGGCCAAGATCTCGCGATACATGGCCCCATCTATCCTCCCCTCAATACGGTGCAGTCGTCCTGTCCCCTTTGCAGAAAAGCATCCCCAAAGAATGATGTTTCCACCTCCATGCTTCACGGTTGGGATGGTGTTCTTGGGGTTGTACTCATCCTTCTTCTTCCTCCAAACACGGCGAGTGGAGTTTAGACCAAAAAGCTCTATTTTTGTCTCATCAGACCACATGACCTTCTCCCATTCCTCCTCTGGATCATCCAGATGGTCATTGGAAAACTTCAGACGGGCCTGGACATTCGCTGGCTTGAGCAGGGGGACCTTGCATGCGCTGCAGGATTTTAATCCATGACGGCGTAGTGTGTTACTAATGGTTTTCTTTGAGACTGTGGTCCCCAGCTCTCTTCAGGTCATTGACCAGGTCCTGCCGTGTAGTTCTGGACTGATCCCTCACCTTCCTCATGATCATTGATGCCCCACAAGGTGAGATCTTGCATGGTGCCCCAGACCGAGGTAGATTGACCGTCATCTTGAACTTCTTCCATTTTCTAATAATTGCGCCAACAGTTGTTGCCTTCTCACCAAGCTGCTTGCCTATTGTCCTGTAGCCCATCCCAGCCTTGTGCAGGTCTACAATTTTATCCCTGCTGTCCTTACACAGCTCTCTGGTCTTGGCCATTGTGGAGAGGTTGGAGTCTGTTTGATTGAGCGTGTGGACAGGTGTCTTTTATACAGGTAACGAGTTCAAACAGGTGGAGTTAATACAGGTAATGAGTGGAGAACAGGAGGGATTCTTAAAGAAAAACTAACAGGTCTGTGAGAGCCGGAATTCTTACTGGTTTGTAGGTGATCAAATACTTATGTCGTGCAATAAAATGCAAATTAATTATTAAAAAATCATACAATGTGATTTTCTGGATTTTTTCTCTCACAGTTGAAGTGTACCTATGATAAAAATTACAGACCTCTACATGCTTTGTAAGTAGGAAAACCTGCAAAATCGGCAGTGTATCAAATACTTGTTCTCCCCACTGTATGCACTAACTAACTGTAAGTCGCTCTGGATAATAATGACAAAAATGTATTTATGAACTTGGCGACATAGGTGTAGCGGGGAGAACAGAGATGGGGACAGGAGTCTTACCATGGTATGATAATCCATTTATGTGCTTTTCAACAGGGGCTATACATCACGGGGATCTGGCACGCACAACAGTGCAATACCTGTTGTTGAGAGATTAATGTTAAGGAAATACCGTATAACAATCTGTGGGAACTATAGATTCAACATTTAAAGTACTGTGTAGATCTAATAACTTCTGTTTAATGCAGGCACGACAGTAGAGCACTGCTAGACATAAAGCATTACTTCCTTTATTCCTTTATTTATTTCTTTATGGGCGTCACTCAATGTGCTTGTTTAAAAAGGTGTACCACCACTCCTGAAACAGTATGAGGCAATAACACACAAGTTTTAACTTCATGGAATAAATATGGGAGTACAGTTGCTATAATGCATACAAATGTAACTCTGTAGTGCGAAATCAAGTCCATACATGTAGGAGATAGCGCTGTTTTGTGAGAGGTGTAAAACATGAGAGCTTTCACTTAATGAATTACAAATGCATATACATTTACTAATGCATACATCCTTTACAAATAAACAATGTTATATTCCTCTGTGTTTAAATGGGGTGCCTCGATGTAAGACCAAACACTTATTTGTAGAAGTGCTGTTCAGTCCAGCTCCTACAGTGTGGACCATGGAGTCTTGACATCAGAGCAAGTAAACCAATTACACACGGTGAGAGTGGCGTCATCATCCCTGTTCCCCAGCCAGCTGGCCCTGGTGAAACAGATCACAGAGGTCAGAGGTCAGGGGATGCTGAATAATTTCCTTTTCCTGTACAGTAAACGAGAGCTTGGACAGTCTGTTGTATCTTTTTTTTTCCAAAACACTTGAGCATGCTGTCTATGATCAGATCTCTCGTTATCTTTTTTACCCTATCCAGTCAGGCTGCACGACGGTTCACTCAACAGCGACTGCTCTCCTCTGTGTCATGAAGGCTTTCCACATTGCAAAAGCTGATTTTCTCTCACCTTTTTCTCATCCTCCTAGATCTATCAGCTGCATTCGACATAGTGTACCTTAGGATCCTCCTCTCCACCCTCTCAGGGCTGGGCGTCTCAGGCTCTGTACACCGGCATCATCATATCCTCACATGGTTTCTCCAATCATTGCTATGACCCTCAACTACCTTTCTTCTTCCCCCTTCTTACACATGGCGACACACATCTCTGTGTGCCTGGCAGACATCTCAGCTTGGATGTTGGCCCACCCCCTCAATCTCAACCTTGACAAGACCGAGCTGCTCTTCATCCCTAGGAAGGCCTGGCAGCTCCAATACCTCTCCATCATGGTTGACAACTCGACTCGCTGCTGCAGGTTCATGCTATAAAACATCTGTAGAGAACAACCTTCCCTCACACAGGAAGCGTTGCAGGTCCCAATCCAAGCACTTGTCATCCCCCATCTGAACTACTGAAACTTGCTGTTGGCTGAGCTCCCTACTTGTGCCATTAAACCCCTGCAACCTATCCAGAATGCCGCAGGCCACCTGGTCTTCAACTTTCCCAAGTTCTCCCATGTCACCCCACTCCTCTGCACACTCCACTGGCTTCCAGTCAAATCTCACATTCACTACAAGACCATGGTGCTTGCCTATGGAGCAGCAAGAGGAACTGCCCCTCCCTACCTTCAGGCTATGCTCAAACCCTACACCCCTAACCGAGCACTCCAGTCTGCCACCTGTTCTTGTCAAGTGGCTTGATCATAGCAAAGTAAACCAATGACCTTGTAATGATTGCCAACATACACATATGCTTTTGCTCTGTCACTCTTGTATAAGAGGTAGCTAGGTCATATACAGTGTATTCGGAAGGGATTCAGACCCCTTCACTTTTTCCACATTTTGTTACGTTACAGCCTTATTCTAAAATCCTCATCAATCTACACACAATACCCCATAATGGGAAAGCGAAAACATGTTTATAGACATGTTTGCACATTTAAAAGAAATTCAAAACAGAAATACCTTATTGACATAAGTATTCAGACCGTTTGCTGTGAGACTCGAAATTGAGCTTAGGTACATCCTGTTTCAATTGATCAAGTCCACCTGTAGTAAATTCAATTGATTGGACATGATTTGATAGGCATACACCTGTCTATATAAGGTACCACAGTTGACAGTGCATGTCAGAGAAAAAACCAAGCCATGAGGTCGAAGGAATTGTCCGTAGAGCTCCAAGACAGGATTGTGTTGAGGATCTGGGGAAGGGTTCAAAGAAAATTCTGCAGCATTGAAGGTACCCAAGAACACAGTGGCCTTTATGGTAGAGTGGCCAGACGGAAGCCAATCCTCAGTAAAAGGCAAATGGCAGCCTGCTTGGAGTTTGCCAAAAGGCACCTGAAGGACTCTGTTCTGATGAAACTAAGATTGAACTATTTGGCCTGAATGCCAAGCGTCATGTCTGGAGGTAACCAGGCACCTGGACAATACCATCACTACGATGAAGCATGATGGTGCCAGCATCATGCTGTGGGGATGGTTTCATCGGCAGGGACTGGGAGACCAATCAGGATCAAAGGAAAGATGAACGGAGCAAAGTACAGAAAGATCCTTGATGAAAACCTGCTCCAGAGTGCTCAGGACCTCAGACTGGGGCAAAGGTTTACCTTCTAAAAGGAGAATGACCCTAAGCACACAACCAAGACAACGTAGGAGTGGCTTTGTGACACGTCTCTGAATGTCCTTGAGTGGCCCGCCAGAGCCCGGACTTGAACCCAATCGAACATCTCTGGAGAGACCTGAAAATAGCTGTGCAACGACGCTCCCCATCCAACCTGACAGAGCTTGACAAGATCTGCAGAGTAGAATGGGAGAAACTCCCCAAATACAGGTGTACCCAAGATGACTCGAGGCTGTAATCGCTGCCAAATGTGCTACAACAATGTACTGAGTAAAGGGCCTGATTACTTATGTAAATGTGATTTTTAAGGTTTTTTTTATATATATATAACCTGTAAAAAAAATTAAGATCGTAAAACCTGTTTTAGCTTTGTCATTATTGGGTGTTGTGTGTAGGTTGATAAGGATTATCATTTATTTTTACCCAATTTAGAAAGTGAAGGGGTCAGAATACTTTCCGAATGCACTGTATTCTGCCTTCCATCACTGCATGGGCAGTACAAAGAAGAGCTACAATGTTAAATGTAATATTCTGTGCTAGCCAGGGTGTAAAGGAAAAAAATGCTTTCATTTGGCAGTGGTACAGGGGAAATCGAGTAGAGAAATTGAGCTCTTGATGAGGCATGAACACTTAGGGGCTCTCACTTCGGTCCAGGAATGATTTATTTTAATGGTCACCCAGGGACCCGCTGTTACACTGTGTTGGAATGTGTCGGCGCATTAAAAAATGAAAGCTGATGTCAGGCTGATGTTCATTATGTTGGTTCAGTCAGGTGTGTGAGTCAAAGTAGCAGAGTACAGTGAGAGTTGCAATACTACACTCTTAGACAAAAAGGTGCTATCTAGAACCAGTTTGGCTGTACCCATAGAAAAACCCTTTGAATAACCTTTCTTGTATCCAGGTAGAACCTTTTTGGGTTCCATGTAGAACTCTTTCAACAGAGGGTTCTATCTGAAACCAAAAAGGGTTCTTCATGCAGTTCTCCGATTGGGACAGCTAAACCCTTTTGGAACCCTTATTTCTAAGAGTGTAGGGACCACAGAGGTCCGCTGCAGAATCCACATTACCCAATTATTTTCATAGAGCTACTGATACTACCGTCTCCTCTGTAACTGTCAGGGATGGAGCGTCAGCCTGCATCCCAAATGGCTCCTTTTTCCCTATTTAGTGCACTACTTTTGTCCATAGCCTATAGGGCTCTTGCCAAAATCAGTGCACAATCTAGGGAATAGGGTGCCATTTGGGATACAGATTACAATGGGGTGCATAATTATTGCCACCCTAGATAAAGATGAGTAAAAAAGCTGTATAAAAGGAGTTTGTAGGCCAAACCGTTTTTGACGCTACAGACGTTTTCGGGTGAAGACCAATTTTCGGGATGATAAACACCGCTGTAGATCTGCCATCTTCCACCACAGATGTGGAAGGCCACATAGGCGGATGCGGTAAATTGAGACACAGCCCATGCAAAACAAAAAAATATTTATCTCTAGCTTAAACTGATGGATTTAGGATGGGATTTTTTTTATTTTGTTACTTAGATTGAAGCACAGGTGTGTCAATAGACTCTTAAGGGTTAAGAAATGCAGCGGCCATTTCTGAAGCCCAAACAAGAGTTGTCTTTGGGGTGTGGTTTAATATGGGTGTTTCTTGGGTGTGCATCGCTTTGATAATTGGCATTTGGATAAATGTAAGAAATACTTTTTTGTGTCATTGTATAACTGGGTATGACTAGTCTACTCATCTGTGTGTGCATTTGAAATACCTGTTTTCTACTGTGATTAGATCTACGTAAGAAAATCAAAGCACTGGCGCTCAAGCGAGGGTGTGTAGGGCTGTGGCAGAACTCCTATATCAACCACCTCTACTAGTCATGTGCAATGACTCCTGAAGAAAGCAGGGATGTGTTTGTACCAAAATGGAAAATTGCACTGTACCACATACAGAACTGACACACTAACCTACCAATGCCACTCATGCCTTTGTGTCCTCATACACCACTGCAAGCAGAGGAACAGACAAAGGAGTGGCTGGAACTAACTAAGTGTCCACATCCTACATGTAGTACATTTGTTTTGACAGAACAGCCAATCTGAAAATATAATGGTTAATTATGTTTTGAAAATTAATTCCAGACTCTGGACAATGACTGGAACAAACTACAAAAATCCTTGAAGTTAGAGGTTCCTATCTCCCTCAATAACTTTAAGCATCAGAGCTGTCAGAGCTGCTTATCGATCACTGCACCTGTATATAGCCCTTCTGTAAATAGCCCACCCTACTGCCTCATCCTCATATTTATTATTTTAGCTCATTTTGCACTCCAGTATCTCTATTTGCACATCATCATTTGCACATCTATCACTCCAGTGTTAATTCTAATTTGTAAATCCATCTCGCCACTATGGCCTATTTATTGTCCTACCTTCCTAGCATTTTGCACTACATTTGCACACTCTGTATACAGATTCTCTATTGTTGACTGTACGTTTGTTTATTCTCATGTGTAACTCTGTGTTGTTTTTTGTCGCACTGCTTTGCTTTGTCTTGGCCAGGTCGCAGTTGTAAACGAGAACTTGTTCTCAACTGGCCTACCTGGTTAAATAAAGGTGAACAAAAAAAATAAAAAAAATAAACTTCAGTTGGGTTGGAAAATATTCTACATTGGGCCTTGAAGCCCATCTTGCAACTATCCACTGACTACCAGACAACAGAGCTAGAGGTGTACCATTCTCTGATGCTGCACTTCCTGTCACAGCACACCACCTTCTCCTACCAGGGAATGCACGCACTAAGCACGCACCATTGAGGTTCCCCCGTGTTGAGGGTCAGTGTGGCAGAGGTGTTGTTACCTACCCTCACCACCTTGAGTAGCCCATCAGGAAGTCCAGGATCCAGTTGCTAAGGGAGGTGTTCAGAACCAGGGACATTAGCGTAGTGATGAGCTTCGAGGGCACAAAGTGTTGAACGATGAGCTGTAGTCAATGAACAGAATTCTCACACAGGTGTCTTTTGTCCAAGTGAGAAAGGGCAGTGTGGAGATTACGTCCTGTGGATCTGTTGGGGTGGTATGCGAATTGGAGTGGGTGTCTGGGATGATGGTGTTGATGTGAGGCATGGTCAGACTTTCAGAGCATTTCTTGGTTACAGATGTGAGTGCTACAGGTTACCTTAGCATTATTGGGCACAGAGAGTGTAGTGGTCTACTTGAAACATGTAGGTGTTACATGTAGGGATTTCTTATAGGTGTAAGGGTTAGTGCCCTGCTCCTTGAAAGAGGCAGCTCTAGCCTTTAACTCAGTGCTGTTGTTGGCTGTAATCTATGGCTTCTGGTTGGAATGTGTATGTATGGCCACTGTGGGGACGACATGATTTAAGTGGTAAACTCCTCAATGCCATCGGATGAATCCCGAAACATGTTTTTGCTTGTAAGTAGGAATCAGGAGGATAGAGTTATGATCAGATTTGCCAAATCGAAGGGCGAGGGAGAGCTTTGTATGTGTCTCTGTGTGTGAAGTAAAGGTAATCAAGATTTAAGTTGCACAAGTTAATAGAATAGCAGCCTATTATGTGAATCTTTTTTTTCTGATATTTTTTTGTACATAATGTTTACGGCTCCGTTTCCTATGACCGAAAAGAGCTTCTGGACACCAGAACAACTATCACTAACCTCAATTTAGATGAGGACTTCTACTTCAATGAGTCGCAGACAAAGGACATTGATTATCCCTGGACAAGGCTAAAATCCCCGACAGGAGTAGGCGGCGCTATAAAGGCCGACGTGTGGGTTACCTGACGAGACTACGCCGGAGAATTGATAAAGCGCCTCTACCGTCCGTTCTATTGGTGAATGTGCAATCACTGGACAAGCTTATTCACATGTAGAATCTGTTGCCAGGTGTGGTGATGAAAATCCAGTTAGGTTTGCATGTTTTCTCCATACTCAGTGGGGGAGTTGACCCTTACTGATCCGATAGGGATTGATTATTCTGCTCAACCACTGATGCAAATTAACCAGAAGGAGCATGGCAGGGGAGAGGGTTGAGCATCAGAGAGCAAAGGTCTGGTTCTCTGTGGTCAACTGGTCTTCCTCCTGGACCTCCACGGTGAGAGACAGGCTGCATGACTAGTGGTCCATCTCCACCGTACCACACCGCCAACGTGTAATTTCCTTTTCCTCCTCTGACTTTGCTGCTGTCTCACAGAGGACCCGGCCAGCTGAGTGATGTGTGGTTGTGACTCCTCTGCCCGGTTTTATTTAAACTTGGTGGCGAGATGAACGATCAAGCTGACTAACTCTGATAGATTGGCCATGGAGGTTGAGAGGCGTGGGATGACTTAGGGCCAGTGAGGAAGCTGTAATTCAATAGGCCACTTTTCCCTACTGAGGTGTCAGTCTGCTAGACACATGGAGGGAGACGGCGGAGGAGGGAGAGAAGATGTGCCCTGGATTTGATTTGCTCAACAAGGGGAAGGATGTTCAGACGCATCTTTCTCCCCCATATGTCCTGCCTGGGGCTAATCTGTGTCATACAGACTGGACAAGAGGAGCCACCTCATCACTGGTGCTCCCTATTCATTCCACCTGTACAGTACCATACCTTATGAATACCTTTAAAATACCTTGCATACCTTTTCACTATTTTCTTTCTCTCTGCATTGTTGGGAAGGCCCTGTAAGTAAGCGTTTCACTTTTAGTCCACACCTGTTATTTACAAAAAATAAAATTTGATTTGATGTGTTATATTTCATAGATCTAAAGTTATAATAATCCTACAGTTCATGGGGGCTACAGTGCATCCTCTGTTTAACCTCTTAAGGATCGGACCCTTTTTTTAAATTTTCTCCTAAAATGACAGCTGTTTTCGCTGCCAAAGGTGATTCTAACACTCAGGGGTGTGAATACGTATTTAAATGGCATATTACCATATTTAATTTTCAATACATTTGCAACAATTTCTCAAAACATGTTTTAATTTTGTCATTATGGGGTATTGTGTGTAGATGGGTGAGAAAAAAATATATTTAATACATTTTCAATTCAGGCTGTAACACAAGAAAATGTGGAACAAGTCAAGGGATATGAATACTTTCTGAAGGCACACTATGTTTTTGATAATGCAGTGGTGAGAGAGTGAGCTTAGTGGGAACGCCAAAAATACAGCGCTTTGTGGTACTGCTTGAGAGAGAGAGAGAGAGAGAGAGAGGGAAAGAGAGAGTGAGAAGAAGAAGAATAAATTACTAATAGTTTTTGCTAAGCTCACTCATCACTCCCTCCCGTCTTTTGATGCAACGTCTGCCTCCCCACTGAAGAACTAGGGAGCATTGCTAAGCACAACACAGATGGCTAAATTAACTTTTTGAACTTCCTGCCAATTAGAGAGACAAAGCCATAACAGGAAAGTTCTTGCCGTTTTAAGTTCAGATTTCCACATCGGAGGAGTGCCGAGCGAGCGGCTCATGTGCCGAGCATGCAATTTATCTCTTCTCAGTGAGGAACAATGCAGGTTCTGTGACATGGAGTTGTAGCCACTACGCCACCTTGTTTAACGAGGTGAGGTCCTCGGATATCAGACTCAAGCATTTATATTTTTCAGTGATTGAGCACCTCTTTCTACTGAATGTTTTGGCATTCAGGTTCAAAAAGTAACTTTCTGACCACTTCTTCCATGGGCAAACCTGTTTGGAAAGTTTTGTTGAAAACTAAAGGGCGGCAGTCAGAAAGTGATTGGATTCATATGGAACGACCCTACAACTAAACATCAACAAAACACATGTTCTTATAACATCAGGGGTGAGTCACGGAAAAGAATGTGACCAATAAAAACAAACAAAAAAGTATTTTCCACCTTTGTGTTTCATAAGTGTCCTTCGATTCGCAAGTGTCTGACCGGAGAAAGCATTAGAGTGAGCGAAACAGCGCCCCTCTGGCTTAGTATGGTCCAAAAGAGTATGACAATGGAAAGGGAAGCCAGCGAGCATTTGGCCTCCCATGATCATTTAAAAAAATGATAAGAATAGCCAATGAGCGTTGAGCTTAACTGTGAATGGTCCTGGCGTACTAAAAAAAGTGTCAAGCAAAGCCAGTTTGAATTTGGCTTCACAACCAATCACATCACAAGCTAAACGTAATTGACAGAAAAAACATGAATTGTTGCATCTCGTTGTGTCATTGTCTTCCGTGGCTAGCTAAATTAGCCATGGATGGAGATAGGAATTTGGACTTGGTGTACCGGCCAATGATTATAACAACTGTTCTGATCCAGCCATACAGTCGTATGAAAAAGTTTGGGCACCCCTCTGAGGCTGCATAATAATTTACTCTGTCGTCACAGAAAATTAGTACTGGGGTATTGTCCAGACAAAGATTTTTAGTGTAGCAATATTAAGTTGTATGAAATTAAATCAGATATAAAAAATAGGCTATGCAAAAATTTGGGCACCCTTGTCATTCTGTTGACTTGAATACCTAATTAATCAGTGCTAAACTACTTAGCACTGATTAATTGGAACACATAATTGGTTTGGTGAGCTCATTAAGCCTTGAACTTCATAGACAAATGCATCCAATCATGAGAAAAGGTATTTAAGGTGGCCAATTGCAAGTTGTTGTTCTCTTTGACTCTCCTCTGAAGAGTGGCAACATGGGGGCCTCAAAACAACTCTCAAATGACCTGAAAACAAATATTGTTCAACATTATGGTTTAGGGGAAGGCTACAAAAAGCTATCGCAGAGATGTAAGCTGTCAGTGTCCACTGTGAGGAACATAGTGAGGAAATGGAAGACCACAGGCACAGTTCTTGTTAAGGCCAGAAGTGGCAGGCCAAGTAAAATATCGGAGAAGCAAAGGCGAAGGATGGTGAGAACGGTCAAAAACAGCCCACAGACCACCTCCAAAGACCTACAACATCATCTTGCTGCAGATGGTGTCACTGTGCATCGTTCAACAATTCAGCGCACTTTGCACAAGGAGAAGCTGTACGGGAGAGTGATGCGGAAGAAGCCTTTTCTGCACACACGCCACAAACGGAGTCGCTTGAGGTATGAAAACCCACATTTGGACAAGCCAGCATCATTTTGGAATAAGGTGCTGTGGACTGATGAAACAAAGATTTAATTATTTGGTCATAACAAGGGCCGTTATGCATGGCGGCAAAAGAACACAGCGTTCCAAGAAAAACACTTGCTACCCACAGTAAAATTTGGTGTGGGTTCCATCAAGCTGTGGGGCTGTGTGGCCAGTGCCGGTACAGGGAATCTTGTTCAAGTTGAGGGTCGCATGGATTCCACTCAATATCAGCAGATTCTTGGGAATAATGTTGAAGAATCAGTCACAAAGTTGAAGTTACGCCGGGGCTGGATATTTCAACAAGACAACGACCCAAAACAATGTTCTGGAATGGCCATCCCAGTCCCCAGACCTGAATATCATTGAGAATCTGTGGGATGATTTGAAGCGGGCTGTCCATGCTCGGCAACCATCAAACCTAACTTAACTGGAGATGTTTTGTAAGGGGGAATGGTCCAAAATACCTTCATCCAGAATCCAGACACTCATTAGAGGCTATAGGAAGCGTCTAGAGGCTGTTATTTTAGCAAAAGGAGGCTCTACTAAATATTGATGTGATTTTTCTGTTGGGGTGCCCAAATTTATGCACCTGTCTAATTTCGTTTCGATGCATATTGCACATTTTCTGTTAATCCAATAAACCTAATTTCACTACTGAAATATTACTGTGTCCATCAGTTATTTGATAGATCAAAATGAAATTGCTGATCCAAACACCCAATTATTTATAAATGGAAATCATGGAAATTGTCAGGGGTGCCCAAACCTTTTCATACGACTCATACATTGTGCCCCTGGCCTGAAAGGATGGAAGTTCAATATGTAGCTAGATGGTGTAGACATTGTTGACCATGAAAGTAAGTTAGGCTAGTTAGCAAGTCTTTTAGTCAGGTAACCTAGTCTAGGACAACAGAAACTGAAAGCGTGTAGGCTACTGTATGACAGAGTCATAGACCATTTTGGCAACATGAAAGAGAGGAGAGGATGGTATAGGTGTTCCTCTACAAGTAGGGTGAGTCAACATGTTTTTTCTACTTGCGTACGCACACACACGGAGAGAAATCAGTCCCATGGACAGCTACATGATATTTAGCTTATGTTGATTCAATAGTTGTTGGTATCTTTAAGTTGTTGCTGTATTAAACTAAGCATAGGTGATGTGGTGCTGGAATGTTGTAATGGTGGCAGCTCTTATTTTGTGGCTTGCGGTAACTCTCCGTGGCTCTAAATGTTTAGTAGTCCGAAAATTACGCATTCATTAATAACATTAACTTGCTTGATCATGCTGTAGGTCATCAAACTGTTTGTTACATGCAATATGCTTTGGGGACTTCACCGGACATATGTTGCTCTCTGGTTTAGTGATGAAACAAACTTGTGGTTCAATTCATTCTGCCCACTGTGTGACTGTTGTCTTCTTGTTGTCTCGGCCTTATATGGTGGCATATGAACTAATGGGTTATAGAGCAGCAAGCAAAGCAAATTATCACAACACATTTGTTGTAATGTGACTTTTTTCTGGCTTGGCTTCCCCAGTGATTATACCCATGCACCGCTACTGGAAAATAACAACACAGATTGCAACAGAAAGCTTTGAGTTTTTTTTTTCTGTAGCAAGGCAAGCGGAAGAAATGATCTTGAGATGACCATAAATATTAAACAAATAATAGGAGCGCTCTGCACATATCATACATTACCTTCAGCGCTGTCACTCGTACAACAAACTATCCAATAATTAGATTCAACGTTAGCTTTCAATAACAATTTACAAAAGTGTATACAGTTGAGGAAGGCGTGTTCTGGGAGAAGGAGAGTGGATCTGGAGGAAGATGGGCATTCTCCTTTGCTTTAAGAACCGGTGCTGATGTTGAGAAGCAGGTACAGGGAGTGAACATTTACTTAATAACGGACATGGAACAGGACAGGAACAGCGTCAGAACAAGGTAACAAAAGAATAATGCAGAAGCGGGGAACATAACTCAGGAACAGACAGATATAGGGGAGGTAATAAAACAGGTGATTGAGTCCAAGTGAGTCCAAATGAATCACTGATATGAGTAACGAGGGGAACAGGTGTGCATAATGATGGTGGCAGGAGTGTGTAGTTCTGGGGAGCATGCGTGACAGTACCCCCCTCTAGGGGCACCACCCAGCGTCCCACCTGGGCGAGCCTGATGGGCCGGCCGAGGCATGGACGCTGGACAAGCCAACTGGGCGTAGAAGCCGATGAACCGGCAGAGGCGTGGGAGCCTGGCAAGCCGGCTGAGGCGTGGACGCATGATGATCCCGCTGAGGCGTGGGAAGCCTGATGGGCCGGCTGGAGCGTAGGAGCCTTAAGAGCCAGCTGAAGCATGACGTGGGATGGGAGCCTGCCGAGCCAACCGAGGCAAGGAAACCTCTCGAGCCAGCTAAGGCGTGAAAGCCTGACGAGCCAGCTTAGGCACCCCCGGTTCCATAGGCGGCGGCACCCAGATTTGACTTCACCAACAAAACAAAAAACCTCCCTGATGCTTCGTATAATGGCTTCTGCATTCTTTAAAACCAACGCTGATGTTGAGAAGCAGGTACAGGGAGTGAACATTAAATTAATAACGGACAGGACAGGAACAGCATCAGAACAAGGTAACAAAACAACACATGACACTAATGCAGAAGCGGGGAACAGAACTCAGGAACAGACAGATATAGGAGAGGTAATAAAACAGGTGATTAAGTCCAGGTGAGTCCAAATGAATCGCTGATGCTCGTGACGAGGGGAACAGGTGTGCGTAATGATGGTGGCAGAAGTGCGTAGTGCTGGGCAGCCTGGTGGGAGAGCGGGAGCAGGCGTGACACTTACACAATTAGGATCTTCTGAATTTGAACTAGGCCACACCGTCCCCACTCTTGTCCTCCCAGCACACGCCATCCTGTATACGGGTAAAAAGAGATCTGATGGAGACAGGGAAACACTGGGCATTTAAAAGAAAAACACCACCCCCAACTAAAAGGTAACACCTGGAACTAATCACAACTAAGTGACACCTGTCACACAGCATTTTCCACTGCTCTGTGATGAAGCGTATGTATGTGGTGTAGGAGTCTCATTTGAACAAAAGTCCATCCTCTGACCCGGAAACCGATAAGTGATCGAGTAGTGGATAAGTATGTACATTTATTGGTAGGCAAACAGATGACGGTCCTCCCCTCCTCGATAACCTCCTTTTGGTGAGAAAGCACATGTGTATCCTACCACGGAAGAGTTTTGATATCTGTTACACCCTCTTTGAATCAGATGTTGTATTGTCAGAGGACAAAATCATGCACACATTTGAAAATGATATGCTACTTATCCTTTTATCTATAAAATGTCTTGCAAAACTAACTTTTATCCCTTTACACATTTATTTTGGGATCCACCCCTGTAAACGTAATTTGCCTGATGACGCGGGAGTGGAGAAGGAGCTTTTCATTTCCATTTCATACAAGCGCATTTTTGTCCACGTTCACTCTCCTTGCTGCTTCTCCTTGATTACATTTTACCTTTTTCAAAAGGAGGCGAGAGAGGATGGAGAAGAGAGGATGCAGGAGTTGAGCAAATCTAATTGAGAAAAGTCCTGTGTGGGGGGCACTCCAATCGCGCATCCTCCTCACACAGCTTGTGTAATGAGACAATTAGAGGAAAGCCTATTTCACAACCCTTTTTATTCAGTGGGAGGAAACGGTCATTAATAGATTCCTTATATTGGTTGAGGGATCCTTATTTTAAGAAACACCCCCAGATCCTAAACAGACTTTTCATTTTTAAACGCTTCTTAAGTACGCTGTTTGACTCAATAATTAAGACACTCTAATGACTCAAGAGGGAGCCAGAGATCAAGTTAGCCTAACCAGAAGCAAAAAACCTGTTCCCGACCCTCCTCCCGCTGCTGCTGGCCTTCGCAGATTCTGCCTTTACTCTCCTGAAGTTGCCGGTAATAGGCTACACCAGCGGTCAGCAACCTTTTCCATTTGAATTGCCAATTTATCTCCCTAATAAATTGACAAAGAACGTAAATGGAATGAAATAAATAAAAACTTGTTTCTCACAAGTGTAGCATAGGTTGTGAGTTCTACAAAAAACACATGTCCAATCCGACAATGAGAACGGTAAATAACTGTAATAGTAATATATTTAATGCATTAACAGAAATGACCGTAACCAAACAAACATTGCAGGTTAGAAATTATGGGAAATAACGCTAAATCTAGGCTACTACTGGTGATATACACTTCCAGTAAAATTGTCTTTATTTTCACTATTTTCTACATTGTAGAATAATAGTGAAGACACCAACACTATGAAATAACACATATGGAATTATATAGTAATGGTATTCTCTCAACCAGCTTCATGAGGTCACCTGGAATGCATTTCAATTAACAGGTGTGCCTAGTTAATTTGTGGAATTTATTTCCTTCTTAATGCGTTTGAGCCAATCAGTTGTGTTGTGACACCGTAGGGGGGTATACAGAAGATAGCCCTATTTGGTAAAAGTCCAAGTCCATAGCAAGAACAGCTCAAATAAGCAAAGAGAAACAACAGTCAATGATTAATTTAAGACATGAAGGTCAGTCAATACGTAAAATTTAAAGAACTTTGAAAGTTTCAACAAGTGCAGTCGCAAAAACCATCAAGTGCTATGATAAAACTGTCTCTCACGAGGACAGCCACAGGAATGGAAGACCCAGAGTTAGGTGTTATGGTGCTTTGCTGGTGACACTGTCTGTGATGTATTTAGAATTCAAGGCACGCTTAACAAGCATGGCTACCACAGCATTCTGCGATACGCCATCCCATCTGCTTTGGGCTTAGTGGGACTATAATTTGTTTTTCAACAGGACAAAAACCCAACTCACCTCCAGGCTATGTAAGGGCTGCTTTATCAAGAAGGAGAGTGGTGGAATGCTGCATCAGATGAGCTGGCCTCCACAATCCAAATTGGGATGGTTTGGGATGAGTCGGACCACAGAGTGACGGAAAAGCAGCCAACAAGTGCTCAGCATATGTGGGAACTCCTTCAAGACTGTTGGAAAAGCATTCCAGCTGAAGCTGGCTGAGAGAATGCCAAGAGTGTGCAAAGCTGTCATCAAGGCAAAGGGTGGCTATTTAAAGAATCTCAAATATAAAATATATTTTGATTTGTTTAACACTTTTTTGGTTACTACATGATTCCATAGTTGTGATGTCTTCACTATTATTCTACTATGTAGAAAATAGTAAAAATAAAGAAGTAGGTGTTCTAAAACTTTTGGCTGGTAGTGTATGTAATGGGGAATTGATAGACACAGCAAACAATGCACGTAATAAAGTTATGAAACAATGAATACCCATGAAATGGCGTGAGAGAACACATTCTGAAGAGAGATGTGTCTTGTGCATGTGAGCCACAATCCCCGTATTCTTGGAAATGGGGATTGTGGCTCAGAATTTAGCCAGCCTTCACAAGATCATAAAATACAAATGTGTCCCCTTTTGTGTTTTACACCTTCAGCCGAGGAATTACAGTACATTTCTGAGTGCATGATATTCAGTTTCACTGGCATATAGTATGTTCTATGGATGGTCTTAACCTTTTCACACATACCAACAAACTGGTGTGATCATTCTACAGTGGCCCCTGCAGCTACTCTCAAACCGGTGTGATTAGAACACTTATTTAGAATGTCCAGTTTCAATTGACGCAACAGTCAGAATTTGAGCTAGTTAATTTTTTTAAGTTAATTTTTTTATGCAATGTTCAGACATTCACAGAAGTAGCGACAGCATAGCACAATCATCCAAACCCGAAAATGTAGGCTATATTACATTAGAAAGATTTACATAACACAAGCGGTCATATTTAGATAACTCTCAGCTGCCAGAAACCACAATATGAGTTTGGTCTGTTCGCAGTATGCATGTTAAAGGGGGTGTGTCGTCTACCATCATTCACTTCTGGAAGTTTACTGGAAAGAGGAGTGAACCCTCCCTCACCTCATTTTGTTATAACATCTTTGGTCAGAAAGAGGTTTACGTGAAACCTAGAATGTATTCTATGTCAACAAACATTGCTCCACACATAGCTGGAATTAACTTAGCTCATCGTAATCAGTACAACCTTCAAAAAAGTATCTTACACACATCTTGTAATGTGTCCATTACAATCTATTCAAGAATATGAATGTATAATTTGTCACCACTACTTGAAAAGATGTGAATAAAACAGTAAATAAATAAATAATTAACACACAAAACATTTTCTGATAGTGATTTATTGATATGAGTGGCGCGTACCGGCAATCAATCATGTAACCTCTGACACCCACTCTGAGCCTTTCAGTGTTGTTGTTTATGAATGTAGCTAGTGGGCTAAGCCATAGCATTAGTAATGTCTTTCACAAATGCAGAATTTCTGGAGATTTTTATAAATTCTGACAATGAGTTTGAGTATGAAAGTCAGATTCAGACAGTGACAGTGAGGAGCTGCCGCTCAACCTATTATCCATGGTGAACCCTGAATCTGAGGACCCCTTTACCAGTGATGAAGTCCCTTTGAAGCATCACAACCGGCCGAGATTGGGAGTCCCATAGGGCGGCGCACAATTGGCCCAGCGTCGTCCGAGTTTGGCCGGTGTAGGCCGTCATTGTAAATAATAATATGTTCTTAACTGACTTTACTAGTTAAAGAAAATAAACAAATAAATAAAGATGCTGGTGGTGATGGAGGCAGACCAACAGTGGATGAAGTACAGGAGGTCTGTGGTAGCTGGAAGGCCACCAGCCATTTCACCCCTCCTGGCCCTGCTGTTTGCTTTGATGAGTCCCAGTCTGGAGTGCAAAGCCCCTTGTCATTTCCCTCTGAGGCAGAGTGCTTGAAGGTGTTTCTGACAGAGGAGCTGGTGGGAGACATAGTGGAGGAGACCAATCGCTATGCCTTGGAGCTACAGGAGAAGAGAGAGCCAGGAGTGAGGGGGAAACTCGCTAAATGGGTGACAACCACAATTAGTGAAATACTTTCCTGTGACAGTCCTTCTCTTGGGAATAGTGAAGAAGAACTCCCTAAGAGAATACTGGAGCACAGATCCTATGTTTGCAACTTCCTAGTTCTGCTGTGATGCCTGCACTTCAACAATGCTACTGCCAACCTAAATGACCCTTTACACAAAATAAGAAATGTTCTAACCAGCCTGACATCAGAATTTGGTCACGTCTTTGTGCCATACAAGGACATATGCATTGATGCATCCCTGATGTTATGGAAGGGTAGGCTGGTGTTCTTTCAATATATTCCCTCTAAAAGGCACAGGTTTTGGGTCAAGTTCTTTGTTATGTGTGACGTGAAGCAGGATTTGTCCAGGACGTTATAGGCTACCCAACATTATGAGGGGCTTGGGGTGTCCGGGTCCATGGTGAAGACCATGCTGACTGCTCATTTTGGCAAGGGACACACTTTGTATGTGGACAATTGGTACAGCCGTCCCACACTCTTCCAGCATCTGCTCTCCAACAGCACAGGGCCTGTGGCACAGTCAGGTCGAACATGCCGGCATTCTGATGCAGGAAGATGCAGAGAGGGGAGGTGGAGTTCAAGGAGAACGGTCAACAGCTGGCAGTAAAGTGGCATGACAAACGAGACGCCCATGTCCTCTCCACTGTCCATACAGCAACCATGTCGGCCAGAGGGAAAGTGGACCACCTGACGGGAGAAAGAAAGATCAAACCAGACAGTGTGCTTGACTATAACCTCAAAATGAGGGCAGTGGATAAGGCGTACATGATAAACAGCTTTGTGAAATGCGCTCATAGAATTACCAAGTGGTATAAGAAGATATTTTTTGATCGACACTGCTGCACTCAATGTCCACATAGTTCACCGCCAACTAACAGGTGAGATGATTACTGAACAAGGTTTTTTCTGATTGGACATACAGTTCACATACAAATCACATACAGTTCCATAATCCAATTAAAGTGACCATGTCTCACCCACCTACCCACTCACTCATCATCCTCTCCCTCATCCTCCCCACTCCCTCTCCCCCATAGGTAAAGTAATTACCTACCAAAAGTACAGAGAAAACCTAATGAGAGAGTTGCTGGAGAAGCACCACACCCCTCAGCGTCCATCCACTGGGGGCCGTCCTACTGCAGACAATCACCTACACCTCACTGCATGTAAATCTCCCTGCGAAGTCCCTCAAACTGCTGCTCAAGGCAGTCACACATGGAGACACTGCAAAGTCTGCCTGTCTGGAGAAGGAAGCAGAGGAGGTTGACAAAGTACATGTGTTTAGCTTGTGACACACCTCTGTGTTTCACCATGCTTTGGGGAGTATAATATGCTCAAGCACTATTGAGCACTACTGCAGCAATTACTGGCTGACTGACATGACAGGTGACTTGCCAGATGACCTGCCATAATACTATACCTTTAGAGGTGGGGGGTGGAAATGCAGTTGTTGTTCAGTCACTGCATGAATATGAAATATGGGTTATGCATATTCATAAGTTGTCTTTTTTTGCAGTTATTTTCCTTTAGTAAAACAAGTTTTGTTGTTCAACCACCACCAATACTTCAATAGAATAGACAACTATTACATATAGGCCTATGTGTTTTCTTGCTGTGTTTTCATCTGATAAAACTGTTAAGGAGTGTACGTTCAAACAGTATGATGCTAGTTCCAGTTATGATATTGGCAAATAATGTTTAATACTATTTGTGTGTGTGGTTTCTGAAAATACAGAAATAGGAATTATTAGTCATTAGAATACAATATCAGGAAATTGCAATAAAACAATATTACAAAGTAACATAATACCACTTCTATAAATACCATAAATTGCATTGATAAAATCACAATGTAGCATTGCCTACCTGTGTATTTTGCAGGACGCTGTTGAGTTTTGGCCACATGAGAGAAAAATGTGAACAAATAATTAATGAATAATAAGTCTGTTGAACACCCTAATGGATCACCCATAATTCCTTATTCACAGTTATTTACGTAAAATAAACATACCTTTTTGAGAGGACAAATACTGATTTCAAAACATCATAGACTACACATTCCAAATCATATTATCAAGAGGTGAGTATCAAAATAGTTTTCAAAGATGCCCTTTCCTTAATTTTGAACCTCAGATTTAGATATTTTGTAGCTATAGCCTACAATCAACTCAATATGGTATTATGTTCTTTTGAAATACATTTTCCTTATCATAATGAGACTAAATGAAACCCCATAGGCCAAATTGATTATTTTTGTGATGTTGTCCTATATTAAAAGGACTTACTAGAATGTTTAAAATGTAGGGGAAAAGGCAGACATTTTATATAAACTTATTTCTGTGGTCAGAATTTCATAAATCACAAACAGCAACGTTTTCAGGCATTACCCATACACTAATGTGTCTCTCCTCACTTGGAAAGCTTGCTCACTGATGTCAATGAATAAATGGGCAATCGAAAGTCATACCAAAGCTGGTCATTGTGACTTGATTGAATTTGAATAATGTTAATAATGATAATGATGATGATGATGATGATGATGATGATGATTATGATGATGATGATGATGATGATGATGGTGAGACCCCGGTAACAGATGGACTGTGATCCTTTTAATCATAGGCTCTAAAATCACAATGTTTCCATTTCTATAGTCGTGACAAATAGTACTTTTTTAATTGACTCACCACCTGGATTCGGTCATAATGTAGCAAAATTTGAATTTCTATATTTTTTACATTGGATAAAAGTAGAGACACAGAGCTACAAAATGGTATATCATACACTGCATTTGAGAAACAACGTGAAAGTAATTCTGCTTTGAAAGTTTAAATATTGTAAAGTCACTTTTGAGAATTCCATTTTAGTGTTTCGGTATCTAGTGACGTGTGTGATCTAGTGATGTGTGTGATCTTACATGTTGTTTACCTAGGTAGGTTTTTCTTTGTCTACACCCATTCAGCATCGTTCACATCCTCTTAAGCTTGAGCCCCACCAATTTAATTTCGCTCTCGGAGCGTTCAGAGTGCATATTTGACGCTCTGGCCGATGATTTGTTTACCTATGGATAACATGAAAACAGCCTAACCAGCTCTGCTGGCAACAATTTCATTATGCTTTTTTGCTGACATTTACTAACACCGGCCATATTCAACAGGTGTTGTACACTTTAGCTTAAGACATGTAGCTAGCTACCTAGGTAAACAATGAGCATAGCTAGGTAAAAACATGAAAGATCACACAACGTCACGTAACGTTAGTTAATGAGCCAGCCACCTAACGTTAGCTAGTTAAACAACAATGAACAGTGCCAAATCATGTCATTACTACCCTGTATGAATCCCTGGTAGCTAACCAACCAGGTTCAATGTTAGCTAGCTAACATTAGGCTCTAACTAGCAAAGCTAACGGATCTGGGATTTGAATTATAAGGTCATACACGCAACGTTAACTAGGAAGCCAGCCAGCTAACGTTAGCTAGTTAACAGTAAACTTTAGCTTAAGACATGTAGCTAGCTAGCTTGCTAGGTAAACAATGACCCTAGCTAGGTAAACAACGTGTAATGCCAGACAGCTAACGTTAGCTAGTTAAACAACAATGAATAATAATGTCATATATGTAGCGTTAGCTAGGGAGCCAGCCAGCTAACGTAAGCTAGCTAGCTAACAGTACACTTTAGCTTGAAATGAAACCACTTTCTGTCAAAACATGTAATATCTGAAAACGTAGCTAGCTAGACTATCTTACACGTATACATCATCATGTATAATGGACAAGTCTCCCTGTCACGGATCCCACGCCACAAATGCCCTTAGTTTGAAGACGTAATCTGGAAACAGGTGTTTTCACCATCGATTTAGCTATCATACTCTAATTCCACTGATTTCAAAACTCGATTCTCCAGGAAAGTGGAGAACAACATTTAGGTAGCTCCACTACACGATACATTTAAAAAAAAGATGCGCTGGACAGGATTACCAACACAGACTGAGCTCAAATAGACAGAAGCCTTCTATTTGGCAGACCAATCCAAACTCCTCTCTCGGCATGTCCAGCCCACTCATTATCTCAGCCAATCGTGGCTAATGGGAAGGTTGCTATCTTTTTCTGTGGTTTACCAACAAGGCTTGTAATTTAGCAATTTTATTTGTATTTAAAGAGGGCATACAAGTTTGTTATTAAGGGACATGAAAGTTCATATGTTCCAAAAGGCATTTCTGCCAAAAAATGCATTTTGATACAAAAATAATAAAAACAATTCAAATGTCTCTCCTGTGAAGTCGTGACTTGCGACATACGCCTAGTTTCCTGAAATGGGTCACATACTTAACTTTTGTAGGCACAAAACTACCTCCATACTTCCATTAATTTGTATGGATTACCTTCAGACGCATGACACGGAGTGGTCGTAGCAAAATGGAGAACGCCATCATGTTCGTGGGAGTCTCTCCTTTCCATAGTTTTAGGCCAAACCGTTCGGACGCTACTGCTCTGCCACCTTTCACCATAGATGATATCTCTACCTTAGGATTTTTAAAATTATTTTACTTAGATTGACTCAGAGGTGTGTCAACAGACTGTTATTTAGGAAATCCTCAGCAGAAAAACTAGAACCCACATTCCCTCAGCAGGCTTCTTCTATTTTTTATGCACACTCTCACGCACACACACCAGGCCAGTTATGTAGGTTGATATACGGTGGACAGCACTCTATCACTCACAAGCTTCCCTAGAAACACAGAAGTGAATAGCTTTTTCCATAAGTGCATGTTTTGTCTAGGCCTGCCTGCTGAAGAACTACATTTACAGCTCGCGCAGACACACACACACACACACACACACACACACACACACACTGGGCTGATCATACAACATTTTCTGTTTCCCTGTGCCCCCCGGAATTGTAATCAGTTATATAACTTTTGGATTACCCAAACTCAGTAACGCAATCTGATAACTTTCAGTTATTTGTTAAATACTTTCCCCATAAGAGGCATTAGAAGAGACAAAAAGGATACATCAAATGTGTTTGGTGTGTCACCATAGTAGTCTCTGACTTGTGGTCAGACTCCCTCAGTTGGAACAAACCTAAACCTGCGCCTTTTTTCAATGCTGAATTCAATGTCATTGAGAAAACTGAAATGTGTCATAATGTATATTTTTAGCAAACATATTTTCTGAATTTAAAAGTAATCCAAGAAGTAATCATCTTGTTTTTCAAAGTATCTGTAATCTTATTACAATATTTTTGTTGGTAACGGAACTGATTATAGTTTTTTGTAATCAGTTACTCCCCAACCCTGCTCAAACAACTACACACACTGTAAATCCACCTCCTAATGAGGACGTAGCGGTGTATTATATGACTGAGAGAGAGGGGTAGGTCATCTCATACTATAGTCCTGTATGAGCCTAGGGCGATTAAAGAGCAACTAGTGTGTTTATCATACAAGCCAAGTAAATAAATAACCTCAACCTACAGTGGGGAGAACAAGTATTTGATACGGATGCGGATTTTGCAGGTTTTCCTACTTACAAAGCATGTAGAGGTCTGTAATTCTTATCATAGGTACACTTCAACTGTGACAGACGGAATCTAAAAAAAAATCCAGAAAATCACATTGTATGATTTTTAAATAATTAATTTGCATTTTATTGCATGACATAAGTATTTGATCACCTACCAACCAGTAAGAATTCCGTCTCTCACAGACCTGTTAGTTTTTCTTTAAGAAGCCCTGCTGTTTTCCACTCATTCCCTGTATTAACTGCAACTGTTTGAACTCGTTACCTGTATAAAAGACACCTGTCCACACACTCAATCAAACAGACTCCAACCTCTCCACAATGGCCAAGACCAGAGAGCTCTGTAAGGACATCAGGGATAAAATTGTAGATCTGCACAAGGCTGGGATGGGCTATAGGACAATAGGCAAGCAGCTTGGTGAGAAGGCAACAACTGTTGGCGCAATTATTAGAAAATGGTTCAAGATGGCGGTCAATCTCCCTCGGTCTGGGGCACCATGCAAGATCTCACCTCGTGGGGCATCAATGATCATGAGGAAGGTGAGGGATCAGCCCAGAACTACACGGCAGGACCTGGTCAATGACCTGAAGAGAGCTGGGACCACAGTCTCAAAGAAAACCATTAGTAACACACTACGCCGTCATGGATTAAAATCCTGCAGCGCACGCAAGGTCCCCCTGCTCAAGCCAGCGCATGTCCAGGCCCGTCTGAAGTTTGCCAATGACCATCTGGATGATCCAGAGGAGGAATGGGAGAAGGTCATGTGGTCTGATGAGACAAAAATAGAGCTTTTTGGTCTAAACTCCACTCGCCGTGTTTGGAGGAAGAAGAAGGATGAGTACAACCCCAAGAACACCATCCCAACCGTGAAGCATGGAGGTGGAAACATCATTCTTTGGGGATGCTTTTCTGCAAAGGGGACAGGACGACTGCACCGTATTGAGGGGAGGATGGATGGGGCCATGTATCGCGAGATCTTGGCCAACAACCTCCTTCCCTCAGTAAGAGCATTGAAGATGGGTCGTGGCTGGCTCTTCCAGCATGACAACGACCCGAAACACACAGCCAGGGCAACTAAGGAGTGGCTCCGTAAGAAGCATCTCAAAGTCCTGGAGTGGCCTAGCTAGTCTCCAGTCCTGAACCCAATAGAAAATCTTTGGAGGGAGCTGAAAGTTCGTTTTGCCCAGTGACAGCCCCAAAACCTGAAGGATCTGGAGAAGGTCTGAATGGAGGAGTGGGCCAAAATCCCTGCAGCAGTGTGTGCAAACCTGGTCAAGAACTACAGGAAACGTATGATCTCTGTAATTGCAAACAAAGGTTTCTGTACCAAATATTAAGTTCTGCTTTTCTGATGTATCAAATACTTATGTCATTCAATAAAATGCAAATTAATTACTTAAAAATCATACAATGTGATTTTCTGGATTTTTGTTTTAGATTCTGCCACTCACAGTTGAAGAGTACCTACGATAAAAATTACAGACTTCTACATGCTTAGTAAGTGGGAAAACCTGCAAAATCGGCAGTGTATCAAATACTTGTTCTCCCCACTGTATATCTTCTTGTTTAGTCTGTATATTCATCTTTAATCTTACTATATTCTTTTCTTTAACCATTTGGTGGCAAATATCTTATTCTACAAGTTTAAAGGTACCCTCATAAAGGCCTACTAAGGTATTTAGCACTGCAATTATGTTTCTCCAGTCAGAGCAGTAAAGAAACGTAATGCTACGATGATACAGAGGTCTCATTTGACCCGGGGAGAAAATGACCTTTTCAACCAAAGCACCATGCCTTGTGAAGATAAATGGATTAAAGCTCAGAACGGAGGTTCCCAGTAAGATAGATGGCCTGACCTTTGACCCTAACCTCTTCATGGATCTCAGAGGGTATCAGTGTTGATCTTATAGCTGCTGCACATGTGCACTGGACTGAGTTTCTGAGCTGGTATTTAATTAGCACTACTAGGTAGAGGGATAGAGGAGGGAGGGCCACTTGCGTACCGGACACCCACGCAAGGCGTGGGGGCCCTATTTTTTTTAATGTCATTAATTATTTTGACATTAACCCTCCAAAAAGTACAGCATTTCTACAAGATATTTAATTGAGCCTCTCATTCTCCTTAATTCCCTGCCTCAACACGTGACGGAAAGAGATTAACTGTATATGAAGCTCTGGGGCAGGGCTGGCTCTAGTCTTTTGGGGACCTTAAGCAAGATTTGGTTGCAATTTCCTGCAATTCTACCTATTTTGCCATAGGGTGGTGAGAAATAATTTCAGTTTTAAAGCTAATTTCCTGCTATCCTACACAGCTGGCTAGACTAATTTGTCAATCTAAAAATTGTTAGCTGACATGGCAAATTGAGTGACACAAGTGTTGAATACTTATTGACTCAAGACATTTAAGCTTTTCCTTTTTTATTAATTTGTAAACATTTCTAAAAGCATAATTTCTAGAAGCGTACTTACAGTATACTATGTACCCCTTGACATTTTCTATGTTTGTCTTGAGTCAATAAGTATTCAAGCCCTTTGTTATGGCAAGCTAAAATAAGTTCAGGAGTAAAGATTTGCTTAACAAGTCACATAATACTTTGCATTGACTCACTCTGTGCGCCATAATAGTGTTCAACATGATTTTTGAATGACTACCTCATCGCTGTACCCCAACACATACAATTATCTGTAAGGTCCTTTAGTAGAGCAGTGAATTTCAAACACAGACTCAACCACAATGTCCAAGGAGGTTTTCCAATGCCTCACAAATCAGGGCACCTATTAGAAGATATATATATATAATGTGCCTTTGAGCATGGTGAAGTTATTCATTAAACTTTTGAAGATGTATCAATGCATTCAGTCACTACAAAGATACAGGTGTCCTTCCTAACTCGGTTGCCGGAGAGGAAGGAAATCACTCAGTGATTTCACCATGAGGCCAATGGTGACTTTATAAACTGAGGATGGATCAATAACATTGTAGTTACTCCACAATACTAACCTAATTGACAGAGTGATAAGAAGGAAGCCTGTACATAATACAAATATTAAAAAACATGTATTCTGTTTGCAACAAGGCACTAAAGTAATACTACAAAAAGTGCAAAAGCAATTCACTTTTTGTCTTGAATACAAACTGTTATGTTTGGGGCAAATCCAATACAACTGAGTACCACTCTCCATATGTTCGAGCATAGTGGTGGCTGCAACATGCTAAGTTTTTCAGGATAAAAAAAAAACACAGCAAAATTAAGAGGTATGAATACATTCTGAAGGCACTGTAATGCACAATGGCTGAATTTATCCTCAAGCCTACTACTTTTTTCCACATTGTTAAGCCATTTCATGTTTAATTTCTTTAAAAAAGTTTACAAATAGCAGCTAAAATCAGAGCTAAATATGGTATATACTGTAGCTATAGATAGTACACTGCATAATTAAACAATCCCTAGTAAGCTAGTGTTTTGAGGGTGGACCGACTATTATATGGCATTAATAGACTTGTTTTACACACAGCAACTTTCGATCCAAGCTGGGAGAGAGCGTGAGGACAGCTCATGTCATGCAGGTTCAGGTAGCCTATACAGGACAGCTGTATATTTATTTTTATCAATTGGTAGCTGGTTAGTATTCTGTTGTCAAAGACTCCAGCCACCTAAAAATGGTCAAAGACTCCAGCCACCCAAGTCATGGACTGTTCTCTCTGCTACCGCGGCAAGCGGTACCGGAGCACTGTAGGTCCAAAAGGCTCCTTAACAGCTTTTACCCCCCAAGCCATAAGACTGCTGAACAGTTAAACAACTGGCTACCCGGACTATTTGCATTGACCCCGTTTATTATCTATGCATAGTCACTTTACCCCTGCCTACATGTATATATTACCTAATTTACCTAGACTAACCCTTAACCCCGCACATTGACTCGGTACCCCCTGTATATAGCCTCGTTATTGTTAATTTATTGTTAATTAATTTGACCAGCTGCAATGTTTGAATTTCACACTTTAATTGCTGAAAAAGTAATTTTATTATTGCCACCAGCCAACAGTCTCCAATTTAGGGAGGGTGGGGTCCGGACGCTGACCTTTGGTGGGGCCCAGAGAAACTGTGTTACGCCAGTAGGGAGGGAGGGAAATAGATAAAGAGAAAGAGGGGGGGGGGGGGGTGGGGGGGTTGGAGGGAGAGCGAGAGAAAGAGACTTCAACTGGTTCAATCAGATATTTCGGTTCGAAGATGGATAGAGATAAACACTAAATTGACAACATTTGCCTAATCATTTAAAGGGTGTCTTGTTTTTATACATCAAATGCCAGACACAGCAGATCAAACAACTGTACAATTCGGGAACTATTTAAATAGTCTCAGACATGTAGGAATTGTGTCTCTCTTCTCCTTCGCTGTCTTCACACCACATGATAGCATGCAGGTGTGTGATTGTGTGTGTGTGTGTGTGCGTGCGTGCGTGAGTGTGTGTATGCGTGTGTGTTAGCCTGCAAGTAGGTGGTGTGGTAATGAGTCATCATAGAGCCATCACTCACTTTGACAGCTGAACACAGGGCTGAATTTGTCATGTGATTTTGATCAGGAATGTAATTAGTTAGTTAGAGTAGGTGATAAACAAAGTGCTCCAGAGGTGCTGCTGTCTGCTAACCTGAGGGACCTGAGAGACTGCACATGCAGGTATGTACTTGTGGTGTGGTAGCCTCATTATCTAACAGACAAAAAAATGCAAACACACAGACAGCAGAAGTGGGATTGGTGACTTAGGGCAGCATTTTCCTCTCACAAAGAGATGCGTTGTGATCAAAGGAGTAACAATATGAATTGCAAAGCAGATTATAATTTTACTCTTGCCACAAAATGTTATGGTGAGTTTTCTCACACCGATTGTGTCTTGGTTTAGAGCTTGGCTTCGTAATATGTTGCTGACATCATGACACACCACTGCACTGTGACATCATTGATCAATAATGAGATCTGCCACATGCTTTTACAGAGTAATTTCTCTTTAACCTGCCACAAACACTTTCCTCCTGTATGCTGTTCTGCTCCTGTAGGATCCTTGGAAGATGATCCTTTCAAACAAAAGCTATGGCAATCTATCCAACCTCTTCTCAAGTCTCCACTACTGTAAACTAGCCTGACAATCACTGTCAAAGCAGACCTGAGAGAGAGATGGCTGTCCACCCCAAGTTGTTGGCTTCTACAATGTCATATACAGTGGGGAGAACAAGTATTTGATACACTGCCGATTTTGCAGGTTTTCCCACTTACAAAGCATGTAGAAATCTGTAATTTTTATCATAGGTACTCTTCAACTGTGAGTGACGGAATCTAAAACAAAAATCCAGAAAATCACATTGTATGATTTTTAAGTAATTAATTTGCATTTTATTGCATGACATAAGTATTTGATACATCAGAAAAGCAGAACTTAATATTTGGTACAGAAACCTTTGTTTGCAATTACAGAGATCATACGTTTCCTGTAGTTCTTGACCAGGTTTGCACACACTGCAGCAGGGATTTTGGCCCACTCCTCCATTCAGACCTTCTCCAGATCCCTCAGGTTTCGGGGCTGTCGCTGGGCAAAACGAACTTTCAGCTCCCTCCAAATATTTTCTATTGGGTTCAGGTCTGGAGACTAGCTAGGCCACTCCAGGACCTTGAGATGCTTCTTACGGAGCCACTCCTTAGTTGCCCTGGCTGTGTGTTTCGGGTCGTTGTCATGCTGGAAGAGCCAGCCACGACCCATCTTCAATGCTCTTACTGAGGGAAGGAGGTTGTTGGCCAAGATCTCGCGATACATGGCCCCATCCATCCTCCCCTCAATACGGTGCAGTCGTCCTGTCCCCTTTGCAGAAAAGCATCCCCAAAGAATGATGTTTCCACCTCCATGCTTCACGGTTGGGATGGTGTTCTTGGGGTTGTACTCATCCTTCTTCTTCCTCCAAACACGGCGAGTGGAGTTTAGACCAAAAAGCTCTATTTTTGTCTCATCAGACCACATGACCTTCTCCCATTCCTCCTCTGGATCATCCAGATGGTCATTGGCAAACTTCAGACGGGCCTGGACATGCGCTGGCTTGAGCAGGGGGACCTTGCGTGCACTGCAGGATTTTAATCCATGACGGCGTAGTGTGTTACTAATGGTTTTCATTGAGACTGTGGTCCCAGCTCTCTTCAAGTCATTGACCAGGTCCTGCCGTGTAGTTCTGGGCTGATCCCTGACCTTCCTCATGATCATTGATGCCCCACGAGGTGAGATCTTGCATGGTGCCCCAGACCGAGGGAGATTGACCGTCATCTTGAACTTTTTCCATTTTCTAATAATTGCGCCAACAGTTGTTGCCTTCTCACCAAGCTGCTTGCCTATTGTCCTGTAGCCCATCCCAGCCTTGTGCAGGTCTACAATTTTATCCCTGATGTCCTTACACAGCTCTCTGGTCTTGGCCATTGTGGAGAGGTTGGAGTCTGTTTGATTGAGTGTGTGGACAGGTGTCTTTTATACAGGTAACGAGTTCAAACAGTTGCAGTTAATACAGGTAATGAGTGGAGAACAGGAGGGCTTCTTAAAGAAAAACTAACAGGTCTGTGAGAGCCGGAATTCTTACTGGTTGATAGGTGATCAAATACTTATGTCATGCAATAAAATGCAAATTAATTATTTAAAAATCATACAATGTGATTTTCTGGATTTTTGTTTTAGATTCCGTCTCTCACAGTTGAAGTGTACCTATGATAAAAATGACAGACCTCTACATGCTTTGTATGTAGGAAAACCTGCAAAATCGGCAGTGTATCAAATACTTGTTCTCCCCACTGTATTATGTTCAGGGTCAATCTGACCCCAGGAAAAACAAACACAATTTCAAACATTTAGAAAGATTTTATTTGTAAAACAGAACATCAGTAAGGAACACATAACAGTTATTTATTTACAAAAAAATACCTATAAAAATTACTTTTGAGCATTTTGTTAATGTGAGCAAATTGCTTTGACCCTCTGCAATTATTGTTCCCTGCTGTAGTGATCAATGGAAAATTGTGGTGGTTCTTATGGAAGTTTTATTGGCTGGAATACAGTTTGACAAGGGACACTGTTTTTTGTTAAATCTGTGTACATTTCCCAGAGGCCACTATGGAAGGCTCATTTGTTACAGATAGATATAAGGATTGGAAGCACCTTTGCAAGGCTTGCTTCAAGCATCAGTGTAGCAAACCCCACTTTTTTGCACTGGACACATTTGAAGGCTACACGGCAAACCGTAGCAATCAAAGCTGAGGTAATATTTTACCTCAACTTAATGAAAAGTCTCTGCCTCTCTCTATCCCTCTCTCTCTAGTGTAGTTGTTTGTTAAGACTAATTAAGACACATGTTTCACAAAAAACACTTAAATATGTCTGGCAGTGGTGTATTGGAGGTTATACGCAGGTAGATAGATAGATAGATAGATAGATAGATAGATAGATAGATAGATAGATAGATAGATAGATAGATAGATAGATAGATAGATAGATAGATAGATAGATAGATAGATAGATAGATAGATAGATAGATAGATAGATAGATAGATAGATAGATAGATAGATAGATAGATAGATAGATAGATAGATAGATAGATACTTCAGTAGCTAAAAATGCGTATGATATGAGCGAGGGTAATAATAGTTTACTTAATAGACAATCTGGCTAAATTAACTAGGTAAGTGAACATTTTTCATGGTTAAATTAGCTGTACAGGTAAGTATACAGTTATATTTACAGATAAGTGAATACTTGCACGGTTACACAAACTGTACAGGTAAATATACGCTGTATATCCCCTTTTTTCAGCCGGCTGTATAAATTATACCTGTGGTTTTAATATAAAAGGGGCAGTCCATAAGCACAGACAAAGGATATCAAGGATTTGGAAAGATTCTGTATGTAGGAACAGTCTAAGATCCCTCCTAATGTGTTCTCTAATGAATCCATGAAACCTTTTAGAAGGAGGCTCAGTTCTTGTTTTTGTCACTTGTTCTCTTGATTAATGAATTGGACAATTTTCCTGTCCTACTAAGCATTCAAAATGTAACCAGTTATTTTGGGTGTCAGAGAAATATATTGAGCAAAAAGTACATTATTTTCTTTACGAGTGTAGTGGAGTAAAAATAAAAGTTGTCAAAAATATAAATAGTAAAGTAACATACAGATATGTACTTCAAAGTATTTTCGCTTAGTTATTTTACACCACTGCACGCGCAGATACACAAACATACGTAAGCAGTCACGGGTGCACATGCATGCACACACACACACACACACACTGTTCTCTGCTCTCAATGACAAACACAATATTTGTAACGTGAGCAGGAATGACCTTTCCATTTCCCATTAAACAGTAAAACACTCTGTCTGTATCCCTAATGGCACCCTATTCATGACTGCTCTACTTTTGACCACAGCCATATGGGCTGTGATCAAAAGTAATGCACTACAAAGGGATTAGGGTGCAATTTGGTACACAACATGTGTTTGCAGTTTAACCCCTGTATGTCCAACTAATGACAAAGACAGAAACAGTTACCTCTGACATTTTAATATATAATGTTTCCTCAAATCAATAATTTTTGCATTGATCTTTTTAAAATTAACGAGGCCATACAATATCACTTAATCTGAAGTTTTGTTATATATATTTCATTGCACCAGCTTTTTGTACCATACAGTTTTGATTGCTGATGAGTAGTCTGTACAGTACCTCCAGAAATAATTCACACCCCTTTAATTATTCTACATTTTGTTGTGTTACAGCCTGAATTTAAAATGGATTACATTGATATTTTGATCACATTGATATTACATTGATACACACAATACCCCATAATGTCAGTGGGATTTTGTGTGTAGAACATAAGTCTTCAACCCCTTTGTCATGGCAAGCCTATATAAGTTCAGGTGTAAAAATGTGCTTAACAAATCACATAATAAGCTTGATTTCTGAATAACTATCCCATCTCTGTACCCCACACATACAGATAATTGTAAGGTCCCTCAATCGAGTAGTGGACTTCAAGCACAGATTCAACCACAAAGACCAGGGAGGTTTTTCAATGCCTCTCAAAGAAGGGCACCGATTGGTAGACGTGTCCAAAAAATATATAATAAGCAGACGCTGAATATTCCTTTGAGCATTGCAAAGTAAAACATGTGGCTTTGGATGGTGTATCAATACACCCAGTCACTACAAAGATACAGGCGTCCTTCCTAACTCAGTTGCTGGAAAGGAAGGACACTGCTCAGGGATTTCACCATGAAGTCAATGGAGATTTTAAAACAACATTGTAATTACTCCACAATACTAACCTAAATGACAGAGTGAAAAGAAGGAAGCTTGTACAGAATAAAACATACTCCAAAACATGCTTCCTGTTTGCAACAAGGCCCTTAAGTAATACCGAAAAGAAAAAAAAACTCCATGTCCTGAATGCAAAGCATTATGTTTGGGACAAATCCAACACAACTGAGTACTACTCTTCATATTTTCATATCTTCATATCATCAGCAAGGACTAGGGAGTAAAGCTATAATAAGGACAGGCAAAATCCTGGAGGAAAACCTGGTTCAGTCTATTTTCCAACAGACCCTTGGAGACAAATTCACCTTTCAGCAGGACAATTACCTAAAACACAAATCTACACTGGAGTTGCTTACCAAGATGAAATCGAAAGTTCTGAGTGGCCAAGTTACAGTTTTGACTTAAATCCGGCTTGAAAATCGATGCCACGATTTGAAAATGGCTGTGTAGCAAGGATCAGGTTGAAGAATTCTGAAAAGAATAATGTGAAAATATTGTAAAATCTACATTTGCAAAGCTCTTAGAGACTTACCTAAAAAGTCTCACAGCTGCAATCGCCGCCAAAGGTGCTTCTACAAAGTATTGACTCGTGTGTGAATACTTATGCAAATGATATATTAATGTATTCAATTTTCAATAAATTAGCAAACATTTCTAAAAACATGTTTTAACTTTGTCATTATTGGTTATTGTGTGTAGATGGGTGAAGAAAAAAAAAAGATTTAATACATTTTGAATTTAGGCTGTAACCCAACAAAATGTGGAATAAGTCAAGGGGTAGGAACACTTTCTGAAGGCAGTGTATATGAAAAAGATAACGTTACATATGGGACCACCCGGGAGTTTCTTTCTATGAGTGGGAGACAAATACAATACTTTATAGTGCACCACTTTTGACCAGAGCCCTATGTTCCCTGGTAGTAGTGCGTTATGAAGGGAATAGTGTGCCTTTTGGGGCACAGGCTCTGGTATAAATTATGAAAGATTATGTTGGCCCCGATTGTCATTCATTTACAGCCAAAGCTGTAGATTCAAGAGAGGTTTACCCATAGAAATAGACATAACTAGAACGGGCTTGGAACCTCTGATTATTGCAATTTGACTGGTAACCGTATTACTGATTTGAATAGGGATTTCCAATGTAGTAATTCTATTTCTGTGGGATTACCGTTACTTAATCAGTTTCTACTGTTGTAAGGCATTGAGGACAATAGAAATAGCATTAGTAGAATACAATTCCTTTTCAAGTCAATGAGAGCGTTTCTCTTTCCATGTTGAGGACCCATTAAGGAGAGGTCAGCTGGACAGAAGTAGACTAACGACGGCAAAGTGCAGCACAACAAAGCCCTCGCCACCGCCACCCCAGTAATCATGATAAATGACACAGCACAACACACTTCACTAAGTATTGAGATTAATTACAATTAATAATCTTGGACGGAACTCAAGTGCAGCCATTGACAGGCTGCAATTGAGTTTGATGCATTGTCTTTGTGAGTAGATGAGAAGCCACTGTTTGGCCATATTCCTCTCTCCAGTCCCCAGGCCAGGATTAACTATAGCCTACCGAACTGGTCTGGAGCGGTGTAGCGGTTTAAGATGAACTTGCTCCTAGATTCTGATCTTGGGTCAATTATGCATTTTCCCCACTGCTGGTTAAGATTAGGATTGGGGGAAGGGAAGCTGATCCTAGATCTGTACCGTGGGGAAACTCCACACCGGAGCAGTCTGGAGCTAGTTCAGTCAAACACAAACAAATAAAAAGCACCTACCTGACTCAGGTCGGTCTTGCTTCTTGTCAGATGTCCTTCCATCCTGCTTACCAGAGTTATCTTCGTCTGTGTCCCCCCATCGAGTAGGCTGACCATACAGAGGGGTGCCCATTTTTAACACTGCAATGTCCCCTGGAAAACAAACACCATTCATTCGCCCTTCACAAAGTCATTGTCATGTCAAATGAGCATTTTGTACCATCAAAAGACATACAGTAAGGCTCTGGTCAAAAGTAGGGAATAGGGTGTCTGTAAGAAAGCGGACCGGCTGGAGTGGTGTCTAATGTGCCAAAGGACTGGATAGGAGTATGGCACCTTAGTTTTATTTTATTTTCAAGCAAACGTGAATGGCTTTGTACGGTGCCAGAGTCCCCAACATAAGAACAATCTAAAATTAGAGTAAAGTAGAAAAAAATGAATAAACTTCAAATAACTTATCGAAACATAAATAAAAAATGTATTGCTTACCTTGTACATTTGTTTGTCCTCTGTAGTTGCGTACGTTTCTTTGTTCGCTAAAATCCATACTTTTAAATAAAACGTTAATCAAATACAAACACTGACTGTTTTCTTGTTGAGATTCAAGTTGCAATCTTAGAGCAAAAGCAATGAGCAAAAAATCAGTGGTTGTATTTGATTGACGTTTATTGAAAATGTATGTTTCTCAGCAAATAAAGAAAGGCACGCAACTACATAGGACAAACATACAATGGGGGCCAAAAGTTTGGAATATTAATCATTCAAGGGTTTTTCTTAATTTGCAGGTTGAGAATGCCATGAGTGTGCAAAGCTGCCATCAAGGCAAAGGGTGGCTACTTTGAAGAATCTCAAATATAAAATATATTTTCATTTGTTTAACACTTTTTTGGTTACTACATGATTCCATATGTGTTATGTCATTGTTTTGATGACTTCACTTTTATTCTACAATGTAAAAATAGTGCAAATAAAGAAAAACCCTTGAATGAGTAATATTCAAAATTGGCCCCCAGTGTAGGTACAAGGGAAGCGTATCATAATTATGTATTGATGTATTGAGCATGGGGAAGAGTGGGATGTAATATCAACTGGGACAGCTTAATCCTGACTGTGAGGGTTTGGCTGTGGTTAGACCTTACTCCCAATAAGGGGAGTGGTAGAACCACAGTTGAGCCCTCACACCCTAACTAGGGGAGGTAATAATCCTCAATCAGAGACAGCTGTACAGGGTTGTCTCTGATTGGGGATTGTATTTAGGCACCCTACACATCCACCTGTGTGTGGGTCATTGTATTGAAGTCACGTCATAGCAAGTGTGTTTGTCGTTCTTGTTCTTTGCCTTTTTGTTGATATAGTTCGTGACATTATTTGTTTATCATTTAATAAACGATGTCGAACTATCGCTGCGCTGCTCCTTGGTCTCTCTACACCCACTCGTGACACTGACGCGTTTATTTCTTGGTCTGACAAAAGACAATCTAAACTGTTGTTACTAAGCCCTTGCAAAGAAACCACATTATCAAAATCACATCACTTCATTGGTGTGACACATGAAGCACATGGTAAGATCAGTGACAAAGCTTTTTTTCTTCTTGTTTTGATGTTAGTCATAAATAATGCACTGTGCCAAATTGAGATGGAAATGTGCATACTATGACCTGGTGAATCGAAATACGTAAAAAGGTTGCCAATATTATGTTTGAATTTCCACTTTACTAACCATAGCTAGGTAAAGTAGGACAGCAGGAGTAGCTAAACAGACTTTTATTTTATTTAACCTTTATTTAACTAGGCAAGTCAGTTAAGAACAAATTCTTATTTATAATGACGGCCTACACCGGCCAAGCTCGGACGACGCTGAGCCAATTGTACTCCGCCCTATGGGACTCCCAATCGCGGCCGGTTGTGATACAGCCTGGAATGAAACCAGGGGGTCTGTAGTGACGCCTCTAAAACTGAGATGCAGTGTCTTAAACCACTGCGCCACTAATGGAGGAAAGAGATCCAGTGTACATTAGGCACCCCCTGTATTCTGGCCACTGCTCCAAAACCGCCATAAAAACACCAGACTACAGTTTGCAACTGCACATGGGGACAAAGATTGTACTTTTTGGAGAAATATCTACTGGTCTGATGAAACAAAAATATAACTTTTTGGCCATAATGACCATCGTTATGTTTGGAGGAAAAAGGGTGAGGCTTGCAAGCCGAAGAACACCATCCCAACCGTGAAGCACGGGGGTGGCAGCATCCTGTTGTGGGGGTGCTTTGCTGCAGGAGGGACTGGTGCACTTCACAAAATAGATGGCAGCATGAGGAAGGAAAATGATGTGGATATATTGAAGCAACATCTCAAGATATCAATCAGGAAGTTTAAGCTTGGTCGCAAATGGGTCTTCCAAATGGACAATGACCCCAAGTATACTTCCAAAGTTGTGGCAAAATGGCTTAAGGACAAAAAAGTCAAGGTATTGGAGTGGCCATCACAAAGCCCTGACCTCAATCCTATATAAAATTTGTGGGCAGAACTGAAAAAGCGTGTGCGAGCAAGGAGGGCTACAAACCTGACTCAGTTACACCAATTCTGTCAGGAGGAATGGGCCAAAATTCACCCAACTTATTGTGGGAAACTTGTGAAGGGCTATCCGAAATGTTTGACCCAAGTTAAACAATTTAAAGGCAATGCTACCAAATACTAATTGAGTGTATGTAGACTTTTGACCCACTGGGAATGTGCTGAAAGAAATAAAAGCTGAAATAAATAATTATCTCTACTATTATTCTGACATTTCACATTCTTAAAATAAAGTGGTGATCCTAACTGACATAAAACAGGGATTTACAAGGATTAAATGTCAGTAGTTGTGAAACTGAGTTTAAATGTATTTGGCTAAGGTGTATGTAAACTTTTGACTTCAAATGTATGTACTCAGTCACCTAGTCAGTGTATACGTCAATACTATTCTCAGAGCTAACCCGAAACATATCCCAGTCCGCATGATCAAAACAATCTTGAAGCATAGCTTCTGATTGGTCAGACCAATGTTGAACAGTCCTTACCACGGATGCTTCCTGTTTAAGTTTCTGCCTATAGGAGGGGAGGAGCAGAATGGAGGCGTGACCTGATTTGCAGAGGGCGGGGAGGGCCATGTAGCCGTCCCGGAAGGTGGAGTAGCAATGGTCAAGAGTTCTAGTTGAGTGAGTAGCGCAGCAGATGTTCATAAAACTTTGGTTGTGTTTTCCTCAGATTTGCTTTATTAAAGTCCCCAGCTACAATAAATACAGTTTCCAGTTTGTAAAAAGTCCAGTGTAGTTCCTTGAGACCCATCGCTGTGTCTGATTGAGGGGGAATAATCATGGCCATGACGATGACTGAAGAGAATTCTCTTGGAAGTTATTGCGGATGGCATTTGATGGTGAGGTATTCCAAATCGGGAGAACAAATGGACTTGAGTTCCTGTACTTTACCACAATCACACCATGAGTAGTTAATCATGAAACATACACCTCCACCTTTATTTTTCCAGGAGAGTTCTTTCTTCCTGTCCGCACAATGTACAGATAACCCCGCTATATGGAGAGAGACATTATTCCGTGAGACAAAGTATGTTACAGTCCCTGATGTCCCTCTGGATGGAGATACTAGCCCTGAGCTCGGCTGAACATTAGCAAGTAATATACTAGGAAGCGTGAATGGTATGCACACCCTAAAAGCCCACTCTGAATTCCTCTTCTCTGTCGACAGCATCTTGGAGCAGCCCCTGGGATCAGTGGAATTGCCTCATTGGGTAAGAACAAAGGTTCCAATTCATATAAGTTGAATTTCTGGTCAAAATGCTGATGAGTGACCACCGATCTAATATCCAAAAGGTATTTTCGGCTGTAGGTAATAATGCAATCAACATTCTGAGCAAATAATGTAAGAAAAAAAAATACTTCAACGTTGTATCAACTGAGGAGAATGAAGCTACAGTAGCCAAGGTGATGATGTCTGAAGTCAATTTTGCTTGTTTTGCTGTTCTCCAAATTTAATTTCAGAGTTTTAAAATTCTGTAGAATGCAGTAACTGAGGTTACATTTTATAAAAAATGTATTGGATGGGGTATGTCACTTTGCCATACCCTAGGTGAGGGGTGCACAATTAGAATTCAAAGAGGTCCAGTGACTAACATTTTCTCCCCCCAAAGGTCCAAACCATTAAAATGTCTAACATGCGCTATGATCTGGGGGCATATCTAGTTCATGTACTGTATATCTATAGCTAATAAAACAAAGTACTCCATTTCAATAAAATGTCAACAAAATGTATTGCACAATTTCAATGCAGACACATTATACATGAGGTAAAATAAATATGCAGCCTAATCATAAATACAAGTAGGCCTATCACACATTTTCTAATTTCAAGCAAAACAAGACTGCATCTTCACAAAAAATTACAAAAGTGCCTGTTTCTGAAAAAAGTGCTTTGATTTTTGAACAAATAAGAAAACACAGGTTTAATATTTATCTTTAATACTCTCTCCCACTTCACTTCTCCATCTCTCTTCTTTAGTGAGAGAAAAGGGCTTTTGATTTCCCTGCCAGCAATTTTAACCTTGGCTGGAATGGAGTCAGTGCCATTCCCATGCACGAATGTAGGTGCTCATTGGTGAGTCTAGAACGGTACTTATTTTTAATGATGTTCATAGTGGAGAAAGAAGACTCACAACTGTATGTGGAGCCAAACATGGTCCAGGTGTGTAGTGCTACTTTGGTTAGACCAGGGAAAATAATCTCAGACACAGCCTGCAGCCAGAAAGTGTCATGATCAGTTAGTTGAAAGTGCTCTCAGTGCAGCATTTGCTTGCAGATCAATCAGTTCCATCTGTAGAGATCCAGCATGTGCCCACTTGAAGGTCTGTGTCACCTCCTTTGAAAATCCCCTGACATCTGTGATGAGCAATGGATTCTCAATGAGAAGAAGGAGCTGCTGTCCAAGGTTGAAGCTGTCGAAGCGATTTCTGAAGTTTCCAATCAGCTTATCTATGAAGTCAACATGAGGAGAAACATCTCTCTCACCCTGATTCTGTTCCTGCACTTTTTGGAAGTGTGCACAGTCTCCTTGAAGATCTTCCTTGAACACTTCCAGTTTCCTTTGGAAGGAGTGGACAGATGTCATCAAATCACAAACTGAATTGTTCTAGATAGATAGATAGATAGGTACTTTATTGATCCCCCGGGGGGGAAATTTCATTATCAAGCAGCTACAACAAAAACACAGGGCAGGTGCAAAATGCCACAACGAAAGTACACAAAAGACAGATACACGGTACATGATACATAGAGCGGCAGTATGAAAAAGTATAGAAATACAGGATATCTGGAGTGCAAAAAAAAAGCTATAAAAGGACATTGCGTAGTATGAGTGGTTGGCTGAATATGTACACTATACATTGGTGGATGTTGGATGGTTAACTATACTATACAGGTTGATGGCAGAGAAATACTTCAGTAGCTAATGCGTATGATATGAGCGAGGGTAATAATAGTTTACTTAATAGACAGAATGGGTAAATGAACAGGTAAGTGAAAATTTTTCATGGTTAAATTAGCTGTACAGTTAGGTATACAGTTATATTTACAGATAAGTGAATACTTGCATGTTTACACAAACTGTACAGGTAAATGACAGGAAGAGATACTTTAATAGCTAAATGTGTGTATGATATCATTGGGGTAATAATAGTAATTCCCTTAAAATACAGTCCTTAGTGCGCAGGGTTTAATTACAGACAACTGCACTTATTGCACATTTGATATACTAAAAGCAATGAGAAAAGGTGCAACTGGCAGGATACTAATATGCATTCCTGAGTGAATGCCTAGGTCCAATAATTACTTACAATATTGCATGTGATATAATATAACAACTGTACATGGGTATGTATATACAGACCTGTATGAATAAGTAGGTCCTGAGTGGATGAGTGCTGACGGAACAGAGTTACTCACGGATGGATGCATAATTGTTAAACTAGGTCCTAGCACCCCAACAGTTCCAGATCTATGTTGCCGACGGCACGGCACGGCACCCCGGTGAGGCATTATATAGTCTCATAGCCGCCGGCAGGAAGGACCTCCTGTGGCGCTCTCTGGCACACCGTGGTGGGATCAGTCTGTGACTGAAAGAGCTCCTCTGCGTCATAACCATAGCGTGCAGAGGGTGGGTGACGTTGTCCATGATGGCCAGCAGTTTGGCCAGGATCCGTCTCTCCGCCACCTCCTCTAGAGTGTCAAGGCTCATCCCCAGGACAGAGCTAGCCTTCCTGATCAGCTTATTTACCCGAGAAGCATCACCGGCTTTGATGTTTGCTCCCCAGCACACCACTGCAAAAAAGATGGCACTGGCCACCACAGACTGGTAGAAGGTATGCAGTAGTTTACTGCACACGTTGAAGGACCTGAGCCTCCTCAGAAAGTAGAGTCGGCTCTGGCCCTTTTTGTACAGGGCCCCGGTGTTACCAGCCCATTCCAGTCTGTTGTCCATATGGACCCCCAAGAACTTGTATGACTCAACCATTTCCACATCCATCCCCTTTATAGGGACTGCAGTCAGTTGTGCCTTGGTTCTCCTGAAGTCCACCACCATCTCCTTCGTTTTGCTGATGTTGAGCTGAAGGTGGTTCTGCTCACACCACAACACAAAGTCACTGATTGTGCTCCTGTACTCCTCCTCCTGCCCACCCCTGATGCACCCTACAATAGCAGAGTCATCCGAGAACTTCTGTAGGTGGCATGTTTCAGAGTTATATCTGAAGTCTGAGGTGTAGAGGGTGAACAGGAAGGGGGACAGGACCGTACCCTGGGGGGCCCCTGTGTTGCTAACTGCCCGTTCTGACACACAGCTCTGTAGTCGCACAAATTGTGGCCTACCGGTCAGGTAGTCCGTGACCCAGGAGACTAAGGGTGCTTCCACTTTCATCCTCCTCATCTTCTCACCCAGTAGCAGGGGCTGAATGGTATTGAAGGCACTGGAGAAGTCAAAAAACATGACCCTCACAGTGCAACCTGCGTTGTCCAGGTGAGAGTAGGCCCTCTGCAGAAGGTAGATGATTGCATCATCCACCCCGATGTTGCGCTGGTATGCAAACTGCAGGGGGTCCATTGATGAACACACCAGGGGTCTGAGGTGAGCGAGGACTAACCTTTCCAGGGTCTTCATGATGTGGGATGTTAGCGCTACAGGTCTGAAGTCATTCAGGACAGTGGGGTGTGCCTTCTTGGGCACTGGGACGAGGCAGGATGTTTTCCACAGCACAGGGACCCTTTCTAGGCTCAGGCTAAGGTTGAAAAGACGCTGGAGTATTCCACACAGTTGGTCAGCACAGACCCTCAGCACCCTTGGGCTGATGCCATCGGGGCCCGCCGCTTTCCACTGGTGTAGTCTCTCCAGCTCTCTCTTCACTTGGTTGGTGGTGAAAGCCAGCCCAGGTAGGGAGGTGGGGGGAAGGGGGGTGTTGAGGATCAGTCCAGGGGGGGCAGGGGCGGAGGTGGGGTCACTGATTGTCTCAGCAGAGGTGCTGTGAGCAAAGTGGGGGTGGGATAGCCGTGAGGGTGTGTGGTCTGGGGAGCTGGAGGGGAGGTGGACAGGGCCAGTATCGAACCTGTTAAAAAATTGGTTCAGCTCATTGGCTCTGTCCTGGGTCCCCTCCGTCTGCCCACTGTTTGAAGCCAGTGATATTTCTCATACCCTTCCACACCTCTCTCACCTGGCTCTGCCTCAGCTTGTCCTCCATCTTCTCCTTATACACTCTCTTCCCCTCAGCAATCCGCAACTTCAGCTCCCTCTGGACGCATTTCAATTTGTCCTTGTCCTTCTCCTTGAAGGCCCTCTTCTTCTCATTCAGCAGGGCCTTCAGGTCGCTGGTGACCCAGGGTTTATTGTTTGGGAAACAGCGTACCTTCCTGGTGGGTACAGTGTTGTCTACACAAAAATTAATATAGTCTGTTATGCAGTCAGTGAGTCCATCGATGTCCTCCCCATGAGCCTCACAGAACACATCCCACCAGGACTACCATCTCCTAATAGTCCTGGTGGTTGCAGGCTGCTGTTGGACCATAGGCCTGTAGAGTGGGGTGAGGTGGACAAGGTTGTGATCCTTTCTACCGAGGGGAGGGAGTGCAGTGGAGTTGTATGCATCCTTCACATTAGCATATAACAAGTCCAGAGTTTTATTATTCCTGGTTGGGCACTTCACGAACTGTTTGAACGTGGGCAGCGTGGAAGAGAGAGATGCATGGTTAAAATCCCCCGAAATTGCAAAGAAAGCACTGGGATGCGCTGTCTGTAACCTCGCGATAACAGAGTGGATGACGTCACACGCTGCGTTTGCGTCAGCAGAGGGCGGGATGTAAACAATAACAGCAATGGCCGCCGTGAATTCCCTAGGTAGATAGTAGGGTCTCAGGCTAACGGCTAGCAGTTCAATGTCCGGGCTACAAAACTTTTCCTTAAGAGTAATATGGTTCGGATGACACCATCTGTTGTTAACTAATAAAGCCAGCCCACCACCCTTACTCTTACCGGAAGAGACGCGATCCCTGTCCGCTGTGATGGTCTGGAAACCGTCGATAGTGACGTTCTGTATGGGGATGTTATCGTTCAGCCAAGTCTCAGTAAAACACATTAGGCTAGCTTCCCGATAAATCCTTTGTCCACGAACAAGTCCCGCCAACTCATCCATCTTGTTATGTAGACACCTCACATTGCCCATAATAATAGATGGTATAGCCGGCTTGTACTTGAACCTCCTCCGCTTTGCCTTACATTTCAATCCCGCCCTGCATCCACGGCGTCGTCTTTTCAATTCGTCCGGAATATCAAACTTTTCCCTGGGGAGCAGCAGCGCTGCGTGGGCTAAATCCAGGAGCTGGGCTCTGCTGTAAACAATAACAGTTGACGACTCCTGTCGACGTTCAGCTGCGATAAAATCCATAAAATCCATAATCCTGAACTGTTATAGTTCGACTGTAGCAAAATAAAAAATAAAACTAAAGAAAATAGACGAAAGAAAACGAACTAAAACAACAATTAATGCACGAACAACGGGACAACGGGAGCTGCTTAAAAGGCGACCACTCAAGTTTCACGTTGAGCTCATTAAGGTGCGATGTGATGTCTACCAAAAAAGCAACAATATCCATTTTGCTCTCGTCTTGCAAATAAAGTGTAAACTGTGTTGCCTTCTGATTCTTGAGCTGTACAAGGAAAGCTGTTATTTCCTTTCGAAAGAACCTAAAGCGTTCCAACACCCTGCCTTTACTCAGCCATCTTACGTTGTTGTGCAGCAGTAGGTCATTTGCGTTTGCCTCAACCTTTTCAGGAATTCTCTCAGCAGGCGATGTTGATGAGATGAGGAAGCTCTGAGGAAGTTGATGAGTTTCATCATTGTATTCATCACTTCAGCATAACTCTTCTGACAGATTGGCACACAGGACAGACTGATGAATGATGTAGTGGTAAGCTGTGAGATCAGGGTTGTCCTCTTTCAGCCATGCCACTGCTCCTCTCTCTATTCCTGTCATGGCAGGGGCCCCGTCTGAGGTGATAGAGACCGCTTGTTTTAGATCTATCCCTCTCTTTAGCAGCATCTCCTTTATGGCCATGTACAGTGGGGAGAACAAGTATTTGATACACTGCCGATTTTGCAGGTTTTCCCACTTACAAAGCATGTAGAAGTCTGTAATTTTTTATCATAGGTACACTTCAACTGTTAGAAACGGAATCTAAAACAAAAATCCAGAAAATCACATTGTATGATTTTTAAATAATTAATTTGCATTTTATTGCATGACATAAGTATTTGATCACCTACCAACCAGTAAGAATTCCGGCTCTCACAGACCTGTTAGTTTTTCTTTAAGAAGCCCTCTTGTTCTCCACTCATTACCTGTATTAACTACACCTGTTTGAACTCGTTACCTGTATAAAAGACACCTGTCCACACACTCAATCAAACAGACTCCAACCTCTCCACAATGGCCAAGACCAGAGAGCTGTGTAAGGACATCAGGGATAAAATTGTAGACCTGCAGAAGGCTGGGATGGGCCACAGGACAATAGGCAAGCAGCTTGGTGAGAAGGCAACAACTGTTGGCGTAATTATTAGAAAAGAAGTTCAAGATGACGGTCCCTCGGTCTGGGGCACCATGCAAGATCTCACCTCGTGGGGCATCAATGATCATGAGGAAGGTGAGGGATCAGCCCAGAACTACACGGCAGGACCTGGTCAATGACCTGAAGAGAGCTGGGACCACAGTCTCAAAGAAAACCTGCAGCACACGCAAGGTCCCCCTGCTCAAGCCAGCGCATGTCCAGGCCCGTCTGAAGTTTGCCAATGACCATCTGGATGATCCAGAGGAGGAATGGGAGAAGGTAATGTGGTCTGATGAGACAAAAATAGAGCTTTTTGGTCTAAACTCCACTCGCCGTGTTTGGAGGAACAAGAAGGATGAGTACAACCCCAAGAACACCATCCCAACCGTGAAGCATGGAGGTGGAAACATCATTCTTTGGGGATGCTTTTCTGCAAAGGGGACAGGACGACTGCACCGTATTGAGGGGAGGAAGGATGGGGCCATGTATCGCGAGATCTTGGCCAACAACCTTCTTCCCTCAGTAAGAGCATTGAAGATGGGTCGTGGCTGGGTCTTCCAGCATGACAACGACCAGAAACACACAGCCAGGGCAACTAAGGAGTGGCTCCGTAAGAAGCATCTCAAGGTCCTGGAATGGCCTAGCCAGTCTCCAGACCTGAACCCAATAGAAAATCTTTAGAGGGAGCTGAAAGTCCGTATTGCCCAGCGACAGCCCCGAAACCTGAAGGATCTGGATGGAGGAGTGGGCCAAAATCCCTGCTGCAGTGTGTGAAAACCTGGTCAAGAACTACAGGAAACGTATGATCTCTGTAATTGCAAACAAAGGTTTCTGTACCAAATATTAAGTTCTGCTTTTCTGATGTATCAAATACTTATGTCATGCAATAAAATGCAAATTAATTACTTAAAAATCATACAATGTGATTTTCTGGATTTTTGTTTTAGATTCCGTCACTCACAGTTGAAGAGTACCTATGATAAAAACTACAGACTTCTACATGCTTTGTAAGTGGGAAAACCTGCAAAATCGGCAGTGTATCAAATACTTGTTAACCCCACTGTATATGTCCTTTCCTCTTGTATGTGTCTCGAGTGGTGTTACAACTAACAGGTCTTCACAGAATTCCTTCTTCTCTGTGTGGTAAAATCTAACATACACCAGAAGCTGGGCATTATCACTCATATCAGTAGATTCATCAACAGCTAATGCTATGCATGGTGCAGTCTTAATCAAGCTGTGTTAATACATCCGTTGTTAGTATTTCACTCTTTCTTGCTGTTGTTGTACGTGACATTGGGATTTGCTTGATCTTTTCACACAGCTCGTCTTTTTGTTAACCGTCAATTTCAGCAACAACATTCATGCACTCCATCACCACTCCCTCTAGTAAATGGCTTTTGGTGTTGACCCATAATCCAAGCAATTTTTTGTGAACATTCGTTTACACGTTGTTGGGCAGTGACTGCATGGGAGAGGACTATGGTGGACCGATCATACTGGGCTTTGAGTTTGTTTATTTTGTGTGCCCTCACTTCAGACTGCTGTGGATATGTTTGCTCAAAAGATCTGTGCTTTGTCTCGTAGTGGCGCTTCACGTTGGCACTTTTTATTACAGCCACGGTCTCTGAACATATCAGGCAGAGTGATTTGACACTCGCTGGGGGAAGGATAAAGGCATATTTGTCTGCCCACTCCTCTTTTAAAGCTCAATTTTCTGTATTGACTTTCCTGACTTTTGAGCACGCCATTCTATAATTTCTCCTCTCGCTTCCGCTTTTGCTTCTCTCACTGTCTCTCTCTCTGACAACATCAGTCTCCTAACACGCATTGTAAACATTCACTTTAATTGGCTGAATTTCGTGAAGTGATTTAAATAACGCACGTGATTGGACAACACACAGTAGTATCGGGCGCTGTCTGGGACCTTGAAAAAAAGGGTTGCTTCATCAGTGTTTAATTTATGTGTCGAGGTCCAGATGGAACCCTCACTCGGTCCGGGTCCGCCAATTGTGCACCTCTGCTCTAGGTTTAGCTGAATTGATGCCCCAGCACAGTTGTATAGAAATATGCCTCATAGATATGGTTCACCATGGTTATACCCTGCCCTGTTAGTCCCTGACTTAGATCTGAAAGTCCCTCGGGTGTGCATGTGTGCAGGGCTGACCCTATGGATAAGCGACATAAGCAGTCGCCTAGAGCAGTGTTTCCAAACTCCATTCCTTGAGTACCCCCAACAGTACACATTTTTATTGTAGCCCCGGACAAGTACACCTGATTCAACTTGTCAACTAATCATCAATCTCAATATTTTACTCCAAAAGTGGTTAAGTTGATAGATATTGTGATGCACCCGCTAAACTCAAAAAGTGCAGAATAATGCTTGGCTGGAGGGGGGGATGGGCCACATAAACTCCTGTAATCCAATATTGCAAGCTCTGATTTTGCTAACATTTGGAATACAAGTATATTCTGTTGTCTACCCTACATACACACCAAAAAGCATTATGATATCTTAATGCATTTTGGAAATATTGACCTGTAAACACAGAGTTAAAATAGGTGAAAATATCAACTATGAATATTTATTATGAATAAGCTTTATTTTTTGGTAACTGATTAACAGACAACTTTCCAATTCAAATTTGCTCTGATTTAGTGCTGTATGGTCGTACCTGATAAAAATACATACATTAAAACAATTATTATGTTGTGGCTATTGTAATCGGCTCTAAGGAAAACGTCCCCTAAACCCAAAACATGCAGAATAATGCAAGCTCTGATATTGCAAAAGTTTTTAATTTAAATAGTCAGTTGTCTGCCCTTCATACACAAACAAACAGCATTAGGATATCTTAATTAGGGCCGAGACGATACCAGTATTGCAATACTATGTGCATTTTATATGTTCAGCCCCTACTCTTGCAATTACGTTAAGGGCCCCCACAGATTTGACCCCAAATCCAATATGGTGTCCAAATCCAATATTTGATTTGCACTACATGGCCAAAGGTAGGTGAACACCCCTTCAAATTAGTGGATTTAAGGACCACCAAACACTGAAGCGGATAGCGCATAAAAATAGTCTGTCCTCGGTTACAACACTCACTACCGAGATCCAAACTGCCTCTGGAAGCAACGTCAGCACAAAAACTCTAGCATTATTTTTATTTTTTTATGCGAGTTATGTCAGAATGCATTCTGTTCCAAAAAGTGATTGTTACGCAACAGGACAGTTAAACCGCGCTGCCCCCTATAGGTTATGTTTCAACTATACAACTTGTCAAGTTTTATTTTCTAACAGTTTGAATTGAGGTGTGTTCCGCCTCCTCATTAATTCACATAAGAAGTAGCCCATTTCACTGTTGCTGACAATTTACTGCATGTTTGAGACTTTACAGTACTGAGTAGGACAAACTTCTCTCTTCGACAAGAAACCAAGCACTTCCCCAGTGTTTCCCCAGATCAAGTATGAAAACATTGCTAATCTCTAGTCAGAACAGGCCTTGCACAAACATTTTCCCCCTGGCACATTTTCTGACTGGTGGCCGCATTGCCTTCATTGTGTTTTCCTTACAAATAATAACTTTGGACATGTGTGCGTTCCTATCAAAGTAACTGGATTGTGTTGTCGTTTCTACTGTAGCATACCGTACGTATGAAGTATAATGTACAGTGACTTGTGAAAGTATTCACCTCCCTTCGCATTTTTCCTATTTTGTTGCCTTACAACCTGAAATTAAAATAGTTTTTGGGGGGTTTGTATCATTTGATTTACACAACATGCCTACCAATATTTTTTATTGTGAAACAAACAAGAAATAATACAAAAAAACTGAAAACTTGAGCGTGCATAACTATTCACCCCCCAAAGTCAAAACTTTGTAGAGCCATCCACTGGGATTATTGCCCATTCTTCAAGGCAAAAACTGCTCCAGCTCCTTCAAGTTGGATGGGTTCTGCTGGTGTACAGCAATCTTTAAGGCATACCACAGATTCTCATTTGGATTGAGGTGTGGGCGTTGACTAGGCCATTCTAAGACATTTAAATGTTTCCCCTTAAACCACTCGAGTGTTGCTTTAGCAGAATGCTTAGGGTCATTGTCCTGCTGGAAGGTGAACCTCCGTCCCAGTCTCAAATCTCTGGAAGACAGAAACAGGTTTCCCTCAAGAATTTCCCTGAATTTAGTGTCATCCATCATTCCTTCAATTCTGACCAGTTTCCCAGTCCCTGCCGATGAAAAACATCACCACAGCATGATGCTGCCACCGGCATGCTTCACTGTGGGGATGGCGTTCCCAGGGTGATGAGAGGTGTTGGGTTTGCTCCAGACAGAATTTTCCTTGATGGCCAAAAAGCTCAATTTTAGTCTCATCTGACTAGAGTACCTTCTTCCATATGTTTGGGGTGTCTCACATATACCTTTTGACGAACACCAAACGTGTTTCCTTATTTTTTTCTTCAAGCAATGGCTTTTTTCTGGCCACTCTTCCGTAAAGCCCAGCTCTGTGGAGTGTACGGCTTAAAGTGGTCCTATGGACAGATACTCCAGTCTCTGATGTGGAGCTTTGCAGCTCTTTCAGGGTTATCTTTGGTCTTTTGGTCTCCCCATCCAAATCCATCAGTTTAAGGTAGAGATGCCTAAGCCGGCCTTTCGCATCTTCAGTGAATGGTGGCAGAGCTAGATTGTTTTTTGTCAGACCATGAGAATCCCAAAAATCGGTCTTATCACGAAAACGTCTTTTCCTACGTTGGTGTTCAACATTTTGCTCTACGACCCCGACAAGTGTCACGGGACTCGACTGAAGTAGGTAATGCTGATGTGCCAACTATGATAGCTAGCTAGAATGCTAGTTAAATGCAGTAACTCTGTATTATGTTTAGCGTAGCTAGTTAGCATCAAACATGAACATACAGTATATATGGATAAAGAAAAGGCAGCAGCTTTACAACTTGCCCCTACTGTATTATAACTTGAGCCTCAAGGATTGGGATATTAAGTCACCTGCATGTGAAAATCTCAATTGCATACTCTTCGCATCCTCTTTCCTCATCTCCTTCTCAAAATCCATTGGATAAGAAAGCTAGAGGTCCCTCCCGTCTGACCTTCTGACCTCTCCTCCAATGGGTTTTGAGGAGGCGGCAGGGAGACAACATGACCTTCCGCTGCCTAACTGCATTCATGATGCACATTGACAAGATGGCCCCGACAGGAAAGGGCCCCAAACGCCTAAAATGACATACCCAAATCTAACTGCCAGTAGCTCAGGACCTGAAGCAAGGATATGCATATTTTTGATACCATTTGAAAGGAAACACTTTGAAGTTTGTGGAAATGTGAAATTAATGTAGGAGAATATAACACATTAGATCTGGTAAAATATAATACAAATAAAAAAACGTGTTTTCTTAAAAACAAATATATATATCATATAGGAGTTTAGGCGCAATTATGATTTTGGCCACTAGATGACAACAGTGTGTGTGCAAAGTTTCAGATTGATCCAGTAAAGCATTGCAATACTAGACTATTTTGTATCAAGTCTGTCCAAATGTGTTAAATTGGCCAATTGATACATTTTCAGGTACATAACTATAGAGAACATACAAAAATTATATGGTAATACAAAATGTAAGTTTACACACTCCCAGGAATGTCCTACATGATGGATCATTAGCTTATACACTAACTTTCACACATCTAGATGGCTGGGCGGGGTGGGTGTGGAGCCAAAGACATCGGGGGTTCCCAGTTCCTACATTTGAATATAAAAATGGATTTTATCAAACAAAACTATGCTACATTTTATCGCTGGGACCCTCAGGATGACAATTCAGAGCAAGATTACCTAATTTAAGTACATTATTTACCTTCAGAGGTGAATGTATCAAAACCAGTTGCCATGATACGTTTTTTGTTGTTGTGCACTCTCCTCAAACAATAGCATGGTATTTTTTCATTGTAATTACTACTGTAAATTGGACAGTGCAGTTACATTAACAAAAATGTAAGCTATCTGCCCATATAAGACTTGTTTATGTCCTGGAAAGTTTGCTGTTACTTACAACAGTCATGCTAATCACATTAGCGCACGTTAGCTCAACCGGTAAACAGTAAAACAGACAGTTAAACTTTTCCATTGATGTTTGTAGGCTACGTCTGAATGCTGTAATGGCAAAATTCTCGAGTAGCCTAGACAATATTTCATTTATAAACATAATACATATATCAAAACCATTGCATATTTTCTTTATAACATACAGTAGAATTTAACAGGTGAACAGACCGTTGCATTGAAGTGTGTAGGCCTACTGTAGTTTTTCAGAGTAGACAATGTTTCCGAATTTTCTGGCAGTGCAGCATATTTAGGTTCTGGAGAAAGTAAATGCAAAACATTATTACATTCAAATGATCTGCTAACAGGTCCACAACAATTTTAAATTGTTTTTGTTTTTCAGAAACGGTCAATTGTCACTGCTGAAGAAAACATTCTGCCAACACCTCCAAATACATTTTATCAAGTTTGCCATTGCTATTTCCTTTAGATATACTGTCTTGGCCTAATTCCAGTACTTCCCAAGTAGGCTATACAGCAAATAAAAGCGTTATTGTCACCATAAAAGGTGAATTATGGGCATTCTTCAGGAGGCGTTATTCTGCTCGTTCACGCTCACAGTTTTATGACAGGTCTGATTTATAACGAAAACATTTGTATCTATGGCGTACGCCAAGTTTATAAATCTCTATATTTTTGTGTGTGCGCAGTCTTTTCAGAAATAGCACATTCAGATATTTAGTGTAAAATGTATGCAGCGGTTATAAATGAGGCCCCTGGCACTCAACACATCCACAATGTGGAACTAAAGGTGATTACTAATAATACATTACAGCAGAAATGTCCAGTATTTGCAATACCTTTTTCTTTCCATGTGTCACAGATGAACTCTTCCTCAACTGCCTATTTCTACAGATGGAGAGGACTGTACTTTTTCTAGATGCCAGCCTCAGTCGTTTGATGGGGAGAACATAATTGGTTAAGTTTTATCTGACCTGTTCAAACTTCAACATAGTAACTGTTTGTGTGTCATACATGACCTATCCTAACTGCCATTGGTAAAAAAAAACAGTGACTATGTGTGGATGTGTTCACAGAAACATGTATGGAGCAAGCACATGGAGACTGGTTTGATATTGGAGTCTCTAAATGGAGAGAGACCTGGCACTCTGCATTAACATTTTAATAGACAACTTTTACTTGTATTGTCTTTTTTAATTATTGAATTGAATGGTATCAGTCAATATGGGGAGGTGCTAAACCCTGTGCATTCTGCACCAGGATCAGGGAACTCCTGTTGTATATGGGACACTACACAGGAAGATGTGACCCCTCTGACAAGGTAGCCCCGTTACCTCCAGACAAAATGCAGATAAGCACATTATCTGTACCAGTTGGGAATGACAATGAAATGTAAAGGTTGTTTATTTTTCATGGACCTGTTACTACATTTGAAAGTTATCAAAACACAGTTAACAATATCTACATAAATTCAGCAATTGCATTCTTCTAATATTACTCTCTAGGCTACTGACTAATTCAACTCGTCCTCCGTCATATTACCTGTAGTTACTGAACTCAACCTGCAGGAGATTTGTTTGTGATGATTGACTGGGGTGGCAAGGACAACCACATCCTAAAGCCAACTCACGTTTGGCTTCTGTCATGGCTGCCAGCAAAAAACAAGGCCAAATCAGTGGGTGCAGTTCCCCTTTAAACTTTTTATATACCATGACCAAAGCAGGGGTATATTCCTTAGTCGATTCCATTGTAAAACGTTGTCTGTTGGAAAACGTTTTGCAATGGAAACAATTTACTCCAAAATAAAAATGTTTTGCAATGAAACCAAGAGTTTCAAATTCAGGTAGGCCCCTCATGGCTTCGTTCCTTTTGCTCTGTTTGCTTCCGTTTGGTTCCCAGAGTAAAAAGTCAGGTTTAAAATAGGGGGGCCACTTTAACATTAAGGTAACTTTTTGGGTGACCCGACCAAATTCACATAGAAATGTGAGTTATAGATTTTTTATTCTACTTGAAAGCAAGTCTAAGAAGCGGTATATATGTTCTATCCATCACTATTTTGTAAAAATACAAACTCTCAGTATCTCTCATATTTCAGATTATGAATCCATTGTAAGTGTTCCACAAAAACAGACAAATAAAGGAGCTGGGGTAGAAGTAACGAATTACAAATACTCTCGTTACTGTAATTGATTAGCTTTTCCAAGTACTTGTACTTTGACCCATTTTACTTTTACTTAAGTGTGTTTTGAATTCAATTATGTTCTTCGCTACCTGTTTAAAACCAGCGACCAAATTTCCCGCATTGCGCCAATACAGGCCAATTAAATCATGCTGTTCATACAAATGTAACGATGATGGTCGGAAGATACAAAAAAAAGGCAAAAATAAATTAGTTTAAATCGAGACGTATCGTGAAAGAGAGGAAAGGTTTTTATCAAAGCGGTGTGTGTGAAAACAATGGAGACAGAGACTGACCAGTTCTCCTTCAGGCAGATATGATAACAACAATGGCTGATCTTGAGTAGGTTGGCATCAGTTATATCAGAACTGGAGGCCATAACTTAATTGAAAGAACAGCAAATAATTGCATTGAAGGCTTTTCTTGGGGGAGAAGATGTGTTCGCTCTTCTCCTAAATAGATTCGGCAAGAGTTTAATTTACCAGCTAGCTCCACTGGGACAGATCAAGAACACAATTCTCACTGTTGTGTCGCTGTTAGAGGTCCAGATCATAGAGTCTGCAAAGCCGGGGATCAGTGCTATGCAGCTCGGTGTAAATAATGATGTGGACATCCTCCATGGACATAGCCAGATTGTTTTCGGTAGCCCAGAGTGAAGTGACGGAATATGCTAGCATCAACAGTGTAACGTTATCGAGAACCTCATGGGGATTGTTGTGGATGACATTAACATGACGTAGAAATTGTAAATATAACAACATCATTTTCATATGAAACGAGTTTGCGTTATGTTGAACATGAATGGGACTCCTAGCTAGCTAACGCTACAACGTTACAGACAGTAATGGACAGTATGATGACTTCTATTTGCAAGTCCATAAGTATGTATTGTTATACTTTGATATATTTTGAATCATATTTTCTTTCAACCAGGAGAGAGGGTGCAAAAGGGGAGCCAGCCTTCAGAGAGCGCTTCGCAAAGTGGGGGAACTCTGTTCCAATGCCAAATAAGTATTCAGACCCTTTGCTAGGTGCATCCTCTTGCCATTGATCATCCTTGAGAGGTTTTTACAACTTGATTGGAGTCTGCCTGTCGTAAATTCAATTTATTGGACAAGATTTAGAAAGGCACACACCTGTCTATGTAAGGTCCCACAGTTGACAGTGCATGTCCGAACAAAAACCAAGCTATGAGTTCGAAGGAATTGTTCGTAGAGCTCCGAGACAGGATTCTGTAGATGCACAGATCTGGGGAAAGGGTACCATACCATTTCCACAGCATTGAAGGTCCCCAAGAACACAGTGGCCTCCATCATTCTAAAATAGCAGAAGTTTGGAGCCACCAAGACTCTTCCTAGAGCTGTCCACCGGCCAAACTGAGAAATTGGGGGAGAAGAGCCTTGGTCAGGGTTCTTCTGTGGAGGTGGGAGAACCTTCCAGAAAGACAACCATCTCTGCAGCACTCCACCAATCAGGCCTTTATGGTAGAGTGGGCAGATGGAAGCCACTCCTCAGTGGCCTGCCAAAAAGCACCTAAAGGACTCTCAGAGCATGAGAAACAAGATTCTCTGGTCTGATGAAACCAACATTAAGCGTCACTTCTGGAACCTGGCACCATCCTTACTGTGAAGCAAGGTTGTGGCAGCATCATGCTGTGGGGATGTTTTTCAGCCGCACGGACTGGGAGACTAGTCAAGATCGAGGGCGAAGGTTCACCTTCCAACAGGACAACAACCCTAAACACACAGCCAAGACAACGCAGGAGTGGTTTCTGGACAAGACTCAGAATGGCCTTGAGTGGCCCATCAAGAGCCCATCTTGAACCCGATCAAACATCTCTGGAGAGACCTTATAATAGCTGTGCAGCGACGCTCCCCATCCAACCTGACAGCGCTTGAGAGGATCTGCAGAGAAGAATGGGAGAAACTCCCCAAATACAGGCGTGCCAAGCTTTTATCGTCATACCCATGAAGACTCAAGGCTGTAATCGCTGCCACAATGTACTTCAACAATGTACTGAGGAAAAGGGTCTGTCAGGCTCTGGCCATAGAGAAGCCTATTGCTTCTCTATGTATCGATGGTCAGTCTGACAGGTCTATTATTTCTGTTTCTGTGTGGTGTTTTGTGTTGGATCCCTAATTAGAGGCAGCTGCACTGCATTGTCTCTAATTAGGGATCCTACATATGTTTGTATGTTCCACACCTTGGTGTGGGTCGTTATCTCTCCAGTCACGACAAGTAAGTGTGTTCTCAGTTTGTATTTATTATATCATTTCTTGTTTTGTATAGTTCTGGTCAAGTTTAGTTTATTATTTAATAAACTATGTCGAACTATCGAGTATGGGCTGCGAATTGGTCTCTCCAAATGCAACAACGTGACAGAACGACCCACCACAACGAGACAAACAGCTCAACTGGGGAGAGAAGGAGAGAGAGATTGAGCAGCGTCGTGAACGGGGCTCGAGACGGAGAAAAGCCCCTAGGCACCCCCAAGGACATTTTTTGGGGGGGCTATGGGGGTGGTCTGGTGTCGAGGAAGAGGAACCAGTACCACTCCCCATGTGGACGATGCCGAGGCCGAAGTACCAAAGGGGGGCGCAGAGCAGGGAGCAAGAGGAGTATCTGGAGGAGTATTTTGGAGCTGTTCTGGAGGAAATGAGGGAGCTAGATGAAGAGGTAGAGAAGGAGATGACGGAGTGGCTCAGTCTGGGACCGGTCGTTTGCTCCACTCCAGTGCCGGAGCAGTCCGCTCCACCGGTGCCCAGTCCGGGTCCGGTTATGTTCCCCGCTCCATGGCCGGAGCCGTTTGTCCTACCGGTGCCCAGTCCGGGCCCGGTTATGTTCCCCGCTCCATGGCCGGAGCCGTTTGTCCTACCGGTGCCCAGTCCGGGCCCGGTTATGTTCCCCGCTCCATGGCCGGAGCCGTTTGTCCTACCGGTGCCCAGTCCGGGCCCGGTTAATTGCCCCGCTCCATGGCCGGAGCCGTTTGTCCCACCGGTGCCCAGTCCGGGACCGGTTATTTGCCCCGCTCCATGGCCGGAGCCGTTCACCACACCGGAGCCCGGTCCGGCCCCGGTCATAAGGAGAGGGCATGGCAGGAAGTTGTCTACTTCGCCGGGGCCGGAACCGCCACCAAAGAACTAAGCTTCCCTCCCCCCATGTATTTGTGTTTCGGTTGGAGTTCGGGAGTCCGTGCCTTTGGAGGGAGGGGGGTACTGTCAGGCTCTGGCCATAGAGAAGCAATAGGCTTCTCTATGGCCAGAGCCTGACAGTACCCCCCCCCCAAAGGCGCGTATCCATGGTCAGAGTCTGACAGGTCTATTATTTCTGTTTCTGTGTTTTGTGTTGGATCCCTAATTAGAGGCAGCTGCACTGCATTGTTTCTAATTAGGGATCCTACATATGTTTGTATGTCCCTCTCCAGTCATGACAAGTAAGTGTGTTCTCACTTTGTATTTATTATATCATTTCTTGTTTTGTATAGTTCTGTCAAGTTTAGTTTATTATTTAATAAACTATGTCGAACTATCGAGTATGGGCTGCGAATTGGTCTCTCCAAATACAACATTATGGCAGGGTCTGAATACTTATGTTAATGTGATATTTCAATTTTTCAAAAAAACTGTTTTTGTTTGTCATTATGGGATATTGCGTATATTGAAAAACTATTTAATCCATTTTAGAATAAGGTTATAACGTAACAAAATTTGGAAAAAGTCAAGGGGTGAATACTTTCCGTCACCACAGATGCTGAATTAGAAGCATCAGTCTAGTGACATCCATCATGCACCAGGCCAAAGACATTCTAGCCCTTGTGGAGGATGTCAGGGAGGTAGAGCTGTTCAAAACTCAACCAGGCAGTTCACAGCATTTCCTGGTTTTAACAAAAACCTTCTCTCAAAAGTGAATTGCAGTGAGTTGTGGGCGTGGATGAGGTCCAAATTGAAGTTGATCAATGTTCAAGTTTGATTTGAAACAACTCTGTGCCAGGCTAGCTGGGGATGTGGTTGGCTTAGTCTGTCCAGCAAACCCTGTCTGAGGTACATTAAACAGTGATTGGGAGTTAAGGACCTTTGTATTTATTTGTTTTTTATTTATCAGTACAACTTTCTGTTTAACTTTCCATGTATCATTGTTTTGTTTTAAAAAAAATCATAATGTTAACAGTTAAAATGAAACACCACCACCAGCTTTGAGCAACAGTTGACAGTTTTAACTGTGGAGGTTCTAGACGCCAGTCCAGAACCTCCACATGTTCACCTGCGGGATCGTCTGTGACAAAATATGTTGTGCACCAACTGTCAGAAACAGTCTCAGGCAAGCTCATCTGGGATCAGGGTCTTGACCTGACTGCAGTTCAGCGTCGTAACCGACTTCAGTGGGCAGATTCTCACCTTCGATGGACTCTTGGAATGCTGGAGAAGTGTGCTCTTCACGGATAAATCCCAGTTTCAACTGTACTAGGCAGATGATAGACAGTGTGTATGGCATTGAGCGGTTTGCTGATGTCAATGTTGTGAACAGAGTGCCCCATGGTGGTGGTGGTGGGGTTATGGTATGGGTAGGCATAAGCTTCGAACAACAAACACAATTGCATTTTATCTATGGCAATTTGAATGCACAATACCTGTTGTTTCTCTCCATTTAAGGAAGACAAAAGTCTGCTTTTGTACAGTGGGAGTGTCTTGTTATGGTACATTCCAGTCAGTTAGGTTTCAGCCTTATGCTCCTGGTCTCTGTCAACCTTCATGTTCATCTAGTTCTGCTTTAAGATAATTTAACACATTTCCTAATGCCTTTAGTGATCAGCAATAAAAAAGTATGGGAGACATTGATAGCCCCTTGTCTCTAACCTCCTCCACTTTCCAATCTTGGCAGTTCAGGTTATCTGCAGGCACTTGACTCAGTCCAAGTCGGATGTTTGTCCTGTTGGGGATCAGTCACTTTAGTTACGTCGTCTGCAGATGCTGTCAGCGCCAACACAGGTGTACCTGAAAGACAAATACATGCACCAATATGTCTGTAATCATAGCCATTATAATAGCCTAAAGTTCTAAAAGGAAAAGCTGTGTCATATTGTCAGACTCTGGCCATAGAGAAGCTTTGCTTCTCTATATTTCTATGGTCAGAGTCTGGCAGATCTAGTATTTCTACGTCTCTGTGGTGTTGTGTGTGGGATCCCTAATTAGAGGCAGCTGCATTGCATTACCTCTAATTAGGGATCCTACTTATATGTCTGTGTTCCACTCCCTTGGCGTGGTTCATTGTTGTATGTTGTCCCGTGTTCGTGATTAAGTGTGTTTCCTTTCATTATCTATTGCATTTATTATTTTGTATGGTTCGCATCCAGTATAGTTTATTCATTTAATAAACGATGTCGAACTATCGCTAAGCTGCGCCTTGGTCTCTCTACACACCCGAACGTGACACATATGTTGTTTAAAATATTATACACTAATGTGTTTCAAGATTTTTTAACAGGGTTGTTGTAATGATATAGGACCAGGGACAATGGACTAAGACCTGGAATGTGTCTTTTAGCGGGATTAGAACCCCGGTCTCCTAGATACAGAGCTGGTGTTCCTCCAGAGTGAACTAACTCACGGTTGAGGATGTTGAGACCCAAGTGCAGAGGAGTAGCAAAAATCTTAAGGAGACGAGCAGCATAAACTTCAAGTAATTTTTACTTTTAGAATGATAAAAAAAAGAACAAAGTACAAACAAATAAACTAGAAGCAAAAGCTTCCAATAGTCACAAAAAGGAAAACCAAAATGAGCACAATGGCTCATAGCAAACTCACGGGATACTCGGGTACAGGTAGGCTCAAGACTGAACAAAAAACAAACTTAAATAGGGCCTTACACAGGTGAGTATCATCAACAATGATTGCTAACTACAACAGTTCTTGCCAATGGTTTCCCCCTGGCAACTTGGAGGAGGATTGCAGGAAAAAAAAACTCCTGCGCCCCCTAGTGACTGGGGGCCATACCGCTGGTCCTGGCAGGAGTGTGACCCCTAGTGGTTGGAGGACGTATTGCCTGATAAAGTCTTACAGTTGTATATGCAAAGCATATCCAAAATGATTTTATCCATCATCTTAGCTTTCACTACTCATTTCAAAAGTGCACATGACTGTGTTCTTGCATGTCCCTCACACAGACCTAGTGGCCCTCAACCCAGCATGACAGAGATATTGCCCTGTTAAATGATAGAAAATCAGCTGGCTAGGCTTTTAGGGCTACAGGATAGGGTTGACAAGGAAGTCAAAATGCATTTGTCACATGCGCCGCATACAACACACAATACTTACCGTGAAATGCTTACTTACAAGCCCTTAACCAAAAATGCAGTTTTAAGAAAAATAAAATAAGAGAAAATATTTACAAAATAAACTTAAGTTTAAAAATTAAAGAGTAACAATAAAATAAAAATAATGAGGCTATATATAGGGGGTACCGGTACCGAGTCAATGTGCGGGGGTACAGGTTAGTCAAGGTAATATGTACATGTAGATAGGGGTAAAGTGACTATGCATAGATAGTAAACAATGAATAGCAGCAGTGTAAAAAGTATGTGTGTGGGGGGTGATGTACAGTTGCCATACCAGGCGGTGATGCAATTAGCACTGTTTATTCATCAATACAAGGGTCCATATTTAGGCAGTTACAAAAAGGTTGGACTTGATCTTTGATCAGCACTCCTAAGAAGATGCTTTATGAATATGGGCCCAGGACATGAACTGGCACTGATTTTATTTGGTGACAAGACAATGTTTACTCACCCTCTTTGGCAATGGATCAGAGTTCTTCCAGCTTTGCAAAGCTCTCACTGAAGACTGACTCCCCTTTTGGCTCGCTGGTTGGAGGATCCAGACTCAACAGAGTCTGGATCACAAAGTATAATAATAACTTACATAGTTATGGACTTGCAAACAGAAGTCACAAAACTGTCCATTACTGGTTGAAACCTTAGGTTAGAGCAAGGCATATGGCTAGCTAAAGTTAGCTAGTTAGCTAATTGTCATTGAGAAGGTCTGTTATTTAGCTAGCTGCTATCTAGGATTCCAATTGTTTAACATACAGAGCATTCAGAAAGTATTCAGAAGCCTTTACTTTTTCCACATTTTGTTAGGTTACAGCCTTATTCTAAAATCATGATGGCTTAAAAAGCTTCTGCTCTAGTTTAACCGTAAAAAAAATGTCAATATGGATGGCTTTAGCAGCTAGTATAGCTAACGATCTAATAGCCTAATTTACGTACATTAGTGTTAGCCTAGATAGCAAGCTATTCTTGCAGCTAAGTCAGCTAGTTATGCCGCACCTATCAGGTGGATGGATTATCTAGGCAAAGGAGATACTCACTAACAGGAATGCAAGTTTTTGTGCACAACATTTGAGAGAAATTCACTTCATGAACAATTTCTTGGATCTTTTTATGAGCCTTTACATGATGCGCTTTTATTTTTGTTCAGTGTATAATTGTTTTCAATATTGATTTTTTTTTCAACTTAATAGCATAGCTTTGTTATATACAGATGTGCCTTGCTGCAACTCAAACAAATTAATTTAGCTACTACAAATTCATAAATTTCCTTTCTTCCTTTTTAAATGTATTTCATGGAGGAAAATATGTGTAACAACGTGCATGTAACCTTAGCAAAAATGAGCTATAAGGTAAACATTTTTTTTTTTAAAGTAACTATATAACTTACTTTTTAAATTAGCTGTTTTTTACTTGAGTAATTTACACTTGTAGTTTTACTTCTACTTGAGTAAAATGTCATTACAGTAACAGTACTTCTGAGTAGGATATTTTAGTACTCTTTAAGAATGTACTGGGTGAGGTAGGAGATGATACAGGGTACAGTGGCATGGTCAGCGCCATTGAGGACTGATACTTTCCAATCTCTCTACATCTCTATGGCTCAGAGGTGCAAAGGGACAGTTAAACCAAAAAGTGCAATTAAAGGAACAGTTAACTAAAAAGTCTAACACGAATTAGAGCCTTTTTTTACAGTACTCTTTCCACCCCATTAAAGAAGTCAATAGATCCCCCACTCTCTACCTCTCTCTTTGGCTATATGATAGAAGCTCCATGAATGATTTTCTCTCTTAGAGAACTCCAAAGACAGCCATGCTCCTGACAGCTAGCTCTATGTCCTCTATTCTGTCTGGGCTGCCCCCCCCCCCCCCCCCGGGCTGCTCAGTCTCTTTTATAACAACATGTTAGTGAGCACTCCACGTCTGCACATGTAATGAAGCGCTGCTTCACAAGATAATTTTCATCTAACCAAGTTGGTTTTAATGCCGCAAAACAAAACATTTCACTTGGTGTCTGTTCTCACACATGTGGATGTGGCACATGCTCATTTAAAAATAAGCAGACGCGCACACACACACACACACACACACACACACACACACACATACACACACACACGCGCACGCATGCTGCAAGGTTAAACTAGAGCAGAAGCTTTTTAAGCCATTGTGATGTTGATGGACAGGTTGTTAGTTGTCAGATCCTCTGATGTGTCAACAGACGCCTGAATCTGAGGCCCTGCGGGGTCAGATTGCCAGCCTGCACATGCACACACACACACACACACACACACACACACACACACATAGGCCCTGCAGCATGGACAGTTGACAGGGTGCTGATTGAATACTGATTAGCAGACTTATCAATGCTATCGAAGACGTTTGAGTGTTATTTCTGTTGTTACATCTGACTTTTATCCACATGCTATTAATTTGTCTGAAACTGAGTAGTTGCTTTCTCTCTAAGGCGTGGGAAAAAAACCACAAGGAAATTCCAACCCTTTCTCGCTTTTGTTGAGAAGATAGCAGCCTGTTTATCACTGATAAGTTCACAGCTAGCGTCTTCTAATTCACACAATATGTGCAGCTATCTACCATAAATCATAATCAACTCTATCTATGATAGTGTAATAGTCATCATGATTATTTTCATCAATGGAAGCCCCAATGCTAATTACTGTAGAAGACAATCCAGACCCCCCAAAAATATATCGTAATACAATAACAGAGAATCGGTGTGTTGAAATGATAGGTGGGTTATGCGCACACACGCGCACACCCACACACTATCACAGACATGCACACACAGACACACACATTGATTGGGTTCCTTTGTGCTTTAGAGTGGCCGGGCTCCCTTAGATTGATTTATTCAATATCCAGCCCATCGAAGAGAGAGAGCCAGTCGGCTGTTATTCCTGGAGTGAAATGAGTGGCTAAATAAATGAAAGGGATAGTTCACCCAAACTACAAAATGACACATTGGTTTCCTTACCCTGTAAGCAGTCAATGGACAAGGTATGACAGCAATCCATGCTTTGGTTTAGTTTCCCTGGCGCTGTTTTCACATGCTAATGTTTTAGCATTTGTGGCACAAATCCGATTCAAGTCAAATCTAAAATGTATTGTGAATATCAATCTCATGACTTGAATGGAATTTGTGCCATAAATGCTAAAACATTAGCATGTGAAAACAGCGCCAGGGAAACTAAACCAAATCATGGATTGCTGTCGCACATTGTCCAATGACTGCTGTCATTTTTTAATTTGCATGAATTATCCCTTTAATAACTAAACAAGAGTGATGATGTGGAATAAATGCAGCCGGGAGGCGAGGAGAATCAATTGATTAAGCGGGGGGTCGAACCTGCCTGCGTTAATGTAAGCTCTAATTGCTCAAGCGAACAGCAGGTAAAAGAGGCTGTGGGCCAACAATTAATAGTCGCCATTAGTAGATGGTTAGGCAGACAATGATTAACTATTTTTTGTCGACTTGGTCCAGCCCATATTTCAGAGTTTGGAAAAGGGAACAAGGCTGAGAACGTATTCACACACTCTCACTCAGACATACAGTAAATACCTAGAGAAAATGTCTCTGAGGGGAATCAATGTCCAGTCAATACATTCATCAACACAGTAAGTAACACAGCTAGGAGTGGTTGTTTGTGTCTTAGAGAGTTAAGGGTTGAGCCCCAAACGACACCCTATTCCCTATTTAGTGCACTGCTTTTGACAAGAGCCCATGGTGCCATTTGGTACGCAGACAAGGAGTCATTATGTTTTACTGTGTGTGCCTTTACCCTTAACAGACTGTAAAGAACCTATAAGCAATAAACAACCTCTATATATATAATTGCCTAATTCCTTTGCTAGCACACACACAACATAGCCTATACAGTATGTACTGTATAGTATACTGTATACACTTCATGTGTATTGACTTATCCGCCTTTACCACTGAGAGCCAATCAGAACATTGTCTTTAGTGTTGTCTTGGAGCCCAATTCCTTATAGTGCACTACTTTTGACCAGGACCCATAGGGAATAGGGTGCCATTTGGGATGCAGACCTTGTCTTTAGTGTCTCTTGGAGTCCAGTGCTGTTGATAATGGGGAGTTGTAGATGTGTCCTCGCTGCTGCCTGTCTATCCGTCCACATGAAAACACGGCTAGCTCCGATCGATTGCGGGACTTTATGGAGGATTAGGGAATGTTTCTACACATTCATTACACTGCGCTGTTACAGGTCTGTGTTTGCCCTTGCTGCACAAACACACAGACCACCCTTCCATTACTTTGTTCCGCTGCGAGGCAGACTCTGGAAGGTTGGGAGAGGATAGCTCAAGAGTTGATAGATTGCCAGGGAAGAGGACAATGTGTACAATTACTGCACTCTACTACGTGGCCAATGGAAAGTAATATTCCCCATACGTTCAACTTCTGGTAAACTTTGTTGGTGGTTCGGTATCCTTAACTTGATTAACGGTGAGCAAAAAGTTATAAGACAAACAGTATCTGGTATGTTGTACTTGCCTAACAATGAGCAAAGAGAAATCCCAAGACATATTTGTTGTGAAGGTTGCCGAAGCCTACTGTCTTATATTTGATATAATTATTATGATCAATATCTTGCCAAATACTATTGTTGTGCAGCCATAGGTTTAAACCGACACCATTCTAAACAAAAACGACCACCAGATGGATTGAAGGATTGATTCATTGACCGTTACATTGAATCTACATATCCACAATCTACATATGTGGAAAAGTGCTCTGCTAGTCGACTCAGTAAACAAAGAATAGGAACCAGCTCCTTTGTCTGTTGCTCTGCTCTGTTTCTTTGTCCCAAATGGCACCTTATTCTGTATAGTGCACTGCTTTTGCACAAAGGCCCATGGGCTCTAGTAATCTAGTGCACTATATAGGAAATAGGGTGCCCTTTGGGGCTTACTCAGTGTCTTACAGGTGGTAGGTCAGTAGGCATACAGTGGGGAGCGGTTGGTTTGTGGCACTGGCAGCAGCAGCAGGATACAGGTACCAGTAGTGTACAGCAGGCCTCTGATGCTTCAGTGTACAGCAGGCCTCTGATGCTTCAGTGTACAGCAGGCCTCTGATGCTTCAGTGTACAGCAGGCCTCTGATGCTTCAGTGAGCCCAGGCTGCTCCAGAGTAGAGGGTGTGTGCTTGCATACGTGCGTGCGTACCCCAGCTCCAGTGAGCCCATGCTGCTCCATGGGAGAGGAAGGGGCCCAGAGGATTAGACAGTCATTAGCTAGCAGCTGTTAACCAATATCTGTATCCTAAATGGCACCGTACTACCTATGTAGTGCACTACTTTTGACCGGGGCCTATAGGGCTCTGGTCAAAAGTAGCGCACTATATAGGGAATAGGGTGCCATTTTGGATTTAGACACTGTAGACGTCGCACACACTGCTTCTCCTGCCTGGTGCTCCCTCCTGCTCACACTGACCTGCCTCTGCCCCCAACACACACACACACACACACTACATGACTTATTTACATGATTTATTCCTCACATGGCTCTCCTCTTTCATCTTTGTCTCTCCCTCTGTATACGGGGCTCTATTTGAGCAAACCTAATGCAATGGCAAACCTTAGTGCTGATGGTAGTGCTATAGGTCTGGGGGTGTGTCGTAAATAGTTTCGATAATTTCACAGCGGGAATTATGGCCACAGTAGCTGCCGGGGGCACGAAAGGGCAGGGTTTTGATGAATAAATTATTTGTAGGTATGACGAGGGGTTGACCATTCACTGGCCAATCAACGTGTTCCATGGCTTAATAATGCATGCAGTTGTTTCAAGTTGTGCAGGTTATAGTCTTTGCATTGCTATCAACTCCAATTCACTGGGGGGCAAGGAATATTCTCATCCTAGTCCATTGGAGATTGATACCGTTTATTAAATAGCATTGGATAAAGTAGCGAATAATAGCAACAGTAGCCTAAAATACATCCAGTTTTTGCTTAATACAGCATGCCAATCGCACACTCCCTCAAAACTTGAGACATATGTGGCATTGTGTTGTATGACAAAACTTCAAATTGTCCCCAGCACAAGGTGCATCTGTGTAATGATCATGCTGTTTAATCAGCTTCTTGATATGCCACACCTGTGAGGTGAATGGATTGTCTTGGCAAAGGATAAATGCTCACTAATAGGGATGTAAACACATTTGTGCACAAAATTTGAGAGAAATAAACTTTTAGTGTGTATGGAACATTTTTTTTTCAACTCATGGAACATGGGACCAACACTTTACATGTTGCGTATATATTTTTGTTCAGTGTATAATTATTATGATTTAGAAGAACAAGTTGCAGTTGTTGTCATCAGCAGTCAACAGAGAAATCCTCTGCCTCTGATAGTTGGGTTATTGCCAGACTGAGCAAAACATAGATAGTGTGTTAAAAATCATGTAATGACTAATGAATCACAAAGACACTACACACACTACATGACCAAAATTATGTGGACACCTGCTTGTCGAACATCTCATCCATATCATGGGCATTAATATCTAGTTGGAACCCCCTTTCCTGCTACAACAGCCTCCACTCTTCTGGGAAGGCCTTCAGCTAGATGTTGGAACATTGCTGCAGGGACTTCCATTCAGCCACAAGATCATTAGTGAGGTCGGGCACTGATGTTGGCCGATTAGGCCTGGCTCGCAGTCGGCGTGCAAACTGAGCCCAAAGAAGTTTGATGGGGTTGAGGTCAGGGCTCTGTGCAGGCCAGTCAAGTTTTTCCACACCGATTTTGACAAACCATTTCTGTATGGACCTCGATAAGTGAACAGGGGCATTGTCATGAGAGAGTAATTTGAACGTTTTTTTATTAATTTTTTATCAAAATGCATTTTTTGGCATAAATGCCTTCTGGAACATGTGAACTTAATTATCCCTTAATAACAAACTAGTATGCCATCTGTAAATACAAATGTATATTTTTTTATTACGAGCCTTGTTGGTAAACCACAGAAAAAGACAGCAACCTTCCCACTAGCCATGATTGGCTTAGATAATGAGTGGGCTGGACACGTTAGCTGTCTGGCTCCCTAGCTAACGCTATGTGTATGACATTATTATCAATTGTTGTTTAACTAACTAACGTTAGCTGGCTGGCTCGTTATATGTGTGATATTACACATTGTTTACCTAGCTATCTAGCTACATATCTTAAGCTAACATGTACTGTTAGCTAGCGTTAGCTGGCTGGCTCCCTAGCTAACGTTAGGTGGATGGCTCGTTAGCTAATGTTGTGACGTTTGTGATCTTACATGTTGTTTACCTAGCTAGGGTCATGTTAATGTTATCTGGCTGGCTCCCTAGCTAACGTTGCGTGTATGACGTTATTATTTGTATCCCATATCCGTTAGCTAGCTAACATTGGGCTCTAACTAGCAAAGCTAACATTGAACCTGGTTGGTTAGCTCCCAGCAGATTCATGCAGGGTATTAATGACTTGATTTGGCACTGTTCATTGTTGTTTAACTAGCTAACGCTAGGTGGCTGGCTCATTAGCTAACGTTGTGACGTGTGTGATGTTGTTTACCTATCTAAGTTCATTGTTTACCTAAGTAGCTAGCTACATGTGTTAAGCTAAAGTGTACAACACCAGTAAACATTGGCAAAAAAGCATAATGAAAGCGTTGCCAGCAGAGCTTGTTAGGCTGTTTTCATATTATCCAGAGGTAAACAAATCATCGACCAGAACGTCGTCTGCAATCTGAACGCTCCGAGAGCGAAACGAGATGGGTGGGGCTAAATCTTAAGAGGATGTGAACGGTGCTGAATGGGTGTAGACAAAGAAGAACTCTTCGCTAGATACCGAATCACAAAAATCTAGTTTTCTCAAAAGTGAGTTTACAAGTTTATCAACTTTCAAAGTAGAATTACTTTCCCATTGTTCCTCAAATGCAACAATTTTGTTGCTTTGAGTCTCTACTTGTATCCAATGTAAAAAACAGAAATTCAAATTTTGCAGTTGAAATTTGAATTGACCAAAGGGTTTTACAGATGTAGGCTCTTAATTTGACCCAGTTTGTAAAGCAGGAACATAATCCTGTAGCAACAGGAAATGTGGATTATTAATGGCCATTTTTGTCGGTAATACGGTTGACGTTAGGGCAAATCAAGTCTGAAATTACAAACTTTTGAAGTTTTTTTAAAACTAAAATACACTAAGTTTGCTTTTACTGCTGTGCAGGAAAACAATTCTCAGCAACAAAAGTATTAAGATCCTACAACCTCGGCAACAAATACGAATTCAATCTCCCACTACTGGTGTCGGACAAGACAGCTAGTCATTTTTCTGACCAGGCAAAATCATCACTCTGAATTTACAAACGGACAGTCTGACAACGCTCTGAATTTACAAATGCCCTGAGCGCACTCTGGCACTCCAGATTGAATTTACGAACACACCCACAGTAAATTCAGGGAATACTTTTAAAGCAGTGGGAGGAGTGTTCAAAGTGACATTCAGCTCCTCATGAGTCATCAGCTTGAAATCCAGCATGATGTCTAATCCCTCGAGGGGTACAGTTCACGTGATACAGTTCTGCTACAATGACACATGCAGGCAAAGGAATTATGTTTTTGTATCTAGAATCAACTCCAGGAAGAAGCCCAGGCACTACACATTATTTTCTGAAAGACAAAAAACAAATTAAAATGATAGATAGATAGATAGATAGATAGGTACTTTATTGATCCCCCGGGGGGGAAATTTCGTTTTTTTTTTTTTTTTTTTTTTTAGATAGATAAACTATTGTACAGTTTGAACAGTTGAACCGTGTCAGCATAACATCAACATTAAGGTAGGCTAGTTGAACATGCATACATGTGCACAGCCAGTTTTTTACTTTTACAACAATATCAAGCCTAATCGAAAGAAATATGGCATAACCCTCAACCTTTGCACAGTGACCGGACCGTGAAAATTAGCCTACAGTAGGTAGGTAGGCATACAGTATCTACCTACAGCCATGTATATCAGGCATGAATAGGCAAATATTTGTATAGTAAATTGTACTTCACTATACAAGATTTCCAACAGTAAATTGTTGTATTATTGTTACTCCTCGCTGTTTGATAGTAAACGTAGCTGGCTAGCTTAATGGATATGCAATACTTATTATTTACGTCTGTTTGGAATCCTATCTTGAGTTATGCCTATAATTTTGTGAGATTGAAATGCATCCACGGTCATAATCATAACCAATGTCAATCCTTGTCAATTATGTTACATGGCTACATAGCTAACTAGTAAAATTATTTACAGTTGCTAATGTTACACGTTTGTGAACAAATTACAAATGTGAGGCATGGAGCATAACTTAGCAGACGCAAGGATAACTTGCTAGCCAACTCCAGTCATGTGCTAATGTTTGCTGGTAAACCTAGCATTAGGTTGTTGGTTGTAACGTTGTAGATTGCTGTTTAGTAGCAAGCCATATCTACAACTAAAAAGAGAAGAGGTTTTTACAATCAAGATACAAAAGATCTCCGATTGTAAAACCTCTTCTATTTTTTGTCATAGATATGGCTAACAGTAGTTGTTTAGCTAGCTATCTAGTTAGCTAAGTTAGCAAACAGCTTTTATCTAGTTAGCAAACAGCTTTTTTTTATTTTATTTCCCCCCACCCCACTGTAACACACAAATATGTTAGCCAGCAATACACAATATGGGTTTCAGTAGATAAACTAAAGTTAGCTACTTGGCTTTTTGGAAAAATAACTTACTTAGCTAGGCACCTTATTTGGCCTCCCAAGTGGCGCAGTGGTCTGAGACACTGCATCTCAGTGCTAGAGGAGTCACTACAGACAATCTGGTTCGAATCCAGACTGTATCATAACTGGCCGTGATTGGGAGTCCCATAGGGCGGCGCACAATTGGCCCAGCGCCGTCAGAGTTTGGCCGGTGTAGGCCGTCGTTGTAAATAAGAATTTGTTCTTAACTGACCTGCCTAGTTAAAGGTTGAATAAAAATGAAAAAATACATTTGTAATCTGCCCTCTTGTTGCTAGCATCGGCTGTAGCTGAGCTTCTAACGTTAGCTAAATCCAACTCTTTGATTCGAATCTTCTTCGCTATATTCAAGTTGAAACATGTATAGTTGAACGTCACCATGTAGCTAATAGTTGCTCCATCGTCTAATTCGTGTCGATGAGAGGAATCACTTGAAGCCATTGCATCTGGTCAGTTCTTTCAGTTTTGCCCAAAGGATTATTGTTATTGTCCGCATCCTTTTAAAAAACCTCCTTTGGGGACAGACAGTTGTAGTCGTTCAGAGACTATAGCAATGTTTAACAATGAATCCGGCGATAGAAACATTGTTGAAAGACGTCCAATGGCTCTATCGAACAAGGACAACCATATCTACACCCACACACACGTACAGTGTGATCAGTATAACATAGAGCCTTCGAAATGCCACAAAGCAGAGCTACATTCATTTTTAGATCTCGTCCCCCATCAATAAACCGGAAGCCGTCATAGGGTGTATCATTCAGCATGAAAAGCCCTAACCTGCCTTCCTCCTGGGCAAGTGTGTGTGAAACACATCTTACTGTCCTAGAAATGCCTCAGATATGATTAAAAACAAGCCCAGATTCCCCCAGGGTGAAATTCCCCTTTAATATCATCCAAAGAACCAAACGGTTCTATATATCCTTTTTTTCCATGAGTTCGATGAGCATATGGGCACTGTGCTTTTCGTTTGCATTAAATCTTACCATTTGTGATGCATGGAATTGTCACAGTTGATGTTAGACAGATAAATTGCCAGACCTAGCACAAGAGGTGGAAAATGCCAGAGTGCATTGCACACTATGGGCTCTGGTCAAAAGCGAACAGGGTGCCATTTTGGACCATGAGCTAAGCATCAGCTCCACATGTAAGGCATGGAAGGAAGTATGTCAGAAAGTGGAGCCCTAAATAGGTGAGAGCACATTGAAAGGTCAGAGAGGATAATGTGATGGATTTGGCTTGGTGGGCTCCCTGGGTGTGTGTGTCTGTGTGTGGCCCCGCTCTGCCTGCCTAGCCCTGGCTCCCCTGCCGTGGTGATGGATGGAGGAGCCTCTTACACCTGTAATAAGGCCATGCAGTACTGGGCCGTGTGTGTGTGTGTGTGTGTGTGTGTGTGTGTCTGTGTGTCTGTGTGTCTGTGTGTCTGTCTGGCTGGCTGGCTGGCTGGTCATACACTACATGAATAAAAGTATGTGGACACCTGCTTGTCTAATAATATGAGGTGGTCCCCCCTTTGCTGCTATAACTGCCTCCATTCTTCTGGGAAGGCTTTTCACTAGATGTCGGAACATTGCTGTGGGGACATGGGCACTGATGTTGGCCGATTAGGCCTGGCTCGCAGTCGGCGTTCCAATTCACCACAAAGGTGTCCGATGCGGTTGAGGTCAGGGCTCTGTGCAGGCCAGTCAAGTTCTTCCATGCCGATCTTGACAAACCATTTCTGTATGGACCTTGCTTTGTGCACGGGGGCATTGTCATGCTGAAATAGGAAAGGGCCTTCCACAAACTGTTGCCACAAAGTTGGAAGCACATAATCGTCTAGAATTTCATTGTATGCTGACAGATCAGGAAACATTAGACATTTTTTTTTAAATGTAACCACATATTTTGGGCATTAACAGGTGCACTGCTCTTACCATACCACACTGCAGTGACAGATTGAGCCTTATATCTGTCATTAGAGGGGATGTTACTGAAGTGTTGTTCAGTGGAGGAATATGCCCGGGTGATTTATGAAAATTCATCAATATAATTGTTTTCCTATTCAACAAAAGTTAGGGAATAGGGCCTGAAACTGATTTAAATGGTTTCTAAATATAGTAACAATCAAATGAAAAACGACATACTATGATATTTCACCTTTCTTATAAAAAACATGATCATACTTAGTGACAGTACACAATTGGCACCATTTCATATAACTGAAGACTGAGAATGTCCTCTGAGCAACGCAAAGACACCATTCAAATGTCTGCAGACTCGTTACAACTTCAGCTTTGCCCAAAAGAAAGTGGTCTTGTTTCCATTCCACAAAATTATTTTGTATTTTTTTCTAAATCCGTCGGAGAGTATCACCGCGACATGGTACCACTGTCGGAGAGTATCACCGCGACATGGTACCACTATCGGAGAGTATCACCGCGACATGGTACCACTGTCAGATAGTATCACCGCGACATGGAACCACTGTCAGATAGTATCACCGCGACATGGAACCACTGTCGGAGAGTATCACCGCGACATGGAACCACTGTCGGAGAGTATCACCGCGACATGGAACCACTGTCTGAGAGTATCACTGCGACATGGAACCACTGTCGGAGAGTATCACGGCAACATGGAACCACTATCGGAGAGTATCACCGCGACATGGTACCACTGTCGGAGAGTATCACCGCGACATGGTACCACTATCGGAGAGTATCACCGCGACATGGTACCACTATCGGAGAGTATCACCGCGACATGGTACCACTGTCAGAGAGTATCACCGCGACATGGTACCACTGTCGGAGAGTATCACCGCGACATGGTACCACTATCGGAGAGTATCACCGCGACATGGAACCACTGTTGGAGAGTATCACAGCGACATGGAACAACACTCTCCCATTTTACATTCCGTACTTCAAGCGGGGATTCGAGTTTCACAGCCAGAGGATATCGATCCTTGTCTGGATAGGCCAGAAAATGTGAAGTGTCGCTCCCTATACAAATGATGTGTCAGATTTCACATACTCTGTCTCAGCTCAGAGCAGAGAGTGGTATCTGAAGCGGGACAACCAGCATATTGCACCGTTCACAGAGCGCTCTGAACACAAAGATGAACCGTCCAGAACTGCTCAAAGTCTCCTAAATAAGGGACTTTACATATATAAATTATAATAAATAAGTGATAATTCCAGAGAAGCCGTGGTTTGGAGGATATATTGGCACAGGTTTTGTTAGGCCTGAGACAATGTCAAGTCAAACCATGCCAATATATCCTCCAAACCTTGGCTTCGGGGGCATTATCACTTTTATACAATGATTACCAATATATTAAAATAATGATTGTCAAATTTTCATTTAAAACTTTATTTTAATGAATTTATTTATGCTATTTCATCCTTCCATGAGTATACCCAAGCGGACTGGTTGTTTGTTCTATTGGCAGGTTGCTATGCAGGCTCTTCTCCCTTGCTAGCTAGCCAACTAGACAGCTAATACAATCACTTCAAACTGAACATTTATTTGTATATATCCATAAAAATTACGCTGACTCATGATTTTGACAAGCTGAAAAAAGCAAGGTTTAAACAAATCTCCACTGTTGCAAACCAAACACTAGCCAAAGGGAAGGGGAGATAATGTATAGATGTTGTTTTTTTTACTGTGGAGATCAAGATCAAATTAATTGCCTGGCTGGGCTGATGGGACAGGGATGCTCAGTGACTTTTCAGATGGAACAGTAGATAGGCATTCCGCTGGTCAAAGGTTGTGAACTATATAACAAAATAAGGTGCCATTTGGGATGTACACATAGTATAGTAGCATGGAGTAAAGGGTCAGACAGTCGTATCATGTTGTCATGAAGACACAGAACACCATGAAGGATCAAATGTATTTATTTATTTAACTAGGTAAGTCAGTTAAAAACACATTCTTATCTACAATTACAGCCTATGCACAGGGTCAGCCCCTGGAGCAATTCAGGGCCTTGCTCAAGAGCACATCGACAGGTTTTTCACCTTATCGGCTCAGGTATTCGAACCAGAGACCTTTCGGTTACTGGCCCAACGCTCTAACTGCTAGGCTACCTGCCGCCCAAAGTCAGGCTCTCCACCACATCTATGGCCCCGTACACACTCAGGTTGTACAACTGATCTACAACCCATTTGACACATTGGTTGTGATACAATACAACTGGTAATTGTGATACAATGGATAGTTTGTCTGCACAAAAAGTCTACACAACCATTGTGCGGTGTCTCTCCAATGCTTGTGTAATTACTTTTGAGCAGAAAACCCCTTGCTGTATCACAACCTTTGTGCCAAATTTGTTGCACTTCAGTTCTATAACTTGAGTGTGTACGGGGCTTGACTAACAAAGATATTCATAGCAAATTATATGTTCCATGCTGCTGTTACATGGAGACCAACAGACTGCTGTCCTCAAATACAGTTAGCCTCCACATGACATTCACCACAAGCATGTATGTAGTCTCTCCCCAGGTGTGTGTGTGTGTGTGTTTGTGTGTGTGTGTGTATCCGACCCGAGTACCTAGGCCCCCTGTCATCTCTCCATACTGTATCCAAAAGCCTGCATGTAGAGGCTTATGTTTGACGCTGTGACTGCACTCTTTCTTTCATCAAGTCCCCATAGTGTTTAGTCTCCTCTCATCTAGTGTGGCTCGTTGCCAACATACCAGTTCACCTGGTAGGCCAACACAGCTCTGGAATTTATCCCCGCCAAGGCAGGAATCCATGGTGTATGTAATCAAACTCGACTAGAGGAGAAAAGAGCGAGTATCATGTTGTCAGATGTCGTTGAGTCTGTGAGCCCTCTGGTCAAATTAGTGCACTACATAGGGAATAGGGTGCCATTTGGGACACAAACCTGTGTGACTGTGCCTATAGCAGGAGACAGTATGACTGACTTAGACTACACTCTGTTCCGGAACTGAATGTAGACCTGTAGGTGAGTTTCAGATTCTTATCTGAGATCAACCACTGTATGTACATTCATTCCTAAATAGCTGTGGTTGATGCCTGGTTTCATTTCTTCTTTCTCACAACTCTGAGAGGTTATCAATTCAGTTTCTAAATCATGAATTGAACCGAATATAGACAGAATATAATGAATTACACATCACTTGTTCATTTTGGAATATAGCTTAGATCTACATAACATCTGGCTGAATCTCTCAGCTCTCACCTTTCAGTATGACATCTCTATTGATAACTTTCCCCATATTTGTGTTGCTGCATACTCTTACTGTATGCACTAAGTGTCTTTTTAACCCATAGCTACAATTGAGCTAGAACCATTCTGCATCAGTAACTTCTCACCTAGTCTGGCATGTCTATTGCTGACATGTTTTTGTTGCAGTCTGCCTCTTAGGCACTTTGCTGTGGCATCTCTTTTAACCCATATGCCCAGTGTAATGTTATGTAGATCAGTGTGAAGTAGTGCAAAGTGGCAGAAAATGCTGCAGGCGGAGAGAGGGGAGCTGGGAGCTTCTCCTTTATCACTGTAGAGGAAGATGAGCATCTGGTATTATATGACACTCGGCATCATACAGTGGCACTTCAAACACGGAGGGAGCAGAGAAGCCATGGGGTGCTTATGAATGCATTTTTAATTACTCAGAAACGGATCCCCTGCTGGGGCGCCGGGTTCATGGAAGTTCAATCCAGAGCCCATTTTATGTTCCCATCGCTGCCTGCCTGTGAGAGATTCCCTCTGTGTGCTGTGCTGTTTTCCCCAATCATCTACTGTACTGCTGCTGCAGGCATATTGAGATGTCAGGGAAACTCTATGGTTTTTGTTGTCAGCCCCTTACCCTCTTTCTGACCTCATGTTGCAGTAGGCCCTATTAAAGGTATCAATATTGATCAGAAGGAATTTGACTGGATAGAGGTTATGTATCATCGTGAGCTCATTAAAGTTTGGAATGAGAATATGGAATGAGAACAAGAATTTGGAATGAGAATAGAACATTTTAGAATCCCAGCCAGCTTCTAGCTATAATCATCATGCTTGTTAGTGTTACCAAGTTAAAGCTGAGCTCAGTGTAATAGTGTGCAATTGGCCCAATGGGATTAGAACATGAAATGATCCTTTTAAATGTTTTTTTTAGTTTTTTTTATCAGCTATATACAGTACCAACTTACATTTAAGGAACTTAGGCAAAACCTTTCATAATAGTAATGGTGGGTCATTTATCAAAGTGCTCATAATTTCAATTATGGTATACTGTAAAACTGCAGTTTATAGCCAGGCATTTATTTTCTCCAACATTTTAATAAACGTCTTAATTTCCTACACCAACGTGTTATCATTTACATACTGTATCACATTTCTTTAGTCTTAGTATGCCTCTATTTCGGCTGTTCTTACGTTCATCACTAGAGGGCGATTGGACGATTTCTGCGGCCTGTACTCCCGAAGTTGTTGACTGCTTATAACAAATCAAACATTGAACCTCGTAAACAATTCATGGTAACCTTGTAAACAATTCATTTAGACCCAGCATTTATTTTAAACAGGTGTTTATTTGCTGAAATGTGTGCTGTTGCCCGGCTATTAAAAGGGACAGGCGGCTATTTGAGACTGTGTTTAAGACTCTGTACCACTCCACAGATAGATAGCATACAGATATAATAAACTACTGTAGAACACTGTACAGCTACAGCATATACTGTAGTTCAACTTCCCTCTGTCAAATCAAAGCTCAAACTGAGCTCAGTGCGGCATGGTAAGAAGAGAACCCACTCCTTTCTCCACTTTCTCTTTTCAATATCGATATGCAGACATCTGTGAGAGGATAGACATTTAATATGAGGCTGTCTTCTCCATTTGCTGTGTAAAGTTTAATGAGCACCTCTAGGGCTGGCACCACATGAATAATACATACATTATTCTATTTTAAAGCCAACAAGAGGCATCTATCTTGTGGATGGACCAGAACCAATGTGATGGACTGGTTGGAAATGAAGAGCCAGAGGCGGTCACATCTTGCAAAGTGGAAGGCATCGCAAAAAACACATTACCGTGAGTGTGTGTCTGTCTGCTCTCTCTGTCATCAACCGATCCCCAGAGTACTTCATAACACACAGGCTGTGTCCCAAATGGTACGCTATTCCCTATATAGTTCACTACTTTTGATCAGAGACCCTTGACTTATTCCACATTTTGTTATGTTACAAACTGAATTCAAAATGGAATAAATACATTAAAAATCTAATCTGCACACAATTAAGTGATAATGCCCGAGAAGCCGGTGTTTGGAGGATATATTTGCACAGGTGTTGTTAGGCCCGAACACCGACTTCGAGGGCATTATCACTTTTATACAATGGGTTACCAAGATATTAAAATAATGATTGACATATTTTCATTAAAACATTTATTTTAATGAATTTATTCATACTATTTCATCCTTCCACAAGATATAGTCCCAACACAAATCTAGGCTGGTTGTCTGTTCTATCGGTTTGGTTGCCTTTTCGTTCTGTATCTATGGACGCGAACAAGTCGTTCATTATAAATGTTCCATTGCCATACTGGCTGGCAATGTTCTTATCCCTTGCTTGCTAGCTAGCCAACTACGGCTAACTTACAGTCATGTCAAACAGTGCAACCGGAATAACAACATTAGCTGCATTTGCATTTGTTTAATCTGTTTTCTAGTGTCATTTATTTGGGAACATCCAATAACAATGAGCTAGTGAGGTGTGATTTTGCCTGGCATAGAAAATCAAATCAAATCAAATTGTATTTGTTGCATGCGCCGAATACAACAGGTGTAGACCTTACCATGAAATGCTTACTTACAACCTTAACCAACAATGCAGTTCATCAAATAGAGTTTAAGAAAATGTTAAATAAACTAAAGTAAAAAGGCTATATACAGGGGACCTGTTCCTGGTTTTCTCCAGACATAGTGTTTTGAATTCAGGCAAAAGAGTTACATTTTTGTCAGATCACAGAACCTTTTGCCTTATGATCTCAGAGTATTTTACTTGCCTTTTTGCAAACTGACAAGTTATTGTCCTGCTGAAAGGTACATTTGTCTCCCAGTGTCTGTTAGAAAGAAGACAGATTTTGTCTGTGCTTAGCTGTAGTCCCTTTATTTTTGTCCTAAAAAAAATACGTAGTCCTGGCCGATGACAAGCATCATGCTGTGGGGATGTTGTTCAGCGGCAGGGACTGGGAGACTAGTCAGGATTGAGGCAAAGATTAACAGAGCAAAGTATAGAGAGATCCTTGATGAAAACCTTCTCCAGAGCACTCAGTTCCTCAGACTGGAGTGAAGGTTCACCTTCCAACAGGTCAACAACCCTAAGCACACAGTCAAGACGATGCTGGAGTGGCTTCGGGACAAGTCATTGAATGTTCTTCAGTGGCACAGCCAGAGCCCGGACTTGAACCTGATCGAACAGAGACCTGAAAATAACTGTGCAGTAACACTCCCCAATCAGTCTGACAGAGCTTGAGAGGATCTGCAGAGAACAATGGGAGAAACTCCACAAATACAATATGTAGCATACATATACCCAAGAATACTCTGGGCCAGATACATTTGCGAACGCAGCGTTAATAGCGCCATGGCCAAGACGCAGAAAGCGCTTGATGTGAAACCGCAGTTATGTACCAAACCTGCAGTTCATCAGGTAATCAGTGCCTGTCCCCACCCACTATACCGTAAATTGCGCGTATTTAAACGCGCAATTGAATGGGCCTCCTCCTCTCTTTCCATCATGGATTAGCGATATTCCCACTGCTGATGCTATGACTGTTTGAAATTATCCTGATGCCAATAATTGTAATGTAGCGAGGAGTTTAACAACTGTTGGAATGGAATGTGAACGCTGAGTCGGAGATTCGATGTCATCTTTGATTTCTTCCAGTAACTGTAATATTGCGTAGCTGCTTAATCTGTAACGCTTGATGATTTCGTTTTCACTCAACTGAAAAAGTGTGATTCTTGAGGCAAAAATCTTTTCAGCTCGTCTCCTTAGCCTATGTCTTCGTCTTGCTCGGATTACTGCTGCCATTTCACCAGGAGGCATATGCCAGGAAACCAGCTTCCTAAATTACACCTGCTTTTAAGAGGCGGAGAATGTTCAGCGCAAAATAGAGGCTCGCTTTCACCGGATTTTCTGTACATAACACGGAATACATAATTAGGCTCAGTTTACGCTTCCCCTCCCATCTCTTTATGTGACACTCCCACTTTCCCCTTGACCATCCCATGAATGCATATGCATAACACGAAAAGCGCATTTTGCCATTTTCAGTTCCCACGACAGGCAGTCTGCGCTTTCATCTCGGTGCGTCCCGTTTGTACATACCTCGCAAAGTGCCTGAAGTCGGTGCAAAAGCGTTAGTACATCTGGCCCCCAATGCTGTAATCGCTGCCAAAGGTGCTTAAACAAAGTACTGAGTAAAGGGTCTGAATTCTTAAGTAAATGTGAAATTTCTGTTTTGTTTTTAATAGGTTTGCAAAAATGTCTAGAAAACTATTTTTGCTTTGTCATTATGGGGTATTGTTTGTAGATTGATGAGACAGTTTTTATTTTTACACAGTGGGGAGAACAAGTATTTGATACACTGACGATTTTGCAGGTTTTCCCACTTACAAAGGATGTAGAAGTCTCTAATTTGTATCATAGGTACTCTTCAACTGTGAGTGATGGAATCTAAAACAAAAATCCAGAAAATCACATTGTATGATTTTTAAGTAATTAATTTGCATTTTATTGCATGACATAAGTATTTGATACATCAGAAAAGCAGAACTTAATATTTGGTACAGAAACCTTTGTTTGCAATTACAGAGATCATACATTTCCTGTAGTTCTTGACCAGGTTTGCACACATTGCAGCAGGGATTTTGGCCCACTCCACCATACAGACCTTCAGATCCTTCAGGTTTCGGGGCTGTCGCTGGGCAATACGGACTTTCAGCTCCCTCCAAAGATTTTCTATTGGGTTCAGGTCTGGAGACTGGCTAGGCCACTCCAGGACCTTGAGATGCTTCTTACGGAGCCACTCCTTAGTTGCCCTGGCTGTGTGTTTCGGGTCGTTGTCATGCTGGAAGACCCAGCCACGACCCATCTTCAATGCTCTTACTGAGGGAAGGAGGTTGTTGGCCAAGATCTCGCGATTCATGGCCCCATCCATCCTCCCCTCAATACGGTGCAGTCGTCCTGTCCCCTTTGCAGAAAAGCATCCCCAAAGAATGATGTTTCCACCTCCATGCTTCACAGTTGGGATGGTGTTCTTGGGGTTGTACTCATCCTTCTTCTTCCTCCAAACACGGCGAGTGGAGTTTAGACCAAAAAGCTCTATTTTTGTCTCATCAGACCACATGACCTTCTCCCATTCCTCCTCTGGATCATCCAGATGGTCATTGGCAAACTTCAGACGGGCCTGGACATGTGCTGGCTTGAGCAGGGGGACCTTGCGTGCGCTGCAGGATTTTAATCCATTACGGTGTAGTGTGTTACTAATGGTTTTCTTTGAGACTGCGGTCCCAGCTCTCTTCAGGTCATTGACCAGGTCCTGCCGTGTAGTTCTGGGCTGATCCCTCACCTTCCTCATGATCATTGATACCCCACGAGGTGAGATCTTGCATGGTGCCCCAGACCGTGGGAGATTGACCGTCGTCTTGAACTTCTTCCATATTCTAATAATTGCGCCAACAGTTGTTGCCTTCTCACCAAGCTGCTTGCCTACTGTCCTGTAGCCCATCCCAGCCTTGTGCAGGTCTACAATTTTATCCCTGATGTCCTTACACAGCTCTCTGGTCTTGGCCATTGTGGAGAGGTTGGAGTCTGTTTGATTGAGTGTGTGGACAGGTGTATTTTATACAGGTAACGAGTTCAAACAGGTGCAGTTAATACAGGTAATGAGTGGAGAACAGGAGGGCTTCTTAAAGAAAAACTAACAGGTCTGTGAGAGCCGGAATTCTTACTGGTTGGTAGGTGTTCAAATACTTATGTCATGCAATAAAATGCAAATTAATTATTAAAAAATCATACAATGTGATTTTCTGGATTTTTGTTTTTTGACCTCTACATGCTTTGTAAGTAGGAAAACCTGCAACATCGGCAGTGTATCAAATACTTGTTCTCCCCACTGTATACATTTTTGAATAAGGCTGTAACTTAACAAAATGTGGAATATGTCAAGGAGTCTGAATACTTTCTGAAGGCACTGTATATACAAAAGTATGAGGACACACTTGCTGTTTGCTGACAGGTGTACAAAATCGAGCACACAGCTATACAATCTCCATAGACAAACATTGGCAGTAGAATGGCCTTACTGAAGAGCTCAATGACTTTCATTGTGGCACCGTCATAGGATGCCACATTTCCAACAAGTCAGTTTGTCAAATTCCTCCCCTGATAGAGCTGCCCCGGTCAACTGTAAGTGCTGTTATTGTGAAGTCGAAACATCTACGAGCAACAACGGCTCATCTGCAAAGTGGTAGGCCACACAAGCTCACATAACAGGATTGTAAAAATCATCTATCCTCGGTTGCAACACTCTCTACCGAATTCCAAACTGCCCAGGGAAAAGGAGAGCAAGTCTAGATGGCCTAAAATACAACATTTGACATTTACTACACGTCTTACTCTTTTTAGACTGGGACCAAATATGATGTGGCTAACTTAAATTTTCTTCAATTAGAGTTACATTTACTCACACACACACACACACACACACACACACTATGACCTCATTCTCCATTCTCTCAGATTTTAACGCTGCCACTCTACTTTCTCCCTCTTTTCATTCTCAGTTTGACAACGGTCACCCATTACCCTCAGTCCCCCATAGTGACCATAGCGACCATAGCTGACCCTTGACCCTGGTGTGAAAGGCCCAGTGTCCTTTATACAGAGCATCTAAGCCATGGCCCATTCCAAGCCCCCCTCATGGCCTCCTTCTTAAGGCCTGGATAAATGAGGGACGCGCCGATGCCAAGGTAAAGGACTGTGTGACACAGACACCCCCCTGGTCTCCACGCCGACCCCTTCCTGGTCTCCATAGAGACCATAGAGACCCTCTGTCCACCCACACTGCACACCCCACCCAACGCCCCGACTCAATAGACCCCCTGTGGCTCATTCATTGTGGGCCTAAAGGCCCCTCAGATTGTCTATTAGTCTATAAATTATTTTGGATCAATAAGAAAGCCGTTGGCCCTCACACATCTTTCATTAAATTACTGCCCATGGTTGTGGTTAAGTATTGTAATCTTCCAAATTTGCTGTGGTGAAAAATGACTATTTTGGTAGTGCAGGCGTTAATTACGTGGTCTGTGTGTATGATCTATTGTGTCGGGTCATTTGGTATGTATAGACCAGACATGGGCTAGGGGGATGGGCTTATAGGTGGGATCAGGGCCGGTTCTAGCCTTTTGCACCCCCCCTCACCTCGCGGGCAAAACCTTTTGACGGTGGAGAGGACATTTTAATTTTAAGGCTGAGAACTTTTTTGCAATTTTATCACACATTTCTACACATTTTGCCATTGGACAGTGACAAAAAAAAATCAGTTTTAAAGCAAATTTTCTGAAATTCTACTCATTTTGCCATAGGGTGGAGAGACATTTTTTTTCTGTTTTAAAGCAAATTTCCTGCTATTCACCACATTTTGCCATGACTTATGCCATGCTAATGATACCTGAGTGAGAGTGACTAACAAAATCAATGGGGCCCCCTGGGCACGTGCCCCGCATGTCTTGTGCCCTGCGTGCCTGGTCGGTATTGTGATATTGCGGGTGGTGAAAGTCAGTGATGAGGCGAAAAATGAAAAGGAGATGAATAGTTTTAGCGAATAACACAATGAACATTTAATCGGAACAGCAACACACATAGACAATAACCCGCGAGGGTTGAAACAAAACACACAGGGTTAAATAGTGACCCTGATGACCAATGTGGAACAGGTGTTGCTACCATCTTCCCCCGACCGCTGGTTTAGAACGCCGGCGAGGATGATCGCTGGAGAGGAGGAGGACCAGGAACCACCGGTCTGAGGAGAGAGACATGGAAAGAGGGAGACATGTTAGTATAAGGTGGTGTAAGTCTCAACCTATAGGTGACCTCATTCACTCTCCAAAGGACTGTGAAATGTCCCACATACCGGGGCTCTAGCTTGTGGCATGGCAAGCAGAGCTGGAGGTTCCTTGTGTATAGCCAGGCTTTATCCCCTGGTTGGAACACTGGAGCCTCACTCCGCCGTCTGTCCGCCTGCGTCTTTTGACGTTGGACTGCCCTCTGCAGGCGGACGTTGACAGCGGACCAGGCTCCCTCAGCCTTCCCAAACCACTCCTCCATCGTCTGGACTTCATTTGAACCCCTTGCCCAGGGGCACAGCCTGGGCTGATAGCCTAGCACCACCTGGAAAGGGGTTAGACCTGTGGAGGAATGGCACAGGGAATTTTGAGCGTATTCCGCCCAGGGGAGGAAACGGGTCCACTCTCCTGGCTGTTCCATGCAATAGGATCGAAGGAACCTCCCCAGTTCTTGGTTGGTGCGCTCCGCTTGCCCATTTGCCTGAGGGTGGTACCCGGATGTGAGACTGACCGCGACCCCCAGCTTGGACATGAATGCTTTCCACACCCGGGAAATTAACTGGGGACCTCTGTCAGACACGATGTCCTCTGGAAGTCCATACAATCGGATAGCCGGGTAGTGGTATGAATCTGACCATCTTGGAAAATCTATCCACTACCATGGCGATGGTGGTTTTCCCCTCTGCTGGTGGTAGATCTGTCAGGAAATCTACCGCTATGTGTGTCCACGGCCACTGAGGTACTGGTAGGGGCAGGAGTTTTCCTGTGGGAGCCGTTCTCGGCGCCTTTGACTGTGCGCACACTACACATGACAGTACATAGTGTCGCACAGTCCTCCCCATGCCAGGCCACCAATATTTCTCCCGGAGCGCCTCCAGGGTCCGACTGATACCTGGGTCTCCGGTGGCTGGTGTTGTGTGCACCCAGGTTACCAGTCTACCCTGCACTCTCCGCGGTACGTATGTCTTTCCCGGAGGGCATGTTGTTGGGGTAGGATCCCGTCTCCCTGCCCGTAGAATCTCAGCATCTATGTCCCAGGACATAGCCTCCTGCCTCATTTCTGCCCCCCGGTCGTGGATGCGGGAGAGTGCGTCTGCCCTGCCATTCTTCGTTCCTGGGCGATAGGTCAGGGTGAACTGAAAGCGCTCAAAAAACAAAGTCCTGTCTGGGGTTAAGGTGCCGGGCTGCCCTGATGTACTCCAAGTTCCGATGATCTGTCAGGACAGTGAACGGCTCATGAGCCCCCTCTAGCCAATGTCTCCACTCCTCCAACGCCAACTTCACCGCCAGTAGTTCTCGGTCACCCACGTCGTAGTTCCTCTCCGTAGCGCTCAACTTCCTGGAATAATAAGCACAGGGGTATTCCCCCTGTGAGGGTTCCCCTGCAGCTGGAGGGTTCCCCTGCAGCTGGGAGAGGACCACCCCTACCCCGAACTCCGACGCGTTGACCTCGACCGTGAAGGGCTTGAGCGGGTCTGGGTGGCGTAGTAGTGGCGCAGTGGTGAATCGGCCCTTCAGGTCGAAGAAATGCCTTCTCCGCCGTCGGGGTCCAGGTGAGGCGTTGAGGGTTACCTTTCAACAACGACGTGAGTGGCGCGGCGATGGAACTGTAGCCCTTGATGAACCGGCGGTAAAAGTTGGCGAAACCGAGGAAGCTTTGTAGCCCCTTGATGTTTTTGGGAACTGGCCATGACCCTACTGCCTCCACCTTCAGCTCTTCCATCTTCACCCCCTCCGGAGCAACACGATACCCGAGGAAAGAGACGTCTGTCTGGTGAAAGGCGCATTTTTCCTCCTTGACGTACAGTTTATTCTGCAATAGTCGTTGGAGGACAGCACGAACGTGGGTCGGGGAGTACACTAGTATGTCATCAATATACACGACAACATACCTCCCCGACATCTCTCGAAATACCTCATTCAGAAACAACTGGAATACCGCTGGGGCATTAGCAAGTCCGTATGGCATCACAAGGTATTCATAGTGACCTGACGCCGTGCTAAATGCGTATGAGGTTGAATGCGCTCCGGAGGTCTAGCTTGGTGAATAATCGCGCTCCCCGTAGTTGCTCTATGGCTGCAGGAACAAGGGGCATTGGATATCGATACTTCGTCGTCACCTCATTCAAACCTCGATAATCAATGCACGGCCTCAAACCCCCGTCCCTCTTCTTCATGAAGAAGAAACTGGCCGAAGCAGGGGATGTGGAATGGCGAATATGCCCCTGCTCCAGCGCTTGCCGGACATACGTCTCCATATTATACGTTTCGGCCATAGAGAGCGGATAGATGCGTTTACGGGAGGCGTACCACCTGGCATGAGGTCAATGGCGCAGTCCCACTCTCGGTGGGGAGGAAGACATTTGGCCTTCTCTCTAGAGAACACCCCGCATACATCTTCGTATTCCGGTGGAATGTTCCCCGTGAGGGCGCTCTCAGGACAATCCACCGATGTTGCCCCTACCATGGGTGTCATACAGGTCCTCCTACATTTTTCTGACCATCCCAGAATCCTTTATGCGCTCCAGCTGATGTTTGGGTTATGCTGCTGGAGCCAAGGAAGTCCCAAGATGATCGGTTGTATGGATGATGAGATCACCAACAATTCCAGTCTCTCTCGATGGCAGCCGTGAATAGTGAGAGTGACAGGACAGGTCACGTGAGTGATGGAACCGGACCCCACCGGCCGACCATCCAGAGCGTGAACTGGCATAGAGGACCTCAACCGGCGCAACGGCAGTCGGAGAGCATCAACCATGGTCCGGTCAATGAAACTCCCCGCAGCCCTGGAGTCAATCAGGACTGTGGACACATAATTAGGGAAGTTACCGGAGAGCACACCTGAGCAACAGAAAGGAATAGCGATATTTACAGTATTAGATACATTTACTGTGCCCATCTGAACCCTCCGGCCACTTACCCCTTTCCCGCGTCCAATCGGAAGAGAGGGGCAAGACCTCCTCACATGCCCCCTCTCTCCGCAGTACAGACACAGTCCCTGACGACTCCGTCTCTCTCTCTCCTCTGCGGAGAGCCTCGTGATTCCCACCTCCATTGGCTCATGCCCCGGGTCCAATCGCGGAAGGGGAAGATGTGCGCGGCGCGCCAGCTGATCACGGTCCCGGAGTTGGCCGTCGATTGTAATGGCCCAGGCGATGTAGGCGTCCAGCGTCATGGATTGGCTTCCACATGGCAGCTCCATTCGAACCTCCACCCGCAGCGCATACTCCGCGGCCGTGCCCCTTCCTTGTTCCAGGCGCATCATCCACTCGCCCGCATCTCTCCCCTCCGCGGGATGGTCAAATACAGCCCGGAACTCGTCAACGAAGGTGGCAACTGACCGTAACAGCTCGCTTTCCCTCTCCCACAGTGCCGTTGCCCAGCTGAGTGCACGAACCGTGAGGAGCGTGATCATCGTGCACACCTTCTCCCGATCCGACACTGGCAAGTCGCCCAGATACAAATCACACTGGAGAAGGAACCCACGACAACCCTCCGGATTGCCATCATACTTCTCCGGGCTGGCTCTCCAGAGTTCTCCTCCAGAGATGTGATGAGACTCGACACGACCAGGTGCTGGGGACGCTGTGGCTCCAGTGGGATCCACCGGGTGTTCCCCGCCCGGTCGTGCAGCCATGTGAGACATCAGACCACCGAGGGCAGTGACCAGATTGGAAACCTGTTCCTCCATGGCTCTGAGTCTCTCCTCCAGCTCTGGTGCCCGACCGGGCGGTCCAGCTCCCTCGCCGCGCCCGTCCATGGAGACCTAGGGCAGAGTGTGCGAAAAAAGCAAAAGGGAGTTAGAAACAACAGTGCAACGAAGACAGGTAAGTGAGAAAAAAAATAATAGGTGCCTCTGGTTGGCAGGTTATTCTGTGATATTGCGAGGGGTGAAAGTGAGTGATCAGGCGAAAAATGAAAAGGAGATGAATAGTTTTAGCGAATAACACAATGAACATTTTATCGGAACAGCAACACACATAGACCATAACCCGTGAGGGTTGAAACAAAACACACAGGGTTAAATAGTGAACAGGTGTGGGTCATCAGGGTGTTGCTACCATCTTCCCCCGACCGCCAGTTTAGAACGCCGGCGAGGATGATCGCTGGAGAGGAGGAGCGCCCGTCGTTCTGCGCGGGGCATTCGTTACAGGTATTGGCCAGGATTACTAAAAGCTTAGATAGCTAGCTAGACTAATTTACCAAATAAATAAAAAAATTGTTAGCTGACATGGAACATTTAGTGACTGTCAGTGAGTGATATAACAGCAGAAAAATTGCTGATGCACAAGCACATTTTCAACTATTCTACTATTCTAACTCTCAACAGTAAGTTGAGACCCCGACCTGGAGCCGACCCTGGGTGGGATGATAATGGTGTGGTCAGTGCAGAATGTACAATAGCTCTTACATCGATATAGATGTATTTTCAATTACTCCTAGCAGCATTGTCTCAATATGGGCCAACACTGCTCCTAGCAGCATTGTATCTCATAAAAGCTCTTACATCGATATAGATGTATTTTCAATTACTCTTTTGTAGGCCATATCACAGAGAGCCAGTCATGCCCTACTTCATGCAAAAAAATAGGTGTGCATGTAAAATATATGAATATATATTGAGATTCATCAATAGTAATACTGTTGTATCTAGTGAAAATAGTGATAGGGATCACAATAGTCACTACAAAGTCTATTGATATTCATGACAAGATCGTTCTTAAAATGATTGCAGCTAGTGTAGCATTGAAAAGAAAGCATTGAAGCATTGTATCATATGGTTTGATAGATGAAGAAAACCAATGGTTGGGAACACACAGTCACACACTCCTTTAATGCTTCCACGCTCTACAGTTTCTCTCCAGCACTACTAGGGCCGTGCTTGTGTGCACTGCAGTTCCTGTGGACGAGCAGTACACCACGTCTGTTTGTTCTCCCTGTGTGGCTCTTTCTGAGAATAGGGGTCAAAGGGTGAGAGGGGGAAGACCCTATGCGATGGCCGCCGGGGAGTCTGGGAAGTCTGAGCCTCACTCTGTATGGCAGAAGGAGGAGGAGTAGGAGGGCCTGCACTCTGACAAAGGCCCAGTTTGTTACTCGTTCCTTTAGAGGAAGCACAACCGCAAATCTGACTGGAAGCCCCAGTGACCTCAGTGCAGCCTGAGCAGGAAAGGGTGTCAGATTCTAACAGACCAGTCAGACGACTAAAAAACAGAACACGAAGCCACATACTGCTCCCCAAATGGCACCCTATTCCTTATTTAGTGCACTACTTTTGACAAGGGCCCATTGTCATTTGGAGCGCAGCCCCAGTAAATCAGAACCCTCTGTGGTCTTGGTGAGATCAAGCTATATGACCTCATCTAACCGCACATGGTCCTATGGTCCAGTGAGATGTAAACAATTCTGCAGACGTGGTTATGTAGGTTATGTAGCTGACCAGGGAATCGTTCAAAGTTTGTACATAGAAATATAACATGAGTCTTACTGTATTATCTAAATACAAACCTAATCCAAGAGCAAAAAAATACACTCACACTCACAGAGTACACAAGTATTATACACACCTTCTGTTGTCCCCTCCTGGCAGAGACAATAACAGTAACATTTTAAGGTCAAACACACAAACAGAGCATTCTCTGACTCCTCTCACACAGCTCAGTCACTACCAGAGGCACATTATTCAACCTGCTACCTGGTATATTATTCAATTCCAAAAAATCTAACTCAAGATTAAATCAAACCACTTACTCACGATCCAGAAAGGTAGAAAGAGGAGGAGCTGAAATTAGATTCTGTGTATCTCCCATTCTAAATCATTCAGGCTAATGAATAACGTCAATATGGGCCAACACTGCTCCTAGCAGCATTGTATCTCATAAAAGTCTATCAAACGTTTAACAAATGAGAAAGGGTAGAAACTCCTCATGCTTTGCCATTTTGCCATTTATCAAACACAGTGATATATATATATATATATATATATATATATATATATATATATATATATATATATATATATATATTTTAGATGGGATGTTTAATTTTTAGCAGGCACAGCCAGCCATATCTGATGGAACGGTCAGACCGAACCCATCAAAAGTCAATTATACATATAAATATATAACTACTGTAAGGTTACAGTAATATAAAAATAGTATATTAATACAGCCAGGGAAATTACTCTCATGCTGTATATGATTAATAGGTAATACTTATTTTAGATGTCAGCTGTTTCTTGCCTGGATAAAATGTACGCAATGTGCTCTTCTATTCTTTTTCCTATACCATATTGCGTATTCTGTGTTGGTGGCAGTGTGTGTGTGTGTGTGTGTGTGTGTGTGTGTGTGTGTGTGTGTGTGTGTGTGTGTGTGTGTGTGTGTGTGTGTGTGTGTGTGTGTGTGTCATGGACAGAGTATCAGAAAGCCACCCTGGGCTGTGTGAGTAACGTGGCTTAGCCCCGAGGTAGAGCAGAGAGCCTGTGACAGCAGTCAGATCTGAGGGAATACACCTTTTATTTTACATGACAGATGGGAACAAAAGAGAGATGAGAGCGAGGGAAAGAGAGGAAGGGAGAGAGAGGGGGGGGGGGGGGGACAGCGAGAAAGTCAATCAATCAATCAATCAAATGTATTTATAAAGCCCTTTTTACATCAGCCAGTGTCACAAAGCGCTATACAGAAACCCAGCCTAAAACCCCAAACAGCAAGCAATGTAGATGTAGAAGCACGGTGGCTAGGAAAAACTCACTAGAAAGGCAAAAATCTAGGAAGAAACCTAGAGAGGAACCAGGCTCTGAGGGGTGGCCAGTCCCCTTCTGGCTGTGCCGGGTGGAGATTATAACAATTTGTGGCCATTAAGGCCAGCTCTTTCTCCAAGATGTTCAAACGTTTATAGATGACCAGCAGGGTCAAATAATAATCATAGTGGTTGTAGAGGTTGCAACAGGTAAGTACATCAGGAGTAAATGTCACTTGGCTTTTCATAACCAGGCATTTAGATGATGGAATATCTGGTGCGGTAGAGAGAGAGAGAGTTGAAAACAACAGGTCTGGGACAAGGTGGCACGTCCGATGAACATGTAAGGATTCCATAACCGCAGGTGGAGTGGGGACAACAAGGAGTCATCAGGCCAGGTAGTCCTGAAGCATGGTCCTAGGGCTCAGGTCCTCCGGGAGGGGAGGAAGAGTGGGAGAGAGAGAGAACTAGAGAGAACATATTTGAATTCACACAGAAGGAGAGTGAGAGAGAGCTGGAGATAGAGTGAGAGAGCGAGGGAAAGAGAGGAAGGGAGAGAGAGATCTATCTATGCTTTCAGACTCGAGACAATCGAGTGCTCCTTACTTTTGACAGGTCCCGGCATTATATTTATAAGATCAGAGTGGTTTCATATTATTATTGATTTGAAGAGAAGGGATTGATGGAATATTTAAAAAGAAACGCTTTTGAGAAAAAATATCGATTCATGCTCCGGGGGCCGTAAGTCTTCGCTAGCGCCCGTAAGGGCAGACCCTCAAACCAAACATATGACCTATCCAGCTGCACATGCAATATTAAAGTGTTCCAAGTGTTCCTCTCCTTCCAATACGCTATTAGTCAATACCAGATTTCCCACTGCACCGGCTGCACCTGAGGGCGAGAGCTCAAAGCTCGATAGCAAACCACAGACACAGACATCCGTCAGCACTTTTCTTTCTGCTCTACAGCGATATATAGGATGGATATGAAGGATGCCAACACTGGCTATCACATACTGTAGGTAACTAAATCTAAAGTTAGTAGAGGAAAACAATAGATAAAGCCTTAGATGGATGAGGCAGCCATTTATGTGAAATAAAAATGATATTATGACAGGCAGCTTCTTCCTGATAACATCAAGACATTAGTGCTGAGCAATTAGTGCTTTTTGAGGTCGGTTTGGTTTCAGTTAGTTCAAAAAATAAATATCACGTTTCTTTTCGATTTCAGTTTCGATTTATAGATTTTTTAACACTAAATGCATTATGAAATATGACCTTGAAATGAATTAAGAGCTTTTTAATAGAAATTCCAAAGCCAAATATTGAGAATATTCAATTGCCAAAACATTGAAAACACTCTATTGTCTTTAGCTAACACAGAATAAAACAATGGTAGTGACTGCTCATGATGGTAGTGACTGCCATTACTGATTATCACTTATTAACCATTATTTATTCACATTACTTTACTTTAATGAAATATTCAAGGTGTGCATTACTTTTTTTTAATTTCTTAAAGTCATCATCTCATCTCTGCTCATGAAGTAGCAGCCAGCCAGCCAGTCAGCCAGACAACCATTTCACATTATCTCTGTGCTCACCAATGAGTCATCCTATTTAGCTAGGCTAGTGGGTCGCTGGCTAGCTAGTAGGTGCCTGATCTGCAGAGCTGTCTGACAAAGTCAATATTTTATTTGTTCTTCAAAGTATACTGAACAAAAATATAAACGCAACATATAACGTGTTGGTCCAATGTTTCATGAGCTGACATAAAAGATCCCAGAAATGTTCCATATGCACAAAAAGTTTATTTCTCTCAAATTCTGTGCACAAATTTGTTTACATCCCTGTTAGTGAGCAGGTATCCTTTGCCAACATAATACATGGCAAGAAGCTGATTAAACAGCATGGTCATTACACAGTTGCACATTGTGCTGGGGAAAATAAAAGGCCACTCTAAAATGTGCAGTTTGTCACACAACACAATGCCACAGATGTCTCAGGTTTTGAAGGAGCGTACAATTGGCATGCTGACTGCAGGAATGTCCACCAGAACTGTTGACAGATAATTTAATGTTAATTTCTCTACCATAAGCCGCCTACAATTACGTTTTAGAGAATTTGGCAGTACATCCAACCGGCCTCACAACCACAGACCACGTGTATTGCATCTTGTTGGCGAGCAGTTTACTGATGTCAACGTTGTGAACAGAGTGCCCCATGTTGGCGGTGGGGTTATGGTATGGCAGGCATAAGCTTCGGACAACAAACACAATTGCATTTTATCGACGGCAATTTGAATGCACAGAGATCCTGAGGCCCATTGTCATGCCATTCATCTGTCGCCATCACCTCATGTTTAAGCATGATAATGCACAGCCCCATGTTGCAAGGATCTGTTCACAATTCCTGGAAGCTGGAAATGTCCCAGTTCTTTCATGGCCTGCATACTCACCAGACATGTCACCCATTGAGCATTTTTGGGAATCTCTGGATCGACGTGTACGACAGCGTGTTCCAGTTCCCGCCAATATCCAGCAACTTCGCACAGCCATTGAAGAGGAGTGGGACAACGCTCCACAGGACACAATCAACAGCCTGATGAATTCTATGCGAATGAGAATTCCTGCCATCCAAGACCTCTATACCAGGCGCTGTCAGAGGAAGGCTCTAAAAATTGTCAAAGACTCCAGTCACCCTAGTCATAGACTGTTCTCTCTGCTACCGCACGGCAAGCGGTACCGGAGCGCCAAGTCTAGGTCCAAAAGGCTTCTTAACAGCTTCTACTCCCAAGCCATAAGACCCCTGAACAGCTCATGAAATAACCCCCACCACCCCCCACCCCTCACCCTTCACCCCCATGTATTATCTATGCATAGACACTTTAACTCTACCAACATGTACATATTACCTCAATTACCTCGACTAACCGGTGCTCCTGCACAATGACTCTGTACCGGTACTCCTGTATATAGCCTCGCTATTGTTAATTTTACTGCTGCTGTTTTATTTGTTACTTTTTCTTAAAGCATTGTTGGTTAAGGGCTTGTAGGTAAGCATTTCACTGTAAGGTCTACACCTGTTCCATTCAGCTCATGTGACAAATAACATTTGATTTGATTTGAGATGTTTCGTGCTGCATGAGGAAAAATGGTGGTCACACCAGATACTGACTGGTTTTCTGATCCACGCCCCTACCTTTTTTTTAAGGTGTCTGTGACCAACAGATGCATATCTGTATTCCCAATCATGTGAGTTCCATAGATTAGTGCCTAATCTATTTATTTCAATTGACTGATTTCCTTATATGAACTGTAAATTGTTGCATGTTGCGTTTATCTTTTTGTTCAGTATAGATAAGGCATACTTTCAAGACTGCTAATTGCCAACTAATACAACTATCGAGCTACCTCACAAACTGTCTCTATCCCTCTTGTCTTTGTTTTATGTATACATTCCTCTCTCAAGTTCTGTGTGAATTCAGCGGGGCCAGGTAGAACAGGAACAATAAATTCTGCTCATTTTAGTTTGAATATTTAACTAATGAAAACTACTTACAGCATCCCACAGTTTGTTTTTGATTTGATGTCTCTTGTGCTTTCTTGATATGATTTCTCTCTAGAGCAGTGGTCACCAACCAGTCAATCGCGATCGACTGGTCGATCTCCAAGGCATTCCTAGTCAATCACCAAACATTCCTGAAAAAACCCCAACAATAAAGCCTTTCTTGCATATTTTTTTTTATTTGTCTCGTACGGTTGGTGGTAGGTGCATTTGATTCAAAGTAAAGTGTTCCCATTTTGAACCATTTCATATATCTGAAGGTAGAACTCTGCCTACCCGGCCACCAGAGCAAATCAAGTGCACCTATAGGCCTACTGCAGGTAGCTGCTGTTTTTATGAGTGAGTTCCTGTTTGAGTTGTTATTCAGCACTGTCAACACTTTTTTCAACACTTTTATAAGCCATGAAATGTGCTCTCCCTTCTTCCACTTGTGCTACAACCAGCACTGCAGCTGCAATGAATGAGTATAGCAAAGTGTTAAGATAAGCTTAAGTTGTTATTATTAGCGGCTTGTGTCTTTTTTAATATAGATGAATATTTAACTTTCTCTGGTCGTAGGAGTAACAACATGAATTGGTGCATGAGGCAGAAATAATGTAGTGCGACTTGAGTTTCGCCATAATCTGGAAGCCTTTACAGAATACAAATATTCCAAAACATTCTGCCTGTTTGTAATAAGGCAATAAAGTAAAACTGCAAAAAATGTGGAAAAAAAATGTACTTAATGTCCTTAATACAAAGTGTTATGTTTGTACACAACACATCACTGAGTACCACTCTTCATATTTTCAAGCTTGGTGGTGGCTGCATCATGTTATGGGTATGCTTGTTATCGGCAAGGACTAGGGTTTTTTTTAAGATAAAAAGAAACAGACTACAGCTATGCATAGGCAAAATTCTAGAGGAAAACCTGGTTGTCTGGAAAATAACCTAAAACACATAGCCAAATTAAGAGTTGCTTACCAAGATGACATTTAATGTTCCTGAATGGCCTAGTTACAGTTTTTTAAACTTAAATTGTCTTGAAGATCTATGGCAAGACTTGAAAATGGATCGCTAGCAATGATTAATGACTAATTTGTGCAAATTGTGTACAATCCAGGTGTGCAAAGCTCTTAGAGACTTACCCAGAAATACTCACAGCTGTAAGTATTTTTTATTTTGGCTGTAACACAACAAAATGTGAATAAGTCAAGGGGTATTATGAATACTTTCTGAAGGCACTGTATGTCCTTTTAAACATATGCAACATTACTCAACATATGCAACACCCAAACAACCCTGATTCTCCCCATGTTCTTCCTCTACCCCCACCGCCTTCTCCTCCTTATCCTCCTCTTCCTTTTCCCCCTCTCCTAAATGTTCCAGTGCCCTCATTCTGCTCCAAGGTTAGCGAGAACCCCTGGTGCTGCAATCTGTTCATGAGCCGCCATTGCTCTTGGCAAACTCCAAGGCCTTGATCAGGGCCCTCCTCCTCCTTCGCCTCTCTCACACACACATGCAGGCACGCACGCATGCACACGCACGCACGCACGCACACACACACGCACACACACAAAGAGAGAGACACGCACACACAAACTACATCAGCGGAACAGGTTGTCCTGTTTGAACAGATGTTGCTGAACCCCCACCCCCCCTCCACCCTCCACTTCCAGGGCCCCAAATCTCTGTGGCCTGCTTGCCTGTCCATTTGCACAGTGATCCTGGGGAGACCATTAATTTAGCCCCAGGCCTCTGGGCCCAGACAGATCCCAGAGCATGTGGACAGTCATAATTGTGTCCAGTGAGCTGACACTGCGAGTTATCCTCTTGACAGCCCAGCTTGAGAAGAGATGCAGATAGAGGTCAACTGCAAGATTGAGGTTGAATTATAGAATAAGAGAAGAATAACATTGATGTGTCCGTCGGTAGAATTGGAATGAACGTGACATGTGTGGAAGCTTTATCAAACAACCATTGCTTATTATGTGCCCTGCTTGAATTTGACTTCCAATCCCCCATTGTTTGAATCAATAGAATTTATGCATGCCCTTTATGTCGGGTAGCAAAGGATATGAAACCCATGACTTCTAAGGAAATTGCTTTATTGGGGAAAAAAACCCATAGATAATAAACATCTCATTGATCTGTACTTGGTTGTTCACAGCACTCTAGTGTGTGTAGAATACTGTGATGTGTATTTTTTCCTGAACTTTGTTTGCGTGTCCGTGTTATAGCGGGAAATCAGGCGGACCCACTGGGACTTGAGGTGAAAGAACAAACCACTAAATGTATATTTCAAAGAAAGCATTTAAACTTTGCAAACCTCTCAGTGTCTGTTCGCACCCCAGCACTCATGCAAAGTTAATGGCTCAGATGCACTCCACACAGAGCCACCAGGGACCTGTGCAATCAACAGAGAAAATATCTTTCACTTGGCCTGGTTATTAAACTCAACCAATCTGTATGCATAACATCCCACTCTCCCTTCCCTTCCATCTATCTCTATCTCTCTCTGTTTTTCTCCCTCTTTCCCTTCCCCTCCACCTCATTCTACCCTGCTCCCTTTCTCCAGTCTCTCACATTCTTGTCTTCCTTCTGTCTCTCTCTCTTTCTCCCTATCCTCCCTCCCTTTGCCCCTTTCCTCTTCACCTCATTCCACCCTGCTCTCTTTCTCTTATTCCGGTTTCTTTTCTTGTTTATTTTTTCTAAAGCTACTCTGCTCTCTCTACTGGATGGGTTAGTACTTGTTACAGTCCCATTCATATTGCCTAAACTGAAGCCCAGTGGGTCTAGAAGACAGTGGAGAGGGTCAGTGAATGCCAGTTCATGCAATTTACATTTTTTCAAAGAAATGACGGCATTATGTATGTTGATTCAGCCTTCACGACTCTCCACAGAGGAGAGAGAGAGAGAGACTGGGAAAGGGAGAGAGAGAAAGACACTCAGAACCAACAAGAGAGAGAGGGAGAGTAAGACACTCAGAACGAGAGAGAGAGAGAGAGAGAGAGAGAGAGAGAGAGAGAGATGTTTACCCATTCTCTCTTTTAGAGTATCACTCATCAAAACGGAGACCTTTCACACACCCTGTGATTTCTCTTTGTGTTTAGTGAGGCAACGTTGTGAGAAAGAGAGAGGGAGAGACAGAGAGACAAAGAGAGAAAGAGACAAGAGATCGGGTGACGAAGCAGTATAGCGAGAGAAAGAGCGAGAGTACACTTTGAGGTTTCAGAACATGAGAGATAGGATGAAGTAGTAGCAGCAGTAGCAGGGTGAGCTAGCCAGCGTCATGTGTGGGTGTAATGAAATTTGTTTGTGTTGTGAGAGATGTCTCCCTCAGCTAGTGAGGCGAACCCTTGAGATCAGGGTGGACATGCAGGGAGACATGATTTATGGGTGAAGTGTTGTCGACCCAGCACACACCAACGTACACTGCCGCACCAACGTACTATACAGCTGTCATTCATTGCAGCTGTCAGACCATCATTGGCTGTGGCGTGGCTGTGATTCGCCTCTTATTTAATCTTGATTAAATAGAGAGAGACACTTATGGTGTGCCGCACTCAACTCAGCGGGGTGGGAGCATGCATACCAAACAGCAGTCTAAACACACACACACACACACACACCTCACTCTCCTTTACAGATTACCGGGCTAGCTAGTCTGACATCTATTGGGCAGTGTGAGTAACTGCAACCGTGTCAGTCTCAGACAGAGGGACAAACAGACAGGGTTAAATCTGTTATTGTCAGGTGAGGATCTCCATTTGGAAGAAGACACAGACTGTGATTCGTTCTGCACCTGGAGTAAGTTCACCGTGCTGCCTTAGCCTCAGCACACGATAAGACAAATATGTCTTATCGCACCCCATCCCAAATGGCACCCTATTACTTATATGGTGCACTACTTTTGAACATAGCCCTATGGGCCCTGGTCAAAAGTAGTGCACTATATAGTGAATAAAGTTCAATTTGGGACCCAGAAAGTGAGAGAGCTCACATCAAGAGGCTATCTTATCAAAACAATGGTCACTTAGCCAAGATCGGCCAGGTCAAGGAGCTAACGGTGGATTAGTGATAGGAATGTTAGAAATAATCACTCTCTCGCTCTCGGTCTCTCTCTGTCTCTGCTAGGGAACCCTGACCTGTTCATCGGACGTGCTACCTTGTCCCAAACCCGCTGTTTAGTCTCTCTTTCTCTCGCTTGCTCACTCGCTCTGTCTCTCTCTCTCTCTCTCTCTCTCTCTCTCTCTCTCTCGCTCTATCTCACCAGTAAGCACAAGTAGAGCAATAACAACCAGACAGACTGTAAACTTATTTTCTAATAAGCCTTTTGATTTAGGCTACATCTTCAATCTCTCAGTATAATTGGAAGAGAAGTGACATAAACCACATCTGTGACAGCTTGTGATCTTGCCTCATCATTTTGTCATGTTAGAAGGGGAAAAGAATGATGACTCCATCTGTGGCTCAGAAGAGTGGCTGTAAATTTCACACCAGGTGCCTGTTAGGATCTTACTATGGGGGCGGACAATGGGGAGCTGGGTACTAAGGGTTACACACATGAACACACACACTCATGTGCGCGCACACACACACTTGCACACGCACACACACACACACACACACCGTTAGGTTTTCCGTAAGCAGCTGTGGGGCTACTGTGTGTACACTCCCTCCGCCTAAATCCAGCAGGTCAGGGACAGGGTTAGCATGGCCTTGGGGAACACATTCAGGTACGTACTGTATGTGCACACACAGTCACACGCACCCCACACATACAAACACACACACATGCACAGACACACCATTGGAGGAAGGGGAAACCCATCCATTAAAGAAGATACAACTGTACTATATAGAGTTGAAGTCAGAAGTTTACATACACCTTAGCCAAAAATTGTAAACTCAGTTTTTCACAATTCCCTGTTTTAGGTCAGTTAGGATCACCACTTTATTTTAAGAATGTGAAATGTCAGAATAATAGTAGAGAGAATGATTTAGCTTTTATTTCTTTCATCACATTCCCAGTGGGTCAGAAGTTTACATACACTCAATTAGTATTTGGTTGCATTGCCTTTAAATTTGGGTCAAATGTTTTGGGTAGCCTTCCACAAGCTTCCCACAATAAGTTGAGTGAATTATGGCCCATTCCTTCTGACAGAACTGGTATAACTGAGTCAAACTTGCCAAAACTGGTGTAACTTGCCAAAACTAAAGTTTGTTAAAATGACATCTGTGGAGTGGTTGACAAATAACAAATGTTATTTGTCACATGCGCCAAATACAAAAGGTGTACATCTTACAGTGAAATGCTTACATACAAGCCCTTAACCTACAATGCAGTTTTAAGAAAAATAAGTGTTAAGTAAAAAATAAGAAAAAGTAAAACATTTAAATAACAAATAATTAAAGTGCAGCAGTAAAATAACAGTAGCGAGGCTATACAGTGGGCAGAACAAGTATTTGATACACTGCCGAATTTGCAGGTTTTCCCACTTACAAAGCATGTAGAAGTCTGTAATGTTTATCATAGGTACTCTTCAACTGTGAGTGATGGAATCTAAAACAAAAATCCAGAAAATCACATTGTATGATTTTTAAGTAATTAATTTGCATTTTATTGCATGACATAAGTATTTGATACATCAGAAAAGCAGAACTTAATATTTGGTACAGAAACCTTTGTTTGCAATTACAGAGATCATATGTTTCCTGTAGTTCTTGACCAGGTTTGCAAACACTGCAGCAGGGATTTTGTCCCACTCCTCCATACAGACCTTCTCCAGATCCTTCAGGTTTCGGGGCTGTCGCTGGGCAATACGGACTTTCAGCTCCCTCCAAAGATTTTCTATTGGGTTCAGGTCTGGAGACTGGCTAGGCCACTCCAGGACCTTGAGATGCTTCTTACGGAGCCACTCCTTAGTTGCCCTGGCTGTGTGTTTCGGGTAATTGTCATGCTGGAAGACCCAGCCACGACCCATCTTCAATGCTCTTACTGAGGGAAGGAGGTTGTTGGCCAAGATCTCGCGATACATGGCCCCATCCATCCTCCCGTCAATACGGTGCAGTCGTCCTGTCCCCTTTGCAGAAAAGCATCCCCAAAGAATGATGTTTCCACCTCCATGCTTCACGGTTGGGATGGTGTTCTTGGGGTTGTACTCATCCTTCTTCTTCCTCCAAACACGGCGAGTGGAGTTTAGACCAAAAAGCTCTATTTTTGTCTCATCAGACCACATGACCTTCTCCCATTCCTCCTCTGGATCATCCAGATGGTCATTGGCAAACTTCAGACGGGCCTGGACATGCGCTGGCTTGAGCAGGGGGACCTTGCGTGCGCTGCAGAATTTTAATCCATGACGGCGTAGTGTGTTACTAATGGTTTTCTTTGAGACTGTGGTCCCAGCTCTCTTCAGGTCATTGACCAGGTCCTGCCGTGTAGTTCTGGGCTGATCCCTCACCTTCCTCATGATCATTGATACCCCACGAGGTGAGATCTTGCATGGTGCCCCAGACCGAGGGAGATTGACCGTCATCTTGAACTTCTTCCATTTTCTAATAATTGTGCCAACAGTTGTTGCCTTCTCACCAAGCTGCTTGCCTATTGTCCTGTAGCCCATCCCAGCCTTGTGCAGGTCTACAATTTTATCCCTGCTGTCCTTACACAGCTCTCTGGTCTTGGCCATTGTGGAGAGGTTGGAGTCTGTTTGATTGAGTGTGTGGACAGGTGTCTTTTATACAGGTAACGAGTTCAAACAGGTGCAGTTAATACAGGTAATGAGTGGAGAACAGGAGGGCTTCTTAAAGAAAAACTAACAGGTCTGTGAGAGACGGAATTCTTACTGGTTGGTAGGTGATCAAATACTTATGTCATGCAATAAAATACAAATTAATTATTTAAAAATCATACAATGTGATTTTCTGGATTTTTAGATTCCGTCTCTCACAGTTTAAGTGTACCTATGATAAAAATTACAGACCTCTACATGCTTTGTAAGTAGGAAAACCTGCAAAATCGGCAGTGTATCAAATACTTGTTCTCCCCACTGTATACAGTATATATAGACATGCACATCTTTTTCTAAAAATATTTCTTTTATTATTTTCACTTAGGCTTTTACTTCCAGCTTATACACATTATATACATTTTTATGGACACAATCTATTTTAGTTCTATTTTGTTTATTTTTTTTCCTGTCCTTCCTCTACTCTCAACCTCTCCTATCTATTTCTGATGTCCATGCAGTTTGATTTCTATTTGCCATATATTTGCTGTTTCACAAAAGTTCTGAACCTATTTACATTATACAGACACAGTATATCTTACATTTGTTATCTTGTTGTTATTAGTCCCACCCTTGAGCTCCATTCAACTCCTCCCATCTATCTCTTAACACCACCCATATTGGATTTCTATTTGCAATATATTTTTCAACTGTCCTGCGATGCTTCACAAAAGTTCTGAACCATTCTATTCTAATAGTTTCTACAGATTGTAAATGAAAGATAAACATTTTTGCTAAAAGTATTATTATATTATTGATCGATTGACTATGACTTTTTAAATCACCTAGTATTGCTATCTGCAGCATCAGCTCCAGGTAAATGTTGCACTTCTTCAGCAATTCCTGGACCTGTGACCAAAAACAAGCTACATATGGACAGTACCAAAATAAATGATCTAATGACTCGGTCTCTTTGCAGCAAAATCTGCAGATATGGGAAGGTTGTTTCCCCCATATATATAACATTCTATTGTTTTCAAGAATTTTGCATTATCATTCAAATTGAAAAATTCAAAGTTTTGAATCCCTCGTCGTTTTGCGTATCAGTTCTTAAACCATGTGCCATATATTCAGTACATCGACAATCTCTTCCCAGCTATTTTGCAATCTATACGGTACAGCTGTCAATTTGTGGGTCCTTAAATTAAACTGGTATATTTTTTTATTTATCCAAATAAATTCACAGCAAGACCCGCTAACCGCTAGTAGCTAATCCCTTTGCTTGATTCCGGAGCGATGGAGGAAAGTCCCAGATGAAGCCTCTTAATCTCATGCCCTTTTCACTCCCACTGATTCAACCACCCTAGTATAACTATTTCTTCTAGCTCCATCGCCAACATTATTAAAGCAGTGCTGGTCTCTTTCTGCTATATGGATGAAGCTGTGGGGTATGGTAAAATGTGTGAGAAAAGGGAGGGAGAAAATATATATTATCATCCCATACACACATGCAGGTACACCCACACACACACACACACACACACACACACACACATACATGCATGTATATACACACACCTCCCCTGGTCTGTTACTAGGACATGAGACGTTAAGCGCCCTCAGACAACACCTAACACTGTACAGAGAACTTGAGGTAGTTACAAGATATACAACCAACAAACACTCTCTTACACACTAACAAACACACTCACATACACAGGCAAGTGATGATTTGGGGAGTGAGGCTAAGGAACATCTGTGCCCATTAGGCCTCACACAAAGGGCTGCATGGGGAGGGAGGGACAGAGGGAAGGAGGGAGATCCCCCTGCTCAAACATGAGAGGGACCTTCCTTTGTGTGTTTGTGTATGATTCAGGCCATGCACGTGCACACACATACACACATACCTAATTAAACATTAGCATTTCAGACTGTGCAGCTGCCTAAACCAAGCCTACAGGGTAAAGTTTTAGCAACGGCCATCAAACTTACAGGTATCGATTTGTTAACTTTGTTAACTTACAGTGCAGACGTGTTTTTTGTTCGTCCCGTCTCGTGTCCCGTGTAAATAGTTTGTAGTAGTTTGTAATTTGTCTTTCCATACATTTTTATTTGTTCCCGATTTACCCCTCCTGCAAGCCACCTTACCCAACGTGATACGGATCAAATATCGGATCAAATATCCGTGCTTTTCCACTATTTAACTGAACCGCAGTCAAAAGTTAGCCTGCTAGCTAGCTTGCTAACCAGCCATCGCTAATCACTGCTAGCGGTCCTCACCACCGCTCTGGCTGCTCAGCCAGCTTTCAGTTCGGACAATATTGGCCAGTCGGCTCAGCGCGCTACCAACCCAGCGCTTATCGGACTGCGTTCCCTTCCACTTCACCGAATTTTGTAATAAATATATTCTTGATGTCGCTTATTACCAACGCTGTATTACACACATTAGCTCGAAACATTACACAACCTGTATTAAACACATCTTTTAGAATATCTAATCCTAAACACACACAGATTTATGAGGGCTGGACTCCGAGGACAAAGAACACTGCCAAGAGCCAATGGGAAGTCGATACTGCCCGTGGAGGGACTGCCCTCCATAACAACGACCAGTCAGGAGTGTGAATCTACCTACGTCATTTTATTACTATTGCTCTGTATAAATATGTGTGCCACGTGTTTAGGAGGTTTTTTTGTTCCGGACGACTCCCTAAGAGCTGAAGGAACGAGCCCGTGCACGAGTTACCAAATATCTTTGCATCAAATAAATTGCTTGACTGAATATCAATTCCACCTGGTCATGAGTTATGACTTGTCTCCTTCTCGAGTAATTGTAAATATCAACAATTTCCACTGAAATTACAGGACCACCACACCGGATCATCACAGCTAGCTAGCTGCATTCGAGTGACGTTTATAGCTAACCTCCATTGTTTACATGCTACCAATGCTAGCGTGAGCTAGGCTCATCTCCCGGACAGCCGACGTGTGCTAGCTACTCTCCCGGGCTCCAGTACCTTGTCAACCTACCTGGACCTTCTACTGTCGACACGGAGCCCCACCGAGCCACCGTGACTGGTCTGCCGACGTAATTGTCCGACGTGGTCTCAACAGGGTTCTCCTCTGCGACGTCGCCGAAGATCCATCTGCTAGCTCCGGCCTGCTAGCTCCGGCCTGCTAGCCCCGGCCTGCTAACACTCTGAATGCCTCTTTGCTGCTCATCGGATCCTATGATTGCTCAGCTTCACAGCTGATGCCTGCAGGACTGTTTGGTTATATGGTATTTCTTTCTGTTTAACTACCAGGCCTCAGGTCCTGTGTGTAGTACATCACTTTTTCTAACTGACCCTCTTTGTCCATTCATCGCCATTACCCGTCGTTGTCTTAGCTCTCTTAATTAACTGTTATTTTTTTTTTTTTTTTTTTTGCCCCTTTCTTATTTCAATATGCCTTGTCTTTTGCTGTTCAGGCTAGCTATTATTGTTTTATTTCACTGTAGAGCCCCCAGTCCTGCTCAACTGGCCTCTGATAGCTCCTTTGTTCCTCCCCCCACACATGCGGAGACCTCACCTGGCTTAACTGGTGTCTCCAGAGATGCAACCTCTCTCTTCATTACCCAACGCCTAGGTTTACCTCCACTGAACTCACATCCTACTATACCCTTGTCTATACATTATGCCCTCAACCTATTCCACCACGCCCAGAAATCTGCTCCTTTTATTCTATGTAGCCAACGTACTAGACGTCTAGTTCTGAAAGCCCTTAGCCGAATACTGATTCTATTACTCCTCTGTTCCTCTGGTGATGTAGAGGTAAACCCAGGTCCTATAACCCCCAGTACTACACCTATTCCCCAGCCGCTCTCATTTGTTGATTTCTGTAACCGTAAAAGCCTTGGTTTCATGCATGTTAACATTAGAAGCCTCCTCCCTAAGTTTGATTTATTCACTGCTTTAGCACACTCCGCCAACCCGGATGTCCTAGCTGTGTCTGAATCCTGGCTTAGGAAGGCCTCCAAAAATTCGGAAATTTCCATCCCCAACTACAACATTTCCCGTCAAGATAGAACTGCCAAAGGTGGCGGAGTTGCAATCTACTGCAGAGATAACCTGCAGAGTTCTGTCATACTGTCCAGGTCTGTGCCCAAACAGTTTGAGCTTCTACTCTTAAAAATCCACCTTTCCAGAAATAAGTCTCTCACTGTTGCTGCCTGTTACAGAACCCCCTCAGCCCCCAGCTGTGCCCTGGACTCCATATGTGAATTGATTGCCCCCCATCTCTCTTCAGAGTTTGTACTGTTAGGTGACTTAAACTGGGATATGCTTAACACCCCGGCTGTCCTTCAATCTAAGATAGATGCCCTCAATCTCACACAAATTATCAAGGAACCCACCAGGTACAACCAAAATCCGTAAACATGGGTACCATTATTGATATCATCCTGACTAACTTGCCCTCCAAATACACCTCCTCTGTTTTCAACCAGGATCTCAGCGATCACTGCCTCATCGCCTGCATTCGCAATGGGTCAGCGGTCAAACGACCACCCCTTATCACTGTCTAACGCTCCCTAAAACACTTTTGCGAGCAGGCCTTTCTATTAGATCTTACCCAGGTATCCTGGAAGGATATTGACCTCATCCCGTCAGTAGAGGACGCCTGGTTGTTCTTTAAAAGTGCTTTCCTCACCATCCTAAATAAGCATGCCCCTTTCAAAAAACGTAGAACTAAGAATAGATATAGCCCTTGGTTCACCCCAGACTTGACTGCACTAGACCAACACAAAAACATCCTGTGGCGCACTGCATTAGCATCGAACAGCCCCCGCGATATGCAGCTATTCAGGGAAGTCAGGAACAAGTACACACAGTCAGTTAGAAAAGCAAAGGCCAGCTTTTTCAAACAGAAATTTGCTTCCTGTAGCACTAACTCCAAAAAGTTCTGGGACACTGTTAAGTCCATGGAGAATAAGAGCACCTCCTCCCAGTTGCCCACTGCATTGAGGCTCGGAAACACTGTTACCACCGATAAATCCACGATTATCGAAAATTTCAATAAGCATTTTGCTACGGCTGGCCATGCTTTCCACCTGGCTACCCCTACCCCGGCCAACAGCTCTGTACCCCCGGCAGCTACTTGCCCAAGCCCCCCCCCCGCTTCTCCTTCACCCAAATCCAGACGGCTGGTGTTCTGAAAGAGCTGCTAAGTCTGGACCCCTACAAATCTGCTGGGCTAGATAATCTGGACCCTCTCTTTCTGAAATTATCAGCCAAAATTGTTGCAACACCTATCACTAGCCTGTTCAACCTCTCTTTCGTATCGTCTGAGATCCCTAGAGATTGGAAAGCTGCCGCGGTCATCACCCTCTTCAAAGGAGGAGACACTCTTAGACCCAAACTGTTATAGACCAATATCCATCCTGCCCTGCCTTTCTAAAGTTTTCGAAAGCCTCCAACAATCTACTTAGCAAATTGGATGTAGTCTATCACAGTGCCATCCGTTTTGTCACCAAAGCCCCATACACTACCCACCACTGCGACCTGTATGCTCTCATTGGCTGGCCTTCGTCGCCAAACCCACTGGCTCCAGGTCATCTATAAATCTTTATTAGGTAAATCCCCGCCCTATCTCAGCTCACTGGTCACGATAGCAACACCCACCCGTAGCATGCGCTCCAGCAGGTATATCTCACTGGTCACCCCCAAAGCCAACACCTCCTTTGGCCGCCATTCCTTCCAGTTCGCTGCTGCCAATGACTGGAACGAATTGCAAAAATCATTGAAGCTAGAGGTTCCTATCTCCCTCAATAACTTTAAGCATCAGTTGTCAAAGCTGCTTATCGATCACTGCACCTGTATATAGCCCTTCTGTAAATAGCCCACACTACTACCTCATCCCCATATTTATATTTATTTTTGTTATTTTCACAAATCTTGCACTCCAGTATATCTATTTGCACATCATAATTTGCACATACTTCATTCCTGTGTTAATGATGATAATCTGTAATTTATTTCACCACTATGGTCTATTTATTGTCCTACCTCCTAACCTTACTGCATTTTGCACTACATTTTGCACTCTGTATATAGATTTTCTATTGTGTTTTTGACTATGTTTGTGTTGTTTTTGTCGCACTGCTTTGCTTTGTCTTGGCCAGGTCGCAGTTGCAAATGAGAACTTGTTCTCAACTGACCTACCTGGTTAAATAAAGGTGAAAAAAATAAATAAAGATTTGATAGAAGGTTTTAAAAACAATTCCAATAAATGCAACAGTTGGACAATTTTTTTATTTTTTTATTTCACCTTTATTTAACCAGGTAGGTCAGTTGAGAACAAGTTCTCATTTGCAACTGCGACCTGGCCAAGACAAAGCAAAGCAGTGTGACAAATAACAACACAGAGTTACACATTAAACAAACAGTCAAAAACACAATAGAAAAATCTATATACAGAGTACAAAATGTAGTGCAAAAATGCAGTAAGGTTAAGAGGTAGAACAATAAATAGACTATAGTGGTGACATAAATTACAGAATTATCATTATTAACACAGGAATGAAAAATGTGCAAATTATGATGTGCAAATAGAGATACTGGAGCAGAGCAGTGCAAGGGCAGTCCGCTCCTGGGGCAGGACTGAACGTCGTGCCCAGCCTGGGCACCGACGCAGAGATGGTTTTCAGCCCTGTGGTTGGGCTGGCTGTCGGCCCCAGACTGGGCACCGACACGCTATGGAGCTCCTGCTCCAAAGTCGGGCTGAACGTCGTGCCCACCCTGGGCACCAACGCAGAGATGGTTTTCAGCCCTGTGGTTGGGCTGGCTGTCGGCCCCAGACTGGGCACCGACACGCTATGGAGCTCCTGCTCCAAAGCCGGGCTGAATGTCGTGCCCACCCTGGGCACCGACGCAGAGATGGTTTCCAGCCCTGTGGTTGGGCTGGCTGTCGGCCCCAGACTGGGCACCGACACGCTATAGAGCTCCTGCTCCAAAGCGGGGCTGAAAGTCGTGCCCACCCTGGGCACCGACGCCGAGGGGTTTTCCGGCCCCAGACTGGGCACAGGCACGCTACAGAGCTCCCGCTCCAAAGCGTGGCTGAGCTTCATGTCCGTCCTGGACACCGACGCTGAGAAGGGCTCCAACCACAGAACTGTGCTGGCCTCTGAAGACTCCAGGCTGTCGGCCGTTGCTGGAGGCTCTGGGCTGTCGAACGTCGCTGGAGGCTCTGGGCTGTCGACCGTCGCTGGAGGCTCTGGGCTGTCGACCGTCGCTGGAGGCTCTGGGCTGTCGACCGTCGCTGGAGGCTCTGGTCTGTCGACCGTCACTGGAGGCTCTGGTCTGTCGACCGTCGCTGGAGGCTCTGTGCGTGGAGCAGGCACGGGCCGTACCGGACTGGGGGAACGCACCACTGGTCTGGTGCGAGGAGCAGGCACGGGCCGTACCGGGCTGGGGGAACACAACACTGGTCTGGTGCGAGGAGCAGGCACGGGCCATACCAGGCTGGGGGAATGCACCACTGGTCTGGTGCGAGTAGCAGGCACGGGCCGTACCGGGCTGGGGGAACGCACCACTGGGCTGGTGCGAGGAGCACCCACGGGCCGTACCCTGCTGGGGGAACGCACCATTGGGCAGGTGCGAGGAGCTGGAACGGGCCGTACCTGGCTGGGAACACACACCGTTGGACTGGTGCGTTGAGCTGGTACGGGTCGCACCGGGCTGGGGACACGCACCATTGGGCTGGTGCGCGGAGCAGGCGCGGGCCGTACCGGGCTGTTGGTGCGCACCGATGGTGTGGTGCGCTGAGTCGGTATCCCTCTGTCTCCCTGACTCTGGACCGGCACGGGAGGCACCGGACTGGGAACTGGCGTTGGAGTACGACTGTACCTGTCGTCCCTTCTCCACCGCCAATCCCCATCCTGTGAGGATTCCTCCGGGAACCCCCACGAGTGAGGGAACAGAAGCACATCGTCGTCGTCTTCCTCCGACTCCTCTCTCTACTCCTGCTCCCATGGCTGTAGGGGCTCCTCCTGGAACCCCCACGAGTGCAGTGGTCGGGGCTATTCACCTTCGATCCCCGACTACCCCCATAGCCCCCCCACAAAATCAGTTTGGGGGTTTTTCTGGGCACCAGGCTGGTCCTTTGCTTTTCTGGCCCGGTGACGTGTCCTCCGTCTTCGGCGCCTCTGCTCCGGACACCAGCCCTCCTCCACAGCACAATAATGAGAGTATTCCTCCTCGGTAATTTTCCCCTTACCGAGGAGGATATCTCCCAAAGTCAGTCCCCGTTGCGTCCCTGGTTGGTGGATCATTCTGTCACGGTGCGTAGTCATGGGACGATAAACGAAGCGTTCGTGGAGTGTCATCCTTTTTATTTAAACTTATCACTCTTATAAGTTCCCAAAAATAAACAAGGAGAGAAAAGCAAGATGACTTACATGCTGCTTAACACAAAGGCAGTCAGGCACAAACAATGATCCACACACAGGTGGATGTGTGTGGAGCTTAAATACTATCCCCAATCAGAAACAACACTAGACAGCTGTCTCTGATTGAGGATCATTAACTTCCCCTAACAACTGATGTGATGCCTGATTGTGGCTCTCCCACTCCCTCTAGTGGGGAGGCCATCACAGGCCATCACAACAGGTACATCTCCAATTGACTCAATTAGCAGAAGCTTCTAAAGCCATGACATCATTTTCTGGAATTTTCCATGCTGTTTAAAGGCACAGTCAACTTACTGTATGTAAACTTCTGTGAATAGTGAATTATAAGTGAAGTAATCTGTCTGTAAACAATAGTTGGAATAATTACTTGTGTCATGCACAAAGTAGATGTCCTAACCGACTTGCCAAAACTATATTTTGTTAACATGAAATCTGTGGAGTGGTTAAAACATTTGATTTAATGACTTCAACTTAAGTGTATGTAAACTTCCGACTTCAACTGTATGTATTTTTAAAGGAAAGGATATACAGTGGGGAGAACAAGTATTTGATACACTGCCGATTTTGCAGGTTTTCCTACTTACAAAGCATGTAGAGGTCTGTAGTTTTTATCATAGGTACACTTCAACTGTGAGAGACGGAATCTAAAACAAAAATCCAGAAAATCACATTGTATGATTTTTAAATAATTAATTTCCATTTTATTGCATGACACAAGTATTTGATCACCTACAAACCAGTAAGAATTCCGGCTCTCACAGACCTGTTAGTTTTTCTCCACTCATTACCTGTATTAACTGCACCTGTTTGAACTCGTTACCTGTATAAAAGACACCTGTCCACACACTCAATCAAACAGACTCCAACCTCTCCACAATGGCCAAGACCAGAGAGCTGTGTAAGGACATCAGGGATAAAATTGTAGACCTGCACAAGGCTGGGATGGGCTACAGGACAATAGGCAAGCAGCTTGGTGAGAAGGCAACAACTGTTGGCGCAATTATTAGAAAATGGAAGAAGTTCAAGATGACGGTCAATCTCCCTCGGTCTGGGGCACCATGCAAGGACCTGGTCAATGACCTGAAGAGAGCTGGGACCACAGTCTCAAAGAAAACCATTAGTAACACACTACGCCGTCATGGATTAAAATCCTGCAGCGCACGCCAGGTCCCCCTGCTCAAGCCAGCGCATGTCCAGGCCCGTCTGAAGTTTGCCAATGACCATCTGGATGATCCAGAGGAGGAATGGGAGAAAGTCATGTGGTCTGATGAGACAAAAATAGAGCTTTTTGGTCTAAACTCCACTTGACGTGTTTGGAGGAAGAAGAAGGATGAGTACAACCCCAAGAACACCATCCCAACCGTGAAGCATGGAGGTGGAAACATCATTCTTTGGGGATGCTTTTCTGCAAAGGGGACAGGACGACTGCACCGTACTGAGGGGCGGATGGATGGGGCCATGTATCGCGAGATCTTGGCCAACAACCTCCTTCCCTCAGTAAGAGCATTGAAGATGGGTCGTGGCTGGGTCTTCCAGCATGACAACGACCCGAAACACACAGCCAGGGCAACTAAGGAGTGGCTCCGTAAGAAGCATCTCAAGGTCCTGGAGTGGCCTAGCCAGTCTCCAGACCTGAACCCAATAGAAAATCTTTGGAGGGAGCTGAAAGTCCGTATTGCCCAGCGACAGCCCCGAAACCTGAAGGATCTGGAGAAGGTCTGTATGGAGGAGTGGGACAAAATCCCTGCTGCAGTGTTTGCAAACCTGGTCAAGAACTACAGGAAACGTATGATCTCTGTAATTGCAAACAAAGGTTTCTGTACCAAATATTAAGTTCTGCTTTTCTGATGTATCAAATACTTATGTCATGCAATAAAATGCAAATTAATTACTTAAAAATCATACAATGTGATTTTGTTTGTTTTAGATTCTGTCACTCACAGTTGAAGAGTACCTATGATAAAAATTACAGACTTCTACATGCTTTGTAAGTGGGAAAACCTGCAAAATCGGCAGTGTATCAAATACTTGTTCTCCCCACTGTATACCTCACTTGCATTTATTAATAGATTAACAGGGCTGCAACCATAAAAAAATTGCTCTGTCTAGGCCTACCTCCATTCACCTGTGCTGTCTAGACTGCCTCATGAATTACTGTTGTTGTCACCCTCTGATTAAAAATCAACACACTTGGGCCTCCTGAGTGGCGCAGCGGTCTAAGGCACGCTAGAGGCATTATTACAGACCTGGGCTCATATCCGGGCTGTGCCACAACTGGCCGTGGCTGGGAGTCCTATAGGATGGTGCACAATTGTCCGGGTTAGGGGAGGGTTTAGCTGGTGGGACTTTACTTGGCTCACCGTGCTCTTGTGGGGGGCCGGGTGCCTGCGAGCTGACCCTGGATGCCAGTTGAAGGTGTTTCCTCTGACACATTGGTGCGGCTGGCTTCCGGGTTAAGATGGTGGGTGTTAAGGAGCACGGTTAGGCAGGTATGTTTCATGGACGCGTGACTCCACCTTTGCTTCTGCTGAGCCTGTTGGGGAGTTGCAGTGATGAGCCAAGATTGAGAATTGGGGAGAAAAGCGGGTAAAAAAAATTATACAAATCAACACACTTGGCACTATATTACACCTATCTATTTACATTGTTATTTACATTGTTTTCGAGATCAAACATAATAACACTATAGTCCAAGTGTTAATTTTAGGAAGTGGCTTTCATTTCAGTGCATCTAACATTTTAACTGTATTAAATGATTACTTTTTAAAATTCCACAAAAAAAACAACCATCACAATCAAGTTATCTTTCTTGTGATGTAAGTGTCGAGAAGATTAGTTAAATTCCAGACAAAGCTTTGAGCTCATTCCAGCCATTACCGGGGTGTGTTTGACAGGTCATTAAAAACATTTCCGCGGTCATAATGTTAACGGGAAAACACAGACCTGGGTACAAGCAAGAGTATTAAAAATTGGCAGGAGTAAAATTAAATCAATCAATCCAGCGAGACTTAAGTGACGTGGATTTTGTACCCCTCAAACACAGGAAATAAATGCCGGAAAAAGACAGTTCCTCAGGTAGGCGGGGTATGCGTGTGGCTAGGGTAAAGATATTATTAGATTGGGAGCTGCTTAACAGCCTTCTATAGAGCTGTCTGACTCTTATGCCTGTCTACACCTACCAGATTAGAACTATACTCATGCCCCACAACAAATTACAATACTTTCAGAAAGGGGAAAACATGAAACGAATACCCATTAATGAATGTCAATTTTTCGTTTATTTAGCCCTCATCTACACCAAAAGGAAACTGCATATACAAAAATGGGGACGATTACGTCAAATGCTGAAGCTGCTCTGAGATATTGTTAATGGGTGCTGAAATCTAGGATCTGGCGCTTGTGTGGATGTATGTGTGTTTGTGTGCATGTGTGCGCATGCGTGGATCCCCACAGTGAAGGATCCCTTAAGGCAGCAGATAATTTATTAAAGTGCAGAGGTAGATTCCTGTTAAATATTCCTCCCATTCCTCCCAGAGAGAGAGAGAAAGACAGAGGAGAGGAGAAAAAGCAAGCGAGGCTGATTCTCAGTGCATTATATGATAAATCACTTTGCTGAGTTATTAGTTGTGACATCTCAGAAATATGTTCCGCGCTATTTGTCATAATTTAAAGGGATCAATGAATATCAATATTTATCAGATGTCAATTTGTTTATTTATTTTATTTCATTATTTGACAGATTTTACAGCCAAAACAGGACTGTGTGATGTTGCCTACGTGTTCATGCTGTTTTACATACAGTAGGCCTAGTAGTTGAAATCCAACTTCTAAAAGCATACTACTACACACACACCACTGCTACAACTAATGTCTTTACAAATATGCTGAAATACCTTTACATACTGTGGACACCCAGCAAACAGGGGAAGTCCTAAGGACATTAGGCAATGTTCTCATTAAGTTCCTTTAATGGTCCAATGCAGACGTTTTTATCTCAATATCAAATCATTTCTTGGTAACAATTAAGTACCAAAAATAGCTCCTTAGCAAAGAGTAATTGCTCAAACAAGAATTTTGCTGAGACGGTCTGGGATTGTTCTGAGTGGGGAGGGGAAAACGGAACATTTTCTGTTATTGGCAGAGAGGTTTGGAACTTTGTTGGTCTATTAACTAATTTGCCTCATGTTGATGTCACCAGGAAGACCAAAACTCAATCCCACCAAAACAGGCTGAAATTTCATGCAGTCTTTTCAAACAGCTCTTAAAAGCGCATTATCATCATTTTTACAATTTTACAGTATTATTCCAAACTCATAGTGTGGAAATATATACTGTATAAAACACAGGAAAATCACATTTTTTGAATGCACTGGGCCTTTAAGGGTTTCGACAAGACATCCCACTGACCTTCTGAGAACATTCTAGGAACATTAAAATATGACGTTAACCTCGGGACCATAAGAGGACGTTTTCTACAGGTCTCAGTTTGGTCACAGTATAACATTATAATAAGTTATATTGATGTCCATTAGGGAACGTTACTAAAAGGTTCCTATTTGGTTATGATAGGACATTATCGATGAAACATTCAATGACCACAAGGGGACATTTCATGATGATCAAGAGGACATCGCATGATGGTCCCTAGGGAACGTTCTCTGGGGGACCTTTGATAAGTTTCCAGGATGTCCCTGAGGACCATGTCAAAACCTTTTCAGCATGTTCTCAGGACTTCAATTTTTCTAGTCCTTAGAACGTTGCATGATTGTCCCAATGGAACATTCACTGGTGGACCTTTGTGTAGTTCCCTATAAGTTACCAGGATGTCACTGAGGACCATGTCAGGACCTTTTTAGGAGGTTCTCAGGACTTTCATTTTACTAGTAATTAGGAGGTTGCGTGATGTTCCAAGAGAACGTACTCTGGTGGACCTTTGTGTAGTTCCCTGTAAATTACCAGGACTTCATTGAGGCCCATGTTAGAACGTTTTACAAGTTGTCAGGACTTCATGTGACAGTCTCAGGTGTCCCAAACCATTATAGGTAATGAAATGATATGGGGGTTTTAAGGCAAGCCATATTTTCAGCTAAAATAGTGTAACACATCTTCAATCAATATGATTATATTTGACATGATAACTTACTGCTGACTTTTCAATATGACCCCACCTGGGATTAGGGGTAGACTGATAATTATGCAGTGCCACAAAGTCTGTAGCATTCTCAGAAGTCCCCTAAACATTCATTACCTATAACACATCTCTGCACTTAGCAAAAGAGTGCCATCTCACTGATATTTTAGTCATCAGTTAATCTGACTATTCTGTCATCATTGATTTTCATTTCAGCAATATTAAGATTTTTGTGTTTTAATGTAACTTCTGAATCACTATGATCAATACAATAGTTTTCTTATGTTTATTTTCAATAGAGCTGAGATTCACTTTGAAGTGCATAGTGTAGGAATACAGTTGAAATCAGTAAGTGACAGACATGGTGGCATAGCAGGATGTTCTGAAGGCCATGAAGCAAGAGGTTGTGAGTTTAAATACCAGGTGAGGACATGTTGAATAATTTCTGTATAAAAAAACATACATAATGGAATGTATTTATATTTTTTATTTAACCTTTATTTAACTGGGCAAGACAGTTAAGAACAAATTCTTATTTACCATGACGGCCTACCAAAAGGCAAAAGGCCTTCTGCGGGGAAGGGGCCTGGGATTAATAATATAAATAAATGAAATAAAAATATATGACAAAACACACATCATGACAATAGAGACAACACAACACTGCATAAAAAGAGACCTAAGACAACAACACAGAATGGCAACATCACAACATGGTAGCAGCACAAAATATGTACAAACATTATTGGGTACAGTCAACAGTACAAAGGGCAAGAAGGTAGAGACAACAATACATCACACGAAGAAGCCACAAGTGTCAGTAAGAGTGTCCATGATTGAGTCTTTAAATGAAGAAATTGAGATAAAACTGTCCAGATTGAGTGTTTTTTGCAGCTCGTTCCAGTCGCTAGCTGCAGCGAACTGAAAAGAGGAGCGTGTGCTTTGGGGACCTTTAACAGAATGTGACTGGCAGAACGGGTGTTGTATGTGGAGGATGAGGGCTGCAGTAGGTATCTCAGATAGGGGGGAGTGATTCCTAAGAGGGTTTTATAAATAGGCATGAACCAGTGGGTCTTGCGACAGGTTTACAGAGACGACCAGTTTACAGAGGAGAATAGAGTTCAGTGATTTGTAGGAGCATTGGAGGCAAAACTGACGGCCGAATGGTAAAGAACATCTAGCCACTCCAGAGCACCCTTACCCGCCGATCTATGAATTACGTCTCCGTAATCTAGCATGGGTAGGATAGTCATCTGAATTAGGGTTCGTTTGGCAGCTGGGGTGAAAGAAGAGTGATTACGAAAGAGGAAACCAAGTCTAGATTTAACCCTAGCCTGCAGCTTGGATATATGCTGAGAGAAGGACAGTGTACCGTCTAGCCATACTCCTAAGTACTTGTATGAGTGACTACCTCAAGCTCTAAACCCTCATAGGTAGTAATCACACCGGTGAGGGGAGGGGCATTCTTCTTACCGAACCACATTACCTTTGTTTTAGAGGTGTTCAGAACAAGGTTAAGGGCAGAGAAAGCTTGTTGGACACTAAGAAAGCTTTGTTGTAGATCGTTTAACACAATATCTGGGGAGGGGCCAGCTGAGTATATGACTGTATCATCTGCATGTAAATGGATGAGAGAGCCTTGGGTACTCCCTTGGTGACAGGCAGTGGCTGAGACAGCAGATGTTCTGACTTTATACACTGCACTCTTTGAGAGAGGTAGTTAGCAAACCAGGCCAAAGACCCCTTAGAGACACCAACACTCCTTAACTGGCCCACAATAATGGAATGGTCTACCGTATCAAAATATTTGGCCAATAAAATTTGCAGTACAACATTGCTAGAATCAAAGGCAATGGTGACATCATTTAGGACCTTTAAGGTTACAGTGACACATCGATAACCTGAGCGGAAACCAGATTGCATACCAGATCCTTCAAAGGTGGTGGAGTGTACCATACTATACCATACTATAGACATCAAGAAAGCCAGTCAGTTGATTATTGACATTATTTTACAACACTTGATAAACAGGGCAAAATAGAAATAGGCCTACAGTATAAAAGTTAGGATCAGCTTGATCTACCCCTTTAACCTTTTCACATGTACTAACACACAGGTGTGATCATTCTACAGTGGTCCCTGTAGTGTACAATCAAACCGGTGTGATTAGAACGCTTATTTAGAACATCCAGTTTCGAATGACTCAACAATCAGCATTTGAGCTGGCCACACTGTTTTTTCAGAAACATATTGCACAAACACAGTCCTTACAAAGTTATGTCCAGAATGTGAGCAGTTTATTTTTAGATGCAATGTTCAGACATGCACAGAAGTAGTTACAGCATAACACAATCATCCAAACCGGAAAAATGTAGGCTACATTTGTCCTAGCGCTAACTTATGAAAGATTGACGTAACATAAGCGGTCATATTTTTATCACTCTCGGCTGACAAAAACTACAATATGAATTAGCCAATAGCAATTACTATTTATACCATTTAGCGAAATACTTTAGAAAAACACTTTCTAGAAATCAAAAGTAATAGATAGATAGAAAGGTACTTTATTGATCCCAGAGGGGAAAATTTCTCGATTATGGGTAGTTTCTTCGCGCCGCCAAGTTTGTTTTTTCACAGAAACCAAAGATAAAAAGAAACAAGATAAGTTTGATCTGTTTATAGTATTCATGTTGAAGGGGGTGTGTCGTCTACCATCGTTCACATCCCACCATTCACTTCCAGAAGTTTTCGAAAAATGAGTGAACATCTTTGATCTGACAGACGATTACGTGAAACCCAGAATGCATTGTATGTCAACAAACATGGCTCCACACATAGCTGGAATTAGCTTAGCTCATCATAATCAGTATAACCTTCAAAAAAGTATTTTACACACATAATATGTGTCTATTACAATCTATGCATGATTTGTCACCAGTACTTGAAAACATGTGAATAAAACAGTAAATATATAAATAATAACCACACAAAACATTTTCACCCCTCCTGGCCCTGCTGTTTGCTTTGATGAGTCCCAGTCTGGAGTGCAAAGCCCCTTGCCATTTCCATCTGAGGCAGAGTGCTTCAACTTGTTTCTGACAGAGGAGCTGGTGGGAGACATAGTAGAGGAGACCAATCGCTATGCCTTGGAGCTACAGGAGACGAGAGAGCCAGGAGTGAGGGGGAAACTCACTAAATGGTGACAACCACAATTAGTGAAATGTATACCTTCCTGGTGACAGTCCTCATGGGAATAGTAAAGAAGAACTCCCTAAGAGAATAGTGGAGCACAGATCCTATGTTTGCAACTCCCTTCTTTGCCACCCTCCTTTCCAAAGCCCGCTTCCTAGTTCTGCTGCGAACAGGTGTTGTCCCACACTCTTCCAGCATCTGCACAGGGGGCTGTGGCACAGTCAGGTCGAACAGGAAGGGGATGTCGGCATTCGGATGCACGAAGTAGCAGAGAGGGGAGGTGGAGTTCAAGGAGAACGGTCAACAGCTGGCAGTAAAGTGACACGACAAACGAGACGTCCATGTCCTCTCCACTGTCCATACAGCAACCATGTCGGCCACAGGGAAGGTGGACCAGCTGACGGGAGAGAGAAAGATCAAACCAGACTGTGTGCTTGACTATAACCTCAAAATGGGGGCAGTGGATAAGGTGGACATGATGAACAGCTTATTGGAATGCACTCGGAAAACTACCAAGTGGTATAAGAAGATATTTTTCCATCTGATTGACGCTGCTGCCCTCAATGGCCACCTTGTTCACCACCAACTAACAGGTGAGATGATCACTGAACAAGGTATTTTTTGTTCACATACAAATCACATACAGCTCTATTATGCAATTATAGTGACTATCTCACCCACCTACCCACTGCCTCATAGGTAAAGTAATTGCCTACCAAAAGTACAGAGAAAACCTCATCAGAGAGCTGCTGGAGGAGCACCACACGCCCATCTACTGGGGGTCGTCCTGATGGAGACAATTCCCAAACTGCTGCTTAAGGTAGTCACACACGGAGGCACTGCAAAGTCTGTCTGGCACCAGGAGAAGGAAGCAGAGGAAGGTGACAAAATACGTACATGAGTTTTGCTTGTGATACACCTCTACGTATTTCACCATGCTTTGGGGAGTATCATATGCTCAAGCACAATTGAGCACATCTGCAGCCATAATTGACTGACTGACCTGACAGGTGACTTGACAGGGGACCTGCCATGATACTATGCCTTTAGAGGTGGGGGGTGGAAATGCAGTTGTTGTTCAGTCACTGCATGAATATGAAATATATATGGGTTATGCCTATTCTGTTTTTTTTCCTCTAGTAAAACACGTTTTTGTTGTTGTTCAACCAACCACCACCAATACTGCAATAAAATAGACAACTATTACATGTGTTTTCTTGCTGCGTTTTTATCCAGTAAGAAAGCCAGTCAGTTGATTATTGCCAAGTTTTTCCAACACTTTTGATAAACAGGGCAAAATAGAAATAGGCTTATAACAGTTAGGATCAGCTTGATCTCCCCCTTTAAATAAAGGACTAACTGCATTCCAAGCAATGGGAACCTCACCAGAATGGAGACACAGGCTAAAAAGGTAGGAGATAGGCTTGTTGATGATAGGGGCAGCAACCTTAAAGAAGAAAGGGTCTAAACCATCTGACCCAGATGGTTTTTTGGGGTTAAGTTTCAGGAGCTCTTTTAGTACCTTGAACTCAGTAACTGCCACCAGGGAAAAACTTTGTAGCGGGGAAAAGAGGGAGAAGCATCAGGGATAGTTGCATTAGAAGAGGTGGCAGATGAGGAAATGTTGGACGGGAAAGGAGGCATGGCTGAGTCAAATGGGAATCCTGACTTAATGAAGTGTTGATTAAAGAGCTTAGCCATGTGCTTCTTGTCAGTAACAACCACATCATCAACTTTAAGGGACATGGGCAGTTGTGAGGAGGAGGGTTTATTCTCCAGGTCTTTAACCGTTTTCCAGAATTTCTTGGGGTTAGAGAGAGAACTTTTCCTTAAAGTAACTAACTTTGGCCTTCAGGATAGCCTGAGTGCACTTATTTCTCATTTGCCTGAACGAGAGCAAGTCAGCCTGAGTAAGCGTGTGCCGCGCCTTTCACCAAATGCAATTCTTGAGTTGGAGTAACTCTGCAAGATCCCGGTCGAACCAGGGGCTGAACCTGTTTTTAATTCTAATTTTCTTTATGGGGGAGTGTTTGTTAACATACCACTGAAAATATAAAAAAAGAAGGTCCAAGCAGAGGGGATCAAGCTGATTCTATTCCATTTTACAGAAGCCAGTTCATGAAGAAGTCTTTTAGCAAGCGTCTATGACAAATCAGGACAGGTTGTTTCACTGAGCAGCCATTACGAACACAGGCTGTAAAACAGTGATCACTAAGGTCATTACAGAACACACCAGACTGATAACTATCAGGATTATTTGTGAGGATAACATCAAGAAGAGTTGCCTTTTCTGGGTGTTTGGAGTCATACCTTGTGGGATTGCTAATAATCTGAGAAAGATTTAGGGAGTCTCATTGCTTTAGGACTTGGTCAGGTGGTTTAAGCATGTCCCAGTGTAGGTCACCTAGCAGGACAAATCAAGACTTTGTGTAAGGGGCCAGAAGAGAGCTGTCGTGGAAATTCTACACAGGGAAACTTAGTTCCAACAAACTTGATGCACCAAGGCACACGTCTGTCAGGAGCTCTATCGGGGCAGTCCCGTTAGATCTCTTGTATGCTGCTTACAGACAAGTTACATAGGCATGATTTAGCTTATTCATCATTCATAATTAATTAATCGTTTGGTTCATGCATGTGACAAACCAATACCTCACGAGGCTTCTTCTCTCCAATCTGAGACCTTGAAACTGAGATATCCTTTCATTCTCAAAACAAGGTTCTGGACGTACTGCCAAATTGCAGATATTGATAGTGAGGATTTGTTCAGTCACTGGCATGAACACAGAAATTGGTTATTAGAAAAGCACAAACATAAAAATGTTCCCTCACAGAGCTTAGAGTACAAGCCGGTGCTGATGGTAGACGATAACACCCAGGAACAGTCAACCAAGAGCAAAGAAATTTCCCCCCGGGGTTCTATAAAGTATCTATCTATCTATCTATCTATCTATCTATCTATCTATCTATCTATCTATCTATCTATCTATCTATCTATCTATCTATCTATCTATCTATCTATCTATCTATCTATCTATCTATCTATCTATCTATCTATCTATCTATCTATCTATCTATCTATCTATCTATCTATCTATCTATCTATCTATCTTTGAAAGCTTAATGCTTAAAATCAGAAAATGAAATTGTTTGGCAACAGACTTGGAAGAGACAAGAGAGCACTGAAAGTGTTCCTTGGTAAAGATTGCCACTCCACCACCTTTGAAGGATCTGTCTTTTCAAAAAAGGTTATAACCAGAAAGGTTAACATCAGTGTTCAAAACACTCTTTCTTAACCACTTCTGGATTGGAGCTGTGTTCCCACACTTTCAATTGATACATTTTATGTAATAAGCTTCTAGTATTAACGTGCAGAAAACCCAGGCTTTTACAAGAGCAGAAATCAGTGAAGCAGAAATCAGAGCACAAGTCAGGATTGGGGCTAGCAACAGTAGATGGGCCAGGGTGTACATGCATATTTCAAGATATCATCAGCAGTAATACAATCAGGGCACGGCAGAGGACAGGGAGAGCTTGCAGTGAATGTGCATCAGATGGTAACAATATCATATTGTACAGCAATTTCATTAGGTAACATGAATACAAAGCCGGCGAGAGGTGGTTGAATAGGATGGGAGGCCAAGTCAGTGTAACCAATAGAGAGTCAGAGTCGCGAGTGTTGGAACAAACATTTTTTGTCCCACTGTCGGGTAAACAAGCAAGTTCATAGTCAACAAAGTCATGGGGAAAATAGCATAAAGCACAAAAAAAAAAATACTTGGGGCTAGCCATTGTAAGTTTGTTAATGTTTCGATATTCGCCAGACATTCGGGCCATCAAATATCAATAGCTCGCGACCGATTTCCTGAGATGTGGATATTCTAATCATGTATGTCCCTGGACATTGAAATCAAGCTCTGGACCGCTCAAAATCTCAACCAAAACGCCTATGATTGGTTCAGATTTGGTCCTGACCGGACCAAAAACCAATGTCCTTGGATGTGGAAATCAGTAAGCTCCTGCTTACTGTAGGCTACCATGTCAGCCTGCAATGGAATTTTATGAATGCCCATCCATGTGGTAGGCTCACCATTTGTAAAACAGGTTGTTGCATTGGCTTTATTAGTCATGATCCCTGTGACTAATCAATTTGGCTATTTAACCTCTGAATATCAGCTACCCAACTTTATCAGGAGTTATCGTGAGCCTATTTGCAATTAGTTTACACAGTGGGAAATGCAGAGGTATTTTATTTTTCACTATGATCAGCTTGTCAACAATGAACAGATACAAACTTGAAACCACTAATCATGACAATGGGGTTAAACTCCATTGTTGTTGTTATTGTCCCTTCCATATTGTCCATTTTCCTTTGAACTGTCATGTTTTTAGGATACGTTGTTTGTTAACATGACTGCGCATTTTTTATTTGATTGAGCGCCAATTAGGTTAGGCTATTTGATCAGAAACAACTGCATGATGTAAAAAGTGTCCATCTCATTACATTGTCATACATTTTACCTCCAGCCTGTAGGCTACAGAAAAGGCCATATACTCTACCATATCCTATATCTGCTACATGATTTATGTAAGATACGTTTTTTGATGGAATGCTGGTGGAGCCCCGCAGCAATGCGTCTCTCCAACAGTACCCTGGAGAGACGTGCTGGGAATGGACAAGCAAAATAAGTGCATATGCCACTGGTTGAGAGAAATTGCTTTGGGCAGAATTGTGTGAAGTTTTATTTGCATCTTGGTCAGTTTAGCACAGAAAATGCCTCCCCCGTCAATCTGCCGCCATAGTCGACTGCTTAATCCTGCCTAATGAGCGTGGCCGGCCGTGGACAAAACCTTCAGAGGACTATGACACAACATCCCAAGAACGTACTAATAACCTCTAGCGTACCGTGGCATAACTTCCTGACAACTTTAGGCAACCATTGTTTGAGGTTCCGGGGACGTCCTAACGACTCATTTTTGTTTGCAGGGTAGTTGAAACACAACTACTAAAAGCATACTACTTGGCCTATACACACTATCACTACTGCTATTGCCATTACTACTATACCTACTCCTACTACTACTGTACTACCACAATTAATACCGTTATTCTTTAGGTTACTGTTATACAAATATTTAGAACACATTTCAATAAATAATGTAGAATCAGGGGTGAAAGTAAGCCGGTATGGTCAGGTACCACGTCCAGGCAAAATAAATAGTGGGGGTACGCCGTACTGGTAAAACGTGAGCCTATCACAATAATTAACACAAAATGACAAGGAACGTTGCCAAATGTCCTTAGGATGTCCCCTGTTTGCTGGGTATAATGGCCCTGCTTTAGATACATAGGGATTTTCAGAACATGTGCTTGGAAAAATATACTAAATTGGTAAATTGGCCATATACCACACCCCCTCGTGCCTTATTGCTTAAATATACCCTTGACTTTGCTACCAGCATAAGAAGACAAAGGCAATGCATGAGAGTTGAATCACTTGACTGAAAGAGCTATTTATTCCAAAAAGGCAGCATGAGAAATGTGTTGTAATATGTCCAATAACTGCATAACGCAACTTGTTCCACATCTCTCCATATATTTTTAGGCAAATTTATGTGGGCTGTTGTTGAAGATTAAATCACTTTTCCAGCAATACCTGACAGCCCAGGATTCTGTCAATCAAAATCTGTGTGTGTGTTCCTAGGTAGATAAATTCCTTACGGATGTATCTGTCATTGTTTTTTCATAGTTCTGGAAAATAAAAATAATGTATAACGTCACAGAAATTACGAGACAGAAAAAAGCTTGTCTGAGAGATAAGGTATTGTACCAGAGCTACTTGTTTTCAATTTATTTCTCCCTGCAAGCCTCTCCTTCAGACATAGCCCAATCTGAGCCCAGCCAAAACACTATTTCAGCACAAAAGACAGCAAAATCCATAGAGAAAGAGAGAAAAAACAAGCAACAAGACATTAACTTCTACCAAGCTTATTGAAGCTTTTAATCAAACACTTTACAAACAATTAAGTCAGGAAATTGTCTCCCCCTTCCCTTGTGGATGCGTTCTATTTTTCTTTGCTAAATTATTTTGAATTTTGTTTGTCTTACTGTACTTCCCTCCCGGCACTAATGCTCTCAAAGTCAACCTGAAACCATTTTCTGGCTGTATCCCAAATGGTACCCTAATCCTTATAGTCCACTAATACAGGGAATATGGTGCTATTTGGGAAGCAGACACCTTCTCTTGGCCTGGTGTTATTATGTGCAATTGCCTGCAAAGTATTAATGATAATAATAACTGTAAAATGGCTACAATAAGGGCCCATAATGCTCTGGTCACAAGTAGTGCACTAAAAAGGGAATAGGGTGCCATTTGAGACAGCCCTTTACTCATGTCATGTGGTTTAGTGATTTGAAAAATCATGTCCTATGTCTATACTATACCCTAGACATCTACTCATTCTGCTACCATCATGTGAAGGCATTAAAAGGCAATGCATAAGTGTTGATTCTCCCCGTATTTTGTGTTAAATGCTCTACAACAAAGCTTTCTTAGTGTCCAACAAGCTTTCTCTACCGTTAACCTTGTTCTGAACACCTCCAAAACAAAGGTCATGTGGTTTGGTAAGAAGAATGCCCCTCTCCCCACAGGTGTGATTACCACCTCTGAGGGTTTAGAACTTGAGGTAGTCACATCATACAAGTACTTGGGAGTATGGCTAGAAAGTAGTTCAAGTTAAATCTAGACTTGTTTCCTCTATCGTAATCGCCCCTCTTTCACCCCAGCTACCAAACTGACTGATGACCATCCTTCCGATGCTAGATTACGGATAAATAATTTATAGATTGGCAGGTAAGGGTGTTCTCGAGCAGCTAGTTGTTCTTTACCATTCTGCCATCAGATTTGACACCAATGCTCCTTATAGGACACATCACTGCACTCTATACTCGTCTGTAAACTGGTCATGTATACACGTCGCATGACCCTCTGGTTGATGCTTATTTATAAAATAGGATGAGGGCTGCAGTAGATAAGTCCTCACTATCTACTGCAGCCCTCATCCTCCACATACAACACCCGTTCTGCCAGCCACATTCTGTTAAAGGTCCCCAAAGCACACACATCCCTGGGTCGCTCGTCTTTTCAGTTCGATGCAGCTAGCGACTGGAACGAGCTGCAACAAACACTCAAACTGGACAGTTTTATCTCAATCTCTTCATTTAAAGACTCAATCGTGGACACTCTTACTGACAGTTGTGGCTGTTTTGCATGATGTATTGCCATCTCTATCTTCTTGCCCTTTGTGCTGTTGTCTGTGCCCAGTAATGTTTGTACCATGTTTTGTGATGCTACCATGTTGTGTTGCTACCATGTTGTTGTCATGTTACATTGCTACCATGCTGTGTTGTCATGTTGTCTTAGGTATCTCTTTTGGTAGTGTTGTTTTGTCTATCTTGTCGCCATAGATAGATAGATAGATAGATAGATAGGTAGGTAGGTAGGTAGGTAGGTAGGTAGGTAGGTAGGTAGGTAGGTAGGTAGGTAGGTAGGTAGGTAGGTAGGTAGGTAGGTAGGTAGGTAGGTAGGTAGGTAGGTAGGTAGGTAGGTAGGTAGGTAGGTAGGTAGGTAGGTAGGTAGGTAGGTAGGTAGGTAGGTAGGTAGGTAGGTAGGTAGGTAGGTAGGTAGGTAGGTAGGTAGGTAGGTAGGTAGGTAGGTAGGTAGGTAGGTAGGTAGGTAGGTAGGTAGGTAGGTAGGTAGGTAGGTAGGTAGGTAGGTAGGTAGGTAGGTAGGTAGGTAGGTAGATAGATAGATAGATAGATAGATAGATAGATAGATAGATAGATAGATAGATAGATAGATAGATAGATAGAACACAACACAGGGCAGGTGCAAAATGCCACAAAGAAAGTACACAAAAGACAGATACACGGTACATGATACATAGAGCGGCAGTATGAAAAAGTATAGAAATACAAGATATCTGGAGTGCAAAAAAAAATAAAAGCTATAAAAAAGACAGCATAGTATGGGTGGTTGGCTGAATATGTACACTATACATTGGTGGATATTGGATGGTTAACTATACTATACAGGTCGATGGCAGAGAAATACTTCAGTAGCTAAAAATGCGTATGATATGAGCGAGGGTAATAATAGTTTACTTAATAGACAGACTGGGTAAATTAACAGGTAAGTGAAAATGTTGCATGGTTAAATTAGCTGTACAGTTAAGTATACAGTTATATTTACAGATAAGTGAATACTTGCATGGTTACACAAACTGTACAGGTAAATGACAGGAAGAGATACTTTAATAGCTAAATGTGTGTATGATATCATTTGGGGTAATAATAGTAATTCCCTTAATATACAGTCCTTAGTGCGCAGGGTTTAATTACAGACAACTGCACGTATTGCACATTTGATATACTAAAAGCAATGAGAAAAGGTGCAATTGACAGGATACTAATATGCATTCCTGAGTGAATGCCTACGTAAGTTAGGTCAAAGAATTACTAGCAATATTGCACGTGTGTTTGGTCCTATATATATATATTTTATTTATTTTTATTTTTAATCCCAGCCCGTCTTTTGCCTTTTGGTAGGCCGACATTGTAAATAAGAATTAGTTCTTAACTGACTTGCCTAGTTAAATAAAGGTTAAATAAAAAATGCATACATAAAAAAAATTCAAATTGACATGAAAGCGAAAGCTACATGGAAGTTGATTGAAAGGGTTTATTCTATATTTATTCCAAGTCTCATCATCCCAATAAGAGAGCATGACATGTTTTGTAGTATGTCCAATTACTGCGTAAGTCAACTTGTTCCACATCTCTCCATTGATTTTTAGGCTGATTTATGTGGGCTGTTTCGAAGATGAAATTCACTTTTCCAGCAATATCTGACAACCCAGGGTTCTGTCAATCAATATCTACTGTGTTGGGAGAGGTGTGTGTGTGGGTGGGTGTGTTTGTGCGTGCATGTGTGATTGTGTGAGTGTGTGTGTGTTTTAAGTAGATACATTCACTATTGATGTGTCTGTCATTGTCATCGTTCTAGATACAGTGTCCCAACTCTAGTCCTCGAGTACCCCCAACAGCACATAATTTTGTTGTAGCCCTGGAAATGCACAGCTGATTCAACTTGTTAACTAATTATCAAGCCCTCGATGAGTTAAATCAGGTGAGTTTGTCTGTGGATACAACAAAAAATAATGTGTGCTGTTGGGGGTACTCGAGGACTGGAGTTGGGAAGCACTGTTCTAGAAAACAGCAAATACTGTATAAACGTCACAAACAATAACACACTAAAATGGCTTACGTCTACGACCTACAGTAGAGCACCAGGGATTCTTGTGTATTTCTCCCTGAAAGCCTCTCCTTTAGAGCCCAGCCAAAACATTGTTTCAGCACCACAGACAGCTTAATTGAGCTTACTGAACCTTTTAATCAAACATTTGACAAACAATTAAGTCAGGGAGTTCTCTCTTTGTTTGACTTACTGCATACTCTCCTACCGGCACTAATGTCTCTCAAAGTCAACCTGGAACCACTATCTGTCTGTGTCCCAAATGGCACCCTATTCCCTATATAGCATAGCTGTGGAAGGTGATGGATACATTTATACAATTTTGCCAAAACAAAAATGTTATTACTCTGGTCTGAAAAAACAGATTGTAAATAAAATCATTCAAAATACTAGAGAACATAATTTAGCCAAAGAGGATCAATAGCTTCTAAAAATTAGCTGTGGATAAAGTTTTATCTCAAGCAGTTATAGTCACACGCGCCAAATATAGAACAGCTTGTTGCATTGTGGCCATAGACATACACTATATATACAAAAGTATGTGGACACCCATAACTCTAGAGCTCTGTCAGAGTGACCATTGGGATCTTCTTCATCTCCCCAACCAAGGCACTTCTCCCCCGATTGCTCTGTTTGGCCGGGCAGCCGGCTCTAGAAAGTGCCTTGGTGATTCCAAACTTCTTCCATTTAAGAATGATCGAGGCCACTGTGTTCTTGGGGACCTTCAATGCTGCAGACATTTTTTGGTACCCTTCACCAGATCTGTCCCTCGACACAATCCTGTCTCGGAGCTCTACGGACAATTCCAACGACCTCATGGCTTGGTGTTTGCTCTGACATGCACTGTCAACTTTGGGACTTTATATAGACAGGTGTGTGCCTTTCTAAATCATGTCCAATCAATTGAATTTACCACAGGCTGACTCCAACCAAGTTGTAGAAACATCTCAATGATGATCAATGGATACAGGATGAACCTGAGCTCAATTTTCATAGCAAAGGGTATGAATACTTATGTAAATAAGGTATTTCAGTTTGTTCGTTTTATTATATTTGCTAACATAAAAAAAAATTACGGGGTATTGTATGTAGATTGCTGAGGATATATATTTTTTTAGAATCAATTTTTAATCAATTTTAGAATCCGGCTGTAATGTAACAAAATGTGGAAAAAGTCAAGAAGTCTGAATACTTTCCAAAGGCACTGTATACTGTATTTTTTTTCCTGATGTTTGGTATATCTCTCAGATATAGGAAAGACACTTCAGAACAATCTTTCTTTAGTTGTTGAAGGGGGGGACTATTTGTTGTTACATGTAGTGAACAGTGGTGTAAAGTGCTTAAGTAAAAAATGGTCTACTTTTACTTCACTACATTCCTAATGACAATTATGTACTTTATACTCCATACATTTTCCCTTACAGCCAAAAGTACTCGTTACATTTTGAATGCTTAGCAGGACAGGAAAATGTACTAATTCACACACTTCTGAAGAGAAAGTTTTTTTGGTCATCCCTACTGCCACTGATCTGGCAGACTCACTAATCACATGCTTCATTTGTAAACTATGTCTGAGTGTTGGAGCATGCCCCTGGCTATCCGTAAATACAAAAAATAAGAAAATGGTGCCGCCTGGTTAGCTTTATATAAGACATTTTTATACTTTTACTTTTACTTTTGATACTTAAGTAGATTTAAAACAAACTACTTTTAGACTTTTACTCATGTAGTATTTTAATGGGTGACTTACTTTAGCCAGTTTTTATTAAGGTATCTTACTTTTACAAATGGGCACTTTTTCCACCACTGGTAGTGAATCTGTTATTCAATGCGTTTGCATGGTAGTCCCCCCTTAAACACCTAAAGAAAGATTGTTCTGAAGTGTCTGTCCTATATCTGAGCGATATAACAAATAAAAACAGTCTCCATATACAGTGCCTTTGGAAAGTATTCAGACCTCTTGACTTTTTCCACATTTTGTTACGTTACAGCCGTATTCTAAAATTGTTTAAACAAAAATAAATTCTCAGCTATCTAGATTCAATACCCCGTAATGACAAAGTGAAAACAGTTTTTTTAGAAATGTTAGCAAATGTAATAAAACTAACAAACCGAAATACCTTAGTTACATTAATATTCATAATATTCGGCCAGGTCGCAGTTGTAAATGAGAACTTGTTCTCAACTGACCTACCTGGTTAAATAAAGGTGAAATATATATTTTTTTTTTTTAAACTTTGCTATGAGACTCAAAATTGATTTGGACATGATTTAGAAAGGCACACATCTGTCTATATAAAATCCCAAAGTTGACAGGCCCAAAAAAAATTCAAAATCAAATAGCTACATGATCCTTCACTTCTTAATACAATTCCATATAGTAGAACCCCCCCCTCCCCCAGCTTACACTCTTATGGGTGAACAAGTGAAATCAATAAGGAATCATAGCTTTCATCTGGATTCACCTGATCAGTCTATATCATGGAACGAGCAGGTTTGTAATGTTTTGCACACTCAGTGTAGAGTATATACAGTATATATACAGTACAGTATATGTTACTCCTGATATTATACAATCTGTGTGTCTCTTCTTTGGCCTGGGCTATTGTATGCGTTCAAGACCAGGTTGTTTTTATTGCTCTCAGTTTGTCACTGTCGGAGAAGCCAGTAGCTAGTAATCATGTAAATTACGTCGAATTGCATGAAATTTGTTTATACAATTTTTTACAAATTCCAGACGCTGACATAAATGAATTAGTAATGTGTGGAAATCCTAACAATGCCTCTGCTCAACTGTATGTTACTACGCATGTGCAATTATAGATGCTGCAATGCTTTTTTTCTTTATCCAACCCTTCCCCAAAGGGCTCTGGTCAAAAGTAGTGCACTAGGGAATAGGGTGCTATTTGGGACACAGACACTTTTTCTCTGCCCTGGTATTATTATGTGAAATTACCTGCAACGTATTAATAATAATATAAACTGTCACTCAAATGGCTACAATAAGTATCAGTTGTAGAGCACTGGCTACACTCAAGCTGTCATCCGGAAACATTCGGGGTCAAAGTTTAATCTGTTCATCCTGATTTGCCCATACACCCCAGCAGGCATTTTGTAACACACACATACACACCCCAGCGGGCATCCGTGCCATTAAGAAGGGACCTCTGGTGGCCTATTGACCTCTTCTGGCTCTCTGTACAGCTGGGTTATATGGGGAGCTTCTCAAACTTATGAAGCTTTAAGCAGCAGGGAAATAAACAGATTTATTTGGCACAACAAAAAGCTCCTTAAGGCCAGTTCAGTGGACGGACAGTCCCAGACCCTGGATCTCCAGGCTCCTCTGAAGGCCCCCCAGTCAGGGGGGTTCCCATGATGTCTCCCTGTCACCCAGGCCTCAGTGTTGACAGTCCCATCACTCGGGGACACAGACCCTGATTGCGTCCAAAATAGCACCCTATTCTCTATATAGTGCACTACTTTTGACCAGGGCCCATGGAGATGCAACCCCTCTCTCGCTCTCTTCTCTCTGAGGTTATAAGGACCACACAGACACAGCTGCCCCCAATCCATTTCATTCAAGGGGAAAGGTTTCATTTGTTATTACTTTTTCAAAGCTCCCCTGTCCGTGATAGCAGAACTATTATCTCTTTGCATCAATGTGTTTTTATTTTTACTCCCTCTGTCCACCCTCCTCCTCTTTCTTTCTTTCTTTATTTCTTTCTCTTCCCTTCACCACCTAACCCATAGTCATATTGGGTATCGGGAAAACATTTATTACTTTATCTCCTGTCCTCTGGGAGGCTGGGCTGGTAGAAAAGTTGATTTGCTACACCCTCCTCCTACAGGCTCTGTCTCTTTATCCCTGATCAAACCAGCAAGCCAGCTCCCTGCCATGACACAGCGGAAGAGCTAATCATGCGAGGGGACAATGGGATGAGCTATCTGGGGAGGCAGGAGAGGAAGAGGATGACAGGATGTATGAGTCCCATATGGCACCCTATTCCCAATATAGTGCTCTACTTTGTGATGAAGAAACAATTAGAGGTCCGGTAAGTACAGGAGGGCAGGGGTTGGATCAGGAGACCTCATGTGGAGAGCCTGAGGAGAGGAGAGCTATAGGAAGGGTCTATTGTCTCTCTCTTTCCTCCCCCCTCTTTCCCTCTACTCCCTCCTACCATCATCACTTCCCTTTATCAGTCTGTGAACAAACATTTTCAGATCCCCCTTTACCCCCCACCTCCAGGATAGTTTGTAAATGTAATCTGTTACAGTTACTAGTTACCTGTCCAAAATTATAATCAGTTATGTAACTTTTGATCTATCCAAACTCAGTAACGTAATCTGATTACTTTCAGTTACTTTTGGATTACTTTCCCCATAAGAGGCATTAGAAGAGACAAAAAGGATACATCAAATGCATTTGGAGTGTCACCATAGTAGTCTCTGACTTGTGGTCAGACTCCCTCAGTTGGAACAAACTTAAACTTTTTTCAATGCTGAAATGAATGTCATTGAGAAAACAGAAAGGTGTCTTAATGTACTTTTTAGCAAAAGTAATAATCTAGTTTTTCAAAAGTATCTGTAATCTGATTACAATGTGTTTGCTGGTAACATAACTGATTACAGTTAAAAAAAAAATCTCAGTTACTCCACAACCCTGCACACACCCCGGGCTCCCTGGCCGCCAGACACAATTTAATGGTAGCAGAATGGGCCCAGAATGAAGGTCAGGGAGAATGTCCATTAAAACACTGTAACTTGGCTAATTGAAGCTTACTCAACGCTTTGCATGGATGAGTGGCCATCAATTGCACAAAGGAGGCCCATTGTGGAGACACAGATGGGGGGACTGGCCGTGAGGAGGGGTGAGGCTGGGGCTGTGGGGACTATCCTGTGTGCGTGTGCATGTGTGTGTGTGTGTGCATGCTTGTGAGTGTGCGTGTGTCACACTCGCCAATGTTAGGGCCATTATCTGCTGAACCTTATGGCAGCAGCCCCTCATTAACAGAGAGGGAGCCAAGCGATGCTTAGCTAGATTCACTCCAGACATGTTTTCCTCCACTCATCCAACAGCCTTTTGTTGGTGTGAATGGTGAAAGTACTTGTGTTGTTGTATTGTGTTGTTTTGCTCTGGATAAGCGTCAGATTGACAATGAAATGTATTCAAAACGGATTAAATCCACCACACTTCAAATGTATTAGTAAACATGGTGAATGAATGGGATTGTTTGTTTGTTTGGTATGTTGTTTGGTGGTGGTTTGATGCCTGTTTTTTATGGACTAATTACAATTGAATCTCTCATTTGAAAATAAATAGCATTTGACGCTACATGTAATTAGCTAGCCTGTTGATAGATTCATTGGGAGGCCTCCAGCATCAATGAATGGCTATACAGAAGATGTATGGATTCAACACTCGGATCGCTGGTTAATTCCAAGTGTCTCTGGATCAGAAATCAGTTATCCTGGCAGGAACATTTGGAACTGTATGGACCTACCTGTTTCAGCCGATTAGATTTATGGCCTCCTGAGTGGCGCAGTGTTCTAAGGCACTGCATTGCAGTGCTAGAGGCGTCACTACAGACCCGAGTTTGATCCCGGGCTGTATCACAAACGGCAGTGATCGGGAGTCCCATAGGGCGGTGCACAATTGGCCAAGCGTTGTAAGGTTAGGGGAGGGTTTGGCCAGGGTAGAATTTGTTCTTTACTGACTTGCCTAGTTAAATAAAGGTTAGGTGTCATGGGCCAAATTCCAATTACTGTCAATATACCAATACACCCAGATATATAGGATATCACCAATAGCCTTAAATAGCAGAGTCACAATTAAACCTCGGTGGTGGGTTGAGCCAATAGCCAACTCTTTCTTATTGATATTGATAACATCACATGTTCACTGGTTACTAGTCCAGTGAACCCATGATATTTTGCTTTCATTTCCATAAAATATACTCTTAGTGCATATTAGGAGTGATCTTGTTAGTTAAATAAAGACAACATTCAGATGTGTTATTGATTACGATAGAAAAATGGTTAATCCAAAGATAGAAACCGCTCTCTATACCAGGTCCTTCTACAAAATGGCTGCCGCACTAAGCATCAAGTCCAGGCTGGCTCTCCTACTCCTCCTACTCCTGACAACCTGGAGGACAGGGACAGACAGGCACCTGGGAGGGACTTATGCCTCATCTGTTTCATTGTCTTAGAAATGTTGTGATGATTTAACCCCTGGTCTCTATCCATACTCTTGGATTTCCTGGGCAGATAGACACATGGGTTGTCTCTCAAATGGCACCCGGTTTCCTATGTGGTGCACAACTTTTGACCAGGGCCCATAACGCTCTGGTCAAAAGTAGTGGATTAAATAGGGAACACGGTGCCATTTGGGATGCAGCAATGCGTCTATCTGCCCAGGCAATCCAAAGACGCTGCCCTGGGCTAGGCTGAGTGATGTTGGTGGGGATGGAGGGTGGAAGGTGGAAGGTGGAAGGTGGAGGAGCAGAGGGGGACTGGGGTGGGCTGTAGGGACACAGGTTAGATCAGTGATTAGGTGCAGTGTGACACCGGGCTTATTGCTCTGGTGCACAGGAGGCTGCGAGATTGGATCTGTGATATGAACACCCAGGCTTCCATCCATCTCCTCTGGGGCTAGCTCTCTCCGTCCACAGTTTGGCCTGGTCTGGCAGCTAGCTAGAGCTGTACATACCACCTTTAGCTTCTCAACCACTCCATTCACCCAAACACACAACACGTACAGTATGTCAGTCTGTATTTCTCATTGCATCCTATGTAAAATGTTAGTCTGGCAGAATCTGGGGAGAGGCCACTTCCACGGACAAGGGCCCGGGTTTCCCAAAAGCATCTTAAGGCTATGTTCATTGTTAGAACCACATTGAAACCGGGCCCAGAGCTAGGAGGGTTCTCAGAGTACAGAGGCTCAGTGAGGCAAATTTATGATTTATTACAGTACATTATTTTACAAACAGAAACCTCCAGTTGCACAAGAGAGTATTGGACAGTGGAGGTTAGAAAACAATAATAAATGCATAAACACTGACTTGTTTATATTGCTTTCTACCTCATGATTGCTGGATTATTTACCATAGGATTCTATGGTTCTAATGATGAACTTAGCCTTAAGATGCTTTTGGTAAACCAGGCCTTGCTCATTATTGCTGTTCGGTGGAGATAAAATGATCCGGGCCCTGGACAGAGTCTGCATCCCAAATGGCACCCTATTAATTCCCTATATAGTTCACTACTTTTGAACAGTGCCCATAGAGCATAGGGTTCCATTTGGGACACAGACCAGATAAAATTGCATTCTGCATCTGTTGTGCTGACTCTGAACTTTCTGAACCTAATTTGTTATGTTGTAACTCGAGCCTCTTCAATTTATGCTTGTCACCTATTATACCTTTACTTCAAGTTGACTGAAATCAATAGCAATTTCAGGATCCTGAGGGAAAACAGATGAGGCGGAGCTAAACACTGACCTTTTGGTTGGTAACGAGATGCATGTGTGGAAGTGAGCTTGCTTGGGTGATGCTTAGTTTAGCTGTTGTATCACTGGAAGTATACATTTTTCATTCATAAGGCCAGACAAAATTGATTCACTGTTTAACGGATTTTCCCCACAGAAAAGTGAGGCGAGCAGGCGAAAAAAGAAATAAATAAATACATTAAGTGGATAAGGAATAGCAGTACTTTACCACATTGTCCTAGGCTGTATGGACATGAACAATAGGATAAATATTATATTTCAGATAATTAACATTAATAAACATTATTCACATAGAATATTGCATTCTATTATACATCCTATCATATTCAAAACAAAATAGAAAAAAAAGGTGGTGTAATTGCCACGATCGCCATGAGACAGGACCCGAGGCGCAGAGCTGTACATAAGGCCAGACAAAATTGATTCACTGTTTAACAGATTTTCCCCACAGAAAAGTGAGGCGAGCTGGCGAAAAATAATAAATAATAATAAATAAATACATTAATTGGATAAGCCACAGCTGCCTCTTATTGGGGACCAATTCCAAAACTAACAGAGAATTCCAGAGAGGTCTCTGGACATAAATCCTTACAGTGAATGTATTATCAGTTCATTAATCTACAAATTCAAGAATGATTGACAATAAATAATTGTAATCAAATTAAAATGTTGATGCATAATAATGAGTTCATTACCTGAATGCATCTCTATAGCCTACAGGCTTTAACAAAAATATTCATATGATTAGGCCTCTCATAGACTAGGCCTTGTAGAAAGATCAAGTTAGGTCTGCCAAATTAATGTAGCATTGGAAAAAATACATAAATCCAGCCATTGAGTATAACCTATCAATATAACCCATCAATATAAAAAATGTTGTTTATAACATGCACAATTAGAATCAATCTATATAGACCAAGCGTGACTAATTTCGAGCCCAGTAACTTTTCTCACCACATCCTCCTTCGATTGTCTCGTCTGGCTGCCACGAAAAGCCCCCACCTTAGAGACAGTACTTTGCTGGACATGCTAGCTGTTCTCGGCGGCGCATCATCACTTCAAACGCATTCCGTTGTGGTGTTACCGGTTGGCCTACTACTACTGGTAGTACCGGTATAATGTAAGTTATGAATCGTAAATCACCATACAGCTGACACACTTCGATTTCATCAATCATTTTGACTTCAATATGGTTGTCCAAAATACTATCAACTTGCGTTGCATCTTTGCTGATGAATGCCTTGATCTCTGGTTCAATTACATTGTTGTTTTGTCTATTAATAGCTTCTAATAGATCTGAAAATGATGCAATAACCATGAAGTTAACTGACTGTTTGTTTATAATGAGGGTCGTCCCACATTTAACTTGGACACATAAATAGTAGGAATTTGCGCTGGCTTCAGCCATGACTGCAAGAGATAAATGAAACATCTGCACGTTGCCTGCAAGTGCAAGCGTGTGTGTTTCACTGTCCAATCCGAGGCTCGAACATGATCTGAGTGTGTGGTCTGAGGCTGTTTGGTCTCTTGGGCCTCAACTTGGGAAAGCCTCAAGGGAGCGCGGACAGTGCATTAGAAACAAAGAGGTGCATATATTGGCCAAAAAAGAACACATCAGATTTTTTAAAATTAGGTTTCACTTCCTGTGACATGTCCTGTTACTTTCTGCGACTGCTTCCATTCCACGACACACATTGGTGCACCTGCCAGACGGAAGGCTGGAGGAGAGAGGAGAGAAATAGATAAAAACCGGGTGGCTGAACAAAAGCGGCAGGCGTGTGAAGACGTATGAAGAAACAGGGGACTGGGTCCAAGCCAGCTGGTGAGGCATGAGAAGAAAGAAGTGTTCGCTCAAATGAAACAACAAAAAAAGGGCAGACTAGGTTTGGTGGTTGTTGTGCATGTTGTGGCACATGCTGATCGTACACTGTACTTTGAGACAGTGGCGTCAGTTCAGCTCAACCTAGGGTATGGAACAGTGGGGTGTGGGGGATTTTTGTTGTTGAAGCTCATTTACTGCATTTCTACACAACCAGAGCCGTTCCTGACCTCCCTGGGGCCCTAAGTAAAATTCTGCTAAGGGGCCCTCCTACCTGACCCGTGAGCCATGTAAACCATTTGCCGTTGCCACACAGTCACACATGACACCCCAGTGCTCACACTACAATCCTCCCTCCTTTAAAACAGTTTCCTCCATCTGTCGGTCTAAGAATAAGTGGACCTATACAGAACAGAATGAGGTATAAACAAACAATATTTATTGAATAGAATATTTTCTAAAGAATCTTAAGATACTTAGTAATTAGTCCAGTCCTCACAATATTATACAATTAGCTTTGTCTATACAATGTAAACATAAGCCTATAGGCTATGGCTGCAGCTATATGTCTCAAAATAGTCAAATAAAACCTATACAGCTGTGTGATTAACTTTGGTTCCCTCTACAGCATGGGCACCAGTCTATCTAGACTGTCTGGAATAAATTGAGAAAGTATTTCACATAGTTAAGCAGTCATTTACACAAATGCACTTATGCCATACAATCTTAAATGTTACTAAGTGTGTAAACATTTGAATGTTTGAATGTAAATCTTACCTTCAAAATATTCCTCTTCTGCACTTTCTTGAGGCAAAATCATCAATGATGTCATCATAGGACATGTGTTTCCCCACGTCATGATGTATGCTCATGATAGCCAGACCACTGAAACGTTCCTGTGACATGGAAGACTTCAGGTAGCTTTTGATGAGCTTTAATTATGAAAAGCTCCTCTGTCGATGCAACTGTTACTGGTAGGATGACTGCAATTCTTAGGGCTATCCAAATGTTAGGATAGAGTTCCTTCAGGTTTTTCTCACAGAGAAAGGAAAGCAGCTCAAAGGCAGTCATCTTATCTGATGGCAGATCAGGTCAAATCTGAATCTCATGTGCCAGATCCATTCCACTGATGTCACAGTCATCTCTGAAGGTTAGACTGTTTTCAACTTCCATACATCTGGACATCTGAGAGGCAGTGCTGAAGTTCAGCAGCACTCCATATTTGGTTTTCACCTGGTTGAGTGTTTCAAATCTCTCATCCTTGGATGTCACAGCAGAGTCGACCACAATGTTGAAGTAATTGACTTCAAGGTTCTTCAGTGCATCAGTCACTGGTTCATCAGGAGCCTCATAGCTGACATGCCTCTTGCTGTTTCTGTCTCTTCTCTTTCAGAACAGCATCCACATTTTTATTCACAAATCCAGTTTCCCGGTATCCGATATCCAACTGCATTGAGGCGGATTGGAGGAGCTTGTTCACCTTGTTTGTCACCGTCAGTATCTCACACCATACGACACAGCAAATCAAGAAGCGGTAGGACCCAACTTCCTCTGCAAATGCTTGTGCCTCAGAAGCCTGATTCCTGATTGCATGAACACTTTGGAGCCTACTCGTGTGAGCCACACATGTCCTGTGTGCCACACATGTCCTGTGTAGCTCAGATGGTAGAGCATGGTGCTGGCAATGCCAGGGTTGTGGGTTCAATTCCCACGGGGGACCAGTATGAAAAAAGTAAGAAGATGTATGCACTAACTAACTGTAAGTTGCTCTGGATAAGAGTGTCTGCTAAATGACTAAAATGTCATCTACATGCCCATTATCATAAACTTGAAATCTTCTGCTTGTTCAGCTTATCTAAGATGATAGTGGACAGATTGAAGCCAGTTGTAACATTCACAAAGCTGAAGAAGTGCTCCTTGATCTTTGGCTTTCCCTTACAAGCCATGCTTCTCAGAATAATCAGAATAATAGACATTTGCTCCCGGTGACTATCGTCAGGTGTACAGTCCAATATAATTGAGAAGTACTTTGAGTCTCTTACTTAAGCCACTATTGCTTCCAGAATCTTGTCACTCACAATCTTTATCAGCTCATTCTGTGTGTGCTTCCCAAGGTAATGAGCATGTGTCTCTCCATCTTTAATTTTGCTGAGATGATTTTCCATATTGGGGTCAAATTTGCCAGTAATTCAGCCTCTTTTGGAAGCACACACAGTGGAAGTTTCCATTATCTGGTTGGAAGAGTTTGTGTTTTCTTTCAGCCAGAGACTGGCTGATACTTATTAAACGTGTAAGGACATCCCGCCATCTCTTTCTTTCAGCCTCCAAAATTGTAATTTGTATCTGGTCAAGAATCTGTCCCGACTTAGGCACATATCAAGTTCTCTCCACTTAATCATATTGTTTGTGTGTTCAGGACTACCCTCATTGTGTTTCAGAATGGTGTTTATATTTGACCAGTCATTCAAGCCTTCCTTTATTATTTTGTAGTCTTTTGTAGAAAAGAGCTTACAGCTTTGTGTTTGATTGAGTATGAAAGCCAGCTCCTGGTAATCTTTTCTCCATTTGACAGCTGTCTCTGTAATAAGCCTGAATGGAAACCTCTTCTAGACTTGTCTTTAGGGTAAGAAAAAAACAGTCCTGGTTTGAATGGACCTCTGCACACGAACTCAGTCCTCATAAAGTCTGTTAAGACTGGGGGCCAATCTGCTGGTTCATTTGGTGGAGTAGCAACTGTTCTATTAGGGTCTGAGCTGCTTGTATCTGATGCTGGCTGTACACCCCTGGTTGTGCTAGTACTGGCTGAAGCTGCCTGTACTTCACCTGGGTCTGTGTTAGTACTTGCTGAAGATTGCTGTACCCCTCTGGTTGTGCTAGTACTGGCTGAGGCTGCCTGTACTTCACCTGGGTCTGTGTTAGTACTTGCTGAAGACGGCTGTACCCGTCTGGTTGTGCTAGTACTGGCTGAGGCTGCCTGTACTTCACCTGGGTCTGTGTTAGTACTTGCTGAAGACGGCTGTACCCCTCTGGTTGTGCTAGTACTGGCTGAGGCTGCCTGTACTTCACCTGGGCCTGTGTTAGTACTTGCTGAAGATGGCTGTATTGGATCTGTGTTGGTATTTGCTGAAGCCAGCTGTACTGGGTCTGTGCTTGCACTGGCTGATGATCCCGCATCTCCTCTACTGACAAACTTAAGCATAGCACCTGTAAATTATAGATAACAATACTATTATTCATTTTATCAGCTGCATCATCCCATTCAAACTGGCTTCCCCAGATTTCCTTTAATACATTTTCAAATGTAAAATACTATTTATACTATGGCTTGGCTGAATACTTGATGGTTATTATTACCTGAGAGATGTGCATCCATGTGCAACCATATCTAAAAACCTGTCTTCGCTTTGTCATTATGGGGTATTGTGTGTAGATTGAATAAGGCTGTAACGTAACAAAATGTGTAAAAAGGCACTATAATCAGACAATGAAAGCTCTTACAATATTCAATGATAACATTTCTCTAAAACAGGCTATAGGCTACATGTGCACCACCAAGTCAGAATAGTAGGCTAAGTTCTGGGGGGAGAGGGACCACATTATTATATATATATATATATATATATATATATATATATATATATATATATATATATATATATATATATATATATATATATATATATATACACCCCCGGTCAAAAGTTTTGAATATATCCTTTAGTAGTGGTTTCTTTGCATCAATTCGACCATGAAGGCCTGATTCACACAGTCTCCTCTGAACAGTTGATGTTGAGATGTGTCTGTAACTTGAACTCTGTGAAGCATTTATTTGTGCTGCAATCTGAGGCTGGTAACTCTAATGAACTTACTCTAATTTATTGACTTTATTGTCCCCATGGGGAAAATGTGTTGCAGTGTCATGTGCACGTTTAAAGTGGCATTTTAAATACAAAACAAATTGACAATATAACTTCCATAACAGTTACATACAAAATAAAAAATACTAGCCTGCTGGCCTTACTGTGCTGATAGGAACATTAGCCAGAGCTATTTAGGAGGGATATCACACCTGGCACAAATGATTGTCTAGTCCTGTTTTTCCTACTGAGGGCTGCCCTGTATTTCTGGGTCTTCCATTCCTGTGGCGGTCCTCATGAAGCTGGTTGAGAGGATGCCAAGTGTGCAAAGCTGTCATCAAGACAAAGGGTGGCTATTTGAAGAATCTCAAATATAAAATATATTTTGATTTGTTTAACACTTTTTTGGTTACTACATCATTCCATATGTGTTATGTCATAGTTTTGACGTCTTCACTTTTATTCTACAATGTAAATAATAGTGCAAATAAAGAAAAACCCTTGAATGAGTAATATTCCAAACTTTTGACCGGGGGGTGTGTATATATATATATATATTTTAATTGTTTGTAAACTGATATGTGACAAGTATTAATGTCAAAATAAAATGCAAAACAGGCAGGGCTCAAAACAGACTATGCCCCACTTGCCCTGAATGACGGGTCGCCACTGGGCAGGAGTAATTATATTGCTAATTTTCTCCTAGCCTATTGAATGTGCCGCCTATGCCGACATCAATGTGAAGGGGCATAAAACAGCTGGCCACAGGGCTTACAAGGCCGAGTTCAAAAGCCAACATCAAATTCAAAGTAATAGGCACACTGCCTAAATGGCTGACCTTAACATTTAAGTCTTAAAAGACAACTCCAGACATGCTTTCTTTTCAGGGCAAGCCTTTCACTGAAAGGTCTACACCTGTTGTATTCGGTGGATGTGATGAATCAAATTTGATTTGATTTGTTTCCGTTACTACCCACATCATTAGAACTGCTTAGATACAATATGTTGGTTAATTGGAACTGATTGTAAACAAACAAGTATCGTCGGAATGGCACCCCACTCCCTATCTAGTTCACTACTTTTGAGAAGGGCCCTGAATAGGTGGTAATTTGGGACTCAGACCAAAACTGGAAAAAAAAAAAAAACTTGCTCCCTCTACTACAGTAAATGTACCGAACAGTAACATGAACAGTGCCACAGGCAAGGCTGCGTTGAACCTGCCAATAGCTCAGAATTCCAGACACCATGTATAATTTAAAGCTTGTTGAAGCACACACCTGTCTGCCTGCACAGCCATGAGAATAAAGTCTGACTTTAGAGAAAGTAAGAGTCTGCATCCCAAATGGCAAGCTTTCCCCTTTAAATTAAAGGAAAGAGGGTGCCATTTGGGATGCATATGAAGTCTGGCTTTTTAGGGGTTCTCTGTGTCGTTCTTGGTACTTCTGCTGCACATGTCTCTCACCCAGACAGACCCAGGCCCTCCAGTGGGACTCCACAGCCCAGCTAATGAGCACCAAAGTAGGGGAAATATTGGAGAGAAGGAAGAGCATGCATGGGACTTTATCTCCACAGTCTGCAGTGTAGTGGTGAGCTTCATTAACTGATAACATGTGGCACCACAAGTGTTCTAAGCTTGTATGTGGCTGCTCAGCCATGGAAACCCATTTCAAGAAGCTCCTGACGAACAGTTATTGTGCTGAAGTTGCTTCCAGAGGCAGTTTGGAACTCGGTTGTGAGTGTTGCAACCGAGGACAGATGATTTTATGCGTTACCCATTTCAGTACTGAGCCGTTGTTGAGCCTAGATTTTATACACCTGTCAGCAACGGGTGTGACTGAAATAGCCAAATCCACTCATTTGAAAGGGTGTCCACATACTTTTGTATATAGTGTACTAACAGTTCCAAATGGCACCCTACCCCCTACATAGTGCAATACTTCCAGAGTCCTATGAGTCCTGGTCAAAAGTAATGCACTGTATAGGGAATAGGGTTTCATTTGGGACGCAAACAAAATCCTTCATAAACTAACCACTTCAGAGAAATTATTTCCTGGCTTCTAATTAAAGGAGATTATACAAAGTTGTGTCTTTAGGCTCAGGTCTCTGTGGAGTTTTAGTGTCAGAGTATTCGATATGGCCCTAAGGCAGAGGTGGTTGTATTAGCTGCTTGCGCCTGATGATGTTATCAACATACAATTTACTAAGAGCATGAGGGCATATTTCACCCTTAACGTTGTTTATTACAGCTGACAAAGTCTGTTAACTGTAATAGAGGAAGTCATACATACACACACACACAGATGCACACACACACACACACACACACAGTCTTGTATAGCTAACCTTGTGGGAACACACAATACAGTCCCATTCAAAATGCTATTTTCCCTAACCCTAAACCTAACACTTACCCTAACCCTAATCCTAACCTTAACCCTAACCCTAAACAACCCAAAAACCTAACCTTAACCCTAAACCTAAACCTAACCCTAGCTCCTAACCCTAACCCTAACCTAATTCTAACACTAACACTAACACAAATTCTAACCTTGACCCTAAACCCCCTAGAAATAGCATTTGCCCTTTTGGGGACTAACAAAATGTCCCCTGTTTGTAAAACTCTTGTTTGCTTACTATCCTTGCGGGAACTTCTGGTCCTCACAAGTATAGTTAAACACTCACACTCTCAGCCACCATTGCGTATTTATTCAAGCTGATTCAGAGCATTTCTCCCACCACAGTTTATATTGCATATATATATATATATATTTGTATTATTATTATTATTATTTATTTAACTAGGCAAGTCAGTTAAGAACAAATTCTTATTTACAATGACTGGCTACCCTGACCAAACCTGGACGATGCTGGGCCAATTGTGTGCCTCCCTATGGGACTCACAATAACGGCCGGGTGTGATACAGCCGGGATTTGAACAAGGAACTGTAGTGACACCTCTTGCACTGAGATGCATTGCCTTAGACCACTGCGCCACTCAGGAGCCCAAAATATTGTCTTTCTGCTCCTCCGTGTTTGATCCTGGTGCCACAGGAACAATAACACAGCAGGTTAGAGTGCTGCAGCTGGTTCTCTCTCTCTCTCGCTCTCTCTTTTTTTCAGGCCTCATCTTTCTTTCTCAGGCCTTCTCTCTCTCTCTCTCTCTCTCTCTCTCTCTCTCTCTCTCTCTCTCTCTCTCTCTCTCTCTCTCTCTCTCTGTAAATGAAAACAAGTCAATTTGCTGTGGATGGTGGAACAACACCCAGTTCTAAGGGAATATGTGGTTTAGGAGTTAGGAGCAGTTACATGTACATCATGGGTGCCATGCTTGAAATAATAAAATAAAGAAATTAGACAATTCACCCAGGTGGAAGTAACACCCTAACCCAGCTATGTAGCCTACTGTAGAGTACTTATCCTGTTAATTGCCATTACATTCTCAAATCACCTCAGTAAATTGTTACCCCAGACAGCCCACTGACAACTGACCTATTGTGAATCTCTGTGATTTATGAAGCTCCCATAACTTCACTTATCCTGATCCCCATGAATACTTTACAAGGCTACAATTAAACTGAGGCTGACCCATTGGGCAGAGCGAGAGAGAGAGAGAGAGAGAGAGAGAGAGAGAGAGTGGCGGCGAGAGAAGGCCTGAGAAAGAAAGATGAGGCCTGAAAAAAGAGACCGAGAGAGAGACCCAGCTGCAGCAGTCTAATCTGCTGAGTTGTTGTTCCTCATTGTTCAACAATGACAGAGCGAAAACAGGTTTTTAGAAATGGTAGCAAATGTATTAAAGATTTTAAACAGAAGTATAACATAAGTATTCAGACCCTTTACTATGAGACTCGAAATTGAGCTCAGGTGCATCCTGTTTCCCTTGATCATCCTTGAGATGTTTCAACAACTTGATTGCAGTCCACCTGTGGTATATTAAATTGATTGGACATGATTTGGAAAGGCACACACCTGTCTATATAAGGTCCCACAGTTGACAGTGCATGTCAGAGCAAAAACCAAGCCATGAGGTCAAAGGAATTGTAAGTAGAGCTTCGAGACAACATTGTGTCGAGGCACAGATCTGGGGAAGGGTACCAAAAAATGTCTGCAGCATTGAAGGTCACCAAGAACACAGTGGCCTCCATCATTCTTAAATGGAAGAAGTTTGGAACCACCAAGACTACTCCTAGAGCTGGCTGCCCGACCAAACAGCAATCAGGGGAGAAGAGCCTTGGTCAGAGAGGTGACCAAGAACCCGATGGTTACTCTGACAGACCTCCAGAGTTCCTCTGTAGAGATGGGAGAACCTTCCAGAAGGACAACCATCTCTGCAGCACTCCACCAATCAGGCCTTTATGGTAGAGTGGCCAGACGGAAGCCACTCCTCGGTAAAAGGCACATGACAGCCCGCTTGGAGTTTGCCTAAAGGCACCTCAAGGACTCTCAGACCATGAGAAACAAGATTTTCTGGTTTGAACTCTTTGGCCTGAATGCCAAGCGTCACGTCTGGAGGAAATCTGTAACTTGGCACCTTTTTGATGTAAACGTTTGAGGACAGGGTTTTGTTCTTTCTGGATTCTACTTTTGTATTTTTCTTTTTTTACTAAATTGACAGTATTTGAGTGTTTTACCAGCATTTGTAATTCAGGTCTGATAATTATCTGTACAAAACACTTAATCTGATAATACTTGTGTAATATAAAAAATACTTGCTTGATATATGTTTTCCATTTTCTTGAAATGCAACTTTTTTCTATGTAAAAACTGAAATGGTTTATTCATTCCTTTTCCAACTTAGTAGACACTCTTTTCCAGTTGTGAGTGCATACATTTTCCTATTGGTCCACCATGGGAATCAAACCCACAACCCTAGCATTGCAAGCACCATGCTCTACCAACTGAGCCACATCATCACATCACACCATCACAAACCACTTGATGTCTCAATGTTCTCAATTACTGTATTGTGCATTGTTCGTTGTCCTTCATGGTGATGGAAAGTCTACATGTACAAACCTAGATGACCAGCCTGTGTACAATACAGTAATTAAAATTGAAAGGATGTTAAATTAACACTGCACAAGTGGTTGTTTTCCATGTTATTTGATGAATAAAAATATTTAATTTGATGTGGATGTTTATGTGTCTTTGCCCATAACTTTGCACCTTTTGATGTAAATTACAATCCCAGAGAAAGAGACAGGGCAACAACTCTTACAATTCTAACTATTGAATCCTGCAACATACTGTTCTTAATTCTACAACTACCTTTTTTGCAAAGTGGAGATGCAGATTTTTTTTTTTTGCTCACACTACAGATGACTATATCGGTCCGGTAATACTAGCAAAAGCCAAGTGCACTGCTTTTGTGAAAAAATTATGTTGCAGCAACTTCCCGCGGCTATGATATAGTTTACAGTGGTTAGTTGTGGAGAAGGAGAGTGATACACTCTTGGAAAAAAAGGTGATATCTAGAACCTAAAAGGGTTCATTGGCTCTCCCCATAGGAGAATGTCAGGCTCTGGCCATAGAGAAGCCTATTGCTTCTCTATAATTCTATGGTCAGAGTCTGGCAGTTCTATGTGTTCTATGTCTGTGTGGTGTTGTGTGTGGGATCCCTAATTAGAGGCAGCTGCGATACATTGTCTCTAATTCGGGATCCTACTCATGTGTGTTTGTTCCACTCCTTAGGCGTGGTTCATTGTCTATTGTCCCGTGATCGAAGTAAGTGTGTTTTGCTTTTGTATATGTATCTTTGTTATTTTGTATAGTTCACGTCAAGTATAGTTTATACTTTAATAAATGATGTTGAACTATCGCTGCGCTGCGCCTTGGTCTACTCTATACACACCTGAGCGTGACATAATGAACCACCACCTGACCAAGCAGCGCAATTCAGGAGAAAAGGAGAAGAGAGGACAGCGTCGTAATCGGGGAGCAGGAGAAAAGTATTCAGATCCAGTGCGTAGGCAACCCCAAGAAAATTTCGGGGGGGGGGCTATGGGGGTGGTCTGGTTACGAGGAAGAAGAACCAGTACCACTCCCCATGTGGAATACGGTGAAAAAGGAGGAAGAGGCATACACGACGGGAGTGTATAGGAGTATTATGGAGCTGTGTAGGTGAAATTGGGAGGAGTGCGAGAGTGAAAGGAAGGAGCTAGAGTTAAAGGTGCCCACGGTGTGCGGTGTGCATGTCGTTCGGTGCCAACATCCCACGGCGAGTCTCCAGTACGCCTCTCCAGTCCGGTATGTTCCATGCCGGCTTCCTGTATTCGCCGTGAAGTGCATGTCACCAATCCGCTGCAACCTATGCCGGCTTCACGCATCAGGGCTCCAGTGCCAGAGCAGTCCGCTCCAACGGTGCCCAGTCCGGGTCCGGCCGTCTGCTACACTCCAGTGCCAGAGCAGTCCGCTCCACCGGTGCCCAGTCCGGGTCCGGCCGTCTGCTACACTCCAGTGCCAGAGCAGTCCGCTCCAACGGTGCCCAGTCCGGGTCCGGCCGTCTGCTACACTCCAGTGCCAGAGCAGTCCTCTCCAACGGTGTCCAGTCCGGGTCCGGCCGTCTGCTACACTCCAGTGCCAGAGCAGTCCGCTCCACCGGTGCGCAGTCCGGGTCCGGCCGTCTGCTACACTCCAGTGCCAGAGCAGTCCGTTCCACCGGTGCCGGCTCTACGCACCAGGCCTCCTGTACGTCTCTCCAGTCCGGTAAGCCCAGTACCGGCTCCCTGCACTCGCCCTGAAGTACGTGTCACCAGTCCGGTGCCATCTGTGCCGGCTCCACGCACCAGGCCTCCTGTGCGTCTCTCCAGTCCGGTAAGCCCAGTGCCGGCTCCCCGCACTCGCCCTGAAGTGAGTGTCACCAGTCCGGTGCCATCTGTGCCGGCTCCACGCACCAGGCCTCCAGTGCATCTCTCCAGTCCGGTATGTTCCATGCCGGCTCCCCGCACTCGCCCTAAAGTGCGTGTCACCAGTCCGGTTCCATCTGTGCCGGCTCCACGCACCAGGCCTCCAGTGCTTCTCTCCAGTCCGGTATGTTCCATACTGGACGTACGTATGGCTCCCCGCACTCGCCCTGAAGTGTGTGTCACCAGTCCGGTGCCATCTGTGCCGGCTTCACGCACCAGGCCTCCAGTGCGTCTCTCCAGTCCGGTATGTTCCATGCCGGCTCCCCGCACTCGCCCTGAAGTGCGTGTCACCAGTCCGGTGCCACCTGTGCCGGCTCCACGCATCAGGTCCCCAGTGCGCCTCTCCAGTCTGGTACGTCCAGTGCCGGCTCCACGCACCCGACCGCCGGTGCGCCTCCCCAGACCGGTTGTCTACCCCTTTAAATGGACGGAGTCGCCTGCCACACCGGTGCCCAGTCTTGGCCCAGTTATTTTCCCCGCTCCATGGCCTGAGTCTTTTGCCCCACTGAGGTCCATTCCAGGACCAGTTATCCGCCACGCTCCATGGCCGGAGTCGCCTGCCACACCGGTGCCCAGTCCAGGCACAGTTGGCTGTCCCGCTCCATTGCCGGAGCCGTGCACCACACCGGTGCCCAGTCCGGGTCCAATCACCAGAGTAGAACCAGGGAGGAAGATATCTTCTTCTCCGGGGCCGGAACCGCCACCTGCGATTATTGTTTTGTTTTTCCCCTCCCTAAACCTCCCCTCATGTACTTGTGTTTAGTTTCTTGCGGCCGGGAGTCCGCGCCTTTGAGGGGGGGTACTGTCAGGCTCTGGCCATAGAGAAGCCTATTGCTTCTCTATAATTCTATGGTCAGAGTCTGGCAGTTCTATGTGTTCTATGTCTGTGTGGTGTTGTGTTTGGGATCCCTTATTAGAGGCAGCTGCAATGCATGTGTTTGTTCCACTCCTTAGGCGTGGTTCATTGTCTATTGTCCCGTGATCGAAGTAAGTGTGTTTTGCTTTTGTATATGTATCTTTGTTATTTTGTATAGTTCACGTCAAGTATAGTTTATACTTTAATAAATGTAAATTAATAATTAACAAACTATCGCTGCACTGCGCCTTGGTCTACTCTATACACACCCGAGCGTGACAGAGAACCCTTTGAAGAACCCTTATGGGTTCTATGTAGAACCTTTTCCACTGAGGGTTCTATGTAGAACCTTTTCCACTGAGGGTTCTATGTAGAACCTTTTCCACAGAGGGTTCTACATGGAACCCAATAGTGTTATACCTAGAACCAAAAAGGGTACTACCTGGAACCAAAAAGGGTTATCCTATGGGGACAGCCGAAGAACCCTTTTGGAACCCTTTTTTCCAAGAGCGTAGATACGCTACAGCAAGTGAATTCAGGATGTGTGCTCAATATCTGCATCATATTGTTAAAACACAAGGGCCACTGAGTACATCCATATTTCTGCTACGGAGAGTTGAATGTGTAAAGGAGCTCTGTTACTACTTTATATTCTTATTCTAGGTAAAATCACTGATGCATTCTATTCCATCAGGATTCTATTTGACATGACAACAATGGCATCAGGTGCATGCATTCAGCACTTCATTGAATGGGACAGTATATAATGCACATATCGCCTGGGCCCATGCTATTAATCTAGCATTGAGAGTATACGCCATTAATCTCAGATAGGAACCAGTCACCTGTCTTCACAGGAAGATTGGCAGCGACCACGCTGTAATTCCAAACCAGCCAAGCGTTTGAATAATAGCATATAGGATAGGCAAGGTGGTGGGAGGTATAAGGGTTGAATAGGGTTGGAGGGTTGACAGCCAGATCCATAGGTAATAACATGGAGCATATGTCCAGACTGACAAAGGTTTCTTGCTCAGCCCAGCCCCCTTCAACGTTCCTTTATCCTCCATCCCTCCTCCTCCTCCTCATCATCATCTTCATCATTATTCCCTTACAGCGGGATAGCAATCATACACACAGAGAGGAGGTGTGAGATTGGTGCATGGGGGTTTCAGGGGGGCTGTAGGTCTTGATTTTTTGCCGAGGGGTCTGGGTCTATACTCATGGAGCTGGGGACTCCTTAACGAAGGAGATCCCCGGGCCTGCTACCCCAGCCTGCTCCTGTGTTTTTGATCTGCTCTGCGTTATGCTGATGATTTCCCCACATCCACCTGCTCGGGGTTGGCCCAGCTAAGTTTTGCCGAATTTCTCCTGCGAGGTTCTATGGAAATGTTATCCCCAGGGAAATAACGGCGGGAGAGGCAGAGGCAGGGACCGACCACGAGTACTACCGTGCTTCTGGGGGAGAGGGAGAGACAGATAGTTTGCCCAACAGGCAAAGCAATATCCTCAGTCCGTTAGGCAGAGCAATAATCCAACACAGGCCCATGTGGAGGAGGAGGAGGGAGATAGGTTGTCTCAGCCTCAGGGATGTCAGAGGTTACATTCCAAATGGCACCTTATTCCCTAAATAGTGCACTACTTTTGAGCAGGGCCTTAGTAACAAGTAGTGCAGTATAAATGGAAAAGAGTGCTATTTGGGACACAGTCTCGGTGAGTCAGAGCAGAGCAAAGCCTGCTGTCTTTTATTAGGTCATTGTCATAGACTGGTCACACGCTGACTCCATGTCCCAAAGTGTGTCCCTGTAAAACGGGCTAAACCCTCTCCCTTCATCACCCTCCAGGCATGTTTAAGGAGGCAGCAGCCATGTCTGTCTAGCAAGCAGAGGGAGAAGTACCATGGACACTAGTAAACACTCCCTCATCATATGTGGGATGCAGTTAGAGATGCCAGATAGAGTGATGGGACTTCCCAGAAGAGGGACGTAAATGTAGTTAGATACAGTGGAAGTTCCTGATAATCACTGATGATCAAACAGACGTATGGGCTTATAACCCCACCAAGGAGATCATAAGTCAACCATGGAGATGGGACTAACGAGACCAGACAACAGACATGTAGATCTGGACCATAGAGATCCTATAAAATGTAATTCAATAGATTTTGGCTATGTCCAAATGGCAACCTATTCCCTATGCATTGCATTACTTTTGACCAGGGCCCATAGTAGTGGACTATATACGGAATAGAGTGCCATTTGGGACACCAACACTTTCATATCTGTAGTGAGCAGTGGCGGTCAATGCTGTTTAGTTTTTCATGAGCATGGCCTTATTTCTAGTACAGCATATTGGATGACTCTCATTCATATTCCATTAACTCAGTTCAATGTAATAGCGATAGGTTTAGGCTACTACATCATAGGCGAAATTCATGGGGGGGATGAGGGGACACGTCCCCTCCAATGTTCAAGGATGGAACATTTGTCCCCCGCAATAATTTAATTTCAAATAGAACCGATGTGACTCTTCATGTTAACCCTCCTATCTCTCTCTCTGTTGTATTTCCAAAGTCCACACTTGTTTTATTAACAAAATAAGTAATTTCTTAGAATCCATGTCATGTTTTACTCATAATCCTTGCTCCCATAGTTACCGGGTTACAGTGAGTTTTGACCGCTTTTTTGTTGTTTATTTGACTGTTATATTTGACTGATTTAGCAGAATGAGTCAGACCCAGAGGCAAGGGAGAGTCAGAGAGATGAAAGGGACAGTGGGGTGGATGCTGAGGTGAGTGATAAATTAAAAACTATATAATAGGATGTGAAGTGGACTAAGACAAGAGTGTAGACATGTTCAGACAATAAAGATTTTGATAATGTTATTTCAGGTAGTACAGACAGACATATCAGATGAGAGCAGGCAAGATGAGCAGGCAGCAGAAGAGCTTGGAAATACTCCAAACCAGCCTAATGTCAAGGCCATCCCACCTCAAGCCCTGGCCACAAGGTCCCTGTATTTTCAGAAAAGGTGGTTTAAGGAAAATCCTTGGTTACATTACTGCCCAAGACACAGGGCAGTTTTCTGTTTTTATTGCTGTAGGGCATTCAAAGGCAAGAAGATAAATATGACTACCAAGGCTGACCCTGCATTCATTAGCTTAGGATAAAAAAATTGGAAGAAGGCCATTGAGAAGTTTTAAAATCACGAAAAAAGCCAGAGCCATAAACATGCAGTGACCACATACAAACATGAAGCTCAGCCAATCACTATCGCATTATCACATGCACAACAAAATCAGCAAAAAGAGGAGAGAGAAAACCTTTTAAAGATAGTTGGTGGTATACAGTATTTGGCAATGTAAGGAAATGCATTCAGAGGTCATGAAGAGGATGCAGGGAAAAAAAAGCTGCTGCAGTACAAGGCAGAAAATGATCCCACACTGTCCTCATGGCTTGAAAGGAAGCAAGATTTCACAAGTCCCAAGATCCAAAATGAAACGCTTCAGATATTAAGTAACTCTATTGTTAAAGAAATAGCACAGGAAATCAAATCTTTGCCTGTTGTACAATATTCCTTGATAATCGATGGAACACAAGACATTTCTGGGATAGAGCAAGAATCCATATGTATCTGATATGTAGATAAAGACCTAGACCCCAGAGAAGAGTTTGTAGGATTATTTGAAACTCATTCTACAACTGGAGAGAGCCTTGCTAAAATTGTAACAGATGTATTGCTCCGACTGAACCTGCCTGTCTCGCAGTTGAAAGGACGACATATGATGGTGCGGCCAACATGTCTGGTAGCATACAAGGACTGCAGGCTGAACAAGGATCAACCTCTGGCTCTATATGTCCACTTTGGCCCCCACTGCATAAACCTTGTGTCACAGATGACTATTTCAGCCTCAGCTGTTGTCAGTAACTCACTGGAATTTGTCAATGAATTAGGAAAATCATAATTTTCTTTAATAACTAAACTGTATGTGTATAATACATATATTGTTATGGTGGAACAATTCAGTCTAGTAGAAAAAGCTAATAACATAATATAAAAAGCCTTATCCCTGAAATTCATGCCACTTTTCTCCCCTTTTTACAGTTGCAGTTGGCGGTGCTCAAGTCAAGCTACCAGTACAGCAGCTGTGGGGATGTGGTAGACCTACTGAAGACAATGGTGCCTGAGGACAGGAATCTGTTCAAGCAAGTGGAGATCCTGCTGAGACTTTTACTTGTAGTTCCTGCTTCCTCAGCACAGGCGGAAAGAAGCTTCAGTGCTTTGAGAAGGTTAAAAACCTGGCTGAGATCAACTATGACCCAGAACAGGTTGAACCATGTGGCTGTGTGTCATGTACACAGAGAAAGACTGCAAAGAATTGACAGAAAAGAAGTCTGCAATAGCTTAATAGCTATTAGTGACATCCGTTTTGGTTCATTCTAGCTAACAAAAAAATCCATTATATTCGTCCCCCCCAATGTGTGACTCACTATTTCGACCTTGTACTACATTATACTCACATTTTCCCTATACCCATCATGAGGTTGCTACAACCTAGCCTATGAATGAAAATTTACAACGTAGGTGCACACAGGTCGAGAGACAAATTTGAGGTGACAGACAGTGACATCCAATAGCGCACTCTCTTGCCTACATCTAGCTGATATAAGTTGTAATCATTAGTCGAACAGTTGCAAACGAGAGTTTCTATTTGCTTCCGTTTAAGAAATGTTTTTCAACAGAATTGGCAGAATGAATACACCCCTGATCACGCATAAACAGAGTTCACTCTCATAACAGCCACGTTGTAATCATTCTCTTCCCTTCGCTTGTGGACTTCAATGCACAACAAATCAACTGTATGTGACCAGGTGAAAAAACCTTTCCAAGCCAAACCTCTACAAACAGTCTACATCGTTGTCACCATATTAGCTAAATTAACATCATAGTCAGCATAGCTTATAGAACTAATGCGTTAGCAAACCCGCTAAAATCATGCAGTAAGGTTACAGTGTACAGTCAGTAAGCAGTTACACTGGCGGGCTCCGATGGCAATAAATTAGTAATACCAAAAGCTTACCTTGACTTGGAAGAGTTCCAGTGTTGTGTTGGAAAGTCATAGCCAGCTAGCTAACATAGCATCCCTCTGTTTGAGCAAGGTGTTTCAGTAGGCTAAACTAGCTAGCTGCATTTGCTAGCTAAGTAAGTGAGACTGAAAGTGAAAAAAACTATTACGAAATCTCTCTCTCTCTCTTTCTATTTCTCTCTTGCATCTCCTTCATTTTGGAATAAATATATTTTTTTCACAACTGTTCAACTATTGTCTTTCTCTTTCTTTGAGTCAACTACTCACCACATATTATACACTGCAATGCTAGCTAGCTGTAACTTATGTTTTCAGCACTAGATTCATTCTCTGATCCTTTGTTTGGGTGGAGGACCTCCTCCAGAATTTGTCATAATTAATGTGTAAGTCTATGGAAGGGGGTGAGAACTGTGAGCCTCGTAAGTTTTGTATTGAAGTCAATGTACTGAGGAGGACGGAAGCTAGCCGTCCTCCGGCTACACCATGGTGCTCAGAGTGCTGATGAGGCTACTGTAGACCTTCTTTGCAAAATAGTGTGCTTTAATCAGTTATTTGGTGACGTGATTATATTTAGTATAGTTTTATAAAAATATTATAACTTTTTTAATGTTTTATAATTAAACATTTTATTAAATTTCCTGAAGAGGATGGTCCTCCCCTTCCTCCTCTTTCGGAGCTTCCACTCTAGTGACAGTTGTATTATTATTATTATTTTTATTTCTGTTATTTAACATTTATTTAACTAGGCAAGTCACTTAAGAACAAATTCTTATTTACAATGACGGCCTACCAAAAGGCAAAAGGCATCCTGCGGGGACGGGGGCTGGGGTTAAATATAAAAATAAATTAAATAAAAATATAGGACAAAACACGAGACAACACAACACTACATAAAGAGAGTCCTATGACTACAACATAGCATGGCAGCAACACATGACAACACAGCATGTGGGCAATACAACATGACAACAACATGGTAGCAACACAACATGGCAGCAGCCCAACATGGTTGCAGCACAAAACAGGGTGCAAACATTATTGGGCACAGACAACAACACAAAGGGCAAGAAGGTAGAGACAACAGTCCATCAAGCAAAGCAGCCATAACTGGCCAATTAGAACTGAGTGGACAATAATGTTCCTCCTCTCAAATGTATCATTATATCTAATAAAAGATGGTGATGTATTTTTGTATTCAGAACCTGATCATACCTGAGTATGTGGGGTTGGGGATACAAAGTTCTGTGTACTGTCGGTGAAAAAGACAATACCAACAGTAAAGTTCTTAATATACAATATTTCTAAGAATTCTAGTTTTCCAGGTTAAATGTTTAAGTGTCCCAAATGGCACCCTAATCCCTATATAGTGCAGTACTTTTGAAAGACTCTAGTCAAAATGTATCAAATCAAATCAAGCTTCAGACATGGAATGCAAGGCAATGTGCTTCACAGGAAAAAACGAATGAAAAAACAATGAAAATGAAAGCTGAAATATTTCCTACCTAACAAACATTTAAAAAAAAAAGAAAGAATGACTAAACCTGAACGACTAAAAAGCACCCTAAGGAAAAGCAAAGCAATAAATATGTGTTTTAAGATCTCTTTTAAATATGTTCACAATTTCAGCCAACCTGGCAGGCTATTTCACAGGCTGGGGGCATAATAACTAAAAGCTGCCTCTCCATGCCTCTTGGTCCTAGGCTTTTGGATAGTTAAAAGGCCAGTGCCAGAGGACCTGAGGGACCTACTGGGTACATAACTTAAAAGCATGTCTGACATGTATTGGGGTGCACGATCGTGGATTGATTTAAAAACAATTGAAAAATCTTTAAATTAATTATTAAAACCGGTGTAAAGTGTGCTCTCCGTCTGCTCTTGGTCAGTACCCGTGCTGAAGCATTCTGTATGTTTTTCAGTTGACCAATGGCTTTATTGGGTAGACCAGACAGGAGAGAATATCAGCAGTCAAGCCTACTTGTAACAAAAGCATCGATGAGTCTCTCTGTATCAGCCTGAGAGAAAAATGTCCTCACCTTGGCAATGTTCCTCAAGTGGTAAAAAGCTACTATTTTGGTCACATTCCTAATGTGTGATTTGAAATGAAGTTCAGTTTTTACCTGGTGTTTAATCTTTATTGCCCGTGAATTAAAATGCGCGGCCAGATTCTCTCTCTGTGCTTTGGCTCCAACAATAAGTACATCGGTGTTGTCTTGATTTAGGCGGAGGAAGTGGTGAGCCTTCCAAGTATTTACTGTAAATCACTAATAAAGTCTAATTTAAAATCAATGCTGTGCTTTCTGATAACACTGCCAAAGGGTAACATAGATAAACTGAACATTACCGGACCCAAAATCGAACTTTGTTGAACGCCACGTGATATGTATTTTCTCTGAATTATGTTCACCAATGGTAGTGCACTGTATAGAGAATAGGGTGTCATTTGGGGCGCATCCTTTGAATTTCATGGTCCGTCTGGTTCTCTGAGATGCTTCCTTCCTCCTTGTGTCAGATTGATGTCTTGTGATAAAAGCAACTGTGACTTTGTGTCAGTGCCTTGCATTGTTATTCATGTGACATCACTGCGACCAATGGACAAACTAGGATTTACAATGGCCATAGCACTACAACAGCATGGTCACGTCTGGCCTTCCATCGGCTGGTGTGTGTGTGTGTGTGTGTGTGTGTGTGTGTGTGTGTGTGTGTGTGTGTGTGTGTGTGTGTGTGTGTGTGTGTGTGTGTGTGTGTGTGTGTGTGTGTGTGTGTGTGTGTGTGTGTGTGTGTGTGTGTGTGTGTGTGTGTGTGTGTGTGTGTGTGTGTGTGTGTGTGTGTGTGTGTGTGTGTGAGTGTGCGTGCGTGCATGCGTCCCAAAGGGGGCGGTCCACTTCTCTTAGGCTTTATTTCACAGCTGGGAGGCCCATGTGAAGAGGCAGCAAAGCATCCTTGGTCTGATGGACTGGGGGTACATCTCAAATGGCACTCTATTCCCTATATAGTGAATTGTCATAAGGTTCTGGTTAAACGTAGTAGTAGTGCACAAAAAAGGAAATTTGGGACACAACCTGGGCCTCGATGACGGGGTGATGAAGGGAGGCTTCTGTCTTCACACCAGAGACACAGAGGTAAGTATTCACACACACACACACACACACACACAGGGATGGGACTGTGACAGCTATCAGCCAGCCGTCAATCCAGCCGGCCTCCAGAGATGGACAGGCCCATTCGCTCCTTAGGCACCCCAGAGAGAGCGTGGAGGGGAGAGAGAGAGAGAGAGAGAGAGAGAGAGGACAGGTGAGATTGGGCCAGAGACACAGGATTCTGGACACACAGCCTGCAGTCTATCTAACACTCTCCTTCTCTTCATAGCCGCAGGAAGTAGTTTGGGGGTGGGGGTGCTGCGATTTTTGCAGACGGAGGGGATTTGCAACAAAAACGAAATCTTCTGCTAAAAATGTCTATATTGGTCCGCTAATACAGAACTAGTAAAAGCCTAGTGCACTACTTTTGTGAAAAATGCTAACTAAATGTATTTTAGTATTTACCAGCATTTGTAACTAGTCTGATAATTATCTGTACAAAACACTTAATCAGATAATACTTGTGGAATATAAAAAAATACTTGCCAGGTCGCAGATGTAAATGAGAACTAGTTCTCAACTGGCTTACCTTACCAGTTTCTTGAAATACATTGGAAAAGTAACTTGCCATACATGCCATACATTCCGTGCCATACATTCATTCCTTTTTCATAGACGTTCTTATCCAAAATACCTTACAGTAATGAGTGCATACATTTTAATACTGGTCCCTCGTTGAAATTGAACCCCACAACCCTAGCATTGCAAGTGCCATGCTCTACCAACTGAGCCACATCATCACATCACACCATCACAAACCACTCTATGTCTCAATGTAGAGAGACAGAAAACAGTATGTACCTTGGCTGTCAAGTAACTGCCATAGCAAAGTATCCTATAGACCAGATAGAAAGAAGAGCGATCCATCTGGAGACTTCCTTCCTTGAGACAGAGGTGTGTATTTGACTCAACTTATACACTGAGTGTACAAAACATTAAGAACTCTTTCCTGACAGAGACTGACCAGGTGAATCCAGGTGAAAGCCTTGATCCCTTACTGATGTCACTTGTTAAATCCACTTCAATCAGTGTAGATGAAGTGGAGGAGACAGGTTAAAGAATGATTTGTAAGCCTTGAGACAATTGAGACATGTATTGTGTGCCATTCAGAGGGAAATGGGCAAGACAAAATATTTAAGTGCCTTTGAAGGGGGTATGGTAGTACTGGTTGCCAGGCAAACTTTGTCAAGAACTGCAACGCTGCTGGGTTTTTCACGCTCCCGTGTGTATCGAAAATGGTCCACCACCCAAAGGACATCCAGCCAACTTGACACAACTGTGGGAAGAATTGGAGTCAACATGGGCCAGCATCCCTTTGGAACGCTTTCAACACATTGTAGAGTCCATGCCCCGACAAATTGAGGCTGTTCTGAGGAGAAAGGGGGTGGGGGGTGCCACTTTGGTATACTCAGTATATAATACTTTGATCAAAATTCCTATTAAGTGTAAAAGCCTTTTTCATTAGACGGCACTTCTCCCTCTCCTCGTCTCCATTGCTTGGTCACCTGCAATATCTAGCCTACTTTAGATGATAGATAGATAGATAGATAGATAGATAGATAGATAGATAGATAGATAGATAGATAGATAGATAGATAGATAGATAGATAGATAGATAGATAGATAGATAGATAGATAGATAGATAGATAGATAGATAGATAGATAGATAGATACTTTATTGATCCCCGAAGGGATGATAGGCTGGTGGAATAAAACACTGAATACTACATCAGGAGATGATCGTATAGTGCTGCCGTGCCATACAGTGCAATGCTAATGTATAAAATGTACGTTAAGTTTTAAACCTGTCCAACCTGGATGGATGTGAGCCAGTTACCATCCTGCATGCCCCATTCAGTCTACTGTATAGCCACTGCCCCCTTGTGGACACAATTGGAAATCATAACACACACATAACATGCTTCCCAAATGACACCCTGTTCCCTATTTAGCGCACTACTTTTGACCAGAGCCATATAGACGAAGCCATACTTAGTCCTGGGGGTTGTTCTGTACCACAGGGCCCTTAAGAGGCATGGTAGACAGGCAGGCAGAGAGGAGAGCATCAGGCACTACAGATGGAGAGCTGATTGTCACGTCAATGTGAGGAAACACATTCATAAATAACAGACACCATAAATAATAAATAATAGACACCATGAGTGTGTCCAAAATGGCCCCGGGTTCTGGTAAAAAGTAACATACTATGTGGTAGGGAATAGGATGTCATTTGGGAAGTAACCATCATAACAGGTTCCAGGAATGCCTCCACTGTAGTCACTCTACTGTGAGGTTTTTAGCCTCTAGGGGATCAGTGTCCATATACCGGGACGGTTGCTGTTCAATATGCGATATGTTACTAGAATGGTGTTGTAAACAACAGCCAACTTTCTGGGACATAGACATGTCTTATGTGGGCAGAAAGCTTAAGACATGTCCAATTTACAGTAGCTATTACAGCTAAAACATACCATGCTATTGTTTGAGAATAGTGCACAACAACAAAAGACTTTTATCACGGCAACTGGTGTGGTACATTTACCTCTGAAGGTAAATAATATACTTACATTCAGTAATTTGTCATCCTGAGGGTCCCAGAGACAAAATGTAGTGTAGTTTTATTTAAAAAATATATTTTTATATTCAAATGTAGTAAATGGGTTCTACAGTTTGACCTCACTGCTGTCTTTGGCTCCTCCCCCTCCGCCCGGCCATCTAGGTGTGTGAAGGTAGTGTATTTTCTGTAGGGAAGCTAATCATCTATCATGTTTGACATTCCTGGGAGTGTGTAAACTTACATTTTTATTATCATAGCAGAGGACATCTTTACTGAGAACAATGTTGCTTCAGCGCACTACACCACAGCAGCTCATATTGTGCCCATGACCACACACACACATGATTTGAACCATTGTTTTGACAGAGAGAGGACCTGACGAGAAAACAAAAGGTAGAGTGAAAGAGATAGCAACAAGGGGATGAGGTAGGGGAAGTCAGTAAGTGAGAGAGGGATATAGAAAAGGAAGACAGAGTGGACATGAGCACAAAGGGCAAGGGAGAAAGTTGAGGAGGTATGTCTACTACGGTATAGGTTGAATGTGATAGTCTGCCTTTAACCAGCCTGATTAGGTCTATTACTCCATTCAGAGTTTAGAGAAATGTATCACATTGGAAATGAGCTATTATCAGGCTGGTTAATGAGCTATTATCAGGCTGGGTTAATGAGCTATTATCAGGCTGGTTAATGCCATGCGTGTCCATTGAATTTGAAAAATCATGCCCCACCTACTCAGCCAATCAGGTGTGGCATACTGCATACTTTTTCCTAAACGGTATGTGCTAAATAATATGTGACGATAAGTACATAGTACACAGTTTAAGTATGTAGTACGCTAGTATCGGTATTCGGACATGGCCAGAGAGACATAGACAGAGACAGAGACAGAGACAGAGACAGAGAGAGAGAGAGAGAGAGAGAGAGAGATTAAAGAGAGAGAAAGAGAGAGATGAAGGGAGGGAGAGAGCCCAGCCAAGCCCAGCACAGTATGGGCGCTGATTTAGCTCCAATTGAAATGTTCTTATAGAAAGTTGTGCAGGGGTTAAAGAGCAGAGTGTGATGGATAAGATCTCATTACAAAAAATGTATTTCATCTACATGTTCCATCGTTATTAATGTCAACCAACAGCAGGTAATCAATTGCATTAGTGCTTTGATCACTGGCTGTGCAACAGCCAACCAACCCCAATGACAAACGTCAAGCCTGCTAGTGCATTAAGGTAGAGGAGAGAATGGAGGATTACACACAGGCGGAAAATTAGCTTAGGCTTTATCTTCTTTTGATGTCTTGTTAGTAATATTGACATAATGACTATCCCAGATTCTGTTTTGGGGAGGATTCATTGATTCATTGAAAGAAGCACCACTACGTATACTGTTTTGAAGCAGGCGAATAAAACTCCTAAAAGCGTTCATTGTTATCACATGATAAAACAGCTAATATAAAATAAATACTAGCTAAAATAGGTCTGTACAATTGTTGGTGTTTCAGCAAGCAAGTGGATAGATGTCTTTCTCAAGAGCCCTACAGGCGAATCTACGGCAGCGGGAGCAGAATACATTTTTGAATATATCAGATTGTTCTGGCAATTCTCACATAGACACTTCATTGGAAGGAAGAACACTATATATACAAACATATGTATATAGTGGATTAGTGGATTTGGCTATTTCAGCTACACCTGTTGCTGACAGGTGTATAAAATCGAGCACGCAGCCATGCAATTTCCATAGACAAACATTGGCAGTAGAATGGCCTTACTGAAGAGCTCAGAGACTTTCAACGTGGCACCATCATAGGATGCCAACTTTCCAACAAGTCAGTTCGTCCCCGGTCAACTGTAAGTGCTGTTATTGTCAAGTGGAAACGTCTAGGAGCAACAACGGCTCAACCGCGAAGTGGTAGGCCACACTTTGCTCACAGAGTACTGAAGCGCATAGCGAGTAAAAAATGTCTGTCCTCGGTTGCAACACTCACTACTAAGTTCCAAACTACCTCTGGAAGCAACTGTTCGTTGGGAGCTTCATTAAATTGGTTTCCATGGCCGAGCAGCCGCACACAAGCCTAAGATCACCATGCTCAATGTCATACGTCGGCTGGAGTGGTGTATGAGATGTTAATGTTTTGGAAAATCATGATGACAGTAGCCATTTTAAGTCCTTTTTAGAAACTATTAATATGAGTATCACAAAACGACCCTTTTTGATTTAGCTTATTTTTAGACATGTTGTTTGGAACAATATACTCTTCAAATGATATTACCCATGTTATACATAGAAATAAAAAATGATAGGTCATTAACCAATCACAGACCTCACTTAAGATGGCACATTCAGGCTGTATCACAACCGGTCGTGATTGGGAGTCTCATAGGGCGGCGCACAATTGGCGTAGAGTTGTCCGAGTTTGTCCTGTGTAGGCCGTCATTGTAAATAAGAATTTGTTCTTAACTGACTTGCCTGGTTAAATAAAGGTAAAAAAATATATATACAAAATAAATTCAGCAAATCACCCTTTTGAATACAATTCCCATTCACTACGTTGGTGGTGCTCATAACATTTATCAGAACTTCAGAATTAGCAGAGCCCACTCTGGAAGTCAGATGTACTTGTAGAATATATAGTTCCAAACAATATGTCTTAAAATGTATTTGAGATATTAATATTTTTAATGTTGAATAAATTCATGTGAAAATTTGTATTTCTGAATAGGAAATACACATTTTCTTACCTTTAAAATGTAAATGTTATTCAGTGAAACACATTCAAACACATTCATTTCTCTTCCATAGAGAATCAAGAATAACCTAGAATGAACATCGCTCACCCATTTAATTAAATTCCATTTAATTTGTTATGACACTTTTCATAATTCCAAAACTCGAAATTCATAACATACCAACTGCCTCTGTAGCCAAAATGTTTACATTTATAGGACTATGTATTTTCTGCAACAACACACTCACTCATCACACATTGTAAGCAAGCTAGTGCCAGTGACTCCTAGGTCTAGAGACAACAAGAGATGATTGACATTGTGAAAATAGTAACTATCCGCTGATAAGAGGGAATGATGATGTAAATCTGCTAGCTAGCTCGCTAGCTATGCTGTTCAAACAAACTTGTTTTTACACTTGATTTGAGTTTGTTCTTCTGCTGACATCTGCCTTTTACTAAGAAGTAGTTGAATTGCCCAATTCTTTGTTCCTAACAGTGAGAGACACACATGTCAAATCCAACTCAAAGTAGACTCCCACCAGTATTCACGTCTCCCCGCCCGGTGCCCCCAGCCAGTGGCCACTGCATGCAATTCAGACGAGTGCGCTCTGACTTGCAGGTTTGGGAGCCTTCATACACACACACACACACACACACACACACACACTCACACACACACACGTACATATATATGCAAACAAACACAATATGAGAAAACATTTAAACATTCTTTTAACACAAATAACGTTGGATAAAGCAACAGTCACTCTAGCTGGGCCAGTGTCAGTCAATCCCATAACACAGCGTTCGTCCACAGACAGCAGTCCTAATAAAGTTTTGTAAATATATGAACAGAGAAGCTAGGCAAACAGTCCAGGCCACACAAGCAGGGAGGGTAATTGGTGTCATTTAGCTGCCCTGGCAGGAGTAATGCCTGACTACCTGACAGACGTGTCCGCCTCAGCCCTGATACAGAGCAGATGTATTAGAGGTCGGGGATCAGGTCCAAGAGCAGTGTTGTAAGTGACTGGCTGAGCTGACCCACTGGGGGGCCTGAGCTTGTACAGCTGTCTGACTGGGACTGATCGGGATTGAGGTGGCATCCCAAATGGCACCCTCTTCCCTAGATAGTGCAATACCTTTGACCAGAGCCCTATAGGTCCTGGTCAAAAGTAGCGCACTTTACACTGAGTGCACAAAACATTAGGAACACCTTCCTAATATTGAGTTGCACTTTTGCCCTCAGAACAGCCTCAATTCATTGGGCATGGACTCTCAAAAGCGTTCCAAAGGGATGCTGTCCCATGTTGACTCCAAAGCTTCCCACAGTTCTGTCAAGTTGGCTGGATGTCCTTTGGGTGGTGGACCCTTCTTGACACACACAAGAAACTGTTGAGCTTGAAAAAACCCAGCAGCTTTGCAGTTCTTGACACACTCAAACCGGTGCGCCTGGCAGTTACTACCATACCTCGTTCAAAGGCACTTAAATATTTTGTCTTGCCTATTCAACTGTCTGAATGGCACAAATACACAATCCATGTCTCAAGGCTTAAAAAAATGTCTTTAACCTGTCTCCTCCGATTTATCTACACTGATTTAAGTGTATTTAACATCAATAATGGATCATAGCTTTCACCTGGATTCACCTGGTCAGTCTATATAATGGAAAGAGCAGGTGTTTTGTACACTCAGCGTATGTGTTGAGTGTGAAGGTGTGTGTATGTGTCTGTGTATGTGCGAGAGTGTGTGTGTGGCGACCGTATGCATGTGTGTACATGTTATGTGTGTGTGGGTTTATGCGTGTGTGTGTGTGTGTGTGTGTGTGTGTGTGTGTGTGTGTGTGTTGGGTGTCAGTGTAAGCATGAGTGAGAGTGTGGGTAGAGTCCAGTGGGTGTGCATAGGGTCAGTGAAATGGCAAAAAGAGGGTAAATTAAGGTAGCCATTTGATTAGTTATTTAGCAGTATTGTTTAGAATTCCTATGGCTTGGGAGTAGAAGCTGTTCAGGGCCCTGTTGGTTCCAGACTTGGTGCATTGGTAACGCTTACAGTGCGGTAGTAGAGAACAATCTGTGGCTTAGGTAGTTGAGTTTATTCCTCTGTACTTCTATTAATGGATTGGGGTAGACGGTAGAGTCTCTCTCTCTCCATTAGAGAGAAATGATGATGAAGTACCACAGAGAGATGCATCCTTGCCTTGGGAAGCAGCTCTGTGGGTTTCTTTGACCTCATTGTATCAATGTTTTCTCACTTTCTAGTGCTCGATCTAGTACTCACTTCACCGGTCCTGTGAGAAAGGTTACTCTGTGCTTTTCTTTTAATTAGTTGTTCAAGGTTGTGGATTCTTTAGGAAGAAGAAAAACTGCAGTGCTGGAAAAAAGTACCGATTCCACAGAGAGAATATGGGTAAAGGATTCACAATAGATAACACACGCAGTGTCTTTTATACATAGCCATGGGATGTAGGGGTGCTGGAGGTGCTGCAGCATTTATATTTTAAATGTTTTATTTTTAACCTTTATTTAACTAGGCAAGTCAGTTAAGAACAAATTCTTATTTCCAAACTCGGACCACGCTGGGCCAATTGTGCGCCGAACTATGGGACTACCAATCACGGCCGGTTGTGATACAGTCTGGATTCAAACCAGGTTGTCTGTAGTGACACCTCTAGCACTGAGATGCAGTGTCTTAGACCACTACGCCACTTGGCAGCGCCCCTGATAAATATGAATAATTTTGCCAAAATTAATATTACTCCTGTCTAACAGACAACACCAGAGAGCATAATTGAGCCACAGAGGATCAGTAGCTTCTAAAAAAATTGCTGTGGATTACATTTTTATTACAAGCACTTATAGTAGGGAAGGGCGCAATTTGGGCAGCATGTGCGTCAAATATAGAACAGTTTGTTCTGTTGTGGCCATAGACATATAATCCATAGAAGGGTTGCAGAACCTCTAACAATGACAATTTTAATGTTAAACTCATGGGTAAACTATTAATGCCTGAAAATCCTGACTTGAATGAGAACAGCCATCTATGGATTATATGTTTATGGTTGGTTTGTGGTTGTCAGTTTGCCTTTTGCGAATGTCAATATACAATCAAAAGAAAAACTGACAGTTTTGGAATGCAAATGCCTACTGCTGAAAAGAGAAGACTAGTCTGTCTGTAGAAGCGTAACATAAAATGTTTTAACAACTTTTGAGCGATTCTGGGCGAGCAGCACAGTTTTTCAAAGTAGCTGATCTTGAGATAGGCTATTGGCACGAGCACATCAGCCTTCACCGGTGAGTAGCCAAGGCTTCATCTTCCTCACTGGGTGAGTCAGTGCCAATGGAAAATGTATTTAGTAGCCTACTATAATATATATAGTGCATTCGGGAAGCATTCAGACCCCTTCCTTTGACCTCATGACTTGGTTTTTGCTCTGACATGCACTGTCATCTGTGGGACAGGCGTGTGCCTTTCCAAATCATGTCCAATGAATTTAATTTACCACATCAAGGATGATCAATGGCAACAGGATGCACCTGAGCTCAATTTCGAGTCTCATAGCAAAGGGTCTGAATACTTATGTAAATAAGGTATTTCTGTTTTTTATTTTTAATACATTTGCTAACATTTCTAAAAACATGTTTTCACTTTGTCATTATGGGGTATTGTGTGTAGATTGATAAGGGAAAACATTAATTTAATCAATTTTAGAATAAGGCTGTAACATAACAAAATGTGGAAAAAAAGGGGTCTGAATACTTTTCGAACGCACTGTATGCCCAGTTTTTCGGAGAGTTAGGAGAATATTCCATCTGTCACGGTGTGTTGGATATATGGGACGATAGACGGAGCGTTCGTGGAGTGTCATCCTTTTTATTTATATGAGTTGTATTCACGAGGCATATAAATCAAAAAGGAGAGTATTATTAAACTAACTAACAAGCAAACAAAACAAACAAAAAACACGGTGACTTACTGTGGCTGCTGGCAGTGCAGACAAACACAAAGAACAATGATCCACACACAGGTGGCTGTGTGTGAAGCCTATATACTATCCCCAATCAGAGACAACGCTATACAGCTGTCTCTGATTGGGGATGATCATCTCCCTAGATAGGGTGTGATGACTTGGTTGTGTGCCTCTCTCCTCCCCTAGGTGGGAGTAAGAGGCCTTACCACAACCAAGCCATCACAGTACCCCCCCCCAAGGTGCGGACTCCCGATCACACACACAACAAAAAGTCCCCCCTCTCCTGAAAAAAAAATTGTCCAAAATTCTAGGGGGGACATGGCGGGGTACTGAGGTGGTTGCTGGTGGGGGCTCCGGTTCCGGTTCCGGGCGTGGCACAGGCTGTGAGAGTAGCTTCTCTCCTACCTTTCCGTTGCACGCCCGGTCCGGTCCGGACCCCGGCGCGATGGTTCCCCCCTCAGTACTCCCGCCTTCCACCAAGTCCTGTCTGGACCCTGGTGTGGGAGCCCTCGACCCTGGAGAGGGGCTAACAACCGGCCCCGGACTGGGCACCGGAGGAGCGGACTGCTCCTTCCCTGGAGCGACGTAGACGACCGGCCCCGGACTGGGCACCGGTGGAGCGGACTGCTCCGGCACTGGAGCGACGCCGACGACCGGCCCCGGACTGGGCACCGGTGGAGCGGACTGCTCCGTCACTGGATCGACGTAGACGACCGGCCCCGGACTGGGCACCGGTGGAGCGGACTGCTCCGGCACTGGAGCGACACAGACGGCCGGCCCCGGACTGGGCACCGGTGAAGCGGACTGCTCCTTCACTGGAGCGACGTCGATGACCGGCCCCGGACTGGGCACCGGTGGAGGAGGCTCCAGGCCTTGAGCTGTGGCTGGAGGCTCCGGAACGCTGACCCTCGCTGGAGGTGGCGTGGCGCTGACCTTCGCTGGAGGTGGCGTGGCGCTGACCTTCGCTGGAGGTGGCGTGGCGCTGACCTTCGCTGGAGGTGGCGTGGCGCTGACCTTCGCTGGAGGTGGCGTGGCGCTGACCTTCGCTGGAGGTGGCGTGGCGCTGACCTTCACTGGAGGTGGCGTGGCGCTGACCTTCGCTGGAGGTGGCGTGGCGCTGACCTTCGCTGGAGGTGGCGTGGCGCTGACCTTCGCTGGAGGTGGCGTGGCGCTGACCTTCGCTGGAGGTGGCGTGGCGCTGACCTTCGCTGGAGGCCTCGGGCTGCTGACCTTCACTGGAGGCCTCGGGCTGCTGACCTTCACTGGAGGCCTCGGGCTGCTGACCTTCACCGGAGGCCTCGGGCTGCTGACCTTCACCGGAGGCCTCGGGCTGCTGACCCTCACTGGAGGCCTCGGGCTGCTGACCTTCACTGGAGGCCTCGGGCTGCTGACCCTCACTGGAGGCCTCGGGCTGCTGACCCTCACTGGAGGCCTCGGGCTGCTGACCTTCACTGGAGGCCTCGGGCTGCTGACCTTCTCTGGAGGCTTTGGGCTGCTGACCTTCTCCAGAGGTCTCGGGCTGCTAACCTTCACAGGAGGCCTCGGGCTGCTGACCTTCTCCGGAGATCTCGGGCTGCTGACCTTCACAGGAGGCCTCAGGCTGCTGACCTTTACAGGAGACCTCAGGCTGCTGACCGTCACAGAAGGCCTCGGGCTGCTGACCTTCTCCGGAGACCTCAGGCTGGATGCCGTGCCCACCCTGGGCACCGACGCAGAGGTGGTCTTCAGCCCTGCAGCTGGTCTGGCTGTCGGCCCCAGACTGGGCACCGACACGCTATGGAGCTCCTGCTCCACAGCGGGACTGAACGTCGTGCCCACCCTGGGCACCGACGCAGAGATGGTTCCCAGCCCTCTGGTGGGGCTGGCTGTCGGCCCCAGACTGGGCACCGACACGCTATGGAGCTCCTGCTCCACAGCGGGGCTGAACGTCGTGCCCACCCTGGGCACCGACGCAGAGATGGTTTCCAGCCCTCTGGTGGGGCTGGCTGTCGGCCCCAGACTGGGCACCGACACGCTATGGAGCTCCTGCTCCACAGCGGGACTGAACGTCGTGCCCACCCTGGGCACCGACGCAGAGATGGTTTCCAGCCCTGTAGTTGGGCTGGCTGTCGGCCCCAGACTGGGCACCGACACGCTATGGAGCTCCTGCTCCACAGCGGGGCTGAACGTCGTGCCCACCCTGGGCACCGACGCAGAGAGGGTTTCCAGCCCTGTGGTTGGGCTGGCTGTCGGCCCCAGACTGGGCACCGACACGCTATGAAGCTCCTGCTCCACAGCGGGGCTGAACGTCGTGCCCACTCTGAACGTCGACGCAGAGATGGTCTCCAACCACAGAGCTGTGCTGGCGACCGTCGTTGTAGCCTCCGTGCGAGGAGTAGGCACGGGGCGTACAGGACTGGGGAAATGCACCAGTGATCTGATGCGAGGCGCTGGCACGGGTCGCGCCGGGCTGGGGAAACGCACTGTTGGGTTGTTGCGTTTAGCTGGCACGGGTCGCGCCGGGCTGGGGAAACGCACTGTTGGGTTGTTGCGTTTAGCTGGCACGGGTCGCGCCGGGCTGGGAAAACGCACCGTTTGGCTGGTGCGCGGAGCAGGCGCGGGCCGTACCGGGCTGGGGAAACGCACCGTTGGCTGGGTGCGTTTAGCTGGTACGGGTCGCACCGGGCTAGTGTTGCGCACCGATGGTTTGGTGCGCTGAGTCGGTCTCCTCCTCCTCCGACTCTGGACCGGCGCTGGAGGCACCGGACTGGGAACTGACGCTGGAGCACGACTGTGCCTGTCGTCCCTACTCCAACGCCAATCCCCATCCTGTGAGGGTTCCTCCGGGAACCCCCACGAGTGAGGGAACAGAAGCACATCGTCGTCGTCTTCCTCCGACTCCTCTCTGTACTCCTGCTCCCACGGCTGTAGGGGCTCCTCCTGGAACCCCCACGAGTGCAGTGGTCGGGGCTCTTCTCCCTCGATCCCCGACCACCCCCATAGCCCCCCCCCAAAATCCGTTTGAGGGGTTTTCTGGGCTCCAGGCTGGTCCTCAAACCTAGTCCGGTGACGTGTCCTCCGTCTCCGGCGCCTCTGCTGCTCCGGACCCCAGCCTTCCTCCACCGCATGATAATGGTAGACATCCTCTTTCGATAATTTCCCCATATCGTAGAGGATGTCTACCACTGTCTTCTCTCGCTGCGTCCCAGGGTGGTGGATCATTCTGCCACGGTGTGTTGGATATATGGGACGATAGACGGAGCGTTCGTGGAGTGTCATCCTTTTTATTTATATGAGTTGTATTCACGAGGCATATAAATCAAAAAGGAGAGTATTATTAAACTAACTAACAAGCAAACAAAACAAACAAAAAACACGGTGACTTACTGTGGCTGCTGGCAGTGCAGACAAACACAAAGAACAATGATCCACACACAGGTGGCTGTGTGTGGAGCCTATATACTATCCCCAATCAGAGACAACGCTTTACAGCTGTCTCTGATTGGGGATGATCATCTCCCTAGATAGGGTGTGATGACTTGGTTGTGTGCCTCTCTCCTCCCCTAGGTGGGAGTAAGAGGCCTTACCACAACCAAGCCATCACACCATCAACGTTCCACCAAACATACACAGAACATGGTTGCCATGTTATCGGAATATGCAATATTAATGTTCTAGACACGTTGTAAGAACATTTCTGTGCATCAGTCAAGACGTCGCCTGATGGTCCCAAAGAAACGTTCTCCCCTACCAAAACATTTAATTACACCTCACGCCTTGTTACTGTTGCCAAGCCCATCATGGTCCTGATTAGTGAACCACTGATCCATTCATAGCTCTTTTTGTATGTTGGCAAGGTTATGGGTACTCACAGTGTTTTCAATTTACATATTTGACATACATGATTAAGTTGTGCATGTTCATTATATAGTAATTATCATTCAACATGTCCTCACCTGGAATTTGATCTCAAAACCTCTTGATTCACGGCATTCAGATCTTCTTGCCACGCCACCATGTCTGTCAGTTATAAGTTTATTGGACTATTCTCTCATCATTTAGATGATTTACTTATTTCAACGATTTAAGGGCTTTCTGTATAGTTGTCTAATGTTGGTGGGGTCATATCAACCTGTTTTAATGATACTCCTGAATCCCTTTGATCGATACACGTTTTCTTGAGTGTACTCACCCTATTGCTTACACCTATCAAGTTGTTTCAAATCTACACAAGTATAAGTTAATCAGATCTACACATATATTGTGGCAGATGGCAGGGATAGGTGAGGGGAGTGGTGATTGAAGGAAGATATCTTCCAGAGTTGCAAAGAAAAACCAATATCTTCCTCTGTCCAGTGTTTGTGTTCTTTTGCCCATCTTAATCTTTTATTTTTATTGGCCAGTCTGAGATATGGCTTTTTCTTTGCAACTCTGCCTAGAAGTCGAGCATCCCGGAGTCGCATCTTCACTGTTGACATTGAGACTGGTGTTTTGCGGGTTCTATTTAATGAAGCTGCCAGTTGAGGATTTGTGAGGGGTCTGTTTCTCAAACTAGACACTCTAATGTACTCTAATGTACTCTCCCACACCTCTTTCTATTCTGGTTAGAGCCAGTTTGCGATGTTCTGTGAAGGGAGTAGCACACAGCGTTGTACGAGATCTTCCGTTTCTAGGCAATTTCTCGCATGGAGTAGCCTTAATTTCTCAGAACAAGAATAGACTGACAAGTTTCAGAAGAAAGGCTTTGTTTCTGGCCATTTTGAGCCTGTAATCGAGCCTACAAATGATGATGCTCCAGATACTCAACTCGTCTAAAGAAGGACAGTTTTATTGCTTCTTTAATCAACACAACAGTTTTCAGCTGTGCTAACATAATTGCAAAAATGTTTTCTAATGTTCAATTAGCCTTTTAAAATGATAAACGTGGATTAGCTAACACAAAGTAAGTGCCATGGAACACAGGAGTGATGGTTGCTGATAATGAGCCTCTGTACGCCTATGTTTTATTCCATAAAAAATCAGCCATTTCCAGCTACCATAGTCATTTACAACAATAACATTACACTGTATTTCTGATCATGTTATTTTATTTTATTTTTATTTTTATTTTAATGGACAAAAAATAGCTTTTCTTTCAAAAACAAGGACATTTTTTAGTGAATGGTAGTGTATGTACACTGGGGGCCAAAAGTTTGGAATATTGCTAATTCAAGGGTTTTTCTTTATTTGCTGATATGACGTGTTTATATAGGGTCTATCTATGGAATGTGTTTTATTATTATTTACGTTTGTCACTGGAATAAGAGCCAGCAAGTCTAGGTGTGCCTTATCTTGGATGCAAGGAAGGCATCAAATTTAGAAGTAAAATAACATTGAAATGATGCTGTGATTCAAGAACAGCGTTAAATAAATGAGTAGAAAACAAAGGAAGAATTATGGAATCGTAAAACAGAAGACGATCTTATCTCTAACAAGCTTTTGGAAACAATGTAACACTTAGCTTATTGCAGGTTGATAATAAAGGGTTATCTAAGAGTGGGTGAAGGCCCTTTGTGAAATAGAGTGGGTGAAATGCCCTGGGTTAAGACCCTAAATAGAGTGGGTGAAAGGCCCTGGGTTAAGACCCTAAATAGAGTGGGTGAAAGGCCCTTGTTGATAACCCTTTGTGAAATAATAAGAGAGAATTAAAGTCTGGCAAGACAATCATAATAATAAATAAAAAATTCAGAGCTTGATTTACCTCGAAGGGAAAGGAAATCAATGACAAAATTGTTTAATATTATAGTAAGGTGCACCGGTAATTGTTTTAAACCTGTATCCCATCTTCGAAGTATTGAAAGATGTACATGTATGAGTTGAGTTATCCTTTAGAGCTGATTTAAAACATTTAAAACACTAAGTGGAGCAGCGGTCCAAGACCTGGCATCTCAGTGCTAGAGGCATAAGGCTTGGAACACACCGAAAGCGCGCTTTGGTGCATCAGAAGTGCATTCATTTCCAATGGAACTTGGTGTTTGTCTTGCAAGGGCAGTTGCAGTGCATTCTGTGTGGTACATACCTTGGATTTATCGAACGTGTGTGTAAAACTGTATGCATTAAGGTGTTGACAGAAATGTGCAGGTGTTGCATTCTGAGTGTTCAAAGCGTGGCCCAGCATTGTCCGAGTTTGGCCGGTGTAGGTCATAGGTATAAATAGGAATTTGTTCTTGACTGACTGGCCTTGTTAAATAAAATAACATCAATAAAATCTTAGGAAATAACCATGAGATAGAAATTAGAAAATATTCCTGCAGGTTAAAATAAAAAAAAATATATAGAAATATGTAAAATAAGCTGATTTAAATTTGTATAATAAGTTTCGATATATAACGTTATCTTGGGGTTCCGTTCCTTCACTGCCCATCAAGGAATATCACGGGGTGGTATTGAGAAAGGGATGATATTTTTAGAAAGTAGCAGCAAACTATAATTTCTGGAAGGTCTATAGTTTCTGTTGAGGATTCAATTGCGGGCCGGGAAGAGTCTGGGAAACAAACGTTTTTTGGGTTCCACGGAGAGAATGTTTGTTGAGCCAAGGGATGGGTTGATGTACTATATACAGTATATATAATTTTAACAGCTGGCATATCGATGGCAATAATAAACATCTGAGATGTAGCCATTATTTACTATTTTACACCTAGGGTTTCTATAGATAACTTTAACCCATTTTATAAGAGATTATCCAAAATGTTAAGATTCCAGGCATTTATATATAAACTCCAGTTGTACTTTATCAAAAACCTTTTCAAAGTCAGCTATGAAAACCAGGCCTGGTTTCCCAGATATTTCATGGTGTTCTATTGTTTCCAGTACTGGTCTTATATTATCTCCAATGTATTGTGCATGTGAAAAACCTGCCTGATTAGGATTAATAATATCTGACAAAACCTTTTTAATTCTATGCACTAAGCATTTAGCTAGAATTTTGGCATCACAACACTGAAGTATCTTCTAGGAAGAGTACCTACACTGTCAGGATCAATGTAGTTCTCCAGTGAAGTCCTGTGATAATGAGTCAGAGAATACACGTAGTGTCTCCTGTTAGTGAGTGACCCTACATGTTCTACTGACAACTCCAGTCTCCCAGAGAGGAAGACTATCTCAGGCTACACTGAATGGCTGAGACGAGGGATCGGAAGCTGTCCCCTCGAGATGCCTCCCTCCCTCCTAGCCTCTTACACACATTTAATTCTTAGCCTTCTCTCTCTCGCTCTCACACACAAACACACCGTGGAAACCGCAGAGGGTGTTATCTCTCAGTGCCTAATGTAGCTACATCCTCCCCCCAGTGTTTTGTCTTATTTTGGGAGCCTTGCTCAGAACAGAAGAACAGCAGCCTCAGCAGGAGCAGTGGAACCCCTCTGTCAGCCCCTTGCCCTGGTCAAAAGGAGTGCACTATATAGGGAGTAGGGTGCCATTTGGGACTCAACCATAGACACTTCATTTGAGCCTTCCTACCATGATGTCAGCAGGAAGCACTAGTCTGTTCTTACAGTATATGCTATTTTAGACAGTCACTCTCAAGTCACCTCCACTAGAGACTCTGGTGTTGTCTGCTAGCTTCTTTCTCTGAGGAGGTCACTTATTAACCTCTCCTACTACCTTAGGAGGTGTTCTGAAGGCAGCGGCATAATTACCTGGCAGGTCTGTCTGTCTGCATTGTCCTAACATCCAGATTCTTCTCTGATTTACTGTCAGCTAGCAGTTAGACCCAGACTCTAAATCTGCTGTATGGCCTGTCAGGAGGGAGATGAGGTTGAAAATGAGCTATATGCATGTGTTCGGCTCGGATAGAAGGGCAACAGCATCTCTATAAAGCTGATGAATTGTCGCCTCTAAGATAGGTTCCTTCATGTAGATCCCGTTGTGTTAGGGTTGGCATTGTGGTAGCAGTGTATGGAATATGGACCACAAAACTGAAATTATAACTAACATAACTCAGAACTCATTATATTTCTATGGAATGGACCTATGTGTGTAGAGTCCTGCGTCGTGTCGGATACCCGCGGTTCCCCGAGTTTGACCCACAAAAAAAATCAGCTGGCTGGTAGAATTAAAACATTATTTCAACCCGAGGGTCGGCTCGCATTTCAGAACAATTATATTGCAGGTTGGAAATGTTTTAAATGTCCACGTTGAGCCAGACATAGCGTAGGCCTAAGCTACCAGCCACTCAGCGAAAGAGTGGAGTAGGAAACTGTCTATTATTTGTGTGATGCTGAAACATTCCTAATTTGTCCATTTATGTCCCCTTCCGCCACGGGACAGTATGTTGCCAAATTCATTTCCCCTGACTCCTAGCTCACACGAAAATGGCTAAAATAACAGAAGAAATGTAAAAAAAAGTTTATGATGAATACACCATCATGAAAAAAAGTGCTGCACAATTGAAATCCCCTGTTTGGAAGGATTTTGAAGTCATTGTGGAAGAACAACCCGGTAGATGAATACACAGCCTGCAAAAGTGCAAGCAGGTATTTGTTTACGATTATTCAGTTCATTATCAGTTCATTATTACATTGAGACTTTAGTTCATTTAGACCATAAACAGGCCATATCAAGTTTAAACCTGTGCAGCTGGTAAGTAGTCAATAGCCTACTAAATAAATGTAGACTATTTTTTGCAGCCTATAACCTATTAGATTCTGGGAATTGTTAATTTAAGTTTCAATTAAACTATTTGATTATCTAAACAATATTAAATGTAAATGTATTGTTTTGTTATGTCTGCTATAGGCTTTCGTTAGGTAAGAAGGAGACTAATTAGAAGGCTCTTTTCAACGTGATTTTAGTTGTCAATGTGCCACATCACATTGTTAAAATAAGAAGATAGGCCTATCGTTCTCATGACATGGTTTCCTTTTATCCAAAAGTTAAATAGACATGCAGACAAATTCATTCATGCAGGAAGTTTGAATAGCCTATTAGGAGTAAAAACAAAATGTGGATGTTATTTGGCGGGTCACGGATTGGCTCTCAGAACAATTCTATGCGGGTGGGTCGGGTTGTGGGAAAAAATCTGTTCTTATGTCTGATATCAGGTGGGGCTTGGAAGTAATGTGGCCGGCTCAGTGCGGGTGCGGCTACAAAAAACTGCTTTGTGCTGGACTCTAGTAGTGTTGTAAGCAGATTCAATAGCTTGGAATGTACTCCACTACATATCTGGTTTAAAGTTGTATAATATACAGTAGCATCATTTCTGAGCCCCACCTGATTGATACTAACTAGACTAGGCCACATCCCAAATAACACCTTTATTTTTATTTTTATTTAACCTTTATTTAACTAGGCAAGTCAGTTATGAACAAATTCTTATTTACAATGACGGCCTACACCGGCCAAACTCGGACAAAGCTGGGTCAATTGTGCGCCGCCCTATGGGACTCCCAATCACGGCCGGTTGTGATACAGTCTGGATTCGAACCAGGTTGTCTGTAGTGACGCCTCTAGCACTAAGATGCAGTGTCTTAGACCACTGCGCCTCTTGGGAGCCCCATTCCCTACATAGTGCACTACTTTTTACCAGTGCCCTATGCCATTTGGGAACTGATGGTTTGAGTTCATTTAAGCCCATGCGCTTGGACAATGAGTTCTATCAGGCAAAGCAAATTAACACACTTTTGATAGTGTCATCCTCATGAAATGGATACAATTTGCCACCAATTAGATCACTAAGTCCCTGATAAAACAGAGGAATTAAAGACGGACCATTACAGTGTTCTATTCTAGACAGATCGGCTTAATAGACAGGAAAAACAACCAGAGGAATACACTGTAATTATCCTACATTATAAACTGGATGGTTGGAGCACTGAATGCTGATTTTCTGAAAGCTGTGGTATATCAGACCGTATACCAAGGTTATGACAAAACATGTATTTTTTTCTGCTCTATTTACAATGGCAACCAGTTTATAAAAGCAATTAGGCACCTCTGGGGTTTGTGGTATATTGCCGATATACCACAGCTATGGGCTGTATCCAGGCACTCTGCATTGCGTTGTGCATAAGAGCAGCCCTTAGCCGAGGTATATTGGCCATATACCACACCCCCTCTGGCCTTATTGCTTAAATAACCAGACACACACATAATCACTCAACCATGCAGACACACGTGTGCATACACGTGTCTTTACTCCGAAGCCCTAGTAAAGACTGGGCCTATACAGTGTAACAATAGAACAGAAGCTGTTATTCTGATTATCTCTGTTGGAAGGTAATTATTTTGAAGAGACTTGCCTTCAGTTTTCATGATATAATAAATTGATGAGCAAACCCATGGCATCACTCAGATGCATCACCTATATTATAGGTTATGGCACCAAGTGTAAACCATTTGTTAGACAGGCATGCTATACAACAGCCGAGATTATATTTTTGAATGAGCTAAAATAGAACTAGAGTTCTCTAATAGTCATTTGTATGTCCCCTGAACACACACACACACACACACATGCCTGCACACACACACATAATGTAAAAGAGATTAAAGGTAAAACCCTGCAGTAAAACAATATCAAGATGAGTACTTTACAGACTTGCTTGTCTGGTGTAGTTTTAGAAACAGAGCTACAGTAACACAGCAGCTCTACTAAGCATTATTCCTTTGACGAAAGCTCACATCTTCAGCAGCTGAAATTGTCACACTACGTTTACACACACACACACACACACACACACACACACACACACACACGTTTACACACACACAGAGACCCACACACACTTTTACACACACACACAGGTTTCTCATTTGTATAGCTGGCTACAGTACATACACAGCCTAAGGGCTACCCCTCCCACCCTCTACATTCTCAGTTCAAGAGGCTTCCCTCTGGCCGGCGCTTCAGAATGCCCATGGCCAAAAAGAACGTGTTCAAACATGAATTTGTTCTTTGTGCTGTTGGACTATAAATGCAGTGTAAATTGTATCGGTATATGCACTTATCTATTTTAACAGTGCAGGGCAGCGGCCAGTTGTGAGTTAATGTATCAATGTCTTCTATGTTTTTAGTGTATGCTGTATGATGGACTGACTGGTTTAAATGTGTGTGTTATGTGCAAATGTATGTGAGGCCAAAGAAAAATTGGGTCCCAAATTGACATTGGGGATTATTAATAAATACAAGCAATCCACACACCCGTGAGTCCAAATGTGCACTTCACATTTCCATATTATAAAACGAATGTAGTTTACATTATCAACGTTTATGATCGCAATGTTTGATCTACAGCTAGGATGACGTGTTATTTCCTGGGGTTGACCTGAACAGAATTACCTATATTTGTCAAATTGTGAAGAAAATGTCATGAGGAACACGCTCTTGCATGCACTCATGACTCCATTCTATGCACATCCATATCAGTCTGAAGTGCTTTGTGAAAGCCTAAGCAAAGCAATCTATGTAATAGATCTGTGCTACATTACTATAGAGATTTTATAGATTAAATATGAAATTACTTTCAGACTAAGGGATATTCACTTCTGTCATTTAATTTGCCATTAAGATGTGGCCATCTATTGCTTTAATGTAACTAAATAATCAAAGTAGCCTAATAATTGCTCAACGAGACATTGACCGGGGTTGCCGGAAATGTTTTTTGGTGGTGCCCTTTTTTTTGTATATAATCTGTTTCTTAGATTATTTCAGTTCAATGTTAATCAGCTGGTTGATTCATCTCAGAAGGTACTGTATAAATGCACACACATACAGATTTACACATATACACACTGGAGAGAGGCACACAACCAAGCTCTCACACACTAACTAGGGAGATTATCATCCCCAATCAGAGACAGCTGTCTAGCGTTGTCTCTGATTGGGGATAGTATTTAGACTCCACACACAGCCACCTGTGTGTGGATCATTGTTCGTTTGTCTGTCTGCACTGCCTGCAACATTCAAAGTAAGTCACTGTGTTTTGTTTGTAGATTGTTTTTTGTTTTCACTCTCCTTTTATATTTTTGTGCTTCGTGAGAACAACTCCAAAATAATAAAAGGATGACACTGCACCAGCGCTCCGTTTACCGTCCCATTAATACTACGCACCGTGACAGAATGATCCACCACCCTGGGACGCAACGGGGGATTACATTAGGAGATATCCTCCTCGGTATGGGGAAAATTACAGAGGAGGAACACTCCTATTATCGATCGGTGGAGGAAGGCTGGGGTCCGGAGCAGCCGAGGCGCCGGAGACGGAGGACACGTCACCGGGCTAGAGTTGAGGACCAGCCTGGAGCCCAGAAAACCCCTCAAACTGATTTTGGGGGGGGGCTATGGGGGTGGTCGGGGATCGAGGGAGAAGAGCCCCGACCACTGCACTCGTGGGGGTTCCAGGAGGAGCCCCTACAGCCATGGGAGCAGGAGTACAGGGAGGAGTCGGAGGAAGACGACGACGATGTGCTTCTGTTCCCTCACTCGTGGGGGTTCCCGGAGGAACCCTCACAGGATGGGGATTGGCGGTGGAGTAGGCACGACAGGGACAGTCGTGCTCCAGCGCCAGTTCCCAGTCCGGTGCCTCCAGCGCCGGTCCAGAGTCGGAGGAGGAGGAGACCGACTCTGCGCACCAAACCATCGGTGCGCAACACTAGCCCGGTGCGTCCCGTACCAGCTAAACGCACCAACCCAACGGTGCGTTTCCCCAGCCCGGTACGGCCCGCGCCTGCTCCACGCACCAGCCAAACGGTGCGTTTCCCCAGCCCGGCGCGACCCGTGCCAGCGCCTCGCATCAGACCACTGGTGCGTTTTCCCAGTCCTGTACGCCCCGTGCCTACTCCTCGCACGGAGGCTACAACGACGGTCGCCAGCACAGCTCTGTGGTTGGAGACCATCTCTGCGTCGGTGCCCAGGGTGGGCACGACGTTCAGTCCCGCTGTGGAGCAGGAGCTCCATAGCGTGTCGGTGCCCAGTCTGGGGCCGACAGCCAGCCCAACCACAGGGCTGGAAACCCTCTCTGCGTCGGTGCCCAGGGTGGGCACGACGTTCAGCCCCGCTGTGGAGCAGGAGCTCCATAGCGCGTCGGTGCCCAGTCTGGGGCCGACAGCCAGCCCAACCAGAGGGCTGGAAACCATCTCTGCGTCGATGCCCAGGGTGGAGCAGGAGCTCCATAGCGTGTCGGTGCCCAGTCTGGGGCCGACAGCCAGCCCCACCAGAGGGCTGGGAACCATCTCTGCGTCGGTGCCCAGGGTGGGCACGACGTTCAGTCCCGCTGTGGAGCAGGAGCTCCATAGCGTGTCGGTGCCCAGTCTGGGGCCGACAGCCAGACCAGCTGCAGGGCTGAAGACCACCTCTGCGTCGGTGCCCAGGGTGGGCACGGCATCCAGCCTGAGGTCTCCGGAGAAGGTCAGCAGCCCGAGGCCTCCTGTGACGGTCAGCAGCCTGAGGTCTCCTGTAAAGGTCAGCAGCCTGAGGCCTCCTGTGAAGGTCAGCAGCCCGAGACCTCCGGAGAAGGTCAGCAGCCCGAGACCTCCGGAGAAGGTCAGCAGCCCGAGACCTCCGGAGAAGGTCAGCAGCCCGAGGCCTCCGGTGAAGGTCAGCAGCCCGAGGCCTCCAGTGAAGGTCAGCAGCCCGAGGCCTCCAGTGAAGGTCAGCAGCCCGAGGCCTCCAGTGAAGGTCAGCAGCCCGAGGCCTCCAGTGAAGGTCAGCAGCCCGAGGCCTCCAGTGAAGGTCAGCAGCCCGAGGCCTCCAGTGAAGGTCAGCAGCCCGAGGCCTCCAGTGAAGGTCAGCAGCCCGAGGCCTCCAGTGAAGGTCAGCAGCCCGAGGCCTCCAGTGAAGGTCAGCAGCCCGAGGCCTCCAGCGAAGGTCAGCAGCCCGAGGCCTCCAGCGAAGGTCAGCGCCACGCCACCTCCAGCGAAGGTTAGCGCCACGCCACCTCCAGCGAAGGTCAGCGCCCCGCCACCTCCAGCGAAGGTCAGCGCCCCGCCACCTCCAGCGAAGGTCAGCGCCCCGCCACCTCCAGCGAAGGTCAGCGTTCCGCCACCTCCAGCGAAGGTCAGCGTTCCGTCACCTCCAGCGAAGGTCAGCGTTCCGCCACCTCCAGCGAAGGTCAGCAGCCCGGAGCCTCCAGCCACAGCTCAAGGCCTGGAGCCTCCTCCACCGGTGCCCAGTCCGGGGCCGGTCATCGACGTCGCTCCAGTGAAGGAGCAGTCCGCTCCACCGGTGCCCAGTCCGGGGCCGGTCATCGACGTCGCTCCAGTAACGGAGCAGTCCATTCCACCGGTGCCCAGTCCGGGGCCGGCCGTCTGTGTCGTTCCAGTGCCGGAGCAGTCCGCTCCACCGGTGCCCAGTCCGGGGCCGGTCGTCTACGTCGATCCAGTGACGGAGCAGTCCGCTCCACCGGTGCCCAGTCCGGGGCCGGTCGTCGGCGTCGCTCCAGTAACGGAGCAGTCCATTCCACCGGTGCCCAGTCCGGGGCCGGCCGTCTGTGTCGTTCCAGTGCCGGAGCAGTCCGCTCCACCGGTGCCCAGTCCGGGGCCGGTCGTCGGCGTCGCTCCAGTGCCGGAGCAGTCCGCTCCACCGGTGCCCAGTCCGGGGCCGGTCGTCTACGTCGCTCCAGGGAAGGAGCAGTCCGCTCCACCGGTGCCCAGTCCGGGGCCGGTTGTCAGCCCCTCTCCAGGGTCGAGGGCTCCCACACCAGGGTCCAGACAGGACTTGGTGGAAGGCGGGAGTACTGAGGGGGGAACCATCGCGCCGGGGTCCGGACCGGACCGGGCGTGCAACGGAGAGGTAGGAGAGAAGCTACTCTCACAGCCTGTGCCACGCCCGGAACCGGAACCGGAGCCCCCACCAGCAACCACCTCAGTACCCCGCCATGTCCCCCCTAGAGTTTTGGACATTTTCTCTTTCAGGAGAGGGGGGATTTTTTTTGTGTGCGATCGGGAGTTCGCACCTTAGGGGGGGGGTACTGTGAGGGCTTGGTTGTGGTAAGGCCTCTTACTCCCACCTAGGGGAGGAGAGAGGCACACAACCAAGCTCTCACACACTAACTAGGGAGATTATCATCCCCAATCAGAGACAGCTGTCTAGCGTTGTCTCTGATTGGGGATAGTATTTAGACTCCACACACAGCCACCTGTGTGTGGATCATTGTTCGTTTGTCTGTCTGCACTGCCTGCAACATTCAAAGTAAGTCACTGTGTTTTGTTTGTAGATTGTTTTTTGTTTTCACTCTCCTTTTATATTTTTGTGCTTCGTGAGAACAACTCCAAAATAATAAAAGGATGACACTGCACCAGCGCTCCGTTTACCGTCCCATTAATACTACGCACCGTGACACACACACACACACACACACACACACACACACACACACACACACACACACACACACACACACACACACAAGCACACGTTTACACATTTACATTTTAGTCATTTAGCAGACACTCTTATCCAGTGCAATTTACAAATTGGTGCATTCAATGTAGGATAGCCAGTGGGACAACCACATCTCGATTACAGTACATTTCTTTAAACAAGCAGCTGTGAGGAAAGCAAGTGCTAGCAGGTTAAATAAGACAAGTGTTTTATGGGGGGGCAGGGAGACCGTCCAACAACGATTTGCAGTAATCCAGATGGGAGATGACAAGTGCCTGGATTAGGACCTGTGCCGCTTTCTGTGTAAGGTAGGGTCGTACTTTGCGAATGTTGTATGAACCTGCAGGATCGGGTTATCACTTTGATGTTAGCAGAGAACGACAGGGTGTTGTCCAGGGTCACACCAAGGTTCTTTGCACTCTGGGAGGAGGACACAACGGAGTTGTCAACTGTGATAGCGAGATCATGGAGGCGGCAGTCCTTCCTCTGAAGGAAGAGCAGCTCCGTCTTGTTGAGGTTCAGCTTGAGGTGGTGATCCGACATCCAAACTGATATGTCTTTCAGACATGCAGAGATGCGATTTGGCACCTGGTTATCAGAAGGGGGAAAGAAGATAATTAATTGAGTGTCATCTGCGTAGCAATGATAGGAGAGACCATGTGAGGATATGACAGAGCCAAGTGACTTGGTGTATAGAGAGAAGAGGAGAGGGCCTAGAACTGAGCACTGGGGGACACCAGTGGTGAGAGCATGTGGTGCGGAGACAGATTCTCGCCACACCACCTGATAGGAGCGACCTGTCAGGTAGGACACAATACAAGAGTGTGCAGGGCCGGAGATGCCCAACTCAGAGAAGGTGGAGAGGAGGATCTGATGGTCACAGTATCAAAGGCAGCAGATAGGTCTAGAAGGATAAGAGCAGAGGAGAGAGAGTTAGATTTGATAGTGCGGAGAGCCTCCGTGACACAGAGAAGAGCAGTCTCAGTTGAATGACCAGTCTTGAAACCTGACTGATTAGGATCAAGAAGGTAATTCTGAGAGAGATAGCAGGAGAGTTGGTTAGCGACAGCACGCTCAAGAGTTTTGGAGAGAAAAGAAAGGAGGGATACTGGTCTGTAGTTATTGACATCGGAGGGATCAAGTGTAGGTACAACTCTCGCCCTCTTGAAGACGGAAGGGACACAGCCAGCGGTCAAGGATGAGTTGATGAGCAAGGTGAGGTAAGAGAGAAGGTCTCCGGAAATGGTCTGGAGAAGAGAGGAGGGGATAGGGTCAAGCGGGCAGGTTGTTGGGTGACCGGCCGTCACAAGTCGCAAGATTTAATCTGGAGATAGAGGGGAGAAAGAAGTCAGAGCATAGGGTAGGGCAGTGTGAGCAGGACCAGTGGTGTCAATAGGCTTAGTAAATGAGGATCGGATGTCGTCAACTTTCTTTTCAAAAAATGGTTGACAAAGTCATCCACAGAAAGGGAGGAGGGAGGATTCAGCAGGGAGGAGAAGGTGGCAAAGAGCTTCCTAGGGTTAGAGGCTGAGGCTTGAAATTTGGAGTGGTAGAAAGTGGCTTTAGCAGCAGAAACAGAGGAAGAAAAAGTAGAGAGGAGATAGTGAAAAGATGACAGGTCCACAGAGAGTTTAGTTTTCTTCCATTTCCGCAATGCTCGCAATGAGTCGTCTAGCCACGGAGCAGGAGGGGAGGAACGAGCTGGCCGGGAGGATCGGGGACATAGAGAGTCAAAGGATGCAGAAAGGGAGGAGAGGAGGGTCGAGGTGGCAGAATCAGGAGACAGGAGGGAGAAAGATTTAGCAGAGGGAAAAGAGATGATAGCATAGAAGAGGAGAGAGTAGTGGGAGAGAGAGGTTGCGACAGCAGATTACCATCTGAGTAGCGGCAGAGTAGTGTTGGAGGAGAGCGAGAGAGAAAAGGATACAAAGTAGTGGTCGGAGACTTGGAGTTGCAGTGAGATTAGTAGAAGGACAGCATCTAGTAAAGATGAGGTCAAGCGTATTGCCTGCCTTGTGAGTAGGGGGGGACGGTGAGAGGGTGAGGTCAAAAGAGGAAAGGAGTGGAAAGAAAGAGGCAGAGAGAAATGAGTCAAAGGCAGATGTTGGGAGGTTAAAGTCACCCAAAACTGTGAGGGGTGAGCCATCCTCAGGAAATGAGCTTATCAAGGCGTGAAGATCATTGATGAACTCTCCAAGGGAATCTGGAGGGCGATAAATGACAAGGATGTTAGGCTTGAATGGGCTAATGACTGTGACAGCATGGAATTCAAATGAGGAGATAGACAGATGGGTCAGGAGGAAGAGAGAGAATGTGCACTTGGGAGAGATTAGAATTCCTGTGCCACCGCCATGCTGACCAGATGCTCTCGGGGTATGCAAGAACACTTGATCAGATGAGGAAAGAGCAGTAGGAGTAGCAGTGTTTTCTGTGGTAATCCATGTTTCCGTCAGCGCCAAGAAGTCGAGGGACTGGAGGGCAGCATAGGCTGAGATTAACTCTGCCTTGTTGGCCGCAGAACGGCAGTTCCAAAAGCTGCCAGAGATTTGGAACTCCACGTGGGTCGTGCGTGCAGGGACCACCAGATTAGAGTGGTTGCAGGCATGCGGTGTGAAGCATTTGTATGGCCTGTACAGAGAGGAGAGAACAGGGATCGACAGACACATAGTTGACAGGCTACAGAAAAAGACTACAATAATGCAAAAGAGATCGGAATAATATTGACTAAACATATGGGCAAGCCAAAGAGATACACAAACTATCCCAAGCTGTTGATTTAGGCATTAGGATAAATAACAACACCATATATCTGAATACTGCAGAGAGAATTCATCAAGAGGAGACGACAGCGAGAGAGGGAGAAAGACAACAGAGAGAGAGTGAGAGAGCGAGAGAGGGAGAAAGACAACAGAGAGAGAGTGAGAGAGCGAGAGAGGGAGAAAGACAACAGAGAGAGAGTGAGAGAGCGAGAGAGGGAGAAAGACAACAGAGAGAGAGTGAGAGAGCGAGAGAGGGAGAAAGACAACAGAGAGAGAGAGCGCTTCTCCTGTATGCTGTAATCACTGGCACTCAGGTTCATATAGAATTTCTCTTGAATTAGACAAGCACAACAACAACAATGAGGATGTACAGTAGTATCTTAACCCTGTAAGACCCCTTGTTGTAAAATTACAACGTTACCTTTAGACATCCTTAAAAACAATCTGTTATATTTTATCTTACTTTTTACCACATTTACATAGTCATGAAGTGGGCTGTTGAGATGCGGTTGGAAACGTTCATTGGATATTATCCATGCAGGGTCATGCTAGACTATTGACGGTCTTCTGGCTTTGCTGCCACTGCCACCACAAGAAATAAGGGATGCATTAAGAGCTAGTTGGCTTAGGAATGTAATGTGTAAAATGCAGCTCTCTCACTGCATGCTTGACTGGGTTGATATACTGTGTGTGTGTGTGTGTGTGTGTGTGTGTGTGTGTGTGTGTGTGTGTGTGTGTGTGTGTGTGTGTGTGTGTGTGTGTGTGTGTGTGTGTGTGTGCGTGCATATGTGAGTGTGTACATTATATTATTATTATTATTATTATCCAATGATTATAAGAAGAAGAAGCGAGGGAAGACTCTGCAGGAGCTGGTTAGCGCTCCACATTCAAGCCCAATCAGATACACTATGTCTGCATCCCAAATGTCACCATATCCTGTTGATTTACACACAATGTAAAATTCCAATGAGTGTGAAGGCATAATCAGGCAGTCACTCTTGGCTATGCATGTGATTTATTACACAGCACAGGGTCACATAACCATGTCACATGTAGAGCCACAGCAATGCCGACAACTGTGTGTGTGTGTGTGTGCGTCAGAGAAAGAGAGAGAGCATGTCTATGTACGTATGTGTGTGTGTGTGTTTGAATTACGACGTGCCACGATGACTGAACACGCCTTTTTGCCTTCGATCAATCACTCTCTGCTTTATGACTGATATCAGCAGGCTGCCTGTGTCACTGTAAACCGCTGGGTCATTGCTCACCAATAGCTTTTGAAGAAGAGGGGCCTCTCCAAATTCTGGGAGTTATGCGTGAATTGGACCGGTTCTGAATGTGTTTTCAGGCTGTAGATATCTTTGTGGAGGCTCTAGATATCAAAGGAAAGAGTTACAAATAGGTTTAAGGTCGTATGTATGATTCCGGTTGCTAACTAAGGCAGTACGACCTTAAGAGTACAGGTCATGACGTCTCCCATTTTTCGGCCTATCCAGACAAAGGGTCAATTTCCTTTGGCTCAGTACATTACTAAGGTGAGGCACATTTCCTGAAAACTGATGCCGTATTTACGTGCTAGTCGGAACTAGGAAAGACTAGTATATGAACGCAACATGACACCCATACCAAAGACAGTACAGTATGAAGAACGGCTTCTCCATTAGAAATCCCCGATCACACTTGTAAGCAATGTCATGGCGACGTTGGCTAGCTAAGCTCAGCCGCAGAAATACACTATACAGTGCATTCGGAAAGTACTCAGACCTCTTGATTTTTTTCTAAATGTTGTTACGTTACAGCCTTATTCTAAAATGGATAAAAAAATCCTCATCAATCTACACACAATACCCCATAACGACAAAGCAAAAACATTTTTTTCGAGATTTTAGCAAATATATTAAAAGTTTAAAACAGAAATACCTTACTTACATATTATTCAGACCCTTTGCTATGGTGCATCCTGTTTCCATTGATCACCCTTGAGATCTTTCAACAACTTGATTGGAGTCCACCTGTGGTAAATTCAATTGATTGTACATGATTTGGTAAGAAACACACCTGTCTATATAAGGTCCCACAGTTGATAGTGCATGTCAGAGCAAAAACCAAGCCCTGAGGTCGAAGGAATTGTCCGTAGAGCTCCGAGACAGGATTGTGTCGTGGCACAGATCTGGGAAAGGGTAGCATTGAAGGTCCCCAAGAACACAGTGGCCTCCATCATTCATAAATGGAAGAAGTTTGGAACCACCAAGACTCTTCCTAGAAGGCCAAACTGAGCAATCGGGGGAGAAGGTCCTTGGTCAGGGAGGTGACCAAGAACCCGATGGTCACTCTGACAGATTTCAAAAATTGCATGTCCTTGGTTGCAACACTCACTACCGAGTTCCAAACTGCTGTCTGGAAGCAACATCAGCACAATAACTGTTAGTTGGGCGCTTAATGAAATGGATTTCTATGGCCGAGCAGCCGCACACAAGCCTAAGATCACCATGCGCAATGCCAAACGTCGGCTGGAGTGGTGTAAATCTCCCGCCGTTGGAACTCTGGAGTTCCAACAACACAATGCCATAGATGCCTAAAATTATGAGGGACTGTGCAATTGGCATGCTTACTGCAGGAATGTCCACCAGAGCTGTTGTCACAGAGTTGAATGTTAATTTGTCTACCATAAGCCAAGAATTTGGCAATAGGTCCAACCGTCCTCACAACCGCAGACCATGTGTAACCACGCCAGCCCAGGACCTCCACATCTTTCTTCTGCACCTGCGGGATCGTCTGAGATCAACCACCCGGACAGCTGAGAAAACTGTGGGTTTGCAAAACAGACAAATTCTGCACACACTCTCAGAAAACGTTTCAGGGAAGCTCATCTGCATGCTCGACATTCTCACCAGTGTCTTGACCTAACTGCAGTTCTGTGTCGTAATCGATTTCAGTGGGCAAATGCTCACCTTTAATGGCCACTGGCACGCTGGAGAAGTGTGGACTGACGTCAACATTGTGAACAGAGTGCCCCATGGTGGCGGTGGTGTTATGCTATGGGCAGGCATAAGCTACGGACAACGAACACAATTGCATTTCATACCGGGATGAGATTCTTAGGCCCATTGTCGTGCCAGTCATCCGCCGCCATCACCTTGTGTTTCAGCATGACAATGCAAGAATCTGTACACAATTCCTGGAAGCTGGAAATGTCCCAGTTCCTCCATGGCCTGCATACTCACCAGACATGTCACCCATTGACCATGTTTGGGATGTTCTGCATCGAGTTGTACGACAGTGTGTTCCAGTTCCCGCCAATATCCAGCAACTTCGCACAGCCATTGAAGAGGAGTGGGACAACATTCCACAGGCCACAATCAACAGCCTGATCAACTCTAAACAAAGGAGATGTGTCGCGTTGAGTGAGGCAAATGGTGGTCACACCAGATACTGACTGGTTTTCTGATCCACGCCCCTACCTTTAAAAAAAAAAAAGTTATCTGTGACCAACAAATACATATCTGTATCTCAGTCGTGAAATCCATAGATTAGGGCCTAATGAATTAATTTCAATTGACTGATTTCCTAATATTAACTGTAACTCAGTAAAATCGTAGAAATTGTTGCACGTTGTGTTTATATTTTTGTTGAGTGTAGCTAGCTAGATACAGTATTACAGGCAAGCAGAGAGGAACCAGGGGAGTTAAACTGTCTTTGGGTGTACAGTAAAAAAGAGTGTCAACTGCGAAAGAGAATAGAGAAAAACCTGGTTTCAATAAACAGATATATCATCACCTCATGGCACAACATTTTTCACCACTATAGTCAATTTTCACCACTATAGTCTATTTATTGTCCTACCTCCTAACCTTACTGCATTTTTGCACTACATTTTGCACTCGGTATATACAGTGGGGAGAACAAGTATTTGATACACTGCCGATTTTGCAGGTTTTCCCACTTACAAAGCATGTAGAAGTATGTCATTTTTATCATAGGTACTCTTCAACTGTGAGTGACGGAATCTAAAACAAAAATCCAGAAAATCACATTGTATGATTTTTAAATAATTAATTTGCATTTTATTGCATGACATAAGTATTTGATACATCAGAAAAGCAGAACTTAATATTTGGTACAGAAACCTTTGTTTGCAATTAAAGAGATCATACGTTTCCTGTAGTTCTTGACCAGGTTTGCACACACTGCAGCAGGGATTTTGGCCCACTCCTCCATCCAGATCCTTCAGGTTTTGGGGGTGTCGCTGGGCCATATGGACTTTCAGCTCTCTCCAAAGATTTTCTATTGGGTTCAGGTCTGGAGACTGGCTAGGCCACTCCAGGACCTTGAGATGCTTCTTACGGAGCCACTCCTTAGTTGCCCTGGCTGTGTGTTTCGGGTCGTTGTCATGCTGGAAGACCCAGCCACGACCCATCTTCAATGCTCTTACTGAGGGAAGGAGGTTGTTGGCCAAGATCTCGCGATACATGGCCCCATCCATCCTCCCCTCAATACGGTGCAGTCGTCCTGTCCCCTTTGCAGAAAAGCATCCCCAAAGAATGATGTTTCCATCTCAATGCTTCACGGTTGAGATGGTGTTCTTGGGGTTGTACTCATCCTTCTTCTTCCTCCAAACACGGCGAGTGGAGTTTAGACAAAAAAGCTCTATTTTTGTCTCATCAGACCACATGACCTTCTCCCATTCCTCCTCTGGATCATCCAGATGGTCATTGGCAAACTTCAGACGGGCCTGGACATGCGCTGGCTTGAGCATGGGGACCTTACGTGCGCTGCAGGATTTTAATCCATGACGGCGTAGTGTGTTACTAATGGTTTTCTTTGAGACTGTGGTCCCAGCTCTCTTCAGGTCATTGACCAGGTCCTGCCGTGTAGTTCTGGGCTGATCCCTCACCTTCCTCATGATCATTGATGCCCCACGAGGTGAGATCTTGCATGGTGCCCCAGACCAAGGGAGATTGACCGTCATCTTGAACTTCTTCCATTTTCTAATAATTGCGTTAACAGTTGTTGCCTTCTCACCAAGCTGCTTGCCTATTGTCCTGTAGCCCATCCCAGCCTTGTGCAGGTCTACAATTTTATCCCTGATGTCCTTACACAGCTCTCTGGTCTTGGCCATTGTGGAGAGGTTGGAGTCTGTTTGATTGAGTGTGTGGACAGGTGTCTTTTATACAGGTAACGAGTTCAAACAGGTGCAGTTAATACAGGTAATGAGTGGAGAACAGGAGGGCTTCTTAAAGAAAAACGAACAGGTCTGTGAGAGCCGGAATTCTTACTGGTTGGTAGGTGATCAAATACTTATGTCATGCAATAAAATGCAAATGAAATATTAAAAAATCATACAATGTGATTTTCTGGATTTTTGTTTTAGATTCCGTCTCTCACAGTTGAAGTGTACCTATGATAAAAATTACAGACCTCTCCATGCTTTGTAGGTAGGAAAACCTGCAAAATCGTCAGTGTATCAAATACTTGTTCTCCCCACTGTAGATTTTCTATTGTGTTTTTTGACTGTTTGTTTAATGTGTAACTCTGTGTTGTTGTTTTTTTTTTGTCGCACTGCTTTGCTTTGTCTTGGCCAGGTCGCAGTTGCAAATGAGAACTTGTTCTCAACTGACCTACCTGGTTAAATAAAGGTGAAATAAAATAAAAAACACCTCTCCCCTATTTGACCTAGATAGTTTGTGTGAATGTATTGATATATAGGCTACATGTTCCATTTTTAAATTAATGTAGTTCTGTCCATCAGCTGTTCTTGTCTATAAATGTTCTGTATTATGTCATGTTTCATGTTTTGTGTGGACCCCAGGAAGAGTAGCTGCTGCTTTCGCAACAGCTAATGGGGATCCTAATAAAATACCAAAATACAAATACCAATGAGTGGATGGTGTGTCGTGATCAGAATATCATAGTAGAGGTAGAGTTCGACATCTTTGTCATCAAGTTGAAGGTGTGTGTGTGAATGCGTAAGAGGCCTCATCTACTGAGCTCCTATGTCTTGAATAGCATGCCTTCAGTCACTGTGTTTCGTAATGCGTTAGAAGACCATACAAAACAATCACAGCATCACCATACCCTGATAGAGGGCCTTCAGTGTGTCGTGTCCGCTACATTCATTTACCTGCCCAACGCTGATAAATTGTTGCCACCGCTAATAAATTGTTGCCACTGCTAAAAAATTGTTGCCACTGCTAATAAATTGTTGCCACTGCTAATAAATTGTTGCCACTGCTGATAAATTGTTGCCACTGCTAATAAATTGTTGCCACTGCTGATAAATTGTTGCCACTGCTAATACATTGTTGACAGCGCTGCAAAAAATGTGTTACTTTTTTTATATACTCTATTTATTTCTGCCGGGACGCGCTTTTAAATGGATAGTTGTTGGCTCAATGGCTGGAAGTCTATGGGAACAGCTAGCATGTCATTGCGCTAACGCTAGTAGCAATGCACCCCCTCTAGGGGAAACACTGGCCTTGATCACTGATCACTTCACTACAGCGGCTATTAATTGCCTTAGAAGACATAACAGAGCCATTACGATCCTCCTCAAGGCTCTTATTAAAAAACAACCCTATAAAAGTAGAGCATCGCATAATTCGTTCAATTTTTTAAAATTACATTCCCAGCTAGGGGGCAAGGCTGCAGCCCATTCGCATGCTTTGCGGTGCAAAACACAGTTGGAGTTCACCTCTATCTCTCAATATTGGCCACCATTTAATTGGATATTTGAGTGATATAAAATAAAAGTGTATAAAACCATCAATTGTGCGCTCTGTCTGTCAAGCAGCAGAAGTTTTCCCATGCATCGCAGCTAGAAATAATGTATGCAAGCTAGAAACTTTGTAAAGTCCCCTAAATATTATGGTAAGTTATGTACTTTTATTCTCCAACCAACATACCTAAGCTAGCTAATAGTATATCCTGTTCAACATTTATGTTTAATCATGATTGCTGATGGAAATCAACAATATATAGACTTTGATTGACGGACCACGTCAAATTGACTTGCTAGCTAATGACAGATCACGTCAATTTTGCTATCTAACAGCTAACTTTCGGTGGATAAACTAGCTAGTTATCTCTAAATATTGTTTGATTTGCTTGCCAGCTAGTAGTGATGACAGATAACTTCACCAGGATGAGTTAGTCGTTCTGATGTGCTCTTCAAGAGGTGATCATATTACAACCTAATAATTGTAACATTTATTTGGCAATCCCTTGAAAACCACACGCAGTTGTCAATGGTTTTAGTGGAGCTGGGGGTCTCCCTGCCCCCAGCAGGTAAATCCAACATTGTACACCATACTGTGGCGTTTATTGATAACAACTCGTATAGTGGCCCTGGTCAAAAGTAGTGCACTCTATAAGGGAATAGGGTGCCATTTGGGACGCAGTCCATAAGAGTAATTGCAGAAGCACTACAGTACATTGTTATTTCTCATTACACCATCAGAAGCCAGTCGGTAGGAGTAAAGCCTTTATACAGACAGAGCTGGTAACTGTGCAGACAGACTACAGACAGACTTCTCTGGGCTGGTGGGTGAGTAATGAGTGCTGTAGTAGACTACAGTAAATAATGACTGCTTGATGAACACTAGGGTAAGTCTCTGATCAAGCCAGAGGGACCCAGAGGAATTGAGCCTGAGCCTACAAGCTGAATGGAAAAACACACACATACACACAAACACACGCACACAGATACACATACACCGGGATCACAAGGCTCTGGGGCTGCTAGACTGTGACAGTGCCTGAGGTTGACCTTGAGCTGCAGAGAGAGCCCGGAGAGCGACTAACCTGAGCCGACGGGATAGGCACCAGAAAACAGAGCGAGATGGACGAGAAGTAATTAGAGTGGAAAAGACTAAAGGAAATCAATGGGACGGGGATCAATGGCCATTTGATTTTCTATCGCTAATTTCTGAAGAAGAGGGGGAATTGATCCAGCATCTCCTCTCTGTATTGGGATATCTCATGTTCTTAATTGAGAAAAAATGCACAGCTGACTGATGGATAAATCAGCTGATGTCATTATGTTAACCTTGCTCTCCCTGTAAATTTCCTTCATGTAGTGTAAGGCTCTGTGGGGGTAGAGTAGGTAAACAGCTTACAGTTTAATGCCTGTTTTTCTCCAGTACTTTGTATACTTTTAAGCCAGTACTTATGAAAGTAGAGCTCACAAGCCAAACATTGTCCCTGAAAATTGCGTACTACGTCACATACTGTATGTGCAGATATGTGCACCATGTCATTGCTCTTGTCAGGCTCTGGCCATAGAGAAGCTTTGCTTCTCTATATTTCTATGGTCAGAGTCTGGCAGTTCTAGTTATTCTACGTCTGTGTAGTGTTGTGTGTGTGGGATCCCTAATTAGAGGCAGCTGCATTGCATTACCTCTAATTAGGGATCCTACTTATATGTGTGTTCCACTCCCATGGCGTGGTTCATTGTCCTATGTCCCGTGTCGTAAGTACGTGTGTTTCCTTTCAGTTATATATTGCATTTGTTATTTTGTATAGTTCACATCTAGTCAAGTTTATTCATTCAATAAACGATGTCAAACTATCGCTAAGCTGCGCCTTGGTCTCTATCCACACCCGAACGTGACAGCTCTCTCTCTCACTCTGCTGTGGGTGCATCTTGCTAGCTGTCACTCATTTGGGGAGGGGCTGAAGTTCATTGACTGATCTCAAATTGCTAGGGGGCTGGCCCATGCGGGGGAAAATGTAGGGAAAATGGCACAGCACGGCTTCCAGAAAAACAATCGCTTTCAAACTAGGGATTTTGTGGCTAATTGAGTTAAGACAGTAATTCTGCTCATAGGTTATGCATGTATGAACTATACATTGGCACATCCAGCCCATAGCAAGAGGTTTAAAAAATACTTAGTAGTCCTCAAAGTTTTGTCTTTAAACCACTAAAGCTACTTCCTCCTAGCTCACAATTTACTTCCCCTGAAAGTGTAATTCACAAAGATATTGTTTTTCAAAATGTTTTGCTCTGATCAAATTGTATAAACACTGTACATTGAATGCATCCCAAATGGCACCCTATTCCCTATTTAGTGCACTACTACAACAAAAGTACAGCTTTGAAAGGCTGGTCATGGCTCACATCAAAACCATTATCCCAGAAACCCTAGACCCACTAAATTTGCATACCGCCCCAACAGATGATGCAAACTCTATTGCACTCAACACTGCCCTTCCCACCTGGACAAAAGGAACAGCTCAGTCTTCAACACAATAGTGCCCTCAAAGCTCATCACTAAGCTAAGGACCCTGGGACTAAACACCTCCCTCTGCAACTGGATCCTGGACTTCCAGTCGGGCCGCCGGCAGGTGGTAAGGGTAGGTAACAACACATCCGCCACACTGATCCTCAACACGTGGGCCCCTCATGGGTGCGTTCGCAGTCCCCTCCTGTACTCCCTGTTCACTCATGACTGGATGGCCAGGCACGACTCCAACAACATCATCAAGTTTGCTGATGACACAACAGTGGTAGGCCTGATCACAGACAACGAGACAGCCTATAGGGAAAAGGTCAGAAACCTAGCCGTGTGGTGCCAGGACAACAATCTCCCCCTAAATGTGATCAAAACAAAGGAGATGATTGTGGACTACAGGAAAAGGAGGACCGAACAAGCCCCCATTCTCATTTACGGGGCTGTAGTGGAGCAGATTGAGAGCTTCAAGTTCCTTGGGGTCCACATCACCAACAAACTATCATGGTCCAAACATACTAAGACAGTCGTGAAGAGGGCAGGACAAAGCCTATTCCCCCTCAGGAGACTGAAAAGATTTGGCATGGGTCCTCAGTTCTACAGCTGCACCATCGAGAGCATCCTGACTGGTTGCATCACTACCTGGTATGGCAACTGCTCTGCCTCTGACAGAAAGGCACTACAGAGGGTAGTGTGTACTTTTGCGAGTGACCCGACCCGACTGGGGACCCGGCGCAAAGGCTGCTCAGGAGAGGCACTGGTCGGTCTGGTCGAGGCCTACAGTACAAGAGAGGAAATCACTCTTCAAGATACATCACTCTAGATAGATAGTGTTATTTTTTGGGATATTGTATACGTGTATTTTGGCTTACTTTCTGTCCTGTCTTCAATTTTTTTTCTTTGTAGTTTCTGTCCTGTTATGTTTGAAAAACAAGAAAGTAACATTTCATCTTAAAAGTATAGTTGAAACAGATAGGATACTAATGGAAACGGACACCGTTTAGGCTAGTGGCCAATCCTCAAAAAGGGCTTTAGTTTTTGAGATACCCCTAGCCGAGGTAGAACAAAATACAATCATGTTTTTTCACCTCTCTTATGTTTCCCATTTATGAAATGGATGGTTGTGTAAAAATGTTTTACTGCAAAAGTGGTTAAATTGATAGATATTGTGACACACACCCTAAATATTGCAAGTAAGATGGCTCCGAAGGATGGCGCCTCGCCTCGAACTCTGCTGCGATGCATGGCAGGTTTCTACTTTTTCTAATGTTTTTTCTAGCGTGTTTCTCGAATTTTCTTACTCAGTTTGTTTTGTGCAATACTTCATACATCCAGGCAGAACTATCGGAATATGAATCATACTCACCATCCACCTGACCTTCCCGAATTCCCAGAGACAGCAGAACAATGGGCTAGTCTCTTCATTAAGACCTCGGACTGCCTGGGAAACCGAAGAGAAGGATGCAGAAACGGCGACATAGAGCTAGACTTGGCGACCCGTTGTCCATTACCCAGCTTACTACTTGCCAATCATTAATTAATAAACATGACGAACTCAGAGTGAGGATTTCCTTCCAGAGGGACATCAGATTCTGCAACATACTTTGTTTTTCTGAAACTTGGCTCACCTCAAACATCGCAACGGATTATAAGCAACCAGCGGGTTTTACAGTTTTCTCGAGCGGAGAGGAAGCAGGTTCTCTCTGGCAAAAACAAATGTGGTGGACTCTGGTTTTTGACCAACAACATTTGGTGCGGCAGGGGAAAGGTACAAGAACTTGCGTGCTTCTGCTCTCCCGACTTGGAATACTTGGTAATGAAATGTCGCCCTTTTTCCTTCCGAGAGAGTTCTCAAGGATTATCGCCATGGATGTGTACATCCCACCCCAATCAGAAAACAATGCTCTCAAAGATCTTCATTGGACCATAAACAAACTGAGTTCCCTGCACCGGAATTATTACCAACACATTGACTGGCCAACTCGTGGAAATGCAAAGCTTGACCACTGCTACATTCCTTTTAGACATGGGCATAAGGCCCTCTGTCACCCTCCTTTTGGAAAATCGGACTACGACTCCATTTTTCTTTTCCCTGCCAACAAACAAAGACTCAAAAGGGAAGTTCCGGTGAACAGGTCTGTACAGCATTGATCCGACCGTTCAGAATCCACGCTCCAAGAGTGTTTTGATTACGAGGACTGGAATATGTCCCGTGTCGCCTCTGGGGATAACATCAATGAATATGCTGACTCAGTCAGCAGACTCCTCAACAAAATGCATAGATGATGTGATACCGATAATATCTTTCAAAACTTACACAAATCAAAAAACATGGATTGATGGCAGCCTTGAAGGGAAACTGAAGGAGAGAGGTGCTGCTTATTAACACGGCAAGGTGACAATAGTCTGGTTAAACAGCACAAATATGACCTACGCAGATCGATGATCACGGATTACAAAAAGAAGGGCAGCCACGTTGCAGACACCAACGCCACCTACCAGACAAGCTAACCACCTTTTACTCATGCTTCTTAGCTGCTGATGAGAGTGCCTGAGGACAACGAGGGCTATATACTTACGGTCTCCACGGAGGACGTATTTAAGTCATTCAAATGTGTTAACCCTCGCAAGGCTGTCAGCCCAGATGGCATCCCTAGCCACAATTTGTGTATTGCTGATTCATCATGCAGACTAGGGTTCATGCAGATAGATTTTACGACCATCAGAATGAGACTGATAGAAGGTAACCATTAATATTGATGTAAAGATCTTTATATCTTTAAGAGGTTATTCGGTGGACAGCAGCTCTATAAAATCATTATCATTGATTAATCAATTCAATTTGCTTTTGAAAATTCAGTCACGTCCAACTCTCACATTACTGATGTACTGACGTGCAAAACAAATGTTCTAAACTTGCCACAGCTGAAAATAGAATTCAGTGGTTCTGTGACTCGCAAACACGACAGCTTGCTGGGTAACACTGTCAAACAAGCTCGGAATGAACACCCACAAGCTTACTATCATATGCTTCTTTCAGCTACTTTGGCCTACTCACTGAAACAGGAATGGAAGAGCTGTTACCATTCCAACAAATGTTTCTGTCGAACATGTATCCCAACTTCATTACCTACTTGGGTCCCACAGCCCACGTTGGTTTGCCGATCTCAGAACTCACACAGCTTGCGAGCACAGCTTTTGAGGCATCAAAAGTGTGCAGCTCTGAGAGCCCTGACATCCCGGTTCTGAAGTTTGAACAGGAGCACTCCTGTTAGAGTGTGCATTGTCAGGTATTGAAGTGTCGAGAGATGACGCACAGCAACGGTTTCTACCACAAAACCACAATACCAATACCCACCATGGTCAAAATAACTGTAAAGTATGTCACCAACGAAACGACCTACGTTCCTGCACCCGATCCACCCAAAGTGTCAGAACACAAGGGTGACAAAGGGTTCAATGATGACCGAAACAAACGCTAATACTCTCTAAAATCTCTGGTGGAAAACATTTGATAAACCAGACAAGTCACTATGACTAGACGTGGAATTGCCGGACAACAGTTCCGCCAGAATGAACACCCTTAGCAAGGACGTTAAAAATCAAATTACCCCCGCTCTCACTCGAGACCCTATCCAGGGCCCACTCGATCTATAGACTCCAATAAAAAGTAATCCCTTGTTTGCTCCATGCATCATTATATTATCCTGTAAAATGAAGTACATTTTCTACATGATGTCTGTTTTCTAAATCTTTGCATTAGTTGCATTAGATATTGGATAAAACAGACGACTCAATCACATTTTAGGTTTACTTTATGAAAGATGACACCTCTCTTTTGTTTTTTTTGGTCATACTTGCTTTAACTAGGCTGATTTTATGGGCCAGTATACAGTATGATCTATTAATGTATAGGCTAGGCTACTTCATGCATTGCCAAAACTAGGGGGCAGTGAAGCTAGTACAGTAGCTAGATAGAGCATGGGTGTTTCACATTGGTAAGCAGAGGACATCCAGGAAAAAAATGAATAACTTCAGTAGTGAGGTAAGGGAAATGCTCTGCCTATAATTAGCTATCTAGTAAATGTACAACCCTAACATACATTTGAATAGCTAGCTGATTTCAAGTTACTAGCAAGCAAGCTAAAGTTTTTTAGCTGGCTTTCTATAGGCAGAACAATAGTTGCTAGCCACTAGATCGTAACATTTTACAGGTTGCAGTCATCTTATACTGTATGTAATTCCTTTTAGTGTAGAGGGGTTGTTATATGTAAATGATTATTTATGTGCCTTAATTATGATGTTAGTGGCAACAAATGTCCAAAAGTTTGTGCTAGCTACATCGGAACTCTGCGGGCAGGATAATATTTTGCGGAAGTAAGTATTCAATACGTCTTAGGAGGAGCCTATTACTTACATTTGCTTCTATCCAAGTATTTTTGTCAACCATCTTTGCTGAAGCAAGTCTCCAGCATTGGTTCCCTGAGCATAAAATGTGTCATGAGCTTTCGCCACTGGTGATTTGCATAAAGTTGGAGATTGCTGAACTTTTCCACTGCCTCACACACAATGTTTGCACCCCCCAACGGTCCCCACCCACTCCACTTCTCACCCCTTTCCTTCCATTAAACATGAATAGGAAGCTGTGTTTCACAGCCCACCCCCTAGTGTACATGAGCGGTAGGAAACCAATAATCTATTTGGCCTATTGCTTGTCTTGAGTAAACTGTATAATAAAACAATTTATCTAAAAAAAGAATGATTCCCAAACAAAAAATACATCTACCCCGTACAAATATGTCAATTTATTATAATCCACATAAGAATTGACACGAGACGCGCTGTAGCCTGCATATTAGCCTACATGGGCTACTTGAACTGACGCCCAATGGACCTGCAGTCTAAGTTATTTTATAGCCTACAAACACCTCTTCCATCTGCCCCCAGGTGGCGATTCTAATATTAAATATTAATTCAAATCCTCCTGCGACAAAAGGGGTCAAATTAAGATCTGACATCTGTAGGGTGCCATTTGGGATGCAGTCCATGTTACCTGGTCGATGGGCAGGTCCACTGTTATGCATCCTCTTGTATCTCTGCCACCCCGACTGTCTCCTTCTTCCTGGATTTGCCTTTGGACTGTCTTCTGAGGAGAGATCGAACAGAGCATTAATCACTAATAGTCCTCCTGCTGACACTCAGTTAGTCAGTCAGTCAGCTATTCCCTACAGAGTGCATTACGGCCTATTTCAGCTTTTATTTCTTTCATCACATTCCCGGTAGGTCAGAAGTTAACATACACTCATTTAGTCTTTGGTAGCATTGCCTTTAAATTGTTTAACTTGGGTCAAACATTTCAGGTAGCCTTCCACAAGCTTCCCACAATAACTTCGGTGAATTCTGGCCCATTCCTCCTGACAGAACTGGTGTAACTAAGTTAGGTTTCTAGGCCTCCTTGATCGCACACGAAAATTATGTGGATATATTGAAGCAACATCTCAAGACATCAGTTAGGAAGTTAAAGCTTGGTCGCAAATGGGTCTTCCAAATGGAAAATGACCCCAAGCATACTTCCAAAGTCAGGGCTTTGTGATGGCCACTCCAATACCTTGACTTTGTTGCCCTTAAGCCATTTTGCCACAACTTTGTAAGTATGCTTGGGGTCATTGTCCATTTGGAAGACCCATTTGCGACCAAGCTTTAACTTCCTGACTGATGTCTTGAGATGTTGCTTCAATATATCCACATAATTTTCGTGTCCACAACACGATGCTGCCACCCCCGTACTTCACAGTTGGGATGGTGTTCTTAGGCTTGCAAGCCTCCCCCTTTTTCTTCCAAACATAACGATGGTCATTATGGCCAAACTGTTCTATCAGACCAGAGGACATTTCTCCAAAAAGTACAATCTCTGTCCCCATGTGCAATTGCAAACCGTAGTCTGGATTTTTTATGGCGGTTTTGGAGCAGTGGCTTCTTCCTTGCTGAGCTGCATTTCAGGTTATGTTGATATAAGACTCGTTGTACTTTGGATATAGATACTTTTGTACCTGTTTCCTACAGCATCTTCACAAGGTCCTTTGCTGTTGTTCTGGGATTGATTTGCATTTTTTGCACCAAAGTACGTTCATCTCTAGGAGACAAAACGTGTCCTGAGTGGTATGACAGCTACGTGGTCCCATGGTGTTTATACTTGCGTACTATTGTTTGTACAGATGAACGTGGTACCTTCAGGCATTTGGAAAATGCTCCCAAGGATGAACCAGACTACAGGTCTACAGTGTTTTGACTGATTTCTTTTGATTTTCCCTTGATGTCGAACAAAGAGGCACTGAGTTTGAAGGTACTGTAGGCCTTGAAATACATCCACAGGTACACCTCCAATTGACTCAAATGATGTCAATTAGCCTATCCGAAACTTCTAAAGCCATTACATAATTTTCTGGAATTTTCCAAGATGTTTAAAGGCACTGTCAACTTAGTGTGTGTGATCTTCTGACCAACTGGAATTGTGATATAGTGAATTATAAGTGAAATATTCTGTCTGTAAACAATTGTTGGAAGAATTACTTGTGTCATGTACAAAGTAGATGTCCTAACCGACTTGCCAAAACTATAGGTTTTTAACATGAAATCTGTGGAGTGGTTGAAAAATGAGTTTTAATGACTTTAACCTAAGTTTATGTAAACTTCTGACTTCAACTGTATGTATCGAAGTTACATAAGCAGGTGCAGTGTAATTATTACAGTGCAATTGTAAGAGCTACTACCTTGATTACTTGGGGAATTTAATCTACAGTACATAGAGCATAACCCGGTTTTCTTCGCTTGTGGGATATATTAACTCGACACTGACAACAAGAAATTCTTACACGAATATTCAAGCGTAATCTATTCCACATGAACAACTTGGATTTCTATTTAGAGAGAGAGCGAGAGACTGACTAGGTACACAACTGATAATGGAGAAACAACATTAATATTCAACTACACTGTATGCCATGCACCGAGTTAAATAAACATGATGAATTTAATTTGCACCCACTATTGTTATGAAATCCGTCATGCTGCCAAGCCATCAACCAACGTGTGTGTTTTTTTAATGTCTGCCTTTTTTCTCCCCCTGTTTCTAACAGTGCTCTAAGTTGTTGAGGCGCTGGTGCTGATAACCTCACCAGCTCCACAGTGACTGTCCTGTGCTGGCATTGAATGAGTCTGGTTCCAATACATCTTATGCACAGCCAATCAATCATTGGCAAGCACTGCAAGCTAATCATTTATTGATAGAATGGAGCAGCCATGAATTTCTAATAGCATTAATCTTATTTAACAGTCCTGATCAAATAGGGAGAATCCAAAACAAGCCCCCAGGAAAAAGCAGCCCCACAGCCAGTTATTGATGGATGGGGCTAAGAAATGAGAGGGCTAAGAAAGGAAAGGAAGGCGCAGAGGGTAAAGGGAGAGGAGGGGGAGGAATGGAGGGTGGGGGGGTGTTGGGTTGGAGGGTAACCAATCTACATTTCCCTTTCTTTGAAGAACAAGAGGAGGAAAAGAAGAACAAAATGTATGTTTTATTTATTTTCTTCCCTCATGGTGCTTTTAGTTGATTCTTCTCACTGGGAGCTTTAGGAGCTGGGGGGGTTGGGGGAGCTCTAATCTCTCTGTGTTTCTTTCTGAAGCCTTGCACTGCAGGCTTTGGTGTTTGTTAGCATGATAACGCAGTGTCTGGGGAACTGGAGGATGGTTATTAGGTAGACTCTTTGGGTGTGTCCCAAATGGAACCCTATTCCCCATAGGGCTCTGGTCAAACGTATTGTACTATTTGGGGAATATTGTGCCATTTCGGACGCGGCCCTAATAGAAGCGCAAGCAGCCCAGGCACGTAGGCTAAGTTCACTGATCAGACCCTTTGAATTCTATCTATCTCTGCGCTCCTCAGTGAGTAGCAAGAGCAGACATCAGTTATTCAGACCGCAGGCGGATATTGATGGAGGATTATGTTGCACTAGGAGCAAAGTTCAAACAGTTCTCTGTTTCTTAATGCCGTTGACTGACCCTCAAAAGATGGCTTTGTTAATCTCAGTTCAGTACACCTGCTTGCTTTAGGCTTAAGGGGCTGCGATTCTGTTAAATATTTACAGGTGTAGTAAATAGTTCCTATTTGAACTATGAAGGGTTTATAAATTCATCCCGATCCCCATGACATTGTGGATTTGATATGGAACTGTTGACAGCATGGGGACATGGGCAGAAACATATACTTCACACTATATATACAATCTTATACAACACACTGAATGTCAAATGCAAATTTAGGCATGAAAAGCCAACAACAAACTGTGAGCCATCATATTCATGCAGAAAATACCTAATAATGAAGGGAAAGCATTGCAACTGAATTGTATGAAGTTAGTGTCGGTGAGGTGGAAAAATGATTGTTGTCCATCAATAATGAGAAACCACCTGTTATCGAAAACTTAAATGGAAAGCTACTGAGGATGGTAGTGGACTATATTGCCTCTCCTATTTGTCATATCTTTAATCTGAGTCTCAAGAAAAATGTCCTCAGACCTGGAGGAAAAGTAATTCTGCTCCCCAAGGAATGATAAAGCACTCTTTTCTGGTTCTAACAGCTGACCAATCAGTTTACTGACGACTCTTAGTAAACTTTTGGAAAGAATTGTGACCAATATTTGACCAAATTAACAACAGACTTTCAGCATGCTTATAGAGAAGGACACTCAACATGTACTGCACTGACACTAATTACTGATGATTGGTTGAAAGAAATTGATAACAAGAAGACTGTGGGAGATGCACTGTTAGATTTCAGTGTAGCCTTTGATATTATTGACAATAACCTGTGGCTTTTCAACCTCTGCCATATCGTGGATTCAGTCTAACAGAGGGTTTTCTTTAATGGAAGATTATCTGATGTTAAACATGTGTGGTGTACCGCAGGGGAGCTCTCTTGGCACTCTACTTTTTACATTTTTACTAATGACCTAACACTAGCATTAAACAAACCCTGTGTGTCTACAGTGTATTCAGAGAGTATTCAGAGCCATTGACTTTTTCCATATTTTATGTTACAGCCTTATTCTAAAATGGATTAAAGAAAAAAAATCATAATCAATCTACACACACTTCCCCATAATGACAAAGTGAAAACAGGTTTTTAGAAATGTTGGGACATTTATTAAAAATAAAAAACAGAAATACCTTATTTACATACAGTTGACGTCGGAAGTTTACATACACTTAGGTTGAATTTTTCAACTACTCCACAGATCTCATGTTAACAAACTATAGTTTTGGAAAGTCGGTTAGGGCATCTACTTTGTGCAATTCTTCCAAAAATTGTTTACAGACTTATTATTTAATTTATATTTTACTATATAACAATTCCAGTGGGTCAGAAGTTTACATAAACCTAGTTGACTGTGCCTTTAAACAGCTTGGAAAATTCCAGAAAGTGATGTCATGGCTTTAGAAGCTTCTGATAGGCTAATTGACATAATTTGAGTCAATTGGAGGTGTACCTGTGGATGTATTTCAAGACTACCTTCAAACTCAGTGCCTCTTTGCTAGACATCATGGGAAAATCAAAGGAAATCAGCCAAGACCTCAGAAAGACCTCCACAAGTCTGGTTCATCCTTGGGAGCAATTTCCAAATGCCTGAAGGTACCACGTTCATCTGTATAAACAATAGTACGCAAGTATAAACACCATGGGACCACGCAGCCGTCATACCGCTCAGGAAGGAGACGCGTTCTGTCTCCTAGAGATGAACGTGGTGTGAAAAGTGCAAATCAATCCCAGAACAACAGCAAATGACCTTGTGAAGATGCTGGAGGAAACAGGTACAAAAGTATCTATATCCAAAGTAAAACGAGTCTTATATCAACATACCCTGAAAGGCCGCTCAGCAAGGAAGAAGCCATTGATCAAAAACTGCTATAAAAAAGCCAGACTACGGTTTGCAACTGCACATGCGGACAAAGATCGTACTTTTGGGAGAAATGTCCTCTGGTCTGATGAAACAAAAATAGAACTGTTTGGCCATAATGACCATCGCTATGTTTGGAGGAAAAAGGGGGAGGCTTGCAAGCCAAAGAACACCATCCCAACCGTGAAGCACGGGGGTGGCAGCATCATGTTGTGGGGGTGCTTTGCTGCAGGAGGGACTCGTGCACTTCACAAAATAGATGGCATCATGAGGAAGGAAAATTATGTGGATATATTGAAGCAACATCTCAAGACATCAGTCAGGAAGTTAAAGCTTGGTCGCAAATGGGTCTTCCAAATGGACAATGACCCCAAGCATACTTCCAAAGTTGTGGCAAAATGGCTGAAGGACAACAAAGTCAAGGTATTTGAGTGGCCATCACAAAGCCCTGACCTCAATCCTATAGAACATTTGTGGGCAGAACTGAAAAGGTCTGAAGAGACCTACAAACCTGACTCAGTTACACCAGCTCTGTCAGGAGGAATGGGGCAAAATTCACCCAACTTATTGTGGGAAGCTTGTGGAAGGCTACCCAAAACGTTTGACCCAAGTTAAACAATTTAAAGGCAATGCTACCAAATACTAATTGAGTGTATGTACACTTCTGACCCACTGGGAATGTGATAAAATAATAAATCATTCTCTACTATTATTCTGACATTTCACATTCTTAAAATAACGTGGTGATCCTAACTGACCTAAGACAGGGAATTTTTACTAGGATTAAATGTCAGGAATTATGAAAACTGAGTTGTTTTGGCTGAGGTGTATGTAAACTTCCATCTTCAACTGTAGGTATTCAGACCCTTTGCTATGAGACTCGAAATTCAGCTCAGGGATATCCTGTTTCCATTTATCATCTTTAAGATGTTTTCTACAACTAGATTGTAGTCCACCTTTGGTAAATTTGATTGATTGGACATGATTTGGTAAGGTACACACCTGTCTACAGTCGTGGCCAAAAGGTTTGAGAATGACACAAGTATTGGTCTCCACAAAGTTTTCTGCCTCAGTGTTGATGATGGCAATTTGCATACACTCCAGAATGTCATAAAGAGTGATCAGATGAATTGCAATTAATTGCAAAGTCCCTCTTTGCCATGAAAATGAACATAATCCCCAAAAAACATTTCCACTGCATTTCAGCCCTGCCACAAAAGGACCAGCTGCCATCATGTCAGTGATTGTCTCGTTAACACAGGTGAGAGTGTTGACGAGGACACGGCTGGAGATCACTCTGTCATGCTGATTGAGTCAGAATAACAGACTGGAAGCTTTAAAAGGAGGGTGGTGCTTGAAATCATTGTTCTTCCTCTGTCAACCATGGTTACCTGCAAGGAAACATGTGCCGTCATCACTGCTTTGCACAAAAAGGGCTTCACAGACAAGGGTATTGCTGCTAGTTATATTGCACCTAAATCAACCATTTATCGGATCATCAAGAACTTCAAGGAGAGAGGTCCTATTGTTGTGAAGAAGGCGTCAGGGCGCCCAAGAAAGTCCAGCAAGCGCCAGGTCCGTCTCCTAAAGTTGATTCAGCTGCGGGATCGGGGCACCACCAGTGCAGAGCTTGCTCAGGAATGGCAGCAGGCAGGTGTGAGTGCATCTGCACGCACAGTGAGGAGAAGACTTTTGGAGGATGGCCTGGTGTCAAGAAGGGCAGCAAAGAAGCCACTTCTCTCCAGGAAAAACATCAGGGACAGACTGATATTCTGCAAAAGGTACAGGGATTGGACTGCTGAGGACTGGGGTAGAGTCATTTTCTCTGATGAATCCCCTTTTCGATCGTTTGGGCCATCTGGAAAACACCTTGTCCGGAGAAGACAAGGTGAGCGCTACCATCAGTCCTGTGTCATGCCAACAGTAAAGCATCCTCAGACCATTCATGTGTGGGGTTGCTTCTCAGCCAAGGGAGTGGGCTCACTTACAGTTTTGCCTAAGAACACAGCCATGAATAAAGAATGGTATCAACACATCCTCCGAGAGCAACTTCTCCCAACCATCCAAGAACAGTTTGGTGACGACTAATGCCTTTTCCAGCATGATCGAGCACCTTGCCATAAGGAAAAAGTGATAACTAAGTGGAACAAAACATCGACATTTTGGGTCCATGGCCAGGAAATTCCCCAGACCTTAATCCCATTGAGAACTTGTGGTCGATCCTCAAGAGGCGGGTGAACAAACAAAAACCCACAACTTCTGACAAACTCCAAGCATTGATTATGCAAGAATGGCCTGCCATCAGTCAGGATTTGGCCCAGAGGTTATTGCAGAGGTCTTGAAAAAGAAGGGTCAACACTGCAAATATTGACTCTTTGCATATACTGAATGTCATTGTCAATGAAAGCCTTTGACACTTATGGAATACTTGTAATTATACTTCAGTGTACCATAGTAACTACTGACATAAAGATCTAAGAACACTGAAGCAGCAAACTTTGTGGAGACCAATACTTGTGTCATTCTCAAAACTTTTGGCCACGACTGTATATAAGGTCCCACAGTTGACAGTGCATGTCAGAGCAAAAACCAAGCCATGAGGTTAAAGGAATTGTCCGTAGAGCTCCAAGACAGGATTGTGTCGAGGCACAGATCTGGGGAAGGGTACCAAAACATTTCAGCAGCATGGAAGGTCCCCAATAACACAGTGGCCTCCATCCTTATTAAATGGAAGAATTTTGGAACCACCAAGACTCTTCCTAGAGCTGGCCGGCCTGACCAAACTGAGCAATCGGAGGAGAAGGGCTTTGGTCAGGGAGGTGACCAAGAACCCAATGGTCACTCTGACAGAGCTCCAGTGTTCCTCTGTCGAGATGGGAGAACCTTCCAGAAGGACAAACTCTGCAGCACTTTACCAATCAGGCCTTTATGGTAGAGTGGCCAGACGGAACACTCCTCAGTAAAAGGCACATGACTGCCCACTTAAAGTTTGCCAAAAGGCACCTAAAGACTCTCAGACCATGAGATACAAGATTCGCTGGTCTGATGAAACCAAAAACTGAACTCTTTGTCCTGAATGCCAAGTGTCACGTCTTGAGGAAACCTGGCACCATCCCTACTGTAAAGCATGGTGGTGGCAGCATCATGCAGTGGGGATGTTTTTCAGTGGCAGGGACTGGAAGAATAGTCAGGATCGAGAGAAAGATGAAGGCAGCAAAGTACAGAGAGATCCTTGATGAAAACCTGCTCCAAAACGCTCAGGACCTCAGACTGGGGGCGAAGACCTGAAAATAGCTGTACAGTGGCGCTCCCCATCCAACCTGACAGAGCTTGAGAGGATCTGCAGAAAAGAATGGAATAAACTCCCAAAATACAGGTGTGAAAGGTTGCTGGATCAAATCCCCCAGCTGACAAGGTAAAAAATCTGTCATTCTGCCCCTGAGCAAGGCAGTTAACCCACTGTTCCTAGGCTGTCATTGTAAATAAGAATTTGTTCTTAACTGACTTGCCTAGTAAAATAAAGGTTTAATAAAAATAAAAATTATAGGGTCATACCCAAGAATACTCGATGCTGTAATCACTTGCAAAAATGTCAAAAACCTATTTTTGCTTTGTAATAATGGGGTATTGTGTTTAGATAGATGAGGTAAAAAAACAACAATTTAATATGTTTTAGAATAAGGCTTGAACGTAACTAAAAAGTAAAGGGGTCTGAATACTTTCCGAATGCACTATGTATACTGATGATTCAACATTATACACATCAGCAACTACAGCTAGTGAAATCTGCAACCTTAAACAAAGAGTTGCAGTCAGTTTTAGAATGGGTGGTCAGTAATAAACTAGCCCTGAACATCTCTAAAATGACATAAAAGCATTGTATTTAGTTCAAATAATTTCCTAAGTTCTAGACGTCAGCTGAATCTGATCATGAATAATGTTTCTGTTGAGCAAATTCAGGAGACTACATTACTGATTCAATAATTGTAAAGATGGGGAAAGGTCTGACACCACACTCCACAAAGCCCTGCAGGCTCTAGTTTGATATTATGTTGATTATTGCCCAGTCATATGACCAGGTGCTGCAAGCTACCTAGGTAAACTGGCTCAGCACAGAGCGGCACATCTTGCTCTTCACTGGGCTTATATTCATGCCAGTCTCTCTTGGCTAAAAGTAGAGGAGAAACTGACTGCATCACTTGTTTTTCTATTAAACATTCCAAATGGTTTGCATAGTCAACTTATACACAACACTGACAAACACATTAACCCCACCAGACATGCCACCAGGGGTCGTTTCACAGTCCCCAAATCCAGAAAGAATTCAAGGAAACATACAGTATTATATAGAGCCATGATTATATGGAACTCAGCAAAGTACAGAGAGATAACTCACATTGCTCTCCATCATGTGATCGGGTCTTTCTCACAGGCTACAAGTGAAGACAGACACATCAGGGATGCATCTGCTCATGTCCTTATCCAATTCCGAGGAGCATATTGAAGATATTGGAAGACAAGTCCACATTTACTTTTCGTCAGCCAACAAGATGATTAGGCCTAATGAACAGCAAAAGCACTAGCCTATGCCAATCTACTAGACCCCATAGTACAAAAGCCGACCTATTCTATTCTGTGCGAGAAATAAATATTCCAAACATAGTCTGGGACAGTTGTGGGATGCGATAGATCCCAAATTAATACAACCACTAGCATCAAAAAACATTTATTACGCAATGTGGCTGATGCAACAGATCAGAAAGTTTAACTTAAAATGTTGATAAACTATTAGGCTATTTCTTCACATTATAAGCACAGCAACGCGCACATGGTAGTAGGCTGTAAGCGCAAATGATCCATTAGCGGGAAAACACTTATCAAAAGTGTCCACAAATGCAAATATGCATGTAATGCTTTTATGATAAAGGTGCCTTTTTATGATGAAGATGATCTTCCCCAAATTTGAAACGCACGCGCTGCTTATGTATGCCAGTTAGGCTCTACACCCCTTAAAAATGTGGATTAATGTGCTTCATTTTAACAAGTTATTTGACCACTTTAGTTGTGATACGAACCTTATCAAAACATATAGGCCTATGGGATAGGCTACATGAAGTGTGCGACTATGATTTGAAAAAGTTTTGAAAAACATTGTTTCTTACGCTGGGCATCATTGTCAGGCTCTGATCATAGGGAAGCCGTTGGTCCCCAATTAGAGGCAGCTGCTTTGCATTGTCTCTAATTGGGGGCCATATTTAAGTTCAGGTGTTTTACCTGTCTGGTGTGGGTCATTGTTTTGGTTTAGGGCTATTTGCCTACCTTTTTGTTTATTATCGTTGTTATTTTTGTGCAAGTTGATTTAAATAAAACATGCTGCACTACATCAGCACAGCGTCTTGATCTGCCACTCACCATGGTCCTGACTGAATGATCCACCAAACTAGGACAAAGCAGCGCTTACCTGGGGTGAGTGATATACCGCGGAAGCAGGGGCAACGGCGACGGGGTTCACGCCGGACAGCAGCCCCAAAGCAACCCAAATATATTTTTTTGGGGGGGGGGCTATGGGGGTGGTCGGGCCAAGTGGACGACGCACCGGTACCACTATCCGCGTGGAATTATGGGGAGCCTGAGCACGACTGGAGGTCGAAGTCGGTGGTGGAGGAGGAGGAGGAGGAGGAGTATTTAAAGGAGGTTATTGGATGTGCTGGAGCAATGCCGGCAGCATGGGGAGGAGGACATATACGACGAGGCGGAGCTGGAGTTAATGGTGCCCGGAGTGTGCATCCTCAGTCCGGGTCGTAGTGTGCCAACCTCCCGCGCCGGATATCCAGCCCCCCTCTTAAATCCGGTAAGTCCTGTATCCGCTTCCCGCACCAGACCTCCAGTGCGCAGCACTAGCCCAGCTCGTCCAGGGACAGCCTACAGCAACTGGTATCATAGGTATATGTCCCGTTCGATGTCACCTGTGCCGGCTCCACGCACCAGGCCCCCAGTGCGTCTCCCCAGTCCGGTGCGACTTGTGCTGGCTCCCCGCACTCGACCTCCAGTGCGTGTGCCCAGCTCGGTGCCTTCAGTGCCGGCTCCATGCACCAGACCTCCGGTGCACCTCCTTAGCCCGGTACGACCCATGAAGGTCCACAGCCCGGAGCCTATAGTGACAGTCCACAGCCCTGAGGCTCCAGTAACGGTTCACAGGCCGGAGCCTTCTACTGCACCGGTGCCCAGTCCGGGTCCGGCCTCCAGTCCAGCATCCGGGCTGGAGCCCTCAGCTGCACCAGTGCCCAATCCGGGCCTGGTCGTCAGCCCCTCTCCAGTGCCGGAGTAGTCCGCTCCACCGATGCCTAGTCCGGAACCGGTTGTCAGCTCCGCTCCAGAGTCAGAGCCGTTCACTCCACCGGTGCCCAGCACGGGAACGGTTGTCAGCCCAGCTCCACTGACGGAGCTGTCCACTGTGCCGGGGCCAGAACCGCCACCGATGCCATTTTCCCTCCCTAACCCTACCCTCATTCTGTTGTTCTTTTAGTGTCTTGCGGTCGGGAGTCCGCGCCTTTTGTGCTTTGCATTGTCTCTAATTGGGGCCATATTTAAGGTCAGGTGTTTCACCTGTCCGGTGTGGATCATTGTTTTGGTTTAGTGCTTTTTGCCTACCTTTGTTACGTTCGTGTTTATTCTCTTTGTTATTTTCGTGCAAGTTGATTTAAATAAATAATGTCGCACTACTTCAGCGCTGCGTCTTGGTCTGCCACTCACCAGTGATATTATATAATTCACAAGTGATTTTAGGAAAGTTGAAAAACATATATAGTGGGCCTAACCTATAGAAAGCTGATGGGATCCTCCTCTTCTTAGTAGACACCATCACTCTGTTTTCTCACGCAATTGCATAGCCTATAGAAATGTTGCGAAACATGAGCTCATTGGCTCTCATGAAGTGTTATTAGATTTTCGATTACATTTGTACCAGGCAGTTAGAAAGTTTGGCAGGCTACTAATGACCATCAGCAGCATCAGAGCTTGGAGAAGCCTAATTACGGTCACGTGGAATTTTACTGCCTTCATGACTCATGACCGCCAGTGTGGCGGTAATATGGTCACCGCAACAGCCCTAGTGAACACCACAGCAAAACATTTTGCAATGGAAAACTAAAACAAGCGTCTTTCATTGGACAAATTCAGATATGTCACTCCCTGTTTCAGCCCATTCGGTTACATTTGGTGCATAGTAAATATGACCAAGAACACATCTGTTACAGACAACAGTCAAGAAATAAAAACGTCTGATTTAATGATAAGCTACAGTAAGAAGAATTCCTGCACTTAACTCCCCCGGCCGGCATAGCACCATCAAACACTCAGCATTAGAGTGATGGACTGGGCTGATGACCCCGCCACAAGCTCCCTCCTCAAACAGCTTTATATGAAGGACTCCCACACAGAACAGCATAGCAGTGGTAGCATGAACATTACATACAAAAAATATGGGGCAAGACAGCACTTCAATCATCATGTACCGTGCAGACCATCCACCAGCAGCCGAGAAGCATTAGACCAGGTGTAGCTGTAGTTTCACACCCCTCTATCACTTGAGTATCTTACCTAGTTATTTTCAGATTATCTAATTTAGCTCTTTTGTAGCCTTGTCAAGTATGTATGTAAATTCTAAACCTGTTCTCTCACTTCCCTGTAGGCTTTACAGACGCTCCCCACCCCACCCCCAATCTGTGTTCAAGAAGGTTGAGTTCATCTCAGCCTATTTCGCCCCTTCAGTCCCTACACTTTTTGACCCTGATGAAGACATCAATTACCCCAGAGAACACTGCTACTCCAGCTGCTCTCTTTTACATCTGACTATGTGTTCTCTCATTGTCCTGGAGCATCTGGTGTCGTGGTGGTGGCACAGGGCTACTCATTTATCCTAAGTCAGGGGTGTCAAACTCATTCCATGGAAGATTTTGGTTTCTCCTTTTTAATTAAGACTTAGACAATCAGGTGAGGGGAGTTCTTTACTAATTAGTGACCTTAATTCATCGATCAAGTAGAAGAGAGGAGCGAAAACACGCAGACACTCAGCCCTCCGTGGAATGAGTTTGACACTAAGTGGAGATGTTCTATTTTCCCCCTCTCTCACCTGTCCATCTCCTCATTGAATTCCATGATGTCACTTGTCCACTCAAGCTTAACATTGTTGTCATCTATCACCCACCAGGTGCCCTTGGAGAGTGCCTCAATGAGCTTAACACGTTGATAAGCTAATTTCCTGTCGACGGCTTACCACTCATCGTACTGGGCAACTTCAACCCCCTGATGCCTGACTTCGACTAATTTATTTCCACCTCTTTCTTTCTCCTGATTGTCTCTTTTGATCTGACCCTTTCCCAGTCCCATCCCACTCACTCGCTGAATTTTTTTTTAGGAAAACTATTATCCTATTATCCTTCCACTCCCTCCCCTTTAAATCAAATCAAATTGTTTTTGTCACATGCAGAGTTTTTAAAATCTAAGTAAGAAAAAATTGCTAAATAAACTAAAGGAAAAATAGTTACACAATAAAATATCAATAGCAGAAGGGGTACCGGTACCAAGTCAATGTGCAGGGGCACGGGTTAGTTAAGGTAATTGAGGTATGATGTATTGTAGGTAGGGGTGATGTGGCTATGCATAGATAATAAACAGAGTAGCTGCAGCATATGTGAGTTTGAAGGAGTGTGTGTGTGTGTGTGTGTGTGTGTGTGTGTGTGTGTGTGTGTGTGTGTGTGTGTGTGTGTGTGTGTGTGTGTGTGTGTGTGTGTGTGTGTGTGTGTTGGAGTGTCAGTGTAGTGTGTCTGAGTGTGTAGTTAGAGTCCAGTGAGTGTACATAGAGCCTGTGCAAGAGAGTCAGTGCAAAACAATTATATAATAAATAAGAATAAAATAAGAGGGTAAATGCAAATAGTCTGGGGAGCCATTTGATTAACTGTTCAGCAGTCTAATGGCTTGGGGGTAGAAGCTGTTAACTTCTGGATAGGACCCTTCATCTCAATATCCATCTAAAATTGCATACCCAAATCTAACTGCCTGTAGCTCAGGACCGGAAGCAAGGATATGCATATTCTTGATACTGTTTGAAAGGAAACACTTTGAAGTTTGTGGAGATGTAGGAGAATATAACACAATAGATCTGGTAAAAGATAAAACAAACAAAAAAACATGTGTTTTCTACAACAGGGCAACAGTGTGTGTGCAATGTTTCAGACTGATACATTCAAGAATGAGAGAGCTACCTAATATTTAGTATGAAGTCTCCCAGATGTCCCTCACGAGTTTGCCCAAATGTACTCAAGTGGCCTCCAAGTGACCGAATTGGTCAATTGATACATTTTCAAGTACATAACTGTAGAGAACATACAAAATTGCTATGGTAATAAAAAAAAAATGTTTATACACAAAGATGAAGGGTGCTGTACTTTCCAGTCATGTCCAGCTGAGGTCCTGGCTGCCTTTTAGGTTGAAATGTTGGTGGAAGTAGCTCCACAACAGTGTGCCAACAGTCCTTTTCATCGGTGGTATCCATTCGTTCTGTGTCACTCTCCTGGTCAATTTCTCCGGAGTCCTTTACCCATTCCTTACTTCCCTCATCAACTCATCCCTCACCACTGGTTGCGTCCCCTCTGACTTCATGATGGCCAGAGTCACTCCCCTCCTCAAGAAACAACACTCGACCAGTCGGATGTCAAAAACTACAGAGCAGTATCCCTTCCTTCTTTCGTTTCCAAAAACACTTGAGCGTGCTGTCTTACCAACTCTCGTTATGTCTCTCAGAATGAACTTCTTGACCCTTACCAGTCAGGCTTCAAGACGGGTCACTCAACTGAGATTGCTGTCTTCTGTGACATGGAGACTCTCCGCTCTGCCTAACTCTCTCTCCTTTGTTCTAATTCTCCTAGATCTATCCGCTGCCTTAGACACCATGAACCATCAGATTCTCCTCTCCACCCTCTCAGGGCTGGGCGTCTCAGGCTCTGCACACTTCTGGATTGCATCCTACCTGGCAGGTCACTTCTGATGATCTGTGTCTGCACTATGTGCTCTTACTACTGGTGTCCCCCAGGGCTTCGTTCTAGGCCCTCTCCTCTTTTCTCTATACACCAAGTCACTCGGCTCAATCATATCCTCTTATGGTCTCGCCTATCATTGCTATGCAGAGGACACTCGACTACTTTTCTCATTCCACCCTTCTGACACATTTCTGCGTGCCTGGCAGAAATCTCAGCTTGGATGTCAGTCAGTGCACCACCTCAACAAGACGGAGCTGCTCTTCCTCCCCGGGAAGGCCTGCCCGCTCCAAGACCTCTCTATCATGGTTGACAACTCCACGTTGTCCCGCTCCCTGAGTGCAAGCAACCTTGGCGTGACCCTGGACAACACCCTGTCATTCTCTGCAAACATCAAAGCAGTGACTCATTCCTGAAGGTTCATGCTCTACAGCATCCGTAGAGTACAACCTTCCCTCACACAGGAAACAGCGCAAGTCCTAATCCAGGCACTCCTCATATCCCGTCTGGACTACTGCAACTCCATGGCTGGGCTCCCCACTTTTGCCATCAAACCCCTGCAACTTATTCAGAACGCCTCAGCTCGTTTTCCGAAGTTCTGCCATATCATACTCCACTGGCTTCCAGTCAAAGCTTGCATCCACTAAAAGACCATGGTGCTTGCCTATGGAGCAGCAAAGGAAACTTCCCCTCCCTACCTTCAGGCTATGTTCAAACCCTACATCCCAGCCCGAGCACTCCGTTCTGCCACCTCTGGTCTCTTGGCCATCCCACCCTTAAGGAAAGTCAGCTCCCACTCAGCCCAGTCAAAACTCTTCTCTGTCTTGGCACTCAAATGGTGGAACTAGCTTTCCCCATCTCCCGAAAACATCTGAAACCCTACCTACCCAAAGAGTAACCTAAATAAGACATCTGTCTTAACCCCCCCCCCCCCATCCCACCACCCATAGACACCCAAAAAATGTTGCACTTTACTTTTCCTACTAGCACTGACTTGGCTGATAACTTCCTTATTGAGGAAAAATATACTTACTACGACCGTGATTTGTGGTTATCTCACCCAGCTATCTTAAGATGAATTTACTAACTGTAAGTCTGCTAAACGACTCAAATGTAAAACATTTCATTTAGATTTTAAAAAAGACTGTGAAAAACAGTCTTGCAGAGGGAGAGAGAAGTAGCTGAAGTAGGAGTATGAAGGGATGATGAGCCAATAGCTGAGCCTCTGTTGCCCCCTTCTGGTACATACCGAGAAGACAACCTCATTTCAAGCAATGCAGAATTTTCCAACCAAGAGTGATAATTATGTTAAGGACTCAAAACTCAAAAATCTATGTGATTAAATGCTTATTGGGTCATTTTGGGTCTAACTTATTGAAAAGAGGAGTATTACCATTCTCAAGGGCTGCTTAATCAGTTATTGAAATGGCTATTTTCAGTATTTGCATCCCAAATGGCTCCCTTTTCCCTATATAGTGCACTACTTTTGGTCCTGGACCATTTGGGACCAGCCTAATCTGTGTAACATAGTAGAAATGACCAATTAGTGATGTAAAAATGTCTTATTGCATGATGTGTCCAATCAAAAAAAAAAGTATAAAATATTTCCTGAGCTTTCTTATATCTTCTAGATATAGGACAGACTCTTCAAAACCTTATTCCTTATGATTTATGATTATTATTAATTTTTTTGGCCATTTATTAATATCTTATTCAATGTGTTGCTATGGGCTAAAGAAGTAAAGGCCAAATGCAATATTTATACCTTAATAATGTACTTAAATGTATACCTAAAGGGGTCTCAAAATCAAATAGCTAAATGATCCATGGTATGACCATATTAAAACAATTCCAACAACTCAGACTGTTAGAGGTGTAATGTCAAACCACAACCAATATTGATGAGGTTTTCATTCAGAATGGCTCAGGCAGCTCTACATGCCCTTGAACAGATTAACCTAGCGTGGAAACACAACCAACCAACAGCAGACATCCTTCATTTCTCTTGAGCCAAACAATCTCTATTGTGATTAATTATAACGTATGATGCAAGGACGGGGACACACACACACAATGTACTGTATGTTGTCACTTCTCCATGACACCCCGGTGTGAATTATGATAAGTGTTTCACATATAGGGTCTCAAATGACTGGGGGGAGTGAGCTAGTGTGCCGACTCAGCTCTTTGGTTTTTAGAAAAGGTCAACGTGAAATATCTGATATCTCTTTATTACCATGAAAAATTACAGTTTATGACTTAATCATGCTTTCTAACTCATTTGCATTGTGAAGTAATTTAATACGCAAATCATTTTTGAGGATTGTTTTAGAAGGACATGTCAGGAGGAGTTGTACACGGCAGCAGCATCATAGATTCTGTAATTATCTGATTCAATCTCAATTATACACACGTTAAATAGTGCTGATATTTAAAATGACATCCTATTAACAGCCCACTGGGCACAAATTGGTTGAATCATTGTCGTTTATACGTAATTTGTGAACGTATTCTGACATGGAATCTACGTGGAATCAAATCAACTGTTGTTTTGAGGGTAAAATTACAACCACAGGATTATGACATCATTGTAACACTTTTTCACCATAGACAAACCTTGTATAAAATAAGTTGAATGTGTACCTTTGAAACAACGTCAGATCAATCATCCATGGTTTTAACCAAGCCTAGCCTAGCTTAGCTTTGCTTTTATATTTGTCACTGACTATACTGTACCAATGTGTTATCGACTATTGAGAGATCTCTTAACTAAATATATTCACTGTTGCTATCGGAGTCATTCCAAAGAGTAGATTTAACAGTGCAAATGAAATGTAACCATACTTTAGGTCAAACACTGAGTGTATAGAGCACCTTCCTAATATTTAGAACACCTTCCTAATGCTTTGTTTATAATGTTTTGTACACTCAGTGTATATAGAATTAGCAAAGTCATCAACAGCTATTGTTTCAATTCAACCCAGGGTTCAACTAAAAATAGGCAATACATATAGACCTAGGTTTTTAAGATTTGGTTGATTTCAAATGTAATATTCAAGTTAATCATTAATACGTTGGATTCACGTCTCCATTGGACTACATTTATAGTGGAATTATACTTTATTTGAAGTTTATTTAAAGTTTGATTAGATTAAGTCCTTATTGACAATGTTTTGCATATCCATGCTCAGCCCTAATGCAATTTACAGTAGGCATAGCCCCTATATCAGTGTGAATGCTATTGAAGCCATGCAATTACTTAGAACAATGTGGACTGGAAATGGGTTCAAGTTAAAGTATTTAGCGAAGACAGGTCTACATTTTGTTATAACAAACTGTAAATACACAACTTGAAGCAACCATGTAATTCGCCATGGATCACGTTCTGATTGGCCAGTGAGGAGCCAAATCTCGATACACCGACAACTTGTTTATTCATTAAAACCCAGCCCTTTTAGGCAACGCCATCATTGTGATAGTGAAAATAGCTCAAATATCTGAGATTAGATTTACCATTGCATTAGGTTTGCGCACACCTGTCACCATAGTTACGCACATCAGCGCTTCATTGGACTCACCTGGACTCAATCTCTTTATTGATTATATCTGTCTATTCCTCAGTTGGATCCCGGTGTCAACATTGATGCTGTCCATGTTTTGTTTCATGTCAGTTATTTATTAAATGTTCACTCCCTGTACTTGCTTCTCATCTCCCAGCGTCTGTCCTTACAGTAATAATCTGTGCAGAATCTTGAACAGCATTGATCACGTCCACTACAGTGCATTCGGAAAGAATTCAGACCCCTTGACTTTTTCCACATTTTCTTACGTTACATCCGTATTCTTAAATTGTTTTTTTTCCACTTATCAATCTACACGCAATACCCCATAATGACAAAGCAAAAACAGGTTCTTAGGAATTTTTGCACAAACAAAATAAAAAATGAAATATCACATTTACATAAGTATTGAGACCCTTTACTCAGTACTTTGTTGAAGCACCTTTGGCAGCGATTAAAGCCTAGAGTCTTCTTGGGTATGACGCTACAAGCTTTGCACACCTGTATTTGGGGAGTTTCTCCCATTCTTCTCTGCAGATCCTCTCAAGCTCTGTCAGGTTGGATGGAGAGCATCGCTATTACTAGGTCTCTCCAGAGATGTTAGATTGGGTTCAAGTCTGGGCTTTGGCTGGGCCACTAAAGGACATTCAGAGACTTGTCCCGAAGCCGCTCCTGAGTTGTCTTGGCTGTGTGCTTACGGTCATTGTCCTATTGGAAGATGTACCTTCGCCCCAGTCTGAGGTCCTGAGTGCTCTGGAGCAGGTTTTCATCAAGGATCTCTCTGTACTTTGCTCCGTTTATCTTTCCTTTGATCTTGACTAGTCTCCCAGTCCCTGCCGCTGAAAGAAATCCCCACAGCATGATACTGCCACCACCATGCTTCACTGTAGGGATGGTGCCAGGTTTCCTCCAGACGTGACGCTTGGCATTCAGGCCAAAGAGTTAAATCTTGGTTTCTTCAGACCAGAGAATATTGTATCTCATGGTCTGAGAGTCCTTTAAGTGTGGGCTGTCATGTGCCTTTTACTGGCCACTCGACCATAAAGTCCTGATTAGTGGAGTGATTCAGAGATGGCTATTCATTTGGAAGGTTCTCCCATCTCTACAGATTAACTCTGTAGCTCTGTCAGAGTGACCATCAGGTTCTTGGTCACCTCCCTGACCAAGGCCCTTCTCCCCCGATTGCTCAGTTTGGCCTGGCGGACAGCTCTTGGTGTCTTGGTGGTTCCAAACTTCTTCCATTTAAGAATGATGGAGGCCGCTGTGTTCCTGGAGACCTTTAATGCTGCAGAAATGTTTTGGTACCCACCCACAGATCTGTGCCTCGACAATCATTTTTCGGAGCTCCTTTGACCTCATGACTTGGTTTTTGCTCTGACATGCACTGTCTTTCCAAATCATGTCCAATCAATTGAATTTACCACAGTTGGACTCCAATCAAGTTGTAGAAACATGTCAAGGATGATCAATGGAAACAGGATCGACCTGAGCTCAATTTCGAGTCTCATAGCAAAGGGTCAGAATAGTTATGTAAATAAGGTATTTCAGTTGTCATTTGCTAAAATTTCAGAAAAACCTGTTTTCACTTTGTCATTATGGGATATTTTGTGTAGATTGAGGAAAACAATTAATTAAATCCATTTCAGAATAAGGTAACAAAATGTGGAAAAAATGAATGGGTCTGAATACTTTTAAAACACAACATATATTACATTTTATTCCCATTTGAACTTTGTTGTGCTTTTAAATGGTTGAAAGCATAGTGATAACACATTGGGAATTCAACAAACTTCTTGTTGTCTTTTTGAGTGGGTGAATAAAGGTTGAAATCTCATTGATAAACGTCTCAACCAAATATTACCCAATTGTCCATGTTGAAATGAAGTGGTGTGCCCAGTGGGAGTACTCTATTGATGGCCTGTATTAGAGGCCATATCCAAAGTATATGGTCAAAGTACTAGTTGTTGGTGAAAAGGGGCACACATATGATGTGATTGCTTTATTATAGACAGGATTATTTTCTACACAACATCAACCCTACTTAGTTATTCCCTACTTAGATGCACTACTTTTGACCAGGAGCCAAAGGGCTTTGGTCAAAGTAGTGCACTATATAGGGAACAGGCTACCGTTTGGGATGTAGAATATTGTAGCAGTTTCGGTACCGGGTTCTTTGCAAGGCGGGTTTACACATACAGCCACACAACACCAGTACAGGTTTGCGGTCCAAACACTTAAAAGACACACCCTATCCCCTCAGCCCTCAAATTAAGTGGACGCTTCTGATGATGTGTTGTGACATCTGACGGAGCGAGGGAGGAAGGAATGATTTTTAAATGGACCACACTCGTCACTCATTCATCCCACGATTATTGTGTTTTCAGCCAACGGTAACTTGTGTGTGCTTTATATGCGCTACAGTCAGTTATGATTGCATATTTATTTACATTAACTATATAATTATTAATATACGCCTACTGTGTGATAGCTAGCAAATGAATTAGCTAACTAACGTTAGCCTGCATAGCTGGAACTTCTGAAGAAGGAAAATATTTTACTTCTACATTTTCCAAAAACTAACTTATTTGCATTAGTTTTTACTTAAACATGTATGTTGACTTCTCCATTGATGTTGTTTTTAAGTTTTCGCTGACTTTTCGTAGCGGATATACAATTGTCGCAAATTGAATTATGGGGAGTTTCAGGCCCCGGAGTGAACATAATTGTACACTCGCAAACTCAACTAAAAACTAGGGCTGAGGGGCTTACATTGCAAACTTCCCTTGCTTGGCTAATCATTTGGACCGCCCTCCAAGATGGCGACGGGGATTCCCCCAAGGGCATAAGGCGATGTTAAGTGGACGAGGGTGTGTCTTTTAAGTGTTTGGACCTAAGCCCAGGTAAAGGGTTAAACCTGTTTATTATCATCAGGCTTTGGCAGCGTTCTTGATACACAACACCCAAAACAAACAAAGTAAGCACTTCGTCACCAGTGGAAGGTCCTCCAAGCTTTGTCTTTGGGGTTAAATACTTGTTGAAATCATATTTTCCTTTCTTCTTTAAAACTTCCTTATCCATCGTATGCTCTGTCTCTCCAATAACCTCCTACCCCTTCATCTGCCAGGGTCAAAACAACAGACAAAGACCCTTGGTGCGGTTACATAAAGAAACTGATTGGTTTCACCTGTCGGCAGTTTAGCTCTTATTACAACTGGAGACAGGTGTGGCTGTTCTGCTGCAGTCTAGAAGATTCCCCTGAGCTGGCCATGGTCCTGCCTCTGAAGAATACGTTGCATTTCTGTCCGTGGTCCTGGCAGCCAAAAAACAAAGAAATCTCGCCGGCACATAACGTCCATCCACAACACAACCCCTGAAACCGTGTCATATAGTATCCTGTCCAATTCTTATGTGTATCCTTTCACTCATATTGCAGACTATTACTATAACGCTCTGCTTTGTTCATCTGTAAAATATCAACACCCAGCAATACTTTCAGCAAGCTACCTCTAGTTTTAGAAATTACTTTTCTTTGTCAATAGTTCAACACAAACTCCTGTAGAATGCCTCAGTAATGGTTGTTTTTAAAATGTTCATGACATTGTTACTTACAGAGAACTTACAGATAACACCAGATCTCTTGTGTGCTGCTTTCCCTTTCTTATCACCGGCGGTAGAAAGTCACTGTGGACCTCGGGAAAGAAATACAGATTACAGTTTTTCTCAATTGTTTACAAGCATTTCTAGCAACAATGTAATCGATTTTCAAAACAATGTTATCAAGACACAGAACTCTGTGGCCTTTTGCAAAACAGTAAATGCATTTTCAAAATGTAGTTGCCTTCTCAAAACATAAATACATTCATCAAAACTATATGATACTGTCAAAATTGCAAACAAATTCATCAAAAGAACACAACTGACTGCAAAAATGCGATGAATACAAACATTTATTTATCTTTAAGGTGAACGGATCCTGGCCAAACTGCTGGCCATCATGGACAACGTCACCCACCCTCTGCATGCCATGGTTATGACGCAGAGGAGCACCTTCAGTCACAGAATGATCCCACCACGGTGTGCCAAAGAGCGCTACAGGAGGTCCTTCTTGCCGGCGGCTATTAGACTATTTAATGCCTCACCAGGGTGCCGTGCCGTCGGCAACACAGACCTGGAACTGTTGGGGTGTTAGAACCTACCTTAACAATTGTGCATCCATCCGTGAGTTACTCTGGTCCGTAATCACTCATTCACTCAGGACTTATTTATTCATTCAGGTCTGTATATACTTACTCATGTACAGTTGTTATATCATATCACTGCAAATAATTATTGGACTTAACTTGCGTAGTCTTTCACTCAGGAATGCATTTTAGTATCCTGTCAGTTGTATCTTTTTATTTCATTGCTTTTAGTATATCGAATGTGCAATACGTGCAGTTATCTGTAATTAAACCCTGCGCACTAAGGACTGTATTTTAAGGGAATTACTATTATTACCCCAAATTATATCATACACACATTTAGGTATTTAAGTATCTCTTCCTGTCATTTACCTGTACAGTTAATGTAACCATGCAAATATTCACTTACCTGTAAATGTAACTGTATATTTACCTGTACAGTTAATTTAACCATGCAAAATTTTCACTTACCTGTTCATCTGTCTATTAAGTAAACTCTTATTACCCTCACTCATATCATACGCATTTTTAGCTATTGAAGTATTTCTCTGCCATCGACCTGTATAGTATAGTTAACCATGCACCATCCGCCAATGTATAGTGTACATATTCAGCCATCCACCCATACTATGCAATGTCTTTCTATAGCTTTTTTAGCACTCCAGAATTCTTGTATTTCTATACTTTTTCATACTGACGCTCTATGTATCATGTATCGTGTATCTGTCTTTTGTGTATTTTCGTTCTGGCATTTTGCACCTGCCCTATGTTTTGTTGTAGCTGCTTGACAAAGAAATTTCCACCCGGGGATCAATAAAGTATCTATCTATCTATCTATCTATCTATCTATCTATCTATCTATCTATCTATCTATCTATCTATCTATCTATCTATCTATCTATCTATCTATCTATCTATCTATCTATCTATCTATCTATCTAACACAGTGGAGAAACACAACTCATATGAATGTATAGGCCTCAATCCACACCAAAGCAAAGCTCTGTAATGAAAGGTCACAAATTTGGAGATTATGACTTATTAGTAACCCCAAATTACTTTGAAGTAACTCAGCTTCATTTTCTGCATCTCTGCAATGTTGTAAAAAATTATAAAAATGTGACAGCTGCCTGTTACCTAGATCTTTCCCTACATTAAACCTGAATTACCAATGATAAAGCCATTTCGAATTGTGTGAGGTAGTTTACTGATTGTCGGAACCTTTTCTCTTCCGATGAAAACAACATGGTGATATTCTGTGAACAAAACACTTTACAGTGAATTTTGTATTCATTGATGACAATTGTATTTACAGTTTTGCAAAAGTGGGTCTACAATATGCAATCCAGGTAAAGAGGAAAGAAAATGATCAGACATTCTGCAGATGTATTCAAGCGTTTGATCATTGTTATTCTGCTATAGGTACGTTTAACTGTTAGGGTTTTGAGTTAGGGTTAGGTGTAGGGTTAGGGGCTTGGGGTTAAGGTTAGGATTAGGGGTTAGGGAACATAGGATTTTGAATGGGAATCAATTGTTTGGATAGTAAAACAAGTGTGTGTGTGTGTGTGTGTGTGTGTGTGTGTGTGTGTGTGTGTGTGTGTGTGTGTGTGTGTGTGTGTGTGTGTGTGTGTGTGTGTGTCAAAACTACCTATGTTTTGGATGAACAACAGGTCTAGATTAACAGTGAAATGCTTGCTTACAGGCCCTTTGGAGAGAATTTTTTAAATAATAATACCACGAGGAAGAAATGCACAATGAGTAACGATTACATGGCTATATACACGGGGCACCAGTACCAAGTCGATGTGTAGGGGTACGAGGTAATTGAGGTAAATACCGTATCTACATAGAGGTAGGGATATAATGACTAAGCAACAGGATAGAAAACAAAGGTAGCAGCAGCGTATGAGATGAGTGAAAAGAGTTAGTGCAAAAAGGGTCAATGCAGTTAATTTGGGTAGCTATTGGTTAACTATTTAACTAACTACTTAGCAGTCTTATGGCTTTGGTGTAGAAGCTGTTCAGGGTCCTGTTGGTTCCAGACTTTGTGCATCGGTACCGCTTGCCATGCGGTAGCAGAGAGAACAGTCTATGACTTGGGTGGCTGGAGTCTTTGACAATTTTTAGTGTCTTCCTCTGACACCGCCTGGTATAGAGGTCCTGGATGGCAGGGAAGCTCTGCCCCAGTGATGTACTGGGCCGTACACTCTACTCTACTTTTATTCAAGCAGGACGAACAAATACATCTCCATTGGTAAAAACATTGCAATAAAACAATACTACAAGGCTGTCTTCCATCCATCAACAAGTCTGTCTGTCTGCATGTATTCTTCCTTTTCGCTACAAATTTAAGAAATATAGTTTTGATAATATAGATAATTCCTTTGCCATAAATAACAATATCATCCTAGAAGGGCATTCGGTTGGCTTTTCAAAGTTCATGACTAGATGAACACTATGAATTAAAATACAAATGACTTCGCAATTCCGATCCAATCTCAATTTAATCAGTTCAATGAGGCATGTGTGCACTCTTCCACAGTGCCCTCCACTAATATTGGCACACTTTGTAAATATGAGAAAAACGGGCTGTGAAAAAAATGCCTTTGCTGTTTATACTCTTGGTCTTTCATAGAAAATATTCTCAAAAATCAAAACATGTGAAATAAATAGTTTTCTCCAAAACGTGTGCCACAATTATTGGCATCCCTAGAAATTCTTATGAGTAAAATCTAACTGAAGTATATTCCCATTCATATTTAACGTTTTTAAGTTCACCTGAGTGATTAGGAACACTTAAGTGGTAAGCCATGACTTCCTGTTTCACTGGTGTATAAATATGAGTCGACACACAGGCCAAGTTCCCATAGTCATCCATCACTATGGGAAAGACCCGAGAATACAGTAATGATGTGCAACAAAAGGTTGTTGAGCTGCACAAATCAGGAAATGGCTATTTGAAAATGCCCATTTCCACTATCAGGGCATTAATTAAGAGGCAACTAGAGATGTTAACAATCGGCCTGGAAGAGGACAAATGTCTTTTGACCCCACACACAGTGAGGAGGATGGTTCGAGTGGCCAAAAAACCTTTAAGGATCACAGCTGGACAATTACAGACGTTAGTTGGGGTCTTGAGGTCAGAAAGTCTCAAACTACGATCATACGCCACCTACATAACCACAAGTTGTTAGGGAGAGTTGCCATAAAAAAGTTTTTCGCTGTCATCAAACAACAAACTCAAGCGCCTACAGTTTGCCAAACATTCTATGGTCAGATGAGACCAAAATATTGCTTTTTGTAAACAAACACCAGAGGTGGGTTTGGCGTAGACAGAAAGATAGCCATGCAGAAAAAGTACCTCATCCCCACTGTGAAGTATGGTGGTGGATCTTTGATGTTGTGGGGCTGTTTTTCTTCCAATGGCCCTGGACAACTTGTTAGGATACATGGTATCATGGACTCAAGTACCGGCAGATATTAAATCAAATTCTGACTGCCTCTGCTAGGAAGCCTAAACTGGGCCATGGTTGGATCTTCCAGGAGGACAATGATCCAAAGTACACTTCAAAATCAACACAAAAATGGTTCACTAAACACAGAATCAAGGTTTTGCCATGGCCATCCCAGTCCCCTGACCTAAACCACATAGAAAACCTGTGGGATGAGCTGAAGAGGCTCTGGAGAGTCCACAAGCGTGTCCACAAGAGTCCACAAGCGTGGACCTCGGAATCTGAAGGATCTGGAGAGATTCTGTATGGAGGAATGGTCTCAGATCCCTTGCCATGTGTTCTCCAACCTCATTACGCATTATAGGAGAAGACTCAAAGCTGTTATCTTGGCAAAGGGAGGTTGCACAAAGTATTGCATGAAGGGGTACCAATAATTGTGGCACACATACAGTATATTTAAGAAGAATATTTGTTAATGATAAAAATATATTTTTTATTTCAATTATTTTACTTTAATTAAAGGTAAACTTTCTGTGAATATTTTGAATGAAAGACCAAGAAGATAAACATGATGGAGTATGCGTCCGCGTGCTCCATCATGCGCAAGTTGATTTTGTCCACCAACACCAAACGCGATCACGACACACAGGTTGAAATATCAAAACAAACTCTTAACTGATTATATTAATTTGGAGACAGGTCAAAAAGCATTAAACAATTATGGCAATTTAGCTAGCTAGCTTGCTGTTTCTAGCTAATTCATCCTATTTAGCTTGCTGTTTCTAGCTAATTCATCCCATTTAGCTAGCTAGCTTGCTGTTGCTAGCTAATTTGTCCTGGGATATAAACATTGAGTTGTTATTTTATCTGAAATGCACAAGGTCCTCTAGTCCGACAATTAATCCACAGATCAACCAAATCGTTTCTACTCATCTCTCCTCCTTCCTTCAGGCTTCTTTTTCTTCTTTGGACTTTATATTGCGCTTGGCAACTAACTTTAATAAGGTGCATTACCACAATCGACCTCAGTTGATCTTTCAATCACCCACGTGGGTATATGCTCCTAATAACCAATGAGGAGATGGGAGAGGCAAGGCTTGCAGCGCGTTCAGCGTCACAAATAGAACCTAGTTCTATTTTAGCTCCTGGCAACGCAGACTCTCATTGACGGGTGCGAGCAATGTGGGAGCAATGATTGAATAACATGTATGTGTACATTTATTTTGCAACACTCGCGCACGCAAGCGGTGTGGTCATGGTGTTAGTGAAGCACGTGATAAAACCTTTGATTGGGATCTGATTCTGTTTGAGGGTGTTTGAAGGATCTACAGTGGGGCAAAAAAGTATTTAGTCAGCCACCAATTGTGCAAGTTCTCCCACTTAAAGAGATGAGAGAGGTCTGTAATTTTCATCATAGGTACACTTCAACTATGAGAGACAAAATGAGAAAAGAAAATCCAGAAAATCACATTGTAGGATTTTTTATGAATTTATTTGCAAATTATGGTGGAAAATAAGTATTTGGTCAATAACAAAAGTTTCTCAATACTTTGTTATATACCCTTTGTTGGCAATGACAGAGGTCAAACGTTTTCTGTAAGTCTTCACAAGGTTTTCACACACTGTTGCTGGTATTTTGGCCCATTCCTCCATGCAGATCTCCTCTAGAGCAGTGATGTTTCGGGGCTGTCGCTGGGCAACACGGACTTAACTCCCTCCAAAGATTTTCTATGGGGTTGAGATCTGGAGACTGGCTAGGCCACTCCAGGACCTTGAAATGCTTCTTACGAAGCCACTCCTTCGTTGCCCCGGGCGGTGTGTTTGGGATCATTGTCATGCTGAAAGACCCAGCCACGTTTCATCTTCAATGCCCTTGCTGATGGAAGGAGGTTTTCACTCAAAATCTCACGGTACATGGCCCCATTCATTCTTTCCTTTACACGGATCAGTCGTCCTGGTCCCTTTGCAGAAAAACAGCCCCAAAGCATGATGTTTCCACCCCCATGCTTCACAGTAGGTATGATGTTCTTTGGATGCAACTCAGCATTCTTTCTCCTCCAAACACGACGAGTTGAGTTTTTACCAAAAAGTTATATTTTGGTTTCATCTGACCATATGACATTCTCCCAATCCTCCTCTGGATCATCCAAATGCTCTCTAGCAAACTTCAGACGGGCCTGGACATGTACTGGCTTAAGCAGGGAGACACGTCTGGCACTGCAGGATTTGAGTCCCTGGCGGCGTAGTGTGTTACTGATGGTAGCCTTTGTTACTTTGGTCCCAGCTCTCTGCAGGTCATTCACTAGGTCCCCCCGTGTGGTTCTGGGATTTTTGCTCACCGTTCTTGTGATCATTTTGACCCCACGGGGTGAGATCTTGCGTGGAGCCCCAGATCGAGGGACATTATCAGTGGTCTTGTATGTCTTCCATTTCCTAATAATTGCTCCCACAGTTGATTTCTTCACACCAAGCTGCTGTGGATGCAATCTGCTATTGCAGATTCAGTCTTCCCAGCCTGGTGCAAGTCTACAATTTTGTTTCTGGTGTCCTTTGACATCTCTTTGGTCTTGGCCATAGTGGAGTTTGGAGGTTGTGGACAGGTGTCTTTTATACTGATAACAAGTTCAAACAGGTGCCATTAATACAGGTAACGAGTGGAGGACAGAGGAGCCTCTTAAAGACGTTACAGGTCTGTGAGAGCCAGAAATCTTGCTTGTTTGTAGGTGACCAAATACTTATTTTCCACCATAATTTGCAAATAAATTCATTAAAAATCCTACAATGTGATTTTCTGTTGTTTGTTTTTCTCATTTTGTCTCTCATAGTTGAAGTGTACCTATGATGAAAATGACAGGCCTCTCTCATCTTTTTAAGTGGGAGAACTTGCACAATTGGTGGCTGACTAAATACTTTTTTGCCCCACTGTACATTTCTAAGTGCCATTACATTAAACTAAGCCATTAAAATTGTAGTTTCCATCCAGTAGAGGCGCAAATAGACGTTGTGCGAGGGTATTTTGGGGTGGTAAATCAGAGTTTAACAATTGATCTCTGAGATTTCTGCCCCGGGAGAATACGACCAAAGGAGTGTCCGAAAAACACATTACCGATACTGTCATCGAATATTAAAATGTGCCAACGTTTGTGAACGATTCCCTTACATTTTTCAGAGCACCAAATAGTGTATAGTAAGAATGTAAAAATGCTTCATTTTGCGAGACTGTCCTTGAAAGTGATCATGTCTCGATTTGTTCAGGATTTTCTACATTTTTGTACCCCCTCTCCAATTTTTTGGGCATCTCAGACATATATCTGTCGATATCTGATTGTTTTGGGGAAATTCTTTTGATTCAACAGAATTGGTGGTAGAGCAAACTGTTTTCCAAGGGAAGCGGGTGACAGCTATCAACCCTCAACAAATTGGTAAGATTCGTACATTTCCTGTAAAGATCAGTGTATAGTACATTATCCTTCCAAATAATAATGTTAGGCAAGAAAACGTTTTTGAGAAAATTTGGAATTTACTGTTTCTCCATGTAACCCACATACAAATTAGCATAGTTAGGAGCCATCGGGGATCCCAGAGCAGTACCCTTCGTCTGGATAAAGAAATCGTTTAGAAACATTAAATAGTTATGTGTGAGTACTATTTCAGCCAATGTTATAATGCATGCACTGGAAGGTAGTTTATTAGGGTCACGTTGCAGAAGAAAATGTTTCATGGCTTCAATACCGCACTCGTGTGGAATATTCATGTTTAACAACTCAACATCAAAAGTAACTAACAAAGTATTCTCAGGGAGAGGATCAAGAGATTCAATGATAGCGATCATGTCTTGTGTCCTTTTCTGCGAGTGGTCTAATAAAAGAGTCAACAAAAGTCGATAAAGGGGCCGTTACTGCATCAATGCCTGCTACAATAGGACACCGTGGAGGTTTTGTAACATTCTTGTGTAATTCCGGCAAAGTATAGAAAGTGGCAATTTTAGGGTGTTGAATAGCCAAAAAGTTGTGTTTTCTTTTACTGATTTGACCCACATTTAAATACCAATCTAAGACAAGATTAAAGATAGTGTTGCTTTTTAAAATTAAATGTTGTATTTATTTTTATTCAATAGGGAGTAGATCACATTTAATACTGCAGATAGATCGTAGCTTCCATCAATGAAATTGTCTGCATCACTTCCAACCCCCCATATATATTTTGTGCAAATTTATACAGTATATATTGAATTCGATGAAAAAAAAAGCCACATTTGCCTCGGGATCCATCCCAGTTGGTATTCTGTGTCCACTCGGGGTATCTCTCTTCGGTTAAACATCCTTGGAACAGCAGAAAGCCAACCAAAATGAGAAATTAGTTTTGTTTTTATACTAACAAGTGGTTGCCATGGTGAATAACCCATTAATAATTGGTAGGACAAATAAAAGGAAACAAAGAGTTTACCGGAATCTCTAAATTAAAATACTGGCAGATCAATAAAATGTCCTTGTAGATCTAATTACATTTAGAGCAGTGCTTCTCAATCTTTTTTCAATAACGTACCCCCTGACCAGCCCCAATCATTTGAGATAGAAATAAAAGCTATGACTATGATATAGTGATGTGCCATCATTATGAGATTTATTAAACATTGTAAATGAAAAACATTTGCAATAATAAACATTTGCAATAATAAACATCTGCAATAATAAACAATGTATAATTGCCGATCATGCAGTTTAAGTACCCCATGACTGGCCCCAAACATGTTTGATAAAAGAAACCTATATAAATAATATATATACAGTGTGTATATATATATATGATGTTTATAACATTTTAGCTCAAAAACACTTGTAATAATAAACAACAAACTAAGTTGCACTTATAATTTAGTGTGAAACGTGCTTGTGCTTCACTGAGGATCTTGGTCATCCTCGATGGCAGGGAGGACACAGCAGTGATCAGACTTTTTTCCAGGCCCAGTCTGTTTCTCTGCTTTGTTTTGATCACAGTCATTGCAGAAAATGAGGCCTCACACAAATATGTGGATCCAAAGGGCAGTAGCTGCTGCAAAGCTTTTTCTCCCAGCTCAGGGTACTCCTTTTTTACACACACCCAAAACTGCGTTAGAGTGGAGCTTTCATATTTCATCCGTAGGCCATAGTCAGATGACACATCCAAGAGTTTTTCCTGGTGACAGAGAAGGAGCTTCTTTCTGCTTTCTTCTGACAAAATAAATTGGTTTCTCACCCAACTGAGCTGTGGAGATTTCTCCTCCATGTCAGGAAAGTATGAGTTAAAACTCACAATCAGGTTGGCCAAATGTTCTTCTATGATGGACTTCACTGGTTCTCTCTCCACATCTTCCCTGGAGAGGAAAGCATCCACCTGAGAAAAGCAGGTGAGATCCCCCTGTTGACATGCCCGTTTCCACAACTCTGCTTTCTTCAGAAAACCACCCACCTTGTCATGCAGGTTCAGAACGTGGGTGTCCTTGCCCTGCAGACACAAATTCAGCTCATTCAATTTGCTGAATATATCTGCCAGATAGCACAGTTTTGCAACGATAGTTTTGCAACGATAGTACCCAGCATATCGTTGGCGTGCAGGCTGGTCCCAGCCTTGTGACGGAAATCCAGTTGACGGAAGCAGTTGTCCTCTCAGCAGATGTTCTTGTCTCATGTTACCACAAAATACAGTTCTATCATGAAACCCGCAAGCTAGCACATTCCCTCCCCATGGCTCCCCCACACACAAGCCTACAGCAGTCCTACAAGTTTTATGATCACACAATACATTCAGTTAATAACTCTTGTTGTAGATTAACATATTAATTAGCTAAGCATGTTCAGCCCTTACATTTTATTCAAGATTTTCACTATAACCTTCACACATTAGATCTAAGAAATGTTTCATCCAATTTGTAGTCGTCTGGGTCGAATCAATCATCAGTGTCCCCATCGTCCACCACTTCTGGTGGATTGTATTCCTCCTTCCACTGATCAGAATCTGGAACTGGTCCATGTCTCACCATCTGCTGGGACACCTGCATTTTCCAACGCCTTTCTCACCTATCCTCTGACACAGGGAATAAGAATACAAGCATAATACAAGCAATAGCAGCACCCAAGATGGTGGCTACTATTGTTTTCCATTTACCAAATATTTTATCATACCATCCTGCCACATATGTATTCACTCCTGAGTTCTCAGCCCATCCTTCACTTAGAGCTGTCAATCCTGCAAAAACTCTGGTGCCGTTAGGGATAAATGTACGACAACGGCCCCCCACCATTCTACATACTCCACCCATTTCTGCCAGCAACATATCTAGAGCCAACCTATTTCTCCAACTCATGAGCGAGGTGGCGGATAATTGGTCTGAGATCCCCTCCACTGCATTCTTAGTCTCACTTATGAATCGTTGCTGATTATAATATATGTAATTGATCCAATCCACATGTTTATTAAACGTCCCCCACCAAAAGAATGTCGTTGTGGAACGTCCACCTACTTGATTCATAGCTTTATATTCATCAGGGACTCCCTAGGAATTCCAATCGCATCAATCCAGATAGGGCTATTCTCATCCTTGTCAAAACCCCCTCCTACATCTGATTAAACCTTTCTTGGTTTCTGGTGACTAATTCTAACTGGCTGAACCAATAGGACCGGAGTGCTGGTACCTACCCACACTTTTTATAGTGTCTGCCTTATACGCCCTTTACTGGTACGCCCATCACACATCTGTTTCCAGGGCTGTAAGGGTTGTAGTTTCTCCTGTGCCTCTGAACTCAGATCAGTAACATTAACTACTGACTTACTCCATTAAAATCACCCAAATTTCTGGTGCCATTCTTGTCTATAATACTCCCTTCCAGTGGAATCCTTATCCTGAGTCGTCTGTCTTTTTATCTTTCCCATGGTAGAGTTTCATTTTTATTTTTGGTGAGTGGTGGATCTGGATATATCAAAAAGATAATTTAGGACTGTAATGCAACTCAGGGTCTCCCATATTCCCAAGAACCGCCAACCCTCTCCTGTCCTTAGTCAGTCTGCTGAGTACCACCCCATACTCACACCTCTAAGAACACACTACAGTGATGATAGGTCGGGGTAGGGAATCTTCGTTAAGGAGGTAACCCCCGGAACCTATTGATACTCAGTTCTGCTCCTTAACTCTGTGGTTGTTCAGCAGTGTTTGTATGTGTTCTTACCTCCTTGCAGTGGGCAACGTGGACCCAGGTCACTCTCTTTCTGAACATATCTAAACGGCAAATAGGCAGTTTCCAACACGACCTGGTAGGGGCCTTCCCAACCTGCTTCCAGTCTTTCCTTTTCAATCATTGGACCCGCACCCAATCACCTGGTTGGATAGAGTGGGTCACTCTCTCCTGTAGGTCACAAAATCTTTCACATACAGGTGTGATTAGCAAACAATCTTCTCATGTATTCAGCCAGAGTATTCTCAGTGACTATCTCTGCCTACTCTGGTCCTCCTAACTCTGCATCCTATATGGTCTCCCAAACCCTCTTCAAAGGAAGATAACTCATCTTTGTCTGCCGTTACTCTAATGGTCATTAACACTATAGGTAATCATCTTACCAAGTTTCTTCCAATACCTATATAGGCCTTCCTTAGTCTACTTTTTATTGTTCCATTCATGCGTTTAATTAAACCTGCCGATTGCGGATGACATGAACAATATTTCTTCATGGTAATAACTTCTATCATAGTCAACCACAATTTCTTTCCTTCACCCCTTGTAAGTTCTATGATCATTACTTTGTGTACATATTACACACCTGGAACAAAAAGTGTGTTTTTTAAGTAATTTGTTCTTCCATACGCTATAATCATACTTCCTAATTGTTTTAAGTAATTAGTCCTTCCCTAGCCCCCCTGTTGATACATGGCTCCGCCCATGTATCAAAATTACTGCATATCTAAACAAAGACTTTGGTAATATTGGTAAATTACCCTGATGCCAAATATCATCTCGGAGGATTGCCCATCCCTTTTTCCATATTTCTAATTCTCTCTGTGTGAAGAGCAGAATGTAGAACCCAGGCTCTACAGTAATTAAAACTCATCATCTGTTTATAAATCTTGGTGCTTCCAAAATCGTCTCTTTTCTAGAGGGGTTCAAGTTATAGTATATCTCAAATACACAACCTCAGTTTGCTACAATTGTAGTTTCCTTTTGCTCACTTTATGGCCTTGTTCTACCATATACTTTGTAAGGGCTGAACATGCTTAGCTAATTAATATGTTAATCTACAACAAGAGTTATTAACTGAATGTATTGTGTGATCATAAAACTGTAACGAATGCCCCGCGCAGAGCACCGGTCCCACCTCCTCTCCAGCGATCATCCTCGCCGGCGTTCTAACCGGCGGTCGGGGGAAGATGGTAGCAACACCCTGATGACCCACACCTGTTCGTCATCGGTCATCAGGGTCACTATTTAACTCCATGTTTTCTGTTCAACCCTTGCGGGTTATTAGTCTTTCTATGTGTATTGCTGTCTTTTCTTTATATTAAATTCCTATATACGCTAATTTCCTCTCTCTCGCTCGTTCTTAGCCTCATCACTCACTTTCACCCCTCGCAATATCACAGAATAACCCGCCCAACCAGAGGCACCTTTTATTTTTTTTCACTTACCTGTTTTTTTTGTCATCTTCACCGTTAACTCTTTTCTTTTCTCACTCATATCCCTAGGTCTCCATGGGCGGGCACGTGGGGGGAGCTGGGACACCCGGTAGGTCTCCAGAGCTGGAGGAGAGGCTCCAGGCCATGGAGACACAGGTCGCCGGGTTGGTTAAGGCTCTCGGGGATATGATGTCTCTCATGGCGGCACGATCGAGCGGGGAACACCCGGTGGCTTCACAGGGAGCTACTGCGCCCCCAGCACCCGATCGTGTGGAGTCTCGGCACGTCCCGAGAGGAGAACTCCGGAGAGCCACCCCAGACAAATATGATGGCAATCCGGAGGGTTGTCGTGGGTTCCTTCTTCAGTGCGAGCTGTATTTGGGCGATCAGCCAGTGCCCGATTCGGAGAAGGTCCACACGATGATCACTCTCCTCACGGGGCGTGCACTCGAGTGGGCAACGTCACTGTGGGAGAGCGGATCCGAAGAGTTACGGTCGGTTCCTAAATTCGTCGCTCAGTTCCGAGCCGTATTTGACCATCCAGCGGAGGGGAGAGATGCGGGCGAGCGGATTATGCGCCTTGCCCAGGGGAAGGGCACGGCCTCGGAGTATGCCCTGTCATTCCGGACGCTGGCGGCGTCCAGTGGGTGGAACGAGCCGGCTCTTAGGACCGCCTTCCGTAGGGGGCTGCGGGTGGAGGTCCAAATGGAGCTGGCCTGTGTGAGTCAATCTATGCCCCTGGACGCCTACATCGCCCGGGCCATTGCCATCGACGGTCAGCTCCGAGACCGTGACCAACTGGTGCGCCGCGCGCATTCTCCCCTTCCTCGATCCGAGCCGGAACATGAGCCGATGGAGGTGGGGATCACGAGACTCTCCGCAGAGGAGAGAGAGCGACGGAGTCGTCAGGGACTTTGTCTGTACTGCGGGGAGAGGGGTCATGTCAGGAGGGCATGCCCCTCTGTGCCAGCAGGACGCAGGAAAGGGGTAAGTGGCCGGATGGCTCAGGTGGGCACAGTAAGTGTTTTACGGGCTGAGAAAATCGCCAGACCTTTCTGCTGTTCAGTTGTGCTGTCTGGTAACTTCCCCGATTATGTATCCACAGCCCTGATTGACTCCGGAGCGGCGGGGAGTTTCATTGACCGGACTTTAGTTGACGCTCTCCGGCTGCCGTTGCGCCGTTTGAGGTCCTCCCTGCCAGTTCAGGCTCTGGATGGAAGGCCGGTGGGTTCCGGTTCCATTACCCACGTTACCCGTCCAGTCACCCTCACCATTCACGGCTGCCATCGAGAGAGGCTGGAATTGTTGGTGATCTCGTCGTCCATACATCCGGTCATCTTGGGACTTCCCTGGCTCCAGCAGCACAACCCTACCATCAGCTGGAGCGCACGGAGGATTCTGGGATGGTCGGATAAATGTAGGAAGACCTGTATTCCAACGACGGTAGGGGCAACATCGGTGGAGAGTCCGGAAAGTGCCCTCCCGGGGAACATTCCGCCCGAATATGAAGATCTACACGGAGTGTTCTCCAAAGAAAAAGCCAAATGTCTCCCTCCACACCGTGATTGGGATTGTGCCATCGACCTGATGCCTGGTGGCATGCCTCCCCGGAAACGTATATATCCGCTCTCTATGGTCGAAACGGATAATATGGAGGCACTGGAGCAGGGGCATATTCACCATTCTACGTCCCCTGCTTCAGCTAGCTTTTTTTTTGTGAAAAAGAGGGACGGGGGATTAAGGCCGTGCATTGACTATCGCGGACTAAATGAGGTGACAACGAAGTTCCGATATCCAATGCCCCTCGTTCCTGCGGCCATAGAGCAGCTACGGGGAGCGCGTTTCTTCACCAAGCTAGACCTCCGGAGCGCATACAACCTTATACGAATCCGGGAGGGAGATGAGTGGAAGACCGCATTTAGCACGGCGTCAGGTCACTATGAATACCTAGTGATGCCATATGGACTCGCCAATGCCCCCGCGGTATTCCAGTCTTTTCTGAATGAGGTATTTCGGGATATGTCGGGGAGGTATGTAGTGGTATATATCGATGATATCCTAGTGTACTCCCCGACGTTCTCAGAACACGTGACGCACGTTCGTGCTGTCCTCCGCCGTTTATTACAGAACCAGCTGTATGTCAAGGAGGAAAAATGCGCCTTCCACCAAACGGCCGTCTCCTTCCTCGGGTATCGTATTTCTCCGGAGGGGGTGAAGATGGAAGAGTTGAAGGTAGAGGCAGTCAGGTCATGGCCAGTCCCTCGGGACATTAAAGGGCTCCAAAGCTTCCTCGGTTTCGCCAACTTTTACCGCCGGTTTATTAAGGGCTATAGCTCCATCGCAGCGCCACTCACGTCGTTGTTGAAAGGAAACCCTCAACGCCTCACCTGGACCCCGAGTGCCGAGAAGGCTTTTCTCGACCTGAAGGGCCGATTCACCACAGCTCCTCTGCTCCGCCACCCAGACCCGCTGAAGCCCTTCACGGTCGAGGTAGACGCATCGGAGGTCGGGGTAGGGGCGGTCCTCTCTCAGCAGCAGGGGAACCCTCCCCTGCTCTACCCCTGTGCGTACTTTTCCAAAAAGCTGACTGCTGCAGAGAGGAACTACGACGTGGGTGACCGAGAGCTACTGGCGGTAAAGTTGGCATTGGAGGAGTGGAGACATTGGCTAGAGGGCGCTCATGAGCCGTTCACTGTCCTGACGGATCATCGGAACCTGGAATACGTCAGGGCAGCCCGGCGCCTTAACCCCCGACAGGCCCGCTGGACTTTGTTTTTTGAGCGCTTCCAGTTCACCCTGACCTATCGCCCGGGAACAAAAAATGGCAGGGCGGACGCACTCTCCTGCATCCACGACCGGGGGGCAGAGACGAGGCAGGACGTCCCCATCCTGCCTCCATCATGTATTGTAGGACCCGTCTCCTGGGACATCGACACAGAGATTCAACGAGCAGGGAGACGGGATCCTACCCCAGCAACCTGCCCTCCGGGGAAGGTCTACGTTCCAAGGAGAGTGCGGGGAAGGCTGGTAACCTGGGCACACACAACACCTGCCACCGGGCACCCAGGTATCAGTCGGACCCTGGAGGCGCTCCGGGAGAAGTATTGGTGGCCGGGCATGGGGAGGACTGTGCGTCATTATGTACTGTCTTGTGTGGTGTGCGCACAGTCCAAGGCGCCGAGAACGGCTCCAACAGGAAAGCTCCATCCCCTACCAGTACCTCAGCGGCCTTGGACTCACATCGCGGTAGATTTCCTCACCGATCTACCGCCAGCAGAGGGGAAGACCACCATCGCCGTGGTAGTGGACCGGTTCTCTAAGATGGTGCGCTTCATACCACTACCCGGCCTCCCCTCTGCTCTACAGTTCGCTGAGGTGCTCTTTCAACAGGTCTTCCGACAGTATGGACTTCCGGAGGACATCGTGTCTGACCGGGGTCCCCAGTTCACCTCTCGTGTGTGGAAGGCGTTCATGTCCAAACTGGGGGTCGCGGTCAGTCTCACATCCGGGTACCACCCTCAGGCGAATGGGCAGGCGGAGCGCACCAACCAAGAACTGGGGAGGTTCCTTCGGGCGTATTGCATGGAACAGCCAGGTGAGTGGACCCGTTTCCTTCCCTGGGCGGAATACGCTCAGAACTCCCTGCGCCACGCCTCCACTGGTCTGACCCCCTTCCAGGTGGTACTGGGTTTTCAGCCCCGTTTGTGCCCCTGGGGGAGGGGTTCTAGTGAAATTCAGGCGGTGGAAGAGTGGTTTGGGAAGGCTGAGGGAGTCTGGTCCGCCGCTAGGGTCCGTCTGCAGCAGGCAGTTCTGCAGCAAAAGACACAGGCGGACAGGCGGCGGAGTGAGGCTCCAGTGTTCCACCCAGGGGATAAAGCCTGGCTGTCCACGAGGAACCTCCAGCTCCGTTTGCCCAGTCATAAGCTAGAACCCCGGTACGTGGGACCATTCACGGTCCTTCGGAAAGTGAACGAGGTCACCTATAGGTTGAGACTCACACCACCTTATAACAACCTGTCTCCCTCTTTCCATGTCTCTCTCCTCAGACCGGTGGTTCCTGGTCCACTAGGGGGGTCCGGACCTGCAGTGGCGCCTCCACCACCAACGGAGGTAGCTGGGGGTCTGGCATATCGAGTGGACAAGGTGCTGGACTCTCGGCTACGGCAGGGTCGGATCCAGTACCTGGTGGACTGGGCGGGATACGGCCCTGAGGAACGTAGCTGGGTTCGGGCGGCGGACATCTGCGATCCGTCGCTTACCACAGAGTTCCATGCTCGCCGTCCGGATCGACCAGCACCTCGCCCTCGGGGTCGTCCAGGGCGCCGCCTAGGGGGGGGGGTACTGTAACGAATGCCCCGCGCAGAGCACCGGTCCCACCTCCTCTCCAGCGATCATCCTCGCCGGCGTTCTAACCGGCGGTCGGGGGAAGATGGTAGCAACACCCTGATGACCCACACCTGTTCCTCATCGGTCATCAGGGTCACTATTTAACTCCATGTTTTCTGTTCAACCCTTGCGGGTTATTAGTCTTTCTATGTGTATTGCTGTCTTTTCTTTATATTAAATTCCTATATACGCTAATTTCCTCTCTCTCGCTCGTTCTTAGCCTCATCACTCACTTTCACCCCTCGCAATATCACAAAAACTTGTAGAACTGCTGTAGGCTTGTGTGTGGGGGAGCCATGTGGAGGGAATGTGCTAGCTTGGGGGTTTCACTATAGAACTGTATTTTGTGGTAACATGAGACAAGAACATCTGCTGAGAGGACAACTGCGTCCGGCAACTGGAGTGCGTCACGAGGCTGGGACCAGCCTGCACGCCCACGATAGGCTGAGTAAGTTTAAACCTCTCTCTCTCTCTCTCTCTCTCTCTCTCTCTCTCTCACTCTCTCGCTCTCTCTTGCTCTCTCTTGCTCTCTCTGCTCTCTCTCTCTCTGCGTTTGCCCTGCGTGGTGTCACAGTGAGCCTGTATATACAAACTTCATACTTACCATTTAAGGGTTTGCTAGAATAAAATACATAGATGATTTAAACTGTGTAGTAATCCTTTTGTTCCAATACCAGATTTGAATTGACGCGACCTTAACAACTTTAACAACTATATTCTGTTTCCTCTAAGAAACTAATTTTACTAGATTACATCCATTTCCTCCCCTAAAAGGTAAGCTCAAACCACCCTTGGTTAACGGGATGTACAGGTATGCTATAAAAAAAAACATTTAGCCAAATTCATCATAGTTAACTAAATATTTTCCCATCTCACTTGACTATGCAGGGTGTGTAAATCTGATACACATAGAGCTCTATCACACTCTGATTCACTCCCTGGAGATCTAATACCATTCTCCAATCATTACTGGGAGCTGCCTTTTTTTCTCTGGAAACTATGCTTAGCTTGATCCTGTTTTCCATTCTGCTTGTGATGGATCGCATATCTTTTAACTTCTGCCAATGGTACAGTCCCCCATATTCCCAACAATGTTTTCTTAACGGCTTCTACTTATTACAGGTCTCATTCCAGTGAGGAATACTATCTTTAACTGCTCTCTGTGTCCATGGCCTATACACATCCAATGTGGGCGCTGCCCCATCTATGCCTGCTAATGGATTAGGTAGGCTATCAATGGGCACTGGTTTGCCGGGAGACCTCCTGTTACCTCATCTTCAGACTCACTCTGATCCTTCTCTGAGCTTTTCTCATAACTGGACTTCTATTATAAGGTTCAAGTCTCTTTAGGGATCTGGGTTTTCCACCCTTTCTCCCTCTATAACTTCTCCCTAGTTTTGTTTCTCTCCTGTTCTTTCCTCTAACTACCTTGCCTCCCTGTCTCACCAATAGTTCCTTTAAAATTTCTGTGAGACCTATCTCTATATCTGTCTCATCCCCCTCTCCCCCCTGAGCTCCCTCAGTTTCTCTGATTAGGATAGGCGGTGGGGGTCCCTCACCAGCCTGCCTGTGGCGCCGGGGGGTACTCCTCCCCTCACCACTAGTACTTCATCATCTGGATTCTCCCTCCATGCCTGATCTACTAATGAGGGATATAATTACAATCCAGAATTATCTATGGGTGGCTGTGGGTTCTGACTTCAACTGTTCATTCTTACTCTGACTTCATAAAATATTACTTTTAATACAATCTATAATTAACCTTCAAAACTACCTATACCAAATGTACTCCTTTAATCAATCCTTCATCAACAAATCCTTAGGACCATAACTTAGAAGGTATGGCTTCCAGCTCACTTCCTTTTCCTGAGTGAAAAACAAATCTCTCTATCATTAGTCAGGTCCCACTTCTAAGTGGACTCTGGTTAAACTTTCTCTCTCCAATTCAATTCTCATCTATATCTGCCAATAAATAGACTATACTAGTCTCCCTCAGGTATTTATTACCAATCCATTATCTGTTTTCCCTCATATATCCCCTTCCCTAAGAACCTCCATTCCTCTGAGGTATCTTTCCACTAGGGATATGTGTAAACTCAACTTTTCATCTATATAATCTCCAATTCTCTGGTTCCAACTCCTTCTACTTGCTGACATTTACAAATAGCCAACTCCTCTGGTAGAAGTACAGCATCCAAAAGATTCAAAATCAACTGAGCATGTGTAATAGGTCTTCCAGGAGTAGTCACCATTCCCCTGTTCATCCATTGTGCAGCAAATATGTGTATTATCTATGTAAATGGTAACTATTTTCCTTTTACCCAAATGACACAAGTAAGAGCCACTATTTCTGTCTGTTATTCAGAATAATTTATAGGTAAGATTCAGCTTCCAAAATGTCTGTCTCTGCTCTGACTTTCTTATCTTCATTCATCAGGTCCCCTGCAGTTCCGAACTCTAGGGTCAAGAGGTTGACTAGGCTCTTGCCTCATTCATCATGTCCCCTAGTTCTTGAGACATCTGATCTGATAGTGGAGAACCAGTTGTTATCTTGGTCTGGCAGGGTACCTAACCCCCCCGCCCCAAGTTAAATCTTCAGTAAACATTCAGGGTTTATGGATAGACTCTCTAACTTATCTCTACAGCAGGGAGGGGGCCTCAATAGGCTTGCCTCCTCCTCCCCCCTGTTCAAAATGTCCCTCCATAAAACTATCACAAATTGTAAACCACTCGGTTTCTCCTGTCCTCCAGTATTTTCCTAATAGTCCATCTAATCTGGGATAACTAGACCAGAATTGTTTTTTTCCCCTAATAACATCCATGTTATTTCTCTATCATATGGTGTTTCAACCTCCAAGTATTAACCTCTCCTGTCTCTTACATTTTTAAGTACTGAACTTGTTTGTTCCTGCATGTCTACTTTCTTACGCTCTCTGTTTCTGGGTAATCAGCTATTCCACATTTCCATATAAGATATCTCCATGGTTCTAATAATATCCATATTATTCTACTTAACATCTATTTCCCTATCAACACACCCTCTCAGTAGACAATTACTTCAAAACTATTCCCTTCCAAATTATCACGGGTCAGCAACACATTGGGTTCTCCATTGTCCTCATTCCTATTACCGACACAGCCCAACTTATCAAGCTCAAACGTTTAAGCCACTCAGCCCAGGCAAATGCCCTTCCTTCAAACGTTTAAGATCCAACAGAATTATAACTCCATCATCTACTAGGGTCGTCCTTGTAACGAATGCCCCGTGCAAGACGACGGGCCCTCCTCCTCTCCAGCGATCATCCTCGCCGGCGTTCTAAACCGGCGGTCGGGGGAAGATGGTAGCAACACTCTGATGACCCACACCTGTTCCATATTGGTCATCAGGGTCACTATTTAACCCTGTGTTTTTTGTTTCAACCCTCGCGGGTTATTATCTATTGTGTGTTGCAGTATTCAAATTAAATGTCATTCGTTCCTTCGCTAAAATCATCTCTTTTTCATTTTTGCCTCATCACTCACTTCTCACCCCTCGCAATATCACAGTCCTACATGTATTGTAACCTAAAATGCCAATTCATTTATCATGTCAGTCAATATATAATACCATCTATTACACACAACCTTGGTTAATGAGGAGTAAAATTGATATTATGGGGAAAGAAACCCGCAGTACAAAACACAGTACATACAACAGTATCATACTATATGCATTCCGTCTCACCATTCCCATACAAACAAGAGTAGTAATTTACTTTAAAATGAATGCGGCCCGATTGAACAGATAGTTCAACAGTTTTTCGTGCGCTATTCTGTGATATTGCGAGGGGTGAGAAGTGAGTGATGAGGCAAAAATGAAAAAGAGATTATTTTAGCGAAGGAACGAATGACATTTAATTTGAATACTGCAACACACAATAGATAATAACCCGCGAGGGTTGAAACAAAAAACACAGGGTTAAATAGTGACCCTGATGACCAATATGGAGGGGAGAGATGCGGGCGAGCGGATGATGCGCCTGGAACAAGGAAGGGGCACGGCTGCGGAGTATGCGCTGTCTTTCCGGACGATGGCGGCGGCCAGTGGGTGGAACGAGCCGGCTCTTCGGACAGCTTTCCGTAGAGGGCTGCGGGTGGAGGTCCGAATGGAGCTGGCTTGTGTAAGCCAATCCATGACGCTGGACGCCTACATCGCCCGGGCCATTGCCATCGACGGCCAACTCCGTGACCGTGAACAGCTGGCGCGCCGCGCGCATCTCCCTCTTCCGCGATTGGAGCCGGAGCATGAGCCAATGGAGGTGGGAATTACGAGGCTCTCCGCAGAGGAGAGAGAGAGACGGAGTCGTCAGGGACTATGTCTGTACTGCGGAGAGAGGGGGCATGTGAGGAGATCTTGCCCCTCTCTTCCGATGGGACGCAGAAAAGGGGTAAGTGGCCGGGGGGTTCAGATGGGCACAGAAAGTGTACATAATACTGTTAACATCGCCAGTCCTTTCTGTTGCTCAGTTGTGCTCTCCGGTAACTTCCCTAATTATGTGTCCACAGCCCTGATTGACTCCGGGGCTGCGGGGAGTTTCATTGACCGGACTCTGGTTGACTCTCTTCGGCTGCCGTTGCGCCGGTTGAGGTCCTCCATGCCAGTTCATGCTCTGGATGGTCGACCGGTGGGGTCCGGTTCCATTACTCACGTTACCCGTCCAGTCACTCTCACAATTCAAGGCTGCCATCGAGAGAGACTGGAATTGTCCGATCATCTTGGGACTTCCTTGGCTCCAGCAACATAACCCAAACATCAGCTGGAGCGCACGAAGGATTCTGGGATGGTCGGAAAAATGTAGGAGGACCTGTATTACACCTACGGTAGGGGCAACATCAGTGGAGAGTCCTGAGAGCGCCCTCAAGGGGAACATTCCGCCAGAATACGAAGATCTAAGCGGAGTGTTCTCTAGAGAAGAGGCCAAATGTCTCCCTCCCCACCGAGAGTGGGACTGCGCCATTGACCTCATGCCAGGTGGCACGCCTCCCCGTAAACGCATCTATCCGCTCTCTATGGCCGAAACGGATTATATGGAGACGTATGTCCGAGAGGCGCTGGAGCAAGGCATATTCGCCACTCCACATCCCCTGCTTCGGCCAGTTTCTTCTTTGTGAAAAAGAGGGACGGGGGGTTTGAGGCCGTGCATTGATTATCGAGGTTTGAATGAGGTGACGACGAAGTATCGATATCCAATGCCCCTCGTTCCTGCGGCCATAGAGCAGCTACGGGGAGCGCGATTCTTCACTAAGCTAGACCTCCGGAGCGCGTATAATCTCATACGAATCAAGGAAGGAGACGAGTGGAAGACCGCATTTAGCACGGCGTCAGGTCACTATGAATACCTCGTGATGCCATATGGACTCGCTAATGCCCCAGCGGTATTCCAGTCGTTTCTGAATGAGGTATTTCGAGAGATGTCGGGGAGGTATGTAGTCGTATATATTGATGACATACTAGTGTACTCCTCGACATTCTCAGAACACGTGACCCACGTTCGTGCTGTCCTCCAACGACTGTTACAGAATAAACTGTATGTCAAGGAGGAAAAATGCGCCTTTCACCAGACGGCCGTCTCTTTCCTCGGGTATCGTATAGCTCCGGAGGGGGTGAAGATGGAGGAGCTAAAGGTGGAGGCAGTGAAGTCATGGCCAGTCCCCAAAAACATCAAGGAACTACAGAGCTTCCTCGGTTTCGCCAACTTTTACCGCCGGTTCATCAAGGGCTATAGTTCCATCGCCGCGCCACTCACGTCGTTGTTGAAAGGAAACCCTCAACGCCTCACCTGGACCCCGACGGCGGAGAAGGCATTCATCGACCTGAAGGGCCGATTCACCACCGCGCCACTACTACGCCACCCGGACCCGCTCAAGCCCTTCACGGTCGAGGTCGACGCGTCGGAGGTCGGGGTAGGGGCGGTCCTCTCCCAGCTGCAGGGGAACCCTCCCCTGCTATACCCCTGTGCTTACTACTCTAGAAAGTTGAACGCTGCGGAGAGGAACTACGACGTGGGTGACCGAGAACTACTGGCGGTGAAGTTGGCGTTGGAGGAGTGGAGACATTGGCTAGAGGGGGCTCTTGAGCCGTTCACTGTCCTGACGGATCATCGGAACCTGGAGTACGTCAGAGCAGCCCGGCGCCTTAACCCCAGACAGGCCCGCTGGACTTTATTTTTTGAGCGCTTTCAGTTCACCCTGACCTATCGCCCAGGAACTAAGAATGGCAGGGCGGACGCACTCTCCCGCATCCACGACCGGGGGACAGAAACGAGGCAGGAGGTGCCCATCCTGCCTCCAGCATGCATCGTAGGACCCGTCTCCTGGGACATAGATGCTGAGATTCTACGGGCAGGGAGACGGGATCCTACCCCTACAACATGCCCCCCGGGTAAGACCTACGTCCCCCGGAGAGTGCGGGGAAGACTGGTAACCTGGGTGCACACCACACCAGCCACCGGACATCCAGGTATCAGTTGGACCCTGGAAGCGCTCCGGGAAAAATATTGGTGGCCTGGCATGGGGAGGACTGTGCGACACTATGTACTGTCCTGTGTCGTGTGCGCACAGTCAAAGGCGCCGAGAACGGCTCCTACAGGAAAACTCCTGCCCCTACCAGTACCTCAGCGGCCATGGACACACATAGCGGTAGACTTTCTTACAGAGGGGAAAACTACCATCGCCGTGGTAGTGGATAGATTTTCCAAGATGGTCAGATTCATCCCACTACCCGGTCTCCCCTCTGCCCTCCAGTTCGCTGAGGTACTATTTCAACAGGTCTTCCGATTGTATGGACTTCCGGAGGACATCGTGTCTGACCGAGGCCCCCAGTTCATTTCCCGCGTGTGGAAAGCGTTCATGTCCAAACTGGGGGTCGCGGTTAGTCTCACATCCGGGTACCACCCTCAGGCTAATGGGCAGGCGGAGCGCACCAACCAAGAACTGGGGAGGTTCCTTCGATCCTATTGTATGGAACAGCCAGGTGAGTGGACCCGTTTCCTCCCCTGGGCGAAATACGCTCAGAATTCCCTGTGCCATTCCTCCACAGGTCTAACCCCTTTCCAGGTGGTGCTAGGCTATCAGCCCAGGCTGTGCCCCTGGGCAAGGGGTTCTAATGAGGTCCAGACGGTGGAGGAGTGGTTTGGGAAGGCTGAGGGAGCCTGGTCCGCCGTCGACAGACGGCGGAGTGAGGCCCCAGTGTTCCAACCAGGGGATAAAGCCTGGCTGTCCACAAGGAACCTCCAGCTCCGCTTGCCATGCCACAAGCTAGAACCCCGGTATGTGGGACCTTTCACGGTCCTTCGGAGAGTGAATGAGGTCACCTATAGGTTGAGACATACACCACCCTATACTAACATGTCTCCCTCTTTCCATGTCTCTCTCCTCAGACCGGTGGTTCCTGGTCCACTAGGGGGATCCGGACCTGCAGTGGCGCCTCCAACCCCAACGGAGGTGGCCGGGGGTCTGGCATATCGAGTGGAGAAGGTGCTGGACTCTCGGCTACGGCAGGGTCGGGTCCAGTACCTAGTGGACTGGGCAGGTTACGGCCCTGAGGAGCTGGGCGGTAGACATCTGCGATCCGTCACTCACGACGGAGTTCCATGCACGCCGTCCGGACAGGCCGGCTCCCCGCCCTCGGGGTCGCCCAGGGCGCCGGCGAGTGGCGACGTCAGGAGCCGCGCCTAGGGAGGGGGGTACTGTAACGAATGCCCCGTGCAAGACGACGGGCCCTCCTCCTCTCCAGCGATCATCCTCGCCAGCGTTCTAAACCGGCGGTCGGGGAAGATGGTAGCAACACCCTGTTCCATATTGGTCATCAGGGTCACTATTTAACCCTGTGTTTTTTGTTTCAACCCTCGCGGGTTATTATCTATTGTGTGTTGCAGTATTCAAATTAAATGTCATTCGTTCCTTCGCTAAAATCATCTCTTTTTCATTTTTGCCTCATCACTCACTTCTCACCCCTCGCAATATCACAGTCCTACATGTATTGTAACCTAAAATGCCAATTCATTTATCATGTCAGTCAATATATAATACCATCTATTACACACAACCTTGGTTAATGAGGAGTAAAATTGATATTATGGGGAAAGAAACCCGCAGTACAAAACACAGTACATACAACAGTATCATACTATATGCATTCCGTCTCACCATTCCCATACAAACAAGAGTAGTAATTTACTTTAAAATGAATGCGGCCTGATTGAACAGATAGTTCAACAGTTTTTCGTGCGCTAGCCAACCATGCTACTATGGAAGTAGTTTTAAATCATTACTCTAACTTTCACAAGCTAAGCTCCTTTGGGAAATGGCCCTAAACTAGTTTCAAAAAGGTTTTCACTCAATATAGCCAACAACAATCTAGACTCCTAAATTCCTATAACCATTTTATCAAATCTACCAAGGTTTATCGCGACACAGGCTCTCCTGGTGTCCTTTGTTAGTTAAAGTTAACCTACAGAATAAAAAACTAAAAACCCTTAATTCAACAATTTCTCTAGATAATCCTGAGTTTCCAGTCCAACACCCAGCCATTGATCAACAATACATACATCAACACAGTTAGTTATTCCCACAGAGGGACAAACCTTTCGCTTACAGTCCATTACAAGACATACAACAATCAACAATCAGAGACAAACGATGCCACGTTTAAAACGCAGGACATGTTGGTTATTACCGTTCCACACAATCAGGACAAACTTGTCAGTTTATCGTCCTGTCCTTTTACATAAAACTACATTATTACAATACCGGTTCACACTGCAGTCACAACACAAATAACACAATTCTACGGCTTAGATTCACAATACTAATAACTTGGGTAAACGCTCCCACAGCGGGGTTTCAAGATTAACTTTTCCAACGCACCTTCTTCGCAGTCTCCATTCTTCACCTGAAATAATTATTTTATGACTTTTAGTAGATCACTAGGTCTCACATGTATACGGGTTAAATAATTTATAAAATTATTGTGCCGTTCCTTATGGCTTTTGACTGATTTAGTATTACTAGGTCTCACACGTATACGGATTAAATAACTTCTGTTATTGTGCCGTTCCTTATAACTTTTGACTGATTAGTATTTCTACCTCACATATCGATAATTATTTCCTTCGTCCTCCCATGTCAAATTTCGAACCTCCTATCGACTTCCCTGGCCATATCTACCCCTTCTGCCTGCTGTTTCCTCACATTATCTCCACAAGTTTTATGTATCGGCACTCCATAGTTTTCAATTTCTCCATCCATTTTCCTTCCTCCACTGAGGACCATAATAATGTTCCTGCTATCCTTGGGCTCCATGTCTCTCATTCCCTGGTTAGTTTCCGGGACCGTATTTAAGGATTTACCTCCCATGTTTACTCAATAACTATTTGTCAATTTTCTAAACTCCATGTGTGTGTTTCTATAATCTTTTATTCTCCTTAACCTACGTGTCTGTACTACCTACCGCAAGTTTCCTCTATGATCTTAAAATAATTATTTTATATTCGATAGATTATTAGGTCTCATATCTATACGAATTATCATTAGTGACTTTCGACTGTGTACTATATCTATCTCAGACTCAAGTAATTATCTTCTTCACCACCGTCCTGAAATAAACTCTCAATTTCAGAGGTCAGGTCTTTGTATCACGGATCCTAGATCCGCCCGTGGACGATTTCGGTGTTTCCCTGGGACGACAGAAACAGGTATTGAGATCCGGCTCGAAGGACCAAATTGTCACGATAATTTCTATTCCAATGTTCTAAATGAACTTTATAACTCTATCTGTATCCTGAAGGTTGTAATTCCTTCAGTTTGTTTAAATAATACAGAGATAGTTCCAGTCTTTATTCATGAGAACGTTCTAAATAAAAAAAACAATACACAGCTTTTTATACTCCTCAGCCACTCTCCTTTTTTATTTTATTTTTTATTTCACTTTTATTTAACCAGGTAGGTCAGTAGAGAACAACTTCTCATTTGCAACTGCGACCTGGCCAAGACAAAGCAAAGCAGTGCGACAAAAACAACAGAGTTACACAGTAAACAAACAGTCAAAAACACAATAGAAAATCTATATACAGAGTGCAAAATGTAGTGCAAAATAAAGTAAGGTTAGGAGGTAGGACAATAAATATATAGTGGTGAAATAAATTACAGATTATCATCATTAACACAGGAATGAAGGATGTGCAAATTTTGATGTGCAAATAGAGATACTGGAGTGCAAGATTAGTGAAAAATATCAAAAATAAATATGGGGATGAGGTAGTAGTGTGGGCTATTTACAGAAGGGCTATATACAGGTGCAGTGATCGATAAGCAGCTTTGACAGCTGATGCTTAAAGTTAGTGAGGGAGATAGGAACCTCTAGCTTCAATGATTTTTGCAATTCGTTCCAGTCATTGGCAGCAGCGAACTGGAAGGAATGGCGGCCAAAGGAGGTGTTGGCTTTGGGGGTGACCAGTGAGATATACCTGCTGGAGCGCATGCTACGGGTGGGTGTTGCTATAGTGACCAGTGAGCTGAGATAGGGCGGGGATTTACCTAATAAAGACTTATAGATGACCTGGAGCCAGTGGGTTTGGCGACGAATATATAATGAAGGCCAGCCAACGAGAGCATACAGGTCGCAGTGGTGGGTAGTGTATGGGGCTTTGGTAACAAAACGGATGGCACTGTGATAGACTACATCCAATTTGCTAAGTAGAGTGTTGGAGGCTAGTTTGTAAATGACCTCGCCGAAATCAAGGATTGGTAGGATAGTCAGTTTTACAAGGGCATGTTTGGCAGCATGAGTGAAGGAGGCTTTGTTGCGAAATAGGAAGCCAATTCTGGATTTAATTTTGGATTGGAGATGGTTGATGTGAGTCTGGAAGTTGAGTTTACAGTCTAACCAGATGCCTAGGTATTTGTAGGTGTCCACGTATTCTAATTCGGACCCGTCGAGAGTAGTGATGATAGTCCGGTGGGAGGGTGCTGGCAGCGTTCGATAGAAAAGCATGCACTTAGTTTTACTAGCGTTTAAGAGCAGTTGGAGGCCACGGAAGGAGTGTTGTATGGCATTGAAGCTTGTTTGAAGGTTAGTAAACACAGTGTCCAAAGAGGGGCCAGATGTATACAGAATGGTGTCATCTGCGTAGAGATGGATCAGAGAGTCACCAGCAGCGAGAGCGACATCGTTGATGTATATAGAGAAAAGGGTTGGCCCAAGAATTGAACCCTGTGGCACCCCCATAGAGACTGCCAGAGGATCGGACAATAGGCCCTCCGATTTGACACACTGAACTCTGTCTGCAAAGTAGTTAGCGAACCAGGCAAGGCAGTCATTTGAGAAACCAAGGCTGTTGAGTCTGCCAATAAGAATGCGGTGATTGACAGAGTCGAAAGCCTTGGCCAGGTCGATGAAGACGGCTGCACAGTACTGTCTTTTATCGATGGCGGTTATGATATCGTTCAGTACCTTGAGCGTAGCTGAGGTGCACCCATGACCAGCTCGGAAACCAGATTGCATAGCAGAGAAGGTACGGTGGGATTCGAAGTGGTCAGTTATCTGTTTGTTAACTTGGCTTTCGAAAACTTTACAAAGGCAGGGCAGGATGGATATTGGTCTATAACAGTTTGGGTCTAGAGTGTCTCCTCCTTTGAAGAGGGAGATGACCGAGGCAGCTTTCCAATCTCTAGGGATCTCAGACGATACGAAAGAGAGGTTGAACAGGCTAGTGATAGGTGTTGCAACAATTTTGGCTGATAATTTCAGAAAGAGAGGGTCCAGATTGTCTAGCCCAGCAGATTTGTAGGGGTCCAGACTTAGCAGCTCTTTCAGAACATCAGCCGTCTGGATTTGGGTGAAGGAGAAGCGGGGGGGGCTTGGGCAAGTAGCTGCCGGGGGTACAGAGCTGTTGGCCGGGGTAGGGGTAGCCAGGTGGAAAGCATGGCCAGCCGAAGCAAAATGCTTATTGAAATTTTTGATAATCGTGGATTTATCTGTGGTGTTTCCGAGCCTCAATGCAGTGGGCAACTGGGAGGAGGTGCTCTTATTCTCCATGGACTTTACAGTGTCCCAGAACTTTTTGGAGTTAGTACTACAGGAAGCAAATTTCTGTTTGAAAAAGCTGGCCTTTGCTTTTCTAACTGACTGTGTGTATTTGTTCCTGACTTCCCTGAATAGCTGCATATCGCGGGGGCTATTCGATGCTAATGCAGTGCGCCACAGGATGTTTTTGTGTTGGTCTAGTGCAGTCAAGTCTGGGGTGAACCAAGGGCTATATCTATTCTTAGTTCTACGTTTTTTGAAAGGGGCATGCTTATTTAGGATGGTGAGGAAAGCACTTTTAAAGAACAACCAGGCGTCCTCTACTGACGGGATGAGGTCAATATCCTTCCAGGATACCTGGGCCAGATCGAATAGAAAGGCCTGCTCGCAAAAGTGTTTTAGGGAGCGTTTGACAGTGATAAGGGGTGGTCGTTTGACCGCTGACCCATTGCGAACGCAGGAGATGAGGCAGTGATCGCTGAGATCCTGGTTGAAAACAGAGGAGGTGTATTTGGAGGGCAAGTTAGTCAGGATGATATCAATAATGGTACCCATGTTAACGGATTTTGGGTTGTACCTGGTGGGTTCCTTGATAATTTGTGTGAGATTGAGGGCATCTATCTTAGATTGAAGGACAGCCGGGGTGTTAAGCATATCCCAGTTTAAGTCACCTAACAGTACAAACTCTGAATATAGATGGGGGGCAATCAATTCACATATGGAGTCCAGGGCACAGCTGGGGGCTGAGGGGGGTCTGTAACAGGCAGCAACAGTGAGAGACTTATTTCTGGAAAGGTGGATTTTTAAGAGTAGAAGCTCAAACTGTTTGGGCACAGACCTGGACAGTATGACAGAACTCTGCAGGTTCTCTGCAGTAGATTGCAACTCCGCCACCTTTGGCAGTTCTATCTTGACGGGAAATGTTGTAGTTGGGGATGGAAATTTCAGAATTTTTGGTGGCCTTCCTAAGCCAGGATTCAGACACAGCTAGGACATCCGGGTTGGCGGAGTGTGCTAAAGCAGTGAATAAATCAAACTTAGGGAGGAGGCTTCTAATGTTAACATGCATGAAACCAAGGCTTTTACGGTTACAGAAATCAACAAATGAGAGCGCATGGGGAATAGGTGTAGTACTGGGGGTTACAGGACCTGGGTTTACCTCTACATCACCAGACGAACAGAGGAGTAGTAGAATCAGTATTCGGCTAAAGGCTTTAAGAACTGGACGTCTAGTACGTTGGGTACATAGAATAAAAGGAGCAGATTTCTGGGCATGGTGGAATAGATTGAGGGCATAATGTATAGACAAGGGTATAGTAGGATGTGAGTTCAGTGGAGGTAAACCTAGGCGTTGGGTAATGAAGAGAGAGGTAGCATCTCTGGAGACACCAGTTAAGCCAGGTGAGGTCTCTGCATGTGTGGGGGGAGGGACAAAGGAGCTATCAGAGGCCAGTTGAGCAGGACTGGGGGCTCTACAGTGAAATAAAACAATAATAGCTAGCCTGAACAGCAAAAGACAAGGCATATTGAAATTAGAAAGGGGGCAAAAAAATAAAAAATAACAGTTAATTAAGAAGGCTAAGACAACGACGGGAAATGGCGATGAATGGACAAAGAGGGTCAGTTAGAAAAAGTGATGTGCTACACACAGGACCTGAGGCCTGGTAGTTAAACAGAAAGAAATACCATATAACCAAACAGTCCTGCAGGCATCAGCTGTGAAGCTGAGCAATCATAGGATCCGATGAGCAGCAAAGAGGTGAGCCAGAGAGCAGTTCAGTGGGCGCTGCACTATGCGAGCGAGGAGGCACAGCGTTCAGAGTGCTAGCAGGCCGGGGCTAGCAGATGGATCTTCGGCGACGTCGCAGAGGAGAACCCTGTTGAGACCACGTCGGACAATTACGTCGGCAGACCAGTCACGGTGGCTCGGTGGGGCTCTGTGTCGACAGTAGAAGGTCCAGGTAGGTTGACAAGGTACTGGAGCCCGGGAGAGTAGCTAGCACACGTCGGCTGTCCGGGAGATGAGCCTAGCTCACGCTAGCATAGGTAGCATGTAAACAATGGAGGTTAGCTAAAAACGTCGGTCACTCGAATGCAGCTAGCTAGCTGTGATGATCCGGTGTGGTGGTCCTGTAATTTCAGTGGAAATCCGGTGAAGTGGAAAGGAACGCAGTCCGATATGCTCTGGGTTGGTAGCGCGCTGAGCAGACTGGCCAATATTGTCCGGACTAAAAGCTGGCTGAGCAGGCAGAGCGGTGGTGAGGACCGCTAGCAGTGGTTAGCGATGGCTAGTTAGCAAGCTAGCTAGCAGGCTAACTTTTGACTGCGGTTCAGTTAAATAATGGAAAAGCACGGATATTTGATCCGATATTTGATCCGTTTCACGTTGGGTAAGGTGGCTTGCAGGAGAGGTAAATCGGGAACAAATAAAAAATGTATGGAAAGACAAATTACAAACTATTACAAACTATTTACACGGGACACGAGACGGGACGAACAAAAAACACGTCTGCACTGTTACGCCATCTTGGTTAAAATGTAACCTCTCAGGTCACTCCCTTCAAGGACACATTTAGATACCTAACTGGACCCACACTTAATCACGTTGCATAAACAGCCTGCTCCCCCTACATGAGAAAGCTGGGACAAAAATCCCTTATCCAGTTTTTACAACCGTCATAAATAGTTTTCCATCTTAACTACCCACTGACTCATTTACCAAATGGTAACATTCTAACCTAGTCTAAACATTGTCTGTGTTCCCACATTCTTAGAATCATAATCTTATAATTCTAATACATCTTACACATTACACAGTTTCAGGGTGAAACATCTTAGTCATTAACATTAAACATACACATTTCTCTATCAATAATACAAATGTTTAAATTGGGTGTGGGCGACGGAGAGAAACAAAATGGTGCAGTTTGAGGCAAAGTGGCATAGAGTGATGTGGGCTCTGGAGATGGGGGTGTAAATAGATGGGTCTGGGAATAGGATTTATTTAGTTTACATTATTCATTGTAACCACAATGTCACAAATAATTGAAAACACACAACATGAGCAGATTGACTTGGTCAAAACAGTCAAAACATTTCTTTATTAAAGACTATCAGAAAGAATGTTGGTACTTATTTATTTTCATCCAAAGCAACGAATGTCACTCCTGCTCCCGTTCCCCCTGCCCATCACAATACACTCCTGCCACCATCATTGCACACACCTGTTCCCCTCGTCACACGCATCAGAGACTATTGGACTCACTTGGACTCAATCACCTGTTGTCATTGCCTCCCCTATATCTGTCTGTTCCTCAGCTCTGTTTTCTGCTTCGGAATTAATTGTGTTTTGTGTTCATGTTCCGATGCTGTTCCCGTTATATTTCATGTCCATCAGTCAATAAACCTTCACTCCCTGTACCTGCTTCTCATCTCCAGCGTCGATCCTTACACAAATGAGTGAGTCACTCAGCTTTATGCTGACAAATCCTTGATGGACTCTCTTTCATTCAGTTTCTTCTTCACATCAGCAAAGAAGGACTCTGTATTTGTTATTTAGAATTATTTATTTCTGTTTTTAGAGAGAGAGAAACCAAAAGCCCACTGTGCCTATTTTTTTCTTTGAACATTCACACCTATATTAATTTATGAAAAGATAGTCAATTTGTGCAATGACAGAATGACGCAATTTACCACAATCTACCACAAACAGTCGCGGCATAAGCTCAAAACAAGCAACTGCACGAGGAGATGGGCCACTTGGGTGCTGATCTAATGTTTTCTCTAGCCAGACAACACTTATTTTGGCCGAAGATGAGAGAAGAGATGTAACACTATGTGACAAGAGTCTGCCGCTGTCTGAAGCAAAAGAAACCAAACAGAACGACAAGAACAACGTTGCAAAACATCGAAACCTCTGCCCAATTTAAGATGATGTCAATTGACTACCTTCATCTGGAGAGAAGCAAGGGCGGTGTTGAATACATTCTGGTGATTGTAGACCACTTCAAAGTTTGCCAAGGCTTACGCTATACCGATCTACAGCACGCAAGATCTTCGATGACTTCATTCTGAGCTTTGGCTACCCATCCAGAATTCATCACGATCAGGGGTGGGAGTGCGAGAATGAACTGTTCAGAAAGTTGCAAAGCTACAGTGGGATACATCACTCAAGAATGACCCCATACCTTCCACAATCAAACTCAGCAGAAAGCTTCAACAGAACCTTGTTAGCTATGCTGAAGACACTGGAAGAAACACATAAACTGAACTGGAAGGGTTACCTCAACAAAGTTGTTCATGCCTACAACTCAACTGGACATGAGTCAACAGGTTTCTCTCCCTTTTTTCTTCTCTTTGGACGAGAACCGATACTGCCAATTGACCTGATGTTCCCAAGAATAGAAGGAGGAAGAACACAGTTTCGTGCAGGATACGCAAAGAAATGGAAGACGTCGATGCAGGAAGCTTACGACATTGTGACAAAGTACATAAAAAACATAAAAAAGAAGACAAAACTACTTCAATCAAAGAGCATGGAGTTCAGTACTGGAAACTGGAGACCATGTCCTGATAAGAAACCTTTCACAGCAAAACTGAAACTGAGAAACTGAGAACCAAGAAAATAAATCAGTGAGAAGAAAACAGTCAAAGACTCATGCTTACCGTGAAGAATCAGACGGTAAAACGTTCAACCCTCAGGCAATTGTCTTCCAACCTGCAGTAAGACAGCATCTTGAAGAAGCAGACGCTGAAGTGGAAGCTGAGGCACCAGAGTACGCTCAGGATGAAGGTCATACTGAGGAGTCAGGAACTGAGAAGGAACCCGAAAAGGAAACTGAAGCGGAACCAGAACCAGAACATGAGCATGACGAAGGTCAAGCTGATGATACAGAATCGTAGGATGATCAAAATGATACAGAGATCAATAGACGTTCCACCAGAGTTTGGCAACCAAGAATCATCTACACCTACAACCCTTTTGGACAACCTACAATCAAACCAGCAAACCAGAGAGTGTGTTGTGCAGCTGTGGAATATGCATTGTGTGGAAGAATTCAGAACAAAAGAACATGGTCATAAGACTTGCACAAGACAAGTTAAGAAGAACAAGTTAGATGTGAAGTTCAAGAAATAGAATAGTCTTGGTGAAAGTATTACAGTTACGTTTGCTAAATTCTTAGTCAAACTAAAGAGACACATTTTGAGTACACATCAGTAGAGAATAATTGTGTTATTGACCAAGTGTGACAGAATGTATTGTCGACATAGAAGTCTTCTGTTATAGATGTTACCACAATTTATGGTATTTAAGATGTTATAGTACATTAAGTGAGGTGGAATGGTAGATTTCCATGTGACTTAATGGACTTGGGGGACCCACCAATTTGCCTACAGTTAAGACAAAACACCTCTTATGCAGGAATGTTGTAGAATACTCTGTATCGTGTGTGTATGCCGTTGTAGTCAGAAAAGAGATGTGAAAGTACTCTAGTGTAATGTAACTGTATGCTTGTCATTATTTGTACTTACCGTATTGTTTGTTAATCTTCAGATTGTTATTCTGGGACTGAAGTTTTTTATGGGGGAGGGTATTTTGCCCTAGAAACTAATGTGACCCTTTAAATACATTAGTTATTATAAGAAGTTAAAATGTTGAGTCAAATACCTGTAAAAGTAATCTATTTGAATATTGTGTTAATTCATTGTTTGGAGGGTGTTTAAATGGAAATCCCAATGTAAGTGCGATGATACACAGAATAAAAGTAATCTGAAACACTCAGTGGTTCTTCCATCTGAATGTTGGTGTGTTTGTTGAATGTTTTTAAGACAGAGTGTTGTGAAAACATGTTTGGTGTTTCAGTGCATGTAAAAATCATTATCAAAACACAACAATAATGCTTTGGCATACTGTGTCACTCATAGACTCAAATCGAGAAATACAAATAGTTTATAGTGTAAATATTGATTGATAATGTTCCTATTATACACAAAAATGTCAAAAGGATTTAGATACAGAGGTGTTAAATTTTTCAAATTTTTTTTCAAAAAATGTTAACACTGGGAACTAATTCATTTTCTTAAGGTAGTCTAATTACTGTATCGGCTACAGTTGCCAGGCCCATTGTGAGACTTTAAATGATTTTACAATCAAAATGGTAGGTTCAAAATGTTTCCCTGCAGGTCTCCAGTGGCTCAGTTGGTAGAGCACGACGCTAGCAACGCCAGGGTTGTGGGTTAGATTCCCACATGGGACCAGTATGTAAAATATACACTCATTACTGTAAGTCGCTCTGGCTAAGAGTGTCTGCTAAATTACAAAAATATCCCAACAGCTAGTGGGGTCACAGCCATGGTCAGTATATCTGTAGCCATTGGTATTAAGTGCCTTGCTCAAGAACAGAACAGTTTTTCAATTTATCGGCACCAGGATTCAAACCAGCCATTTTCCGGTTACTGGACCAACTCTCTATAGGCTATTTGCCATCCCAAATGTTTAGAAAAAGATGCAATTCGGGACGTTCCTGCATCTAGATTAACCCCTCTTTATTTACATCAACATAGAGACGGAGACAGAAGAGGAAGCGAGACATGCCACTCCCTCAATTTATTTCTGGTTCAATGGAAGTGAATAATCTAAGCCAAAGAGATGGATAGAGGCCTCTATTGGCCAAAAGTCTGGACAGGGCCATTAAGGGCTTCCACCATTTTAATATAGTCAACTGGGTAGGACTTTCTATGGGTTAAGGAAGGATCACATGATTATATCTGGGTCATCAGGAGCATTCTCTTCTTCTTCAAATTGGTTTTCATATTTGGTAAATGGTTTTAAGCTACTATTACCGCCATCTAGTGGCCACAATAAATGAATGGCACAAGTATTGGTCAGGAATAAGCACTGCAGGTGGCGGTAAATCACCAAAATATGCTTTATGTATTTATTAAACAACAGAAAAATAAATTTGACTAAATTAAAATAGCCATTGCCTGAATAGCGCTGCCGTGCGTTCAAACCCGGCATAATGGTAAATAGAGGACGCAGCCCTATATATCCTTCTCTATGAGCTTGTTCAATGGTAAATAGTGTTAATTTAAAATCCACATCTTTGTTATGGGTAGCTACTGCAAGAGTTTGCAGTTTTAATAACAATGTCACGATGAGGGAAGTAGCTAACTAGCTAGCTAGACCACTGTACATAGTGTTCTTCGCCCCCGCCTGTCGGGCACTGTGTTCTTGCAAGACCAGCTTTAGCTAGTAGTGATGGGTCGTTCGCGAACGAGTCGGCTCTAAGAGCCTCTAGCGCACACACATTCGTTCTGACTGTCTGCTCAGACTAACAGCCTCACCTGTTGTTCCTGTCAATCAGACAGCAGGCCTGCTAATGATAGTGGTGGAGCCAGCACCTCCACACGTGGAGATGTATCATCTCTACCCTGACCATTGTCAATACACCTGTTGATCCTCTGACCCAGGAGAAATGGGAGGTGGTGGAGGAGGTGCACTTGACCAAGTTTAAGAAGTTAGCCTTCAGTGATGCCAGAGTGATTTATGAGGCTCTTCAAAGAATAACCTCAGCAGCAGGGAGGGACAGCCCCAGCAGTCAGCTGGCTCAGGCACCAGGGCAACAAGAAGAAGAGGGAGCAGATGGAGCAGAAGCACCAGCAGTAGTGCCACAAACGTCTGCTGTTTGGATGCTGTTTTACGAGAGAGCAACTGGGGATGCAGCACGAAGGAATCCCTCAGCAGATAACATAATGGAGATCCGATCCTATTTGGAGGAGGATCTGCAGATCCTCTGAGCTGGTGGAAGAACAAGGCCTCTGTCTACCTACGGCTTACTAAAGTTATGACAGGGAGACTCTGCATAGTGGCCACATCCGTCTTCTCGAAAACAGGACAAATAATTACTGAGAGAAGAAACCGCATCAGCCCCTGGAAAGTGAGGCAGCTTGCATTTCTGAATGCAAATCTCTCATAAAAGCAAACTATGGTCAGCATTTCTGTGTGCTGCTGGTTATAACATGGCAATAAAGAAGATAGAAAAGTGGGACCAGTTTAATGTTTTAAGTGGGATGCTGGAGTTTTGCACATTTTTATTTATTCTTCTTTGTTATGGTGCAATATTCTATTTTTATGTTGTTCAGATTGTATTTGTTTTTTAATTGTTAAATTTATATGCACTTTGTTTATATACATTTTAAAAAGTATACTTTAAATGCATGTGTAATAGCATCCTTCTTTTTACATTTATTTCAATTTGTGGGATGTGTCACGGTGAGTGGTGATGGAACGAGGCGCAGAGCGAGAGGACGGTGCAAACATGTTTTATTTTAAGAGTGAAATAGAGAAAACAACAAACGTAACAGTACCGTGAAGCTGGTCGTTTAGTGACTACACAAACGCACACACGAACAATGATCCACGGCGCAGGTGGACAAAATGTGAACATAAATAGTATCCCCAATTAGAGACGACTCAAGACAGCTGCCTCTAATTGGGGATCATCAAACCCAACACCCACAGTGATTGTCAGGACCTGACTGTGGCCATCCCACTCCCTCTAGTGGGAGTCAGAGACCTGGCCTCAGTCAGGCCCTTAAAGGATGCTGCAGTTTTGCAAATTGTTATTTATCTTTCTTTGATATGGTGCAATATTTTATTATGCTGTTCAGATTGTATTTGTTTTGAATGGTTAGATTTATATGCACTTTGTTTATATACTTTAAAAAGTTATACTTTAAATGCTAATGTTTAATAGCATTATTTTTCATAATTTAATTAGAATTGTTTTAACACCAATCATAGTCACACTATCGCCAACTGTTTGACTTGAAACAATACAAAACATATATTTTTTAAAGAGCCGTTTGGGAGCCAAAAGAGCCAGCTATTTTTGGTGAGCTGAGCCGAACGAGCCGGCTCACTAAAAAGAGACTAATTCCCATCACCTTTAGCTAGCTATTTCTTCTTCTACTGTATTATAGTGGCCCGCAAACAAATGTTTAAGGTACATGCCGCCACCTACTTTACTGGAGCTCACTAGCTACTTCCTTCGACGCTAACCAGGTACTTCCCTCACCATGATCAGAACCAATGGAATGCATACAACAATAAACGCTTAATTCAGACATTAGAAACAGGAGAAGGAGACAATGTGGGACAGCCAGAAGAATAGACTAGGGTCTAATTAATGTATTTAAATTGACTGATTTCCTTCACTTATATTTTTGTTCAGTGTACTTTGTAGAGGTCTTGTGAATTCATAGCCATTTTAATTTAAAAATGTTGTGCTATGGATACTTTATATGATGTAATCTAAAGGTATCACATGTATTTTGTTGTATATTGTTGTATTGCTTACATTTAAAAAAAAAAATATATATATATATATACAGTGGGGAGAACAAGTATTTGATACACTGCCGATTTTGCAGGTTTTCCCACTTACAAAGCATGTAGAAGTCTGTAATTTTTATCATAGGTACTCTTCAACTGTGAGTGACGGAATCTAAAACAAAAATCCAGAAAATCACATTGTATGATTTTTAAGTAATTAATTTGCATTTTATTGCATGACATAAGTATTTGATACATCAGAAAAGCAGAACTTAATATTTGGTTCAGAAACCTTTGTTTGCAATTACAGAGATCATACGTTTCCTGTAGTTCTTGACCAGGTTTGCACACACTGCAGCAGGGATTTTGGCCCACTCCTCCATACAGACCTTCTCCAGATCCTTCAGGTTTCGGGGCTGTCGCTGGGTAATACGGACTTTCAGCTCCCTCCAAAGATTTTCTATTGGGTTCAGGTCTGGAGACTGGCTAGGCCACTCCAGGACCTTGAGATGCTTCTTACGGAGCCACTCCTTAGTTGCCCTGGCTGTGTGTTTCGGGTCGTTGTCATGCTGGAAGACCCAGCCACGACCCATCTTCAATGCTCTTACTGAGGGAAGGAGGTTGTTGGCCAAGATCTCGCGATACATGGCCCCATCCATCCTCCCCTCAATACGGTGCAGTCGTCCTGTCCCCTTTGAAGAAAAGCATCCCCAAAGAATGATGTTTCCACCTCCATGCTTCACGGTTGGGATGGTGCTCATCCTTCTTCTTCCTCCAAACACGGCGAGTAGAGTTTAGACCAAAAAGCTCAATTTTTGTCTCATCAGACCACATGACCTTCTCCCATTCCTCCTCTGGATCATCCAGATGGTCATTGGCAAACTTCAGACGGGCCTGGACATGCGCTGGCTTGAGCAGGGGGACCTTGCGTGCGCTGCAGGATTTTAATCCATGACGGCGCAGTGTGTTACTAATGGTTTTCTTTGAGACTGTGGTCCCAGCTCTCTTCAGGTCATTGACCAGGTCCTGCCGTGTAGTTCTGGGCTGATCCCTCACCTTCCTCATGATCATTGATGCCCCACGAGGTGAGATCTTGCATGGTGCCCCAGACAGAGGGAGATTGACCGTCATCTTGAACTTCTTCCATTTTCTAATAATTGCGCCAACAGTTGTTGCCTTCTCACCAAGCTGCTTGCCTATTGTCCTGTAGCCCAAACATGTAATGAACTACACAAAGGTAAAAGTACACTGTGCATTCAGCACCACAGACAGAACTCTTGTTAACGGGTATGCACAACAACACAAGAAAGAGAGAGAGCTCAACATAACATTTAAACTACTCAATCGGTGTGAGGAGTGAAGTCTGATGGATATTGACTAGAGCAGTGAAGTCAGTATAGTTTTTGACGTCGCTATGCACAGGATTGCTGAGAGGTGAGAGTCAGTAAGAGATGATCTGTGCCTTGACTTGATGATCAAATGTTTTTTCACATACATAGGTTGACCCAAACAGTACAAATATCTTCTGAGCATAACTCCTAATCTTTGGAAAGTTTTGTTCATCGAGCAATTCAGTGACATTTTTTTGAATAGTTCTCCAATCACTGCATCAGACTGAATATCGAGTTGCAGGTCAGTGGGAGCTTTATCCAGATTGAAGGTGAAAGGAGAGGAAACCAACAGCATGTCATTTTCCAACACTTTGAAAGCCCCAAAACGACAAGAAAACTGAACGTTCAAAGAATGCAGCAGCGATGTATACTTCTCCCACTGGTCATCTGATAGGGAACAGACTAGTAGTGTCGGAAGGTGGGTGAGATTGTTGGCTTCTACTTGGCGGGTCAGGAGGAGTAAATTTCCCTTGAAGGCTTTGACAGGCTGTACATATAATGTGCAAAAAGGCCCTTCCCTTGTAGTTTGGAATTCAGTTCATTCTTGAGGGCCATGATGTCCACGGTGATGGCAAACTCAGCCATCTCACGTTTGTGCGGTAGGGGAGATCTGCATGACCCGACTCTGTCTCTTCCATCAGTGAGAACTGCCTGTGGTTTAAAGATTTTGCTTTTATGAAGTTTACCACTTTAGTGACTGTATCCACAACATGGCTCATTTTCAGAACGCATTTACAGAGCACCTCCTGATGAATAATGCAATGCAGGAAAATGATTTTCTGATCTGGGTTGAGTTCAGCTACTTGATCTTGTATCCTTTTCAAAAGGCCAATGTTTTTTTCCTGTCAAGTTTGGGCACCCATCAGTGGTCACACTGGATAACTTTTCAAATCTGAGTCACAGCTTTGCCACACACTTATTAACCTCCTCCAATAAATATTTCCCTGTGGTTGTGCTCTTCATTGACTGCACTGAAGCAAGCTCCTCTGTAATTTGGCACACAGCGTTGCCTGATAACTCAATAAAGAAATATTTCGATGTCCACTCTTGCTGGAACACCCTACATTCATTGTCTACGTTCCTTTTCTTTGAAATCTTTGAAAAACTAATTTATGATCAATTTCTAGCTAACTACTATTTGTAACTGTGACCTGTGTGTCAGCTTGTCAGTCACTGTCTGTCCTTGTGCAGTTGTTATTTATACGTGCCTTCAAAATAAATGTCCCACAAGCGGTGGGAGTTAAATCATTACACAAAGGCGAGTATTTACTAGCCGTTTAATTTGAATAACAAATACGTTTTTCAAAACTATCGCAAATTCTTTATGTAATCTGAGCATGATCCCGCGGGCCGTATTGAATCAGGTCAAGGGCCACATACAGTCCCCGGGCCGGCCTTTGCCGAGGCCTGTTGTAGACTATATGTAAATAAATATACTTTTAATAAAATACAAATATATGTAATTGGAATTACCTAGAGTCTACAAAACAAAAATGGGTCTGTTGTGCCGACCAACAGGTTTAATACAGAGTGCTGGTGACTCCTACTTCACCCACTCCATTCACTTTAATGCAATGCACTGTATATGAATGACATAAAAGCTGAGTTGGGATTACTCAGTATGGTCTGTAGAATCATTATATGGTGTAACTTCTTGGGAGATTGAGGTCTAAATACCCAGCAGGACTTTTTACTCCACCCAATCCAGTGGTCCCAATACAATACACTGTTGGCTTGTAGAGAAAAAAACATTTTATGTGCCAAGGTAAAAGTATTGCTGTCACAGTGCATAATAATGGGACGAAGAGCGGAGCGTTCGGGTAGAGACATTCCTTTTAATATATAGATATCTCTTACTATTAAATACGAAATAGCAAAACAATAATCAAAGGAGAGTAAAGCGCAATGACTTACGTGCTGCAACACTGCAGTCAAACACAAAACAATGATCCACAACGCAGGTGGATTGTGGAGCATTTGTATAGCATCCCCAATTAGAGACAACTCTGGACAGCTGTCTCCAATTGGGGATCACCAACAACCCACTCCTGATGTGATGACCCAACTGTGGCACTTCCACTCCCTATAGTGGGATTCTGAGGCCTGGCCTCAGTCAGATCATCACAATTGCTGGCCTTTTACTCACAATGCAAATCACTGTATATGCAATACATACTGGCTTATAGAGAAAAAATTATTATTTGTGCCAATGTAAAAGAAGGGTTTGGGAGTACTCAGTAGGGTGTGTATAATCATTATATGGTGTCATTTCATGGGGCACTCAATAACCCAAACATTTATTAAACATTTTCCCTTTTCTTTGGCGAGTCTTAACTTTATGGTGCTCCACAACATCCATGCCACCCCAATACAATTTATGTGTCAAATGGAGTAGTTCAACAGCTTTATTGACATTTATAATTTGTTGTGTCAAGTTATTCTGATCTATGCCTTTATCAGTACGGGTAACTCCACAGTTAACTCTATCACCACAGACAACAGCGTCACTATCAGTAAAGTCAACTCCTACTACAACACTGGGTCCACCCTTTACTACTTTAGGCTCAAGCACCTGATTGAAATCAAAGTCCAGCACAGACTCCACCACTCCACCTCTGTAGCGCTTGCCTCAGCACCTTACTGTCACTGCCAACTCCTTCCTCAAACCCTGACTCCAACACTCCACATAACTCTTTCCTCTTGTCGCTGCCTTTTCCTTCCTTTAGCTGCATAACATGAGCACAAAGGCCTATATCACCATTCTCATCTTTCCATAGCCACTTAAGCCGATGGACACTTATCCTTTCTGTGTTTTTTGTAGCAGTTGGCCATTGCAGAATTTAGGCTACTTCTTTCCCAAATGCGCTATCAATATTTTCACTGTGCTACAGAATTAATAACATAATTAATTGCAATTGAAATAGCAGGATAATCCAGAGGTCTCTGTGCCCTTTCTTTCAGTGTCTGAGCATGCCCTGACCTTACCCTACTGCCTGCCTAAATCTCCCCCTGACCACTCCATGACCTTACCCATTAAATTACACCCTATATGGATTCTACAGACCCTACTGAGTACTCCCAACCCTTCTTTTACATTGGCCCAAATAAACGTTGTTTCTCTATAAACCAGTATGTAATGCAAATACAGTGATTTGCATTGTGGCAGAGTAAACGATCAGCAACACTCTGTATTATTCAGAGCCCCATTAAATGACACCATATATAGATTTCTATATATAAATTCTACAGACCCTACTGAGTGCTCCCAACCCGACTTTTACATTGGCACAAATAATTGTTTTTCCTGTATGGTGCTATAACTGTACCATATATTTTGTCCATGGCCAGGCTCCCCCATTGTATGCTGTTTGACCACAGTAAAAGCCCAGCCACATTCATATTATTTAGAGCCCCATGAAATGACACCATATATAAATTCTACAGACCCTACTGAGTACTTCCAACCCCACTTTTACATCAGCACAAATAGTACGTTTTTTACTATAAGTCCGATATTGTCAACAGTGGCCTTAATATAATGTTTTAAAAAACATATGTCATTTCCCCCCCATAAATTCCTTCTTCCATTTGCTTAGAAGTACAATAAAAATCGACATGGATTAAAATGTTTCGAAATGCAGGCTTTTATTTTGAGGGTTTCCTCATTACCATAACAAAGTGACGTCATCATTAGTGCAGCTAGCAGAATATTAGTCGCGTGTGCGCCTCTATGGTTTCCTCACACTGGTTGTGCAGGCTAAACATCCAAGAATACGAAGAAAGAGGCACTATGGCCGAAATATCTCTTTATCTCACCAACGTGAACATGTCTTTGGGCCAAACAATGGACCTAGAGAAGGTAGGCTTGGCAGGTCATGATTATGAAAAGTATTTGTATTATTAGTGCTTTATAATCAACTTACAGACCAAAGATCAGTGCATCTAGCTATGTGTTCGTTGCTGTTATCGTCATGATGATGCTTACATTATTAACTGAATTCAAATGTAGGCTATGCCACCAGTATCTCAAATTATGACATTATTGATGCACCTAGAATAGAGTTTACTTCCTTGATAAAGTAGCGTGTTTTATGATTATCTAAATGTCTAAAAGCATCCTATCACCAACAGGCAATGTTCACTGTTCACTGTGCATTGTGTGTGTGCGGCTGTGCGAGCGTGCGTGTGTATATTCCTATTGTGTTTTTATTTATTATATCCCTGCCTATATGTTACTGTGAGTCCTCCTCTCATCTGTGGGTATCTCTTGGTCTGTAGTGACACTATATCTGTCTGTCTGTCTGTCCCAGAGCCCAAGCACAGGGAAGGACTTTGAGAGTGTGGAGCTGGGAGACCTGGTGAAGAGGGAAGAGAAAGCCCCACGAAGGATCATCCATTTCTCTAATGGAGAGACCATGGAGGAGTATAGTACAGACGAGGAGGAGGGGGAGGACAAGGAACCAGAGAAGAAGGACCTACTGTCCCCCCCTGTCGATGCATTGAAGGTGTGTGTGTGCGTGTGTGTGTGCGTGTGTGTGTGTGTGTGTGTGTGTTTGTGTGTGCGTGCGTGCGTGCGTGTGTGTGTGTCTAGTTCCAAAACCTTGTAATAACCCATTTGTTTGTGTGTGTCAGACCAAGCTGACCTGGGGCCCATACTTCTGGTTCCACATGTGGAGAGCTGCTACGTCTACTGTCTCAGGTGGGTGCCTGACATGAGACAATATGGATTATCAACCTCTAGGATCGATAGCCTTCTCCTGTGGCTAAGGTGGCGCAGACTGATGGCGTTTTGCCTTGAGCTCCTACAAAACATTGCAGGTTTCTTATTTTTCTAGTGTTCTTTGTAGTGTTTTTCTTTAATTTTCTTACTCCGGAGATTGTTTTGTGCATTACTTCATACACCCAGTCAGAACTATTGGATTATGAATTTCTGGGTACTCACCGTCCACCCGACCTTCCCAAATTCCAGGAGACTGCAGAACAATGGGCTAGCCTCGGGCTGCCTGGGAGTCCTACCGAAGAGAAGGAAAAGGATACGCTAAAGTTCAATCATTAATGAATAAACTCAGAGCGAGGATCTCCTTCCAGAGGGATATCAGATTCTGCAAAATACTCTTTTTCTGAGACTTGGCTTTCCTTTGACATCCAAGCTGATTATATACAATCAGTGGGCTTTACTGTTTTTCGAGTGGGTAGGAAGCTGGTTCTGTCTGGCAAGAACAAAGGCGGAGGGCTTTCTGACCGATAACATGTGGTGCAACAGAGGAAACATACAGGAACTTGCAAGCTTCTCCTCTCCCGACTTGGACGTGACGTGGTCATTAAATGACACCCTTTTTATCTTCAGAGAGAGTGTACATCCCGCCCCAAGCCGACACCAAAAATGCTCTCAAAGCTCTCATTGGACTCTGAACTAACTGGAGACCGCATACCCAGAGGCAGCATTCATAGAGGACCTTAATTTGACGACCATGCTACCTAATTATTACGCATTGACTGTCTAACTCGCGGAAATTCAATGCTTGACCACTGCTACACACCTTTTTGACATGGGTATAAGGCCCTCTGCCGTCCTCCTTTTGGCAAATCTGACCACAACTCCATTTTGCTTCTCCCCGCCTACAAACTACAAAGATTCAAAAGGGAAGTTCCGGTGGTCAGGTCTGTACAATGCTGGTCAGACTAATCAGAATTCAAGCAGCAAGACTGTTTTGATCACATGGACTTGATTAATCAAAATATGCATAGATGATGTGAATACTGATTGTGTCTTTCAAAACCGTGGATTGATGGCAGGAGAGAGATTCTGATTATAAACACGGCAAGGTGACTGGGGACAATAGTATGGTTAAACAGTACAAATACGACCTACGTAGATCGATCAAGATGGCGAAACACAAGTATAGGGACAAAGTGGAGGAGAAATTCAGCGAGTCGGATACTAGGCAGGAGCTCCTAACAATCACTGATTACAAAAATAATTCCAACCACATTGCTGGATATCAATGCCGTCTTACCGGACGAGCTAAACACCTTTTTCTCACACTTCGAGTACAACGGCGACTCGGAGTGGCTGAGGAGAGCCTCTGAGGACAACTAAGGCTACGTACTTAGTCTCCATGGAGAACGTATGTAAGTCATTCAAGCGCGTTAACCCTTGTAAGGCTGCCGGCCCAGACGGCATCGCTAGCCGCGCCCTCAGAGCATGTGCAGACCAGCTGGTTGTTGTGTTTTCAGACATTTTCAATCTCTCTAGACCGCTATCCCCACCTGCTTCAAGACGTCCTCTATCATCCCTAAGGAAGGGAAAGTTAGTGACCTGAATGACTACCAACCCGTAGCACTCACTTTCGTCATCATGAAGTGCTTCGAGAGGCTAGTCAAAGACCACATCACCTCTTCCCTCCCTGACACACTCGACCCTCCCCAAATTCGCCTGCTGCCCTGACAGATTCACGGACAAAGGATTCTACAGAGGCTGGTACACTCAGCCAAACACACCATTGGGTGCACACTGCCAGCCCTCCAGGACAGCTACAACACCAGGTGTCGCAGGAAGGCCAAGAAGATCATCAGGGACCCCAGCCTGTTCTCCCCGTTTCCATCACTCAGACTTGGGCAGAATAGGAGCATCATGGAAACAACTGTAGGACTGACCAATAGCTTCTACCCCCAGACAATCATGCCCCCCAATGGACATTTATCATTGCAACAGTTGTTAATATGTGTATATATTATTATTTATATTTGTATTATTATCTATTTTTATTATATTTTTATTGCTTTATTTCACTTTGTCCTGCATTGTTGGAGCTCAATAATTTCACTGTACCCTGTATTTACATCTGCAACCCTGTACATGTGACTATTAAACTCTCTAATCTAATACTGTTGAAACTCTACAAAATGTATCTTTCAGCTTGTGACTACCTTGGGGAGAGGATGGCCTCACTCTTTGGAATCACGTCGGCCAAATACCAGTACGCCATCGACGAGTATTACAGGATGAGGAAAGAGGTATGTTCACAACTATTGGATTTTCTATGACCACTCCGGTAACTCCCTCTGAGTATTACAGGATCAGGAATGAGGTAGGCCTCTGAACTCATGTAAAGTGTTGGTTTCATGAGCTGAAATACAATATCCCCGAAAATGTCCATACGCACAATAATGTCTCTAAAATGTTGTGCACAAATTTGTTTACATCCCTGTTAGTGAGTATTTCTCCTCTGCCAAGATAATTCATCCATCTTACAGGTGTGGCATAACAAGAAGCTGATTTAAAA